>BTPG01000002.1:88841946-88896946 GCA_036245525.1 Semisulcospira habei
TGGCACTGCCCTTGAATCATTTTAGCCCAATTAGCCTTAAGGCTGCATTTGCAAACTTTTGGTTGTGTCACTTAAAGTCTATGTATCAGATGCAGGAGATGGATTGACTATGATAATTCAAGGGTAGTGCCAGATTACCTTGGCGCCTGAAGGCGCCAAGCTAAGCTGGCACTACCCTTGAATTATCATGGTCAAGCCATCTCTTGCAACTAGTACAGTCGTTAGGCAACACCCCCAAACTTTCAGAAATGGGACCTTGGGGTTTTAAAAAGGTTGACTGAAAATCGATTTTTTAGGAGACAGACCACTCGTCCTGTGTTTACTCCTGTCAATTATGACAGACCACTCGTCCTGTGTTTACTCCTGTCAATTATGACAGACCACTCGTCCTGTGTTTACTCCTGTCAATTATGACAGCGCAAAAGGTCAAGACAAACACACTTTGGGTGTGACAGACCTGAAGCAGTTGTGGTGAAACTTGTTGAAAGAAGCCATGGTGATAAGGCCGCCCCAAGCCGGGCCTAGCGAGTAGAACACCTGTAGACAGGCCTCGATCCACACCTGCAACTCAGACAGCCAACAAAGCAAAGATGAGGCATGCGCTGGTAGGAAACGTACACAGTACACATACCAAGGAAACTCACTGGACTAAAAAACAGTTAGATCTGTTACACCCCAACCACGCCCCAAGCTTAGTCCAGAAACCGGAAGTCTCGCTTTCGCTTGCAAATCGCCGCAGCTGTGATCCGTTTGATTGGGTGAATGCTTAGACAGCTCAAAGCATTCCTCTTTGCCAAAATGAAATAATAGTCGAACCGAGTAATTTAACACGTGCAGAAAACGACTAGCAGTGAAGCTCCAGGCAGATTTCAGAGACCGGAACTATTTTTGTACCGAAGCTTGGGGCGTGGAAATGGTTGGGGTCTAACAAGATCTCTTGGACTTGTGTGTCCAGCGCTGAGTGTTTTTTCCCCCCGTTGTTTGTGCACTGCACACTGAAAAGTCATATGATTATTGCATTGAGTTGTACGAAGAGGCCATCCAGACCAGAAAGGCAACTGCCACGCGTGTAAAATGCTAAGAAATCATCAAGAGAGAAAGAAGCACGCTCGGAATTCTGGAAATGACGATCACAAAATAGTATTAACCCTTTGCGTGTCGGGAGCGGTTTTAGTCGCGATAATTCCGACAGGAATAGCACCCTGACCTCCGACAGGAATCATCGCGATTAAAACCGTTACCGACACGCAAAGGGTTACACTGGACTGCCGATGAAAGATTAGTACATACCGTGAAACTGACGAGACGGGAGAAGTCCGGTCTGATGTAAAACAGAACTCCGTCAGCGGCGCCCGGTAACATGGCGCCCCGAACCAAAAACACGGTCAGCAACACGTAGGGGAGTAACGCTGTAACGTACACGACCTGTAACACACGTGACGTAAACATAACATGCCTCGTCAGGACAGTAAGACATAGTAACACGTACACAATTTGCAACATACATCATTCCGTTACATCCTCACGCTGATTTATAAAAAAAAAAAAAAATGTGCCTATTGTTCTATGAAGGTTACATTACAGTTTAGGAGATAGATTAACCGTTCTAGTTAAAGGTGGTGAAAGAAACAGATATTCTGGCCACATCCTCGAACTATCATAGTCAAATTTATTTCAAGCAATGGGTGTATCCGGATGAAAAGGGCTATGTGATCAAGTTGAAATCGAGACACAACACGAGATGGTGCACTGATCCACACAGTCATACGTAGAATGAGGATTCTGTTGTAGTTTTGCTGTGGTGCCTGGAATGTGTGTGTGTGTGTGTGTGTGTGTGTGTGTGTGTGTGTGTGTGTGTGTGTGTGTGTGTGTGTGCGTGTGCGTGTGTGTGTGTGCGTGCGTGCGTGTAATATTGTTTACAGTTTTTGTAATTGTAGTTTTGAAATTTTGTAAGGTGCCCAGAGCTCTACCTGAGCTTAGGCGCCATAGAAATCATTATTATTAGTATTATTATTATTAGAAAGCAAAGGCTGTAACGCACACCTGCTGTTACTTACATCATTACTAAAACCCAAGGGCCAGTTGCAGGAATCAGCTTACACCTGCGTCAGATTCTAAGCAAGGTGCTCCGCTACAGCGGAGCACCTTGCTTCGTGGCTGGCGCAGGACTAACTACGCTCACTCATACAACTGGCGCCAGCTCTGAGTCAAGCAGCGTAAAGTACACACGTAACAAACAGAGATCGTGGTAAAGTTTTTGTACTTGATTCATGTGATTGATCATCTACTTCATCAAAATACGGCCTAGCTCCCTGGTTGTGAAAGGATTATCTAACACTGTCGTGATTTATGACGCATGTGACGCTAAACGTGTGATGTAGGTTTCATTGCAAAGCCACTCGCGAATGAGACAGTAGAACAACACAAGGAGCCAGGATCCAGTTGCACGAGCGAGCTTGGTCCTGCGCCAGTCACTAAGCAAGGTGCTCCGCTATAGCGGAGCACTTTGCTTAGTGGCTGGCGCAGGACTAATTTTACGAATACAGCTTAGTCCTGGCCACTAACAGACACATGGCACTGTGTAGCTTTTCTATCACCACCCTTGAGCTATCAATCAGGGCCGGATCACTTAGCTCCGGGGGGGGGGGGGGAGTGGTGGTGGTGGTGGTCCAACTTCATGTTTAGGACCTTGAACCTGATACAAAAGGCCTCCACGACGCTACACTTTGCTTCGCCGGGGGCCGAAAAATAAGTGGGGTGGGGGGGGGGGGGCGGGGGGGGGGGGGTAGGAGTCGCACCTTGCTTCCAGGGGCCAAAAATCAAACAAAAGGGGGCGGGGGGGGGGGCAGTATGGGCGGCGACAAACCTTGCTTCCAGGTACCGAAAAATCAAACATCGGGGAGAGGGGGGGGGGGGGGGGGGGGGAGGGGGGCGTAGCATTTTTACAAATTTGGGGTCTGGAGGGGGGACCCCCTGCCCCCCTCCCTCCTCCCCCCCCCGGATCCGGCCCTGATCAAGGTCGATGCATAGCTTATAGTTTATCAGGGCTGAACTATTAACGCCTTGACTGCTACACACGATACCGTTCGGCAGAAAAGGCGCATAGTTACGTATTTTCCGCCGAGCGGTATCGCCAGCAGCAGTCAAAGAGATGCGTATTTTTCGGCGAGCGGTGTCGCCGGCAACAGCCAAGGGACAAAGCCAAAGCGATCTGCTTTATGGCGTCTTAGACTGCTAACTTTTGCCGATACAACGGGTTAGTAATATTGTGTTGCCTGAACTAAGACTTTTCTACGATTCCTTTGACGATCATGTGCATGGGCAGTTGAGCAGGACAGGTTTTCTACTGCCTTTTCAGTATAGTAGGAGATACTCTCTTGTGTACGAAGGAGAAGAAGAGCAGAAAAGTGTTTCATCGTGCGATATTCAAATTTCGTTCAAGTTAACGTTTTTTCCTCCAGCATTATTGTAAGGCATATCTATCTATCTATCTATCTATCTATCTATCTATCTAATCTATCTATCTATCTATCTATCTATCTATCTATCTATCTATCTATCTATCTATCTATCTATCTATCTATCTATCTATCTATCTATCTATCTCTATCTATCTATCTATCTATCTATCTATCTATCTATCTATCTATCTATCTATCTATCTATCTATCTATCTATCTATCATCTATCTATCTATCTATCTATCTCCCGTAGTCTTGCCGACCGTTGGGGCACCACTGATGACTTGGCAACCAGCTCCCTCCATTCCTCTCTGTCATTCTTAACGTATCACCCAGTCTCAGTCCTGTAAACTCCGAGATATTGTCCTCCCATCTTTTCCTCTGTCTTCCTCTCCTTCGTCCTCCTTGCACGGTGCCTTGCAGGATTGTTTTGGCAAGCCCTGCTGAACGCGTGACATGCCCATACCACTGAGGAGCAAAAGAAATGCGACATTTTTGGGAATCATCGGAGACACTTCAGCGTCTCCGATGATTCCAAAAATGTCGCATTTCTTTTGCTCCTCAGTGTACTATGAACATCCATAAAGGGGATATTGCGAACTATTAACCCTTTACCACCTGGAGTAGGTGGCTATAAAGTTACCTTCCCGAGTGACTTGACGCCGCGAATGAGGCAGAGAAAGACTAGGAGCCAGGCCACCAGCAGACACATGGCGCTGTGCAGTTGGAGAGGGCCAAGGTCGTGAAGGCCGCTGGATTTGCGCAGCACGTTATACCTGGAAAATAAGGCAATAATAATAATAACAACAATAATACTAATAATAATACCAATAATACTACTACTAATAATAATAATAATGTTTTTAAGACGCCAATACTTTCAATAAAAGCTCTTTAAAAGTTCACCGCCATTGGACGTAGATTGTGTTTCTGAAATCCTTGTCAGTTCAAAGAGCCCCAACCGCCCAGGGAACATGGATACAAAAAGGACGCAGCAAGAGGCATAGATCTTTATGAGACCCCGCGACAGCAGGGTCTCATGAGGATCTATGTCTCTTTGCATTTGACTTGTGGTCACTTTTTCTCGGCAGCCAAGGATGATATAGATACAGTAGAACAATGAGAGACACCCTCACATAACGGGTCGTTAATGACAAGTGGCCGTTCGTTCAGGAGGGTTCGCACAGGTTTGTCGGCCAAGTCACCTCAAATCAACTCTCTTCTCTTCCTCTTCCACCAGCCACGAGATAGCCTTATTCGCCTGCTCGGCGTTATCCTATACAATCCTGGGCCGCATTTCCCAACTTTTAGAGGAGTCACCTAACAACGTTGTACCACTTCCAGGAGATGGGTCACTCATGATAATTCAAGGGTAGTGCCAGACTAGCTTGGCTGCCAGATGGCGCCCAGCTAATCTGGCACTACCCTTGAAGTATCATCGTCGATCCGTCTCTTGCTGTAATGGGTCTGGACTAAATGGGTTAAACATTAATCTCACTCCTTCTCTTTCACGTCTAATGTTACCAGTATCCGTGATATGAGGATGAGCGTTGTTACATTATAAATATCATGTTACATGCACACCTTCTATCCCAGCCAACTGGTCCTAAAGCCCCGTGGAAATCTAGATCTATAGCCAGACAAGGCGAGTACGACGTGAAAATCTAGATCTATAGCCAGACAAGGCGAGTACGACGTGGAAATCTAGATCTATAGCCAGACAAGGCGAGTACGACGTGAAAATCTAGATCTATCACCAGACAAGGCGAGTACGACGTGGAAATCTAGATCTATAGCCAGACAAGGCGAGTACGACGTGGAAATCTAGATCTATAGCCAGACAAGGCGAGTACGACGTGGAAATCTAGATCTATAGCCAGACAAGGCGAGTACGACGTGGAAATCTAGATCTATAGCCAGACAAGGCGAGTACGACGTGGAAATCTAGATCTATAGCTAGACAAGGCGAGTACGACGTGGAAATCTAGATCTATAGCCAGACAAGTCGAGTACGACGTGGAAATCTAGATCTATAGCCAGACAAGGCGAGTACGACGTGGAAATCTAGATCTATAGCCAGACAAGGCGAGTACGACGTGGAAATCTAGATCTGTAGCCAGACAAGGCGAGTACGACGTGGAAATCTAGATCTGTAGCCAGACAAGGCGAGTACGACGTGGAAATCTAGATCTATAGCCAGACAAGGCGAGTACGACGTGGAAATCTAGATCTATAGCCAGACAAGGCGAGTACGACGTGGAAATCTAGATCTATAGCCAGCAAGGAGAGTACGATGTACATTGCACAAATAGGATTCAAAAAAGTTCTTGTCCATAAAAAAAATAATTTTTTTTTCTTTGCCTGCCGAGCGTAAATAAAAGTAGGCAAACATAGTACACAACACACTATCAATCATAAATTATTATAAACAAGTGTATGGGCAGTTATAGAATCGCACAAATAAACGAACAATTAAGCTATTAAGTTAGATAACAAAAACAACAGCAACACATACTTACTGCCAAAATTCTTCCGCTGCAGACTTTGGAGCCGACCCTACAGCAGCAACATCATTGTCAGCCACGCTGGATGTGGACATCAACTGTGACACATTGCTCAATATAACACCACCACCACTCAGCCGTGAAACATTACCGAACACCCCTGATCCTTCGCCACACGAGGAATTCACACCGTCAACCCCTAACAAGGCGCTCTCAAGACTGGAACTGTTGCAGGGTGCGGCGGCGGCGGTTGCGTTGCGGGAGTCAAAGCAGGTGGGGGTGTTCCACCAGTGCTTGCAGGAGGCCCAGGGGAGTTCGCCAGTGAAGGAGGAGTAGAGGTAGTACAGTATCCAGGAGAGGACGGAGTTGTAGTAAATACACGCCATGCCGGACACGATGATCATGCAGTACCCCAGACCTGCGCCATACAATGCGTCAGAGAAGCCGTCAGATATTTGTCCCAAAGCGTAAAAGACCATCAGGCCGACGACGACCGCCGTTGGCCCGCGCACTACCGTGCGCACGCCAACGGCTACCGACGTCGGCCCGATGGCCTTTGCGCATTGGGGTGTTCGTTTGTCATCTTTGCGTTCGTTCGTTCGTTTACTTATTTATTCATTCATTTGTGTTTAACTAATTGTTCATGTTTGCGAGCCGACGACAAATTTCCATTTTATACTAATATATTTAATGGACAATAAAGATTTTTTAATCTGAGTTTGAATTCATTCATGTACGGCATGATTATCTGTTGAGATGGTTGGATATTTGGTAGTTGGTTTTATGTGTGGTTGGTTGGTTGGTTGGTTTTATGTTTGGTTGGTTGGTTGGTTGGTTGGTTGGGTGGATGGTTGGTTCATTCATTTACGGCATGCTTACTTGTTTAGATGGTTGGCTGGGTGTTCGTTTGGCTGAATACCTGATTGACTGATAAATTGATCCATAAGGTGATTGAATAATTGAAGGCGTTCATAACATGTGCTAACCGATTCACTGCGGAGAAACCTTTAACACCACTCAACTACAAGAGGCATAGATCCTCATGAGCACCCGCAGTTGCGGGGGCTCATGAGGACCTACGCCTCTTGCACAAATACTTTTTTTTAATCCAAGCTGCTCGGGCGGCTGGCGATCTGTGACGCTGAATGTGACGTTGGATGTGACGCTGGATGTGACGCTGGATGTGACGCTGGATGTGACGTTGGATGTGACGCTGGATGTGACGCTGGATGTACAACGATTTCAAAAACGCAATCTGCGTCTACTCGCAGTGAAGAAATTAACAGTATCGAGCTCCAAGGATTCGCGCACAAGTTTGGACATACCTCTGAAGAGCGGGCATAGTTTCCACACGAAGAGGGATGAGGTTCCAGAGAACTGCCCCAGACAGACCTCCATGTAGAACAGCGGTATGCCGGCCAGGAACAGGAAGAAGAAATACGGGATCAAGAAAGCACCTACAAAAAGAGAAGTAAATTCATGAAATTCAGACCAAAGGTGACTATCAAACGCACAAAATGTAAGACGACAACAACGGCAACAACAACAGAAAAAAAAAAGAAACAAAAATTCAGACCAAAAAGTTGACTGGCAAGCGTGTAAAATGCAGAGAAGAAACCCACCTGGCAAAGAAGCACGCTTACAAAAGAAATCTTGTTGTAACTGTCTTTTCTAAGCGTGCTTTTTCTCCTTTGGGGTTTTCTCCCCACCCACCCAACCCCCCCCCCCCCCCAAAAAAAAAAAAAAAAAAAAAAAAAAAAAAAAAAAAAAAAAAAAAGCACAGTGATAAAATAACGCACACAGTGACTGATTAAAAAAAAAAAAAAAAAAAAAAAAAAAAAAAAAAAAAAAAAAAAAACTAACTAAAAAATATCATGCTCTTCAATAACAAAGACAAAACAGTTTACCAAATTTTCGCGAAGTGTTTCGTCTTTGTTATTCGGAAGCGTATTACGTTTCTCTTATTGCGGTTTTTTAGTACAAACCTATGGTATGTAAAATATATAACTCCACAGGCCAGCTTAACAACAAAGCAATCAAGCCAAAAACCAAACCATGTAGTCTAAGGATTGGTAAAAACTAAAATAATGAATAATAATAATGATGATTTCTATGGCGCCTAATCTCAGGTAGAGCTCTAGGTGCCTTACAAATTTCAAAAATACAATTACAAAAACTGTACACAATATTACACGCGCGCGCGCGCGCGCGCACACACACACACACACACACACACACACACACACACACACACACACACACACACACACACACACACACACACACACACACATTCCAGGCACCACAGCAAAATTACAACAGAATCCTCAGCAATCAATGATTAATCAGTGGGGTAATGGAGTTGGAAAAGGTGTGTTTTTAGCGCAGATTTAAAAACGTCTTTTGAAGCAGTGTGGCGGACATGGGAGGGGAGTTCGTTCCAGTACAGCGGCCCAAGATATGAAAAAGACCGCTGGCCAAAAGACTTGGTACGGACAAAAGGTGCACGCAAAATGCGGCTGTCAGCAGAGGATCCGAGTTGTCTTGAGTGTACAGCTGCAGGAGAGAGGACAGGTACGGGGGGCTTGATGTGGAAATGCAGCTGAAGCAGACAGATGAAAGTTTATACTGAATTCTTGCAGCCACAGGGAGCCAGTGGAGGGATTTAATTACAGGTGTAAGTTTTGCGCTTTTTGGTGATGAGCCTCGCAGCAGAATTCTGAACATTTTGAAGCGTGTCAATCTGATATTTGGGACAACCCGCATACAGTGAATTACAATAGTCCAGCTTGGAAAGGACAAATGCACAGATGAGGGTTTTTGTGGCTTCGATGGTCAAATAGTGTCTGATAGAAGAAATGCGACGGAGCTCCATGTAGGCTGTGCGACAGGTGTTGACAATCTGTTGGTTCATGGACAGTGTTTCGTCCAGGGTTACTCCAAGATTCTTGGCGGTGTGTGAGAAATTGATGATGCTGGTTCCTATGGCCATGGACGTGGGGAGGGAAAGTGAACTGGTCAATCTGGGGGGTTTGATTATAAGAGACTCAGTTTTATCATCATTAAGTTGAAGTTTGTTTGATGAAATCCACTCTTTGACATCACAGATACAGTTCTGAAGGCTTAGGATGGCGCTAGGGACTTGGTCGGGAGTAGCGTGTTTGTACAGCTGGGAGTCATGGGCAAAGCCATGGTGGGAAACCGAAAATCTCTCAATTACACTGGAAAGAGGCTGGATGTAGAGAATCAAGAGAATGGGGCCTAGGACTGAGCCCTGGGGAACCCCAAAGCGCAGTAGAGAAGGACTCGACCGGTAGCTGTTAATGACAACAGTCTGGTGACGATCAGTCAGGTAAGATCTGAACCAGGACAGGACACTACCTGTGATGCCAAACGTGGAATGAAGTTGGTGCAGAAGGATATCATGGTCTATTGTATCGAAGGCGGCTGTCAGATCGAGCAAGGTTAGAAGAGAGACATGTCCATCATCAATTGTCCTAAGCATGTCATTCACAATCTTGAGGAGAGTAGTCTCAGTGGAATGCCCGGGCCGATACGCTGACTGGCAAACAGGAAGAAGACTGTGAGCATTCACATGGTCAAAGAGCTGGGAGAGAACAATCCTTTCAATGAGCTTGGATAGGAAGAGCAGATTTCAGACAAGCCTGAAGTTTTTCAGATTTGCATGGTCAAGACTGGGCTTTTTAAGCAGGGGTTTGACGATGGCTGATTTGTAAACAGCAGGGAAAATACCAGAGGACAAAGAGTCATTGACCAGGGAAGTGATGGTAGGGAGGACTATGTCAATACAATCAAAGAGAAGTTGGGTAGGGATGGGATCCAGGTCACACGTCTTTGCAGCGCACTTTGTCATGATCATTACGAACATCATCTTCGGACAAACTCTTGAAAGTATGGAAGACAAAACGCATACCAGCCCTAACCTTTGCGTGTCGATAGCGGTTTTAGTCGCGATGATTCCTACAGGAAGTCAGGTTGTTGTTATTCCTACAGGAATCATTGCGACTAAAACCGCTACCGACACGCAAAGGGTTAACATAATCCAATTTCGCATTGTCCCTCATCAAACCTAGAAACAAATCAACAAACAAACGTGTCCCATTCTCTCACCCCCGCCGTTTTTTAGACAGAGGTACGGAAACCTCCACAAGTTGCTGACCCCCACTGCATAGCCAATCAAGGAAAGTACGAAGTCACAACTGTTGGTCCATTTCTGTCTCTCTTCTTCTTCCTCCTCTCCTTCCGCCTTCTTGTCTCCGGCTCTCTCTGATGCGGGGTGCTCTCCCTGGTCGTCGGCATTTTCCAAGAGTTTCACGGCAGCGCACACCTGCATACTAGCTTTGTCGTCGTTCTGAAAGAAAATGGATGCATACAGTAGAAACTGGGCGTTACAGTAGAAACAGCTTTGAGCAAAAATGTATGTATAAACCAGTGTTGTCGATCTTCAATTGCCCGCGCACCCGGCCGAGTATCGCACAGACAACACTGACTCCGAACATCTCCAAGAGGTATAGGTCCGGAGGGTTCATGAGGATCTATGCATCTGGAAGATGTTTGGAGTGTTGTCTATGCATGTGGGAGATGTTTGGAGTGTTGTCTATGCATCTGGGAGATGTTTGGAGTGTTGTCTATGCATGTGGGAGATGTTTGGAGTGTTGTCTATGCATCTGGGAGATGTTTGGAGTGTTGTCTATGCATCTGGGAGATGTTTGGAGTGTTGTCTATGCATCTGGGAGATGTTTGGAGTGTTGTCTATGCATCTGGGAGATGTTTGGAGTGTTGTCTATGCATCTGGGAGATGTTTGGAGTGTTGTCTATGCATCTGGGAGATGTTTGGAGTGTTGTCTATGCATCTGGGAGATGTTTGGAGTGTTGTCTATGCATCTGGGAGATGTTTGGAGTGTTGTCTATGCATCTGGGAGATGTTTGGAGTGTTGTCTATGCATCTGGGAGATGTTTGGAGTGTTGTCTATGCATCTGGGAGATGTTTGGAGTGTTGTCTATGCATCTGGGAGATGTTTGGAGTGTTGTCTATGCATCTGGGAGATGTTTGGAGTGTTGTCTATGCATCTGGGAGATGTTTGGAGTGTTGTCTATGCATCTGGGAGATGTTTGGAGTGTTGTCTATGCATGTGGGAGATGTTTGGAGTGTTGTCTATGCATGTGGGAGATGTTTGGAGTGTTGTCTATGCATGTGGGAGATGTTTGGAGTGTTGTCTATGCATGTGGGAGATGTTTGGAGTGTTGTCTATGCATGTGGGAGATGTTTGGAGTGTTGTCTATGCATGTGGGAGATGTTTGGAGTGTTGTCTATGCATGTGGGAGATGTTTGGAGTGTTGTCTATGCATCTGGGAGATGTTTGGAGTGTTGTCTATGCATGTGGGAGATGTTTGGAGTGTTGTCTATGCATCTGGGAGATGTTTGGAGTGTTGTCTATGCATGTGGGAGATGTTTGGAGTGTTGTCTATGCATCTGGGAGATGTTTGGAGTGTTGTCTATGCATCTGGGAGATGTTTGGAGTGTTGTCTATGCATCTGGGAGATGTTTGGAGTGTTGTCTATGCATCTGGGAGATGTTTGGAGTGTTGTCTATGCATCTGGGAGATGTTTGGAGTGTTGTCTATGCATCTGGGAGATGTTTGGAGTGTTGTCTATGCATGTGGGAGATGTTTGGAGTGTTGTCTATGCATGTGGGAGATGTTTGGAGTGTTGTCTATGCATGTGGGAGATGTTTGGAGTGTTGTCTATGCATGTGGGAGATGTTTGGAGTGTTGTCTATGCATGTGGGAGATGTTTGGAGTGTTGTCTATGCATGTGGGAGATGTTTGGAGTGTTGTCTATGCATCTGGGAGATGTTTGGAGTGTTGTCTATGCATCTGGGAGATGTTTGGAGTGTTGTCTATGCATCTGGGAGATGTTTGGAGTTTTGTCTATGCATGTGGGAGATGTTTGGAGTGTTGTCTATGCATGTGGGAGATGTTTGGAGTGTTGTCTATGCATGTGGGAGATGTTTGGAGTGTTGTCTATGCATGTGGGAGATGTTTGGAGTGTTGTCTATGCATGTGGGAGATGTTTGGAGTGTTGTCTATGCTGTCTATGCGACTTTCAAACTTTTTGTTTGGGCCATTTAACGCCGAAAAATGGACAACCAAGCCGGGGGGCGGTGGGTGGGGAGTGGGGGAGTGGGGGGGGGGGGGGGGCACCTGCCATACGGATGGGGATCTTCTTTAGAGGAAAGGTGTATGTCAGTGAGAGACGAAGGGTGAAGTGGGGGTGAGAGGTGGGGGTGGGAGGTGTGTGTGGGATTTGGTTGTGTGTGTGTGTATGTGGGGTGTATGTGTGTGCGTGTGTGGGGGGGGGGGAGGGGGGGTGTTCATCGCGCTCATGAGGACTGTTCAGGTAAAACGTTAAGAGAAGTGGTGGGAGAATTTCAAACTCCAATTTTTTTTCTTCATCTGATTGTGTATTTTCGGAGCGACTCTTAAAGACATAAGGACAAAATCACAGACCAGAACTCGCAACTGAGTTGGCTTCCAATCGTCAAAAGTTCTCGGTCATTCTGGTGTTTACTCGACGTTGAATAATGGATTCATTTCATACGCCAGAGATCGGAGTATTTCTTATTTCTTCTTATTATTAATATTATTTTATATAACAACATTTGTGCCCAAACAGGAAAGACTGAAAACAGACCATAACATTTAAAATAATAATAATAATAATAATAATAATAATAATAATAATAATAATAATAATAATAATAAAATACTTTGGACTTTGCCGTTAGGCCATAAACTGCGAAAACCACCCAGCTGCAAGAGACACAAACCCTCATGAGCCCCCGCAGTCGCGGGGGCTCATGAGGGTTTATGTCTCTTGTTAGTCCTGTGTTCGTTATGTCTGTATTGGTCCCAGTCACATAAGCATGTAGTGGTTTCTGACCCGCAACTTGTGATCACTGGGAGGGAAGGGGTTCCTCTCCAGCTGCCCATTACACACGGAGTAATTTCGGGGTCCGAAGGACTGCACCCCTGACGTTTTAACAACTTTAACTCATTCAGCCCGACGGCAGTATTTCCTCAATTTTGGAGGCGTCATCTAATGACTAAGCACTAGTTATAGGAGATGGATCGATCATAATAATTCAAGGGCAGTGCCAGATTAGCTTGGCGCCGACAGGCGCCAAGCTAATCTGGCACTACCCTTGAATTATCATGGTCGACCCATCTCCTGCTGTAGTGCGTCAGATTGATTGATTGATTGTACATTGCTTAACGTCCCGACAGCAACAAGGCTTTCTCAGGACGTGCCTGCACTGCTTGTGAAAAAAAAAAACTAAACAGAACATTGAATGTATGTCGCCAGCCGGTCCAATACATTAAATAAACCTAACACATGGGGCCTAAATAAAGCCAAGACCATTTAGCAACACACATCCAATATCAAGAGCTACAGGCAGCGCAGACAGTAGGGAGAGTTTTAAAAAGGCAAATACAGGTGAATGGACCTCGGGTAGACAGAAACACATGCCCCAGAATAGAGAGAAAAACTCACCCTGTGGGGCTGACCAGGGCGACCCTGGGAACTAAAAAGTACCTAACCCCACCCAAGTCCCCCAGGGCAGACCCGGGTGGGGGGTAGTGCGTCAGGGATGAATGGGTTAATATTAAGGAGCCCTAGCCCACTACAGCAACAAGCGAGTCGACCATGACAGTTCAAGGGTGGCGCCAGAAGAGATAAGCTAAGCTAAGCTATGCTAAGAAAAGCTAGGAAAAGAAAAGTTCATTTAGTCAGGCATTCACATACATTTCTACAAACAAATCTATATCTAAAAACAAAATTAAAGTACCAATATGCGTAAATATGAAGACACATTTCAGCACCATTTGTGCATATTATGCCTTGTGGGCACACCTAATGAACTTTAACAGCAGTCAGTGGAACACGCAGAAAAAGCACACTCAGGAACCGGATTGTCCTGAGTCTAAATGAACCATATATAGTCCTGAGTGTAGGGCTTCGTAACCATGCCGGTGTTACAGAAGTGCATCTCTTAACAGTTACGGCGTTAGTGGGCCTTTAAACCAAGATTGTATTACCTAAAAACACGGCCGGTGCATTTGTAAAATTTCCATTATCACATCAAGATGGCAGAAGCCGGAACAGTCAACAGACCACACACGTAACCTTTACAATCAGGATACAGGTCGAACATCATTATCACATGAAGATGGCAGAAGCCGGAACAGTCAACAGACCACACACGTAACCTTTACAATCAGGAGACAGATCGACCATCATTATCACATCAAGATGGCAGCAGCCGGAACAGTCAACAGACCACACACGTAACCTTTACAATCAGGGGACAGATCGACCATCATTTTCACATCAAGATGGCACCAGCCGGAACAGTCAACAGACCACACACGTAACCTTTACAATCAGGAGACAGATCGACCATCATTATCACATCAAGATGGCAGAAGCCGGAACAGTCAACAGACCACACACGTAACCTTTACAATCAGGAGACAGATCGACCATCATTATCACATCAAGATGGCAGAAGCCGGAACAGTCAACAGACCACACACGTAACCTTTACAATCAGGAGACAGATCGACCATCATTATCACATCAAGATGGCAGAAGCCGGAACAGTCAACAGACCACACACGTAACCTTTACAATCAGGAGACAGATCGACCATCATTATCACATCAAGATGGCAGCAGCCGGAAGAGTCGACAGACCACACACGTAACCATTACAATCAGGAGACAGATCGACCATCATTATCACATCAAGATGGCAGAAGCCGGAACAGTCAACAGACCACACACGTAACCTTTACAATCAGGAGACAGATCGACCATCATTATCACATCAAGATGGCAGAAGCCGGAACAGTCAACAGACCACACACGTAACCTTTACAATCAGGAGACAGCTCGACCATCATTATCACATCAAGATGGCAGAAGCCGGAACAGTCAACAGACCACACACGTAACCTTTACAATCAGGAGACAGATCGACCATCATCACATCAAGATGGCAGAAGCCGGAACAGTCAACAGACCACACACGTAACCTTTACAATCAGGAGACAGATCAACCATGATAGTTCATGGGAGGTGGCAGAATAGCTTGGCGCCTATAGGCGCCGCAAGCTATTTTGCGACCAATCTTGAACTATCATGGTCGAGCCATATGTAACGGTGGTGTGACGGGGGCAGAATGAGTTAAAAAGTTCGTTTTAAAATTAAACTATTATAACTACCATCGTCAATCTAATTTATCACTGATGATGATGTCGTGATCTGAGCGGCCTGACTGAACGCACGCACGCACACGCTTGGCCTGACCGACCCAACTTGAGGACACTTGAATTATTCAGCTGACCCACAGGCACTGAACGCCTGTTGCATCACACTGGTCATCTCTAAGCACGGTTAGGGGAGAGATGACCAGTAACGCAGCGATCATCCCGTGCCTGTAAGTTGACCGGCTTCCCGGTGTGGCACAAAGGGCCGGGGGCGACGATGTGCGCGGACTCACTGCGGCCGTCGCCGGCCCGAAGACCTCTTGCCGTACTGGGGTGGTCGCCAGAATGACACGCCATTGCCCCCCCCCCCCCCCACCCCGACCGGACCCACATCCACCCGACTCAGTACTACCTCTCACCACGCTGATCTGTTTCTTGTTATTCAATCCGGCATCAAGTGGTGAAAGACGAGACACAGTGACCTGATAACTTCACAAAGCAAAATACCCACAGTTTGACTTTCCAGTACAATCCGGTCGCTCCTATCTTGTTTTCAGCGGACGATTTCTTATCAACACGTGCAAAGGTCAGGAGCTAAATTTAGGCTTGACTAGAACCAGCGGATCAGCAACGGTGAGGTAATAATTCGCTGTGCCAAGTTCAGTTCTAACTCAGACTCCGGAATGCCTAATCATTTTGATTCGCTGGAATGTGAGCTCGCGCTATTCTCTGTTTCTGTCCCCTTTTTCCAGCAGAGCGGTTTGTTTATAATTGCTGTCAACGCGTCTAATACACTATGGAAGGCAGTCAGTGAATCAGCTCGCGCTGCTTCTTCCACGCACAGACCAGCATAATGATAGAGGCAGGCATGAGGCATGATTCTCATTAGCTTTTGCATCTGCGGGCGCCATGAGGATCTATGTTTATTCCAGACATGAGGTGCATATATATGTGAGTATCTAGTACAGTGGACAGTGGCGCTTTCTACAGATTGGGAAAAGCATAGATCCTCAGGAGTCCGTCATGCAAGTTACAGGACCGTGACTCATAAGAATCTGTGCCTAAATTTTGCTTTTTCAGTTCACACAATTTAAATTCCAGGCTGAGTGGGGGAGGGGAGGGAGATGCGCTATTGTGGTTAGCAGTGAGTTTCATCCGTTTCTTTTGTTTTTCAGTAATCACGTACATCAATGACCATATAAATGAACACTTTTTTTTTCTCCTCCTCTGAGGCACATATACGGGCGGGTTTACTTATGAAAACTCAGAAATCTGAAAGCCAGGTTACAAATTAAAAATATATACTGACATGGGCTTGGACAGGGCTGTTATTTGGTTGAGGGCTGGGGGCAGTCAGTACAAGGCTAGAGCCAGCCTTGAAGGCTTTCAGAGTAACTGCCGTCAGATGGTACGGCAGAAGGTTCTCTGTTCCGTCTGATATGCACAGAGACAAATGAACCTATCAAGAAACATTCATTCCACCGTTACCGCATACTATCACGAGGATAAATATATTTTTGTTTTTACATCAGACGGATGGCCCGCATTCACTGTTTAGCAATGTTCGCCTAAAACCATAGACAAAACTCCCCAAGAGGCATAGATCTTCATGAGTTTCGCACAGTGCGGGGGCTTGTGAGAAGCTAAATGTATTTCTGAGTCGAATTACCTTCATGTTGCTATGTTTACGTAGTTGAATCGGGTTGTGGTGATGAAAAGAACACGGGCAAACGTCGACAGCTGCAAAAGTCACATAATTATGGTCAAACGCGTCTAGGAGTAGGCGCGGTCATAACAATCTGTATGTATCTTGCTGGCTAGTGTTGCCTCTATGCTGCTATGTTTACGCAGCCGGAATAAAATCGCGACCACCGAGCCCAAAACAGACACTGATGCGCGGTTCGACGACCGTCCCGGCTCTGCGGCGTAGAATAGCGCGATGCTCATGCTCAGGGCAGTGCAAACTCGAGTCTGGAGACTAAGTGAGTTGTTACCCAGTGTGTCTAACTACTGACCGGTTGGCAGGACACACATACAAAATCCCTGAAATCTGCTCCGCCACCACTGGATCAGTTTGGTTGGGGGGGGGGGGGTTGGGGGGGGAGGTTGGGGGGAGGAGGGGTGGGGGGAGGGGGGTTGGGGGGAGGGGGGGAGGGGGGGCGGTTGGGGGGGAGAGGGGGTTGGGGGGAGGGGGTTGGGGGGGAGGGGGGGTTGGGGGGGTGGGTTGGGGGAAGGAACTGATGGGTGGGTGGACTCGGAAGGCCGCTGAAAGGGATGGGGGGGAGGGTGGGGGGGAGGGAGAGCATTCACCCCATATTCACTGGTGTAATTTATTTATTTATTTATTTATCAGTTAAATTTCAAGTGTGCTGAAGAGTGGACGGCGCCCGGCACTGTCACTGATTGATTCGGATCCGTACCTCTCTGCCAAGCTGTCTGCCTATCTAGCCATCACGCACCCTCCGTTCTTCCAGTGAAAAGCTGTTAAAAATCCCGAAGCTCAACATGAAAACTGTCGGGGAGCGTTCTTTCACCTTTTTCACCCCAAGTGTGTGGAACTCGCTGCCAACGGAAATAAGGAATCTGCCCACATTGTCACAGTTCAAGGCTCACTTAAAGACTTTTCTTTTTTGTCGGGCATTTAACACTTAGCTCATATTTAGCTAACTGTTGACTGACTGCCACCTATTCTGATCCCAGAGGAAGTGAATGTAAGGTGTGGGGAAGGGATGGGGTGGTTTAAAGTAGTGCATAATTGTGCGTGTGTGTCTGAGAGAAAGGGTGTGCTGTTGTGCATGCGCAGTGAGTCCAGTGTTTTCCTGGAGAACAGCGCTATAGAAGAACTATGTATTATTATTATTATTATTATTTTATCATGTATCAAAGGGCCTGAAGAATGGAGGGCTACAGAATGAGCTCTGACGGTCAGGTCTGGTCGCCGGATTAAAAATAACGTTGGTTTTATTCTCGAACTTGATGAACCCAAAGGAGAAATAAACACGCCGCTTAGAAATGGCAGTTACAACACAATTTATTAACTCTGAGTCATTCAGCCCGACGGCCGTATTTCTCAAATTTTGGAGGCGTCATCTAATGACTATGCAACAGTTGCAGGAGATGGATCGAACATAATAATTCAACGGCGGTGCCAGATTAGCGTCGGCACCAAGCTAATCTGGCACTACCCTTGACATATCATGATCGACCCATCTTCTGCTGTAGTGCGTCCGTCAGGGCTGAATGCGTTAATATTTCGAAGACAAACAAATAATATACTTCGGGTTATTACCCGATGCATACAATCAAATATACTTTAGGTTATTACCCGAAATATACTTGTTTGTTTGTCTATTTTGAAAAAAGACATACTGATACTGAAATTATTACCCGAAATATTTAACAAATTGTGTTGTAACTGGTATTTCTAAGCGTGTTTCTTGCTCCGTTGGGTTCTACTAAACGCGGCTTGGCAGTCACCTTTTTGGTCTGGATTTGAAAGGTGAGGGGAGAACAGCTGTCTTATTATTAACTCTACACGTATACATAATGTGTACATAAACATAAACGTGTCGTCGTTCAAGGCATTTGGCACAATTATAAATTAGACTGAACCCGTTTATGAGCGATGCCAACAACTTGAACTGGACATAACGCAACAAGGGAAGGAAATGGGAAAGTTTCCTGATTCAAGCATTATCTCCCTCTATCATAGTAAACAAACCTAAATACTGAGACCGCCTGGATATGCGGTATGAATTTCTGACCTGAAATTGATACCCCAAACCTTAAAAGCGATTTCTACAAGCAAGTATGAACAATCGTAAACATAAGATGGAATTTACCGGATTTTCTCCAAGCTGCGATGGCGGCATCGTCAGTTTCCCCCAAAACGTGTTTGGTTATGACTGACTTCGTCGGTCAACGCGATGTAAACACTGACGCAAGCGCACCGGTCATGGCCAGCGGTTCCTCGCAAACGAAGACTTTCACATTCCTTCCTTCAACTGAAATTCCACTTAAATGAGGTCCACCGAATTATCACACAGTATGACTGAATCCCTCACGGACAGGCGAAGACTGATCGCTGAGCTGTTAGGATATGTAACTACGACAATAAAGCCTGCAGAGTCGCGGTTACTGTACGCTCGAAAAATGTCGTCTGCTACGCGCACTGCCGTGCTCCAAGATGACCTATTTGTGTATGAATTAGGTCGTCTGCTACTGATTCTGGGCCGAGAGAAATCTCGGATGGATAAGCGAACACTGATGTGACTGAATCCCACAATAAACCGTCCTTTACTTCCCGTTGTTGATTTACCGGATCTAGATATTCGCCGCGGCACGATCCTCGTCACAGAGTTTCAGTTTTCAGTACGGCCGAGTCCAAAGTCCACACGCACTGAACTAGGCTACGCAGCCAGTGACTGCGCGTTTTGGACGTCTGGCACACATGCTTCGGCTTTATATATCGACCTCACCGAAGCGCCCGCTGTTAGGCGTAGTCATAGAGCATAGCAGTCGTGCGAGCGGCGGGCTTTTCTGATTGATGTGCTGACTGACGTGATAGCTGTTACATAAGCGACTTAGCTGGCGGTCAGACTATTTCTAGCGGCCAGTTGCATGAGTGAGCTAGTCCCTGATCACCTCTTTGCAGAGGCCGGGACAAAAAAATGGAGAAACTTGAAATGAGTGAGCTGAGTCAGTCCTGCGCCAAACAAACACTAGGCTGAGCTTGTACTGAGTTAAAGCGACCCCGGCTCTAAATCCAGGAGTAACTTAAAGGTTAACATAGATAAGCAATATGTCCCTTCAACAGGGCCGGATCAAGGGGGGCGGGGGGGGGGAGGGTGCTTTGGTACTATAGCACCCCCCCCCCCCCCTCGGCTTAAAAATAATAAATCATTCACTGCCAGTCCACAACATGGTCCGAGAAGGAAGGGGGAGGGGGTGGGGGGGGGGGGGGCGGCGGCGGCGGCCGGGGTGCTTTACTGTTATTGCAGCACCCCCTACTACAAAAACGTCAGAAGAACAGTTTCGGTTGTGGTGTTTTGATATACTAGACCCTGGCAATCAGAAAAAAGAAAAGTTGAGCACCCCCTTTGAAAACTGATTGATCCGGCCCTGCGGCTTATACTGAATGTTCTCGGCACCCGGTCAGTATGTCTTAGTGACGAAAAAATTTTCTGCTCCGGTTCCGGTTCTCCTACAGACAGTTCCTTCGGTGGAAACCCCGGCTGTGTCGGATTTGCGTGACACCTTACGAGGATTATGAAAAGTCTGAGCTGAGGCAAGGCAACTGACATAGTTAACCAATTGTATCGGCTAGTTGCAGTGGGAGCTAGCCTCGGGGATTGAATAGCCGGTAATCACAAGCGCCGGCAAGCATTGAAGTTCAGCTTGAGTTCGATTTTCTAGGAGACAAACCGGCTCAGGCTGTTGCAAAGTACTTTTTTTGTTTTGTTTGTTGTTGGTTTTTTTTTACTGAAAATAAAAACTTGACACCTCCAAATAAAACAATACTAAAAATGTATTACTGAGTGTGCTAATACTGTGTCAGTCACCCTGTGAAAAAAGTTAGCCATAGAAACTGACAATGGCAGGCATTTTCTCGGTATCGTCAGTTTAACTGACACATTCTGCTCCAGGACCAAAATCCGCAAATTTTGAAGTTGCCCCGGAAGACTGTATTACACTTCTGGAAACATATTAAGCGTGATAGTTCAAGGGTTGTGTCAGAATAGCTTGGCGCCTATGGGCGCCTAGCTATTCTGGCACAACTCTCGAACTATCAAGCTCGATCCATGTCTTGCCATGGCGGCTTGTCGGAGTTGAACGAGTTAAGCCCGCCACATTTTCCAACTTTTGGAGGTGTCATCTAACGATTATGTACAAGTCAGTTCAGTGTAGAAGCTTGACATGGACGGGTCGACCATGATAATTTAAGGATAGTGCCAGATTAGAATGGCGCCTGCTGTAGTGGGTTGGGGCTAAATGGGTTGAACTAAACTCCGATTGGAGCTATGATGTTTTGTGAATATAGGTTGCTTAGCCTACAAGATAATCATGGGTTTTGCCACAAAGACGATGACGGCAATGCTTAACCCATTCAGCCCTGACGCACTACAGCAGGAGATCGGTCGACCATGATAATTCAAGGGTAGTGCCAGATTAGCTTGGCGTCTGTCGACGCCAAGCTAATCTGGCACTGCCCTTGAATTATCGTTGGTCGATCCATCTCCTGCAACTGGTGCATAGTCATTAGATGACGCCTCCGGCAAAATTTGGGAAATACGGCCGTCGGGCTGAATGAGTTAATCAGGTCACCGCCGCAAGCTTATCGGGCACAAGAAGGTGCACCGAATCATAAGACTACATGTACTATTGCATGTTCACGTATTTTGTCGAGGCTTCACTACTGGAACTCTGTAATGTCAGTTATTTCAAACGATTTGCTCTACAGGCTCCAGAAGATTGAACTGAAAACGCAACAAGACTTGTACTGAAAAAATCCAAGCGTGACCACATCACTCCGGCCTTGCTTAAGCAGTTACACTGGCTTCCCGTGAAGTTCAAAATTGAATACAAACTTGCTACCCTCACTTTTCATGCCTTTCAAGTAGTTAATAAACACTCGCGGCATACTTGTCCGCCCCAATCCATGTCTACTATACACCATCCAGAGTATTGTGCCCCAGCACTGACGACAGAATATCCCTTTGACTACCCCCAGAATATCCCTTTGGCCAGCGCTCCTTTTCTTTTCAAGCTCTCAAAGTGTGGAATGTCCCAGTTCCCCAAGATATTCGCCATTCACCATCAGATCTTTGGCCATTTCCCGGGCTAGATTGAAGACTTATTTTTTCAATCTGGCCTTTGAAATGGACTGACAAACCCTACGTTTTCCCATCTACATTTATATATCTGATAAGGCTCTTGAAATGTTTTATGTTTATTATTTTAGTATTGTGTGAATGTGCATTTGTACTTATGAATGAGTGTATTTGCATGTTCTCGATACATTAGTTAGTTAATTTCAGTTAGTTAGATTATCTAGATGTAAAGCGCTCTGAGCCTTTCTTTGTGTGGATATTGCGCTATAGAAGAGTTATTATATTATTATTATTATTACTTATTATTATACCAACAGACTTATGACTAAGCGTATTTATTTTAGAAATATGTCGGTGAAACATCATTAGAGCTTACTTCCGGCATAAAAAAAAACAACACGATTTGCCATGGTGTAACTGACTGCGCGTGACAGGGCGAAACCGTTTTACACCCACGGTTGTAATACTTAACTAAAGATTTTTTTTTTTTATGATGGATGCACATTCAAACAATCCCCTGTGAAGAGTAAAGAGTAAAATATGCAATAGGTAAAACGTTACGAGAATCGCGCATTACGCGGTATTCGGCGAGAGTTTAAGTCACGCAAGGTGCCCTGCAGCTATATCTGCGAAAGTCTCGTCACAGTGTTGCCATTGGCAACGCTATACGAGACTTCCGCAGCTGTTGATGCAGGGCGCATTGAACGATTTAACGTTTGGCGCATGCACGAGATTTGGTTTAACCCTTCGTGTGTCGGTAGCGGTTGTAGTCGCGATGATTCCTGTGGGAATCATCGCGACGAAAACCGCTACCGACACGGAAAAGTCAACTCTCTCAGTGGCACTTGGTTACACTAAAATTCCCCTAATAACGTGGAAGTTGTCCTTTTACTCAAAGACAGCTGTCATCTCGATAAAGAAAAATAAGTAGAGAAATTTACACTTGCTTGTATGTTCAGTCATTTTGTAAAAAGGTTTTAACCAGCGTAATAATGATTTTTGGACAATTGGCCTTTCAAATCGTATTTCTTTTTGTTGGGATTTCCTTTGAAGATTACATTACGAGATAAAAAAACAACAACAACAACAACAAACAAACATTACAATCATAAGGAGTGCAGTCGTACTAGGAAATACAGCAGAACCTGGTTTGAGTGACCACCCTTATGACAGATCACCTGTCATAAAAGACCATCATTTTAAGAGGCTGTAGCCACCTAAACGATGATCTTTAATGACAGGTGACACGTTTTCGCCGTTAACTCATTGGAGACGCGCCGTATGCCGATACGCGGCGAATCGCCGCGTATCGGCATACGGCGCGTCGCCAATGAGTTAAAGCCGTCCACTATCACTCCCGTGCGCCGTGCCGCCGTTTTGTCTTAACCCTTATCATTCGGAATACACCAGTGTGTGAAATAAGTTTGACTAAAATAGTTCAAGGGTAGTGCCAGAATAGCTTGGCGCCTCCAGGCGCCAAGCTATTCTGGCACCACCCTTGAACTCAAGCCATTGGTCTATATCCTTATATGTAAGTACTATAATGTAGCTTGCATATGGCAGTGTACAAATTTGAAGCTTGTAGCCTCAGTATGGTATGGGTTAAAGCCGTCAGTCTCAGTTAGTATGCCTCGCCCTGTGCCTAGGCTAAACGCACCCGCTGCGCCATTGTTGCCCCGTCATAGTTGAAGTACAACGAGAGATGCTCGCACTACAAGTACAATGGACGTGACTTCAGGGTGTGGGGCGTGTCACAAGCCGCCGCTATCTTCAAGTCTACACAAAGCTGGCCGCGCACATTTCTGGCCGGTGCAACAATGGCGCCGCTCGACTGGTGCGTTTAACCTAGGTATAGGGCGAGGTATACCGACTCAGCCATATTATCATATTCAGTCGTGCACTTTTATTGAAAGACCGAACAAAACAATGGTTAAACGAAAGCACTAGAAAACGAACAAGGATACAAGAAAGGCAGACACGAGGCATAGGACCCTCATGAGCCCCCACTGACGAATGCGGGGGCTCATCATGTGAGGTTTTCAGTATGTCTCTTGCAGTTGGTTAGTTCTGGCTGTGTAGTCAAGGGGCTTGGTTTTAAAGCAACTTTTAACAGATCCAGATTGGTTGGTTAGCTGGGGTTTATAGTAATTCCTTCACAGCCATTGTAGGTCTGAAATCTGTGTCAATTCAACGCGGAATAGTTCCAGCCATAAACAAAGAATACCAGGGGCGGATTGGGGGGGGGAGATCCTAGGGGTTCCCCGCCCCCCTCCGACCCAAAATTGTTTAAATTGCTTTAACAAAGTCCTTTTTGTGGGTGTTTGGACCCTCCCCCACCCCCACCTCCCTATTTGATTTTTTTGGCGGGTTTCGACACACACATGCTACCCTCCCCCCCCCCCCCCATTGATATGTAGGCAAGTGACGAGAGTGTTGACACACAAACGCCTTCTTGCCTTACCCCCCCCCCCTTTCCCCCACCCCTCGTCGTTTGATTACAGTTCGGCCACTGGGAGAAGGTCTAGCGTCGGGGAGGCCCTTTGTGTCAGGTTAAAGGTCCCAAACAAAACGTTGGACCTCCCCCCCCTCCTCCCCCTAGAGGTTACTGATCCGGGGGAGGAGGGGGGGGGCTCATGAGGATCCATACCTCTTGCAGTAGTGTGGTGCCCATTATTTCTCGGCAGTGAAGGGGTTAACGCCCACGGTTCCTGTGATAATGGACCTAAGGGGCGGGTTGTGGGGGACGGAGACAGGGACAGCTATTACCTATGCAGTACGATTGATTGATTGTACATTGCTTAACGTCCCGACAGCAACAAGACTTTCTCAGGACGTGCCTGCACTGCTTGTGAAAAACAACAACAAGAACAACAACAACAAAAAAAACACTAAACAGAATATTGAATGTATGTCGCCAGCCGGTCCAATACGTTAAATAAACCTACGACATGGGGCCTAAATAAAGCTAAGACCATTTAGCAACACACATCCAGTATCAAGAGCTACAGGCAGCGCAGACAGTAGGGAGAGTTTAAAAAATGAAAATACAGGTGAATGAACCAAGGGTAGACAGAAACACATGCCCCAGAATAGAGGGGAAAACCCACCCTGTGGGGCTGACCAGGGTGACCCTGGGAACCAAAAAGTTATGGAGTACGACCTGAACACGGATCAGTTCAGGAGCACTGCCATTGTGCCAATTTCATTTATCGGGACTTTCCAACAGACACGCTATTTGAACAAGCCCATCTTTCAAGTATTCCCTGGATGTACGGGTTATGTCCGCTGTACGAGTATAACCCTTTTCATCCTGATACACTGTTGCTTGAAATAAATTTGACTATGATAGTTCAAGGGCGGTGCCAGAATAGCTTGGCGCCTGAGGCGCCAAGCTATTCTGGCACCACTCTTGAACTAAAAAGGTGGATCTATCTCCTAATCTGCAATACAACCTTCATAGGACAGTAAGCAATTTTAAAAAAAAAATCAGCTCCATGGCCGTGTAATGGGTTAAGGCTGTGTTTCCATATAACTACGCGACAGCTGCGTTGTCGGCGAAACGGCAAAAAAGTAGCAGAGCATCGGGCGAAAAATAGCATGCGGCACGACAGGCGACATCACGCCCCTATTTACGCTGTTAAGAATTGTTGTAATTAATTTTGTTGTCGCGTGCTGAAAACAAAAACACGCTCTTTTCACAGCGAAATTGCGGCTGAATCGCCTTTGGATCGGAGAGATACATTTGTTGTTGCGCTGCATGCCGCTGTTGCCCGTCGCACCGCGGCAATCGCGCCGCTGTCGCATCGCTCAGAATTATGGATCACTCCTTTATTTCTATGTTCTCGATTCGTGTCGCTGTCGACACCGCTTTCGCGTCGATGTCGCGCCGCTATGTTGAAACACCTCCGAGACAGTAACAAATATTGGTATTTTGCTGTGTCAATGAGTATCTGACTTTTTAGATCAGTTTAAATAAAATGAAATGAAATAACAAACATTGGTATTTTGCTGCGTCAATGGGTATTTGATTTTTTTAAATCAGTTTTAAATGAAATGAAATCAAATCAATCAAAAATACCATATCGTGCCCCAGGGAATATTGTCATGTATTGATTCGTATGCATTATCAAGACTACTCAGAGCCATGGCAATTAGTTTGAACTATGCCCTGCATCATAGCGTGTTTTGGCGAAGACTAAAACTGATAACCGACGTGCTCAAGCAGGTTCTGAACCTTGTCCCTAAATGTGTAAGGTTGCCCTAGACAAAAGACAGGCTACATGTGTAAGGTTGCCCTAGACAAAAGACAGGCTACAGTACTTGTAACAAGCTTCAAATGGAGTAGAATTCAATGAGAAGAGCATTTTTAGAAAACAATTGCAGCTTAGTCTAACCTCACCACAATCAAACATACTTTGCATATGTAATCAGTACAAACACACACGCACACGTACGCACATCGCACGCACGCCCTCAAAACTCACCTCTTTCAACAGTTCTAGCACTATATTGCCATCACGCTCCCCACCCCAAGCTGACTGTCGTAATGTATTCGTGGTCATTGTCAAAAGCGTGCGCGAGTTGTGAGTGCACGCTTAGAGTTATAATTATTATAAGATAAGCGCATTAGAAATACCGTAATTATTATTATTATTATTATTATTATTATTATTATTATTATTATTATTATTATTATTATTATTATTATTATTATTTAATGCTAACCCCATAGCTGCTAGTGGACGCAAATTCAACGTTAAAGACCCCCGCCTTGAAAGCAACATAGATACAAAGTGGTTTCATTTACCCATATCATGAGGCTAAACGCTTCAAATTTGTACACTGCCATATGCAAGCTACATTATAGACTTACAGATAAGGATATAGACCAGTGACTTTAGTTCAAGGGTGGTGCCAGAATAGCTTGGCGCCTGGAGGCGCCCAGCTATTCTGGCACTACCCTTGAACTATTTCAGTCAAACTTATTTCACACACTGGTGTATTCCGAATGATATGGGTTAAGAGGCATAGATCATCATGAGCCCCCCGCAAGTGCGGGGGCTCATGAGGATCTATAGGCCTACCTCTTGCAGCTTGGTTGTGTTCCGTTTTTCTCGACAGTAACTAATTACGTCTGGGACAACTGTCCCCTCGCGCATTACATCACAGGCGGTCATAATATAGGAACTATACAGAATTTGGCACAGCTGTGGGTACAGAAATCTCCTATGTGACTGAGACGTGCGCTTCTGACTGCAATCTATAACATAAATAAAAGCACATAAAATATTCAACGCCCGTTTTCTGGCCGCAGTCTTACGTCTGAAAAGTACTTATTTTGAACTGCCGTAGTAGCAAAAAGTGAACCCTTTTAGCCCCGGATCCCTACAGCAGGAGATGGCTTGACCATGATAATTCAAGGGTAGTACTAGATTAGCTTGGCGTCTGAAGGGGCGGTGCATGGCGTAGTGGTTAAGGCGCCTGCCACCAATGCTAAAGGCGCGAGGTTCGATTCTGGGTTCCGGCGTCGGACTTTTCTCCTCTAGTAAGTGTCACCGTTAATTCCGGCGGACCGTCGGGGGTTCTTTCTCCGGCTCTTCCTCCCCCCTCCACTTTGGTGTCAGTTTCAGTCAACTTAATCAAATTTCAAATACAAACGATTTGAATTTCCCAAAACAACTTCTGTAGCTCGCTTGAGCTTGCCCTTAGCACCACGTGAATGTTCTGTGTTTATGTACAGTGTGTGAGAGAATGCGCGTGATTCACGTGAGCGTGCTTGTTGGGTTCAGTTCGCGGCTACATTCTGCGCATTGAGCAATATTATAAATATGAGAAATGCGATATATAAATACCATGTAATATAATATAATAATTATCATGGTCAATCCATCTCCTGCAACGGGTACATAGTCATTAGGCAACACCTCCCAAATTTGATAAATGGGACCTTGGGGCTAAAAGGGTTAAACGGTTACGGTTTAACGTCTTTTGCCACCACTAAGGTGATTTCAAGAACGGGGCACCGAACAGTGTCCGTACAAAGTTTGAACCCACGGGGGTTCGAACCCTAGACCTTACGAACGAGAGTCGGGCGCTCTACCACATGAGCCACCATGGTTCCCCCGTAATAGAAACGCCTTGGTCAAGGGACTGAACTCGTGTAGGTCGATCTCCTGGTCCTGCGCGCTAATGAGAAACAAACTTGGTTTTTCTGATCATATGAAAGTTTTGTTGGACGAGGAATTTTGATTGATTCCAGAAAGCTCCGAAGGAAAAAAAAACAACAGTTGAAGACAAATAGACACCTTAGTCGGGTTGTGATCAAAGCAGTGCAAACGACCGTCAGTTGTAGAAGTATAGTTCATCTCAGTTTAACCCATTTGAGTTCAAGTAAGTTGAAACTCATTCCCGGCCTCCCGCATCCATAGCTGCAGAAGTTGTCGTATAGCGTTGCCGCCGGCAACACTTCAGCAGCTGTTGATCCGGGGTCCCTTGAATGAGAAGGGTGACTGCAGAGAATATAAAATGCACGGAGAAAAAACTGAGGAACTGTTTCGAATGACAAGTACAGAACAATTTAGTACAGAACAGTTGAATAAATTATACTAAATTATACTATTCTGTCATCGCTGTTCCGGACAAAAAGTTTGTCTTTTTTAAAAATTTAGTTTGTGCCGCAGCAAAAGTCCATAAATATTATGCACTCCACTAAACTGAACACCTCGCAAAGGACTTTTCTGCCTGATCAGTGGCAGAATCGTGCGTGCTTGTGTCAAGGATTAACAATTCGGCGAGATGCAGCCAGCGACCCCGTGTCTCATCTTCATTTTCAGTATGCCCTCCGCAAAGTCATTCGGATATCGAATAAAGAGTGCGCTGATTTTGTCAAATATGCTTATAGTCATATGAAGGCTACATTACAGATTAAGAGATAGATCAACAGTTTTAGTTCAAGGGTGGTGCCAAAATAGCTTGGCGCTTCAGGCGCCAAGCTATTCTGGCACCACCCTTGAACTATCAGTCAATTTTATTTCAAGACGTGAGTGTATCGGGATGAAAAGGATTAGAGGAACGACTGGCAACAACGAACGAGAGCGAAATATCGGCGGACAAGCAACGTGTACAGTAAGCACGAGCCCGCGGGGCGGGGCGGGGGGGGGGGGGGGGGGGGGGGGCTGGGGGGCTGGGGGGGGAGGGGGGGCGGGGAGGGACTCATGGCGGGAGGGTGGCGGGTCATGAAGATCTATGCCTCTTGGAGATGTTTGGCGTGGTGTCTGTGCTTTTCTATCAGCCCCACGGCCGCATTTCCCACATTGTGGAGGTGTTACCTATCGACTATGTACTAGTTGCAGGAGATGGATCGAACATGATAATTCAATGTTAGCGCCGGATTCTTTCTTCACTGACAAGATAAGTAGCGACTGAATTCTAAACTTGTTTGTTTGTCTACTTTGAAGAAGGGTATTTACCCGAAATATTAATAAATTGTGTTGTAATTTTTTTCTAAGCGTGTTTCTTTCTCCAGTGGCGGATCTGGGAAGGGGGGGGGGTGTTACAGGGGTTGCGGAACCTCCCTCCAGACCCAAAATTCTTAAAAATGCTATAACAATGGTTCCAGACCACCACCCCCCCCCCCCACACACACACACACACACACCCTCGCCCCGCTTTTCGATTTTTCGGCCCCTGGAAGCAAGGTCTAGTGTCGGGGAGACCTTTTGTATCAGGGTGAAGGTCCCAAACATAAAGGTGGAACCCAACCCCCCTCCTCGAGTCAACTGATCCGCCCCTGTTCTCCGTTGTGTTCGTTAGACGCCAAGCTAATCCTAATCTAGCACTAAGCGAGTATATGCACGTATAATGTCACAACCATCTGTAATGTTTTCATTCATTCAGCCCGACGGCAGTATTTCCCCAAATTTTGAAGGCGTCATCTAATGGCTATGCACAAATTTGCAGGAGATGGATCGACCATGATAATTCAAGGGCAGTGCCAGATTAGCTTGGCGCCGACAGGCCTCGATCTCCTGCCTCGATCCATCTCCTCCCGTAGGGCGTTGGGGCTAAATGGGTTGGTGTGTTGTCTGCGCTTATGGCAGAGGCTTGTTATCCGCCGTGTCTTGCCTCTCGTTCGTTGTTGGGGGAGTCGTTCGCCGTAAACGTGACCTCACTACTATCCGCTTTTTGTTGTTGTTGTCATAATATGGTTATTATGCTTTAGATTTATTTCATTTTACTTACTTAGATGCGTGTGCATGCTTAGTACAATAACTGCTATACATATGTGTGGTTGGGTATTGTTCTGTCTGCTTGATTGTGATGTATGTATGTTTTATGTGTTGATCTTAACTATGGACGCTCGTCAGTTACGCCGCAAAAAATTCCTAATGTTTATGCATCTGGCAATACAGTTTATCTTTATTATCTTATCTTAACTTATCTTATCTTATCTTATCTTATATTATCTTAACTTAACTTAACTTAACTTAACTTAACTTAACTTAACTTAACTTAACTTATCTTATCTTAACTTATCTTATCTTATCTCAACTTAACTTAACTTATCTTATCTTATCTCAACTTAACTTAACTTAACTTAACTTATCTTATCTTAACATATCTTATCTTAACTTAACTTATCTTAACTTATCTTAACTTATCTTATCTTATCTTAACTTATCTTATCTTATCTCAACTTAACTTAACTTAACTTAACTTATCTTATCATATCTTTATCTTATCTTATCTAACTTAACTTATCTTATCTTTACATTATCTTATCTTATCTTAACTTAACTTATCTTATCTTTACCTTATCTTAACTTAACTTAATTTATTTTAACTTATGTTATCTTATCTTAACTTATCTTATCTTATCTTATCCGACATTCAGCGTGTGCGTGTTTCAGAACAAAGTCAGTGAAAAGCTGCACGTGATACGGGGGAAACTTGCCTCACTTTGGAGACAGAGTTTAAAGGTTAACCCATTTAGCCCCACGGCTGCATTTCCACAATTATGGAGGTGTCACCGGACAACTATGTAAGAGTTGCAGTGGATGGATATTCTAGGTGAAAATCATTTGTTATGTTATGTTAATTTTATTACTACGTATGATGATGTTCGGCATCCTGTCTCGAAAGACAATGGAGTATGCGCTTGCTGGGTCAGTCACTGGAGTGACCTCTCCAGTGCGCAAGCCTGGGCGAAGTGTATGGAGATCCTGGGATGCCCAGTCGTCAAGATCCCCCTCTCGGCCTCGCTGATATATCCAAAGGAATGCAAAGCAGTACGTTTGGCACCAGTTTGGCTGAGCTGCAGGAGCTGCCAGAACAGTGCGTGAATACAGGCAGCTGTCTGCCTTCGGGGCTCCACTCCTGATTTGAAGGGTTTACTCCCCCACATTTGGCCGTTGGATCCAACCTGATCTCCTCCGTCCTCTAGCCGTTGGCTGTCAGAAACAGCTCATCCGCCTAGTGGTGCAATGTGAACACCACCCCCTCACGTGGTTTAGCCCACCAGCTGAGGTGGTTTGCCAGGGTGTGGCGCTTGGAGCCAGCACGTGAGAGATAGTGGCAGATTAGCCCGGCGCCTGTCGGCGCCAAGCTAATCTGGCACTGCCCTTGAATTATCATGGTCGATCCATCTCCTGCAAATAGGTGCATAGTCATTAGATGACACCTCCAAAATTTGGGAAATACGGTCGTCTGGAATGAAAACATTACAGATAGTTGAGACATTATATACGTGCATATAATAATATACTCGCTGTGATAGGTCAGGGTGTGTTAGTCAGTCAAATGTATTTATTTGTTTTATGTTCACGTTTGTTTTTATGTCTGTTTTAAAAATTTTGCTGCAAGCAAGTACCCATCTTGGGACAATAAAGGTATTCGTATTCGTATTCAATATAATTCTAGGGTAGTGCCAGATTAGCTTGGCGCCTGAAGGCGCCAAGCTAATTTGGCTCTATCCTTGAATCATTATCATGGTCGATCTATCACCTGCTGCAGGTTGTCGGGGCTAAATTGGTTAATCTGAAAAAATGTCTACAACCATTAATTCTGCATCTTTTAACTCATTCTACCCCAACACCGAAATCCTTACATTTTGCCGTCGTCCTCTGAAGACTGCATTGCAGTGCAGGACACAGATCGACCATGATAGTTCAAGGGTGATGCCAGAATAGCTTGGCGCCCATAGGCGCCAAGCTATTCTGGCATCACCCTTGAACTATCATGGTCGATCCTTATCTTCCTGTGGTGTGTCTGGGGTAGATTGAGTTAACTGATGCGGGTACAAACAGCCAACACACGATTTACATAAGTCACGTGGAGGTTAAAATTTGAACGTGTTGAGGCAAACAGTGGAAGTTAAACAAGATGAGGATCTCATCCCAAAGTCTACCGTATTGTTTGCAGCTCAGATGCGTTTATCTTTTAGGAACATTCAGAGTTGTTCATATTTTTAGGCTTATAATGCTGATCCAGTTCCTTCCTCTCTAAACCAACCTCTGATCAACACACACGTTGGCGCACACAAATAAAGACGGACACACGGCGCTTCTATGGGCTCGTATAGCGACAGTAATCCATCTCCTTCTACTCTAACCCACACACTGATCCACGGCACACACTGGCACACAGAAATATAGACGGACACACGGCGACTGATTCCCGCTATTCGTAAGCTCTGTGGACTGCCGTAGCACATATGTTCTGAAGAAGAAGAATAGCACGAGCAGCGAAATGACGTCACTTCAAACTCCACGGCCGGGACAAACAGCAGGATTATGCAAACACTATTTATGAAAAATCATGCGGGTATTAATGAGAAGATATTCACTTCAAGCTTCACTTAATGGCATCTTTAGTACCACGACGCCGTGTTATGTTCTTAGTGACGACTCGATATTATACGTCACTCATCGTAGTACTAACATTTGACGTATCAGAGAATCAACATTGCAATTTTCTTGCTGATTTTCACGCCTAGAGCTTACAGGTCACAATTACAGGGACGGGACAAACAACAGGCTTATGCAAACACTGTTTATGAAAATTCATGCGGGTATTAATGAGAAGATGGCTTTTTTCCTAAAATAAAAATTAAAGTTATTTTAGCTGTTTTACAAATGACTCCGAAAAAGTGGTGCAGAGAATTGTCTGATATTCGCACCTAGGGCATACAGGTCACAATGGACCTAATCGTACCCGTAGGCTTATATAAATACCGTATACGAAAATCATGCAATTATTAATGGGAAGATTGTTTTTTTTCGTAATAAAGATTCAATTGTTTTAAGATTAACCCATATAATTCGTGAAATGAATCCCCAAAACGAAAAAATATGTATATATTTTGTTTACAAAATATTTTATTATCAATCAAAAAGTTCTAAAGGTACAATGCTGGTTAACGAACTCATTCAATATGTTCCTTTATCTAGCTATACGCAAAATATCTAGTAAAAATATTACAGCGTGGATTACGGTTTTTTGAAACGGTCATTTTCTCTCCAATGAGCATCTCACACAAAACATCGAAGAAAAAGGTCTCGAGATAATTCTTTTAGGGACAATCTCCTAAAATTTTAAGCTCAGTTGTCCGTCCTCAAACGCAGGCTCTAGTCGCTGTCACATGCCCCCCCCCCCCACCCCCCACCCCTCCACCGCCCTAACACCCCCCACCCTCTCCCCCCCCCCCCACACGCATACGGCGCTTTGGCGCCAAAAAGACGTTCTCTAGGAAATATCTAGTAAAAATAAGAAAATTTACGAACTCCAGTGTGGATCAACCAGTTTTTGTGGAACGCCCATTTTCTCAGTCTCCAATATCCTAAAATTTCAAGCTTGTCTGTCCTCAAACGCGGGCTCTAGTCGCTGTCACACACACACACACACACACAAACACACACACACACACACACACACACACACACACACACACACACACACACACACACACACACACACACACACACACACACACACACACACATACACTCGCGCGTGCGCGCGACGTTTGGCGTCAAAAAGACGTTCTCTAGCAAGATTTGCGAAGCTAGACGTGACGTCATTTTTATCTTGTTACTTTTTTGCCAGATTTTCTGCCCCGCACGCCAAAAACGTCATGTGCATGCTCCGGAATGCGCTCCGACCATCCCCATTTCAGATAAGGTAGATAAAAATGAGCTTTCAGACCCAAGATCATTTCCTTGTCATCTCAGGGCAGCCAAAAGACAACACCCAGGCACCCTCATTGACCCTGTTGTCTGTTGACAGCAAGCAGGAAGAGGCCTGTAACCAGCTGCCGTGCCCTATATGCTGCTTGCAATCGTTTTCTCAGGCAAAAGGAGTCATGAAACAGCTGTGCAATGTAAACATTAACTGAGTCTACTGAGCTAGCCCACAGCCAAAAGACTACACAAAACAGCCAAAACTATGCTACGCGTGACACACCCCATACCCAAACAAGTGTCTAGCAGAGAAAAATGGTTATGGACAGTTCATGTTTGTCTACCGTATTTAAAAAATACGGTAGGCTTTGAAATGGGGCTGGTCGGAGAGCATTCCGGAGCATGCACATGACGTTTTTGGCGTGCGGTGCAGAAATTCTGGCAGAAAAATAACAAGATAAAAATGACGTCACGTCTAGCTACGCAAACCTTTCACTTGAGCACTGGGGAAGCACCGAGGGACGTCTAGAGCGTCCAAAAATGGTCCAGCGAATGGTGGCGGTAAGTCCAACATATGGTGTGGTCTTTTCACTATTTTTGGTACAAATATTAATTTTGTTGGTAAGTATATTTCCAACAACAACAAACACCCATGCGCCGCGTGTAGTTGACGTCGTTTTTACAAAGGGAAGCTACTCGTAAATAATGCGCACTTCCTTGTCAACAACAGGAAGCCCTAGCGATCGTAATGTTATGCAGGGGTGGATCCAGGGGGGGGGACAGGGGGGTCCATGCTCCCCACCCCACTATTGGTTGCTATTTTGGCGAACGACTGCCCCCCCCCTCCCCCCACTGCTTTTTGCTATTTTGGCGAACGGCTGTCCCTCCCCCCCGCCTCCACTGATTGATTTTTGGGCGCCTGGAAGCAAGGTCTGTCGCCTACCCCCCCCCCCCCCCATTCTCCCCCTCCCTCGCCCCCCCCCCCCCCCTCCACTGTGTGATTTTTCGGCCCTCGCGGAAACAAGATCTAGCATGGTGGAGGCCTTTTGTATCAGGTTCAAGGTCCTAAACAAGAAGTTGCCCCCCCCCCCACCCTGGATTTAAGTGATCCGGCCCTGTTATGTGTGTTCTGGTGTACAGGACAATAATTTCGGGGGAAGTGATGACTGAGGAAATAACTGCAGACGACAGTGGAGAGAAGTGGGCAGAATACAACGATGAACAAGACGAAGAATAGATTGGAAATCTATCCTCACTGTTCGTCTCTTCTGTAGTTACTCGGTCACCATAGTAACAGCCTGAAACTTTGTTTTTAAAATTTCTCTCTTTTATAAATAATTGTAATATTTTCTGGGCACTTTGCTATTACACATATTTGTGTTATATACATAAATGGAATATGCGATATATTCTGAGCTCTGGTTTGATGTAAATTCAGAAGTTTCCACTTTTAGTTGCGATTTGTTTTGGGGTTCGGTCGTGGTTGTTTTGGTGGTTATCTTCAGAAGGCCACGGCGTTTTCTAGTACAAGACCCGTGTATGTATTACATAACTATACAAATACCAGTCATTTGATTCTTTTCCCTTGCCCACACCAAATGAGCTCACATAGCATCACTCAGTGTGTTATTTTTGTGGATACATTTGTGAAGCTGGTACAAAGTGAAAGGTGAAGGTGCATTAGTAATGGAACACCACCTAATCTCATCATAATAGGGATTGGGAAGCTGACGCCATCTTTTGATGATACGGGACTAAGCGCTCATAGGGAAATCGCTGTTTGTGTAATGTCAAAAAAGTCCTGTTGTGCTATAAGCAATAACAGCAAGTCTTGCCATCACTCTAGGAAACCGCTCACCAGAATCTGTTTTTGTTTGTTTCCAAAGAGGAAGAAACATAAAGAAAAACGTGTTGAAACACTACTTCTCTCCTTTGTCATGACTACGGTGGCGGCTGATGCGCCGACGCTGCTAGGCAACGCGGGGAACTTCCCGAGCCCTATACATAAAATATAATCGCAGTGGCAAGGTAAGTTGTGAACTTAAAATGTGTGTATGTGTGTGTGTGTTTGTGTGTGTTTGTGTGTGTGTGTTTGTTTGTTTGTGTGTGTATGTGTGTGTGTGTGTGTGTGTTTGTTTGTTTGTGTGTGTGTGTGTGTGCTTTGTGTGTGTGTGTGTGTGTGTGTGTGTGTGTGTGTGTGTGTGTGTGTGTGTGTGTGTGTGTGTGTGTGTGCTTGGGACAAAATGTACAGCTGGCGTATATTTGGAACAAAATATACAGCTGTCTGAATAGAATTAAATATACAGCTGAATAAAAAACAAAATATTACTGCAGTTGTCTGGACACAGACAAAATGTTCAGCTGTCTGAATGAAAACAAATGTACAGCAGTGCTGCTCTCTGTATGAAAACATCAGCAATTGTCTGGATGAGAATGCAATCAACAGGTCTAGATAAGGATAAAATATACCACTAGAATCAACCTAAAATATATTTGTTCCCAAAACAACAGCACATTTCAGTGTGATGAAATAGAGCAATACATGTATGTGCATAATTCACTATGAAACTCACACTAATCAGGAATATAAGTGGGCTATTGTAAGTTGTCTTGCCACTGATACATGTATTTCTCATATTCAGCATGCACTCTTCTTTTTTATTTTATTGCGAGTCTTACTGTGAATCATGTAAATACATGTATGTATTGTTATATTGCTCCATATCATAACACTCAAATATGCTGCTATTTTGTGACTAAGCCATTTTTAGAAAACCACACGCACATGTGTATGTCTGCACATGCCTATTTTCTGTATTTATTTCTATTTTCAACAGGTTTTGTTGATCGATGACTGTGTTTATGCTTTGTTTCCGGACAGCAGGGCTGCCACAAGGTCAGGTGACATGGAACTGTTGAATGCACAGACTGGCATCAAGTTTCTGAAGACAGTAAGACCTGTCCGATAAGTTGTCACCGACAGAGTTCTACCGTAATCTCCTGCTGCTTTCAGGTAATGATCAGTTTGGTGGCATTTTGATTTTGAAGTATGGTACACCTGCGTGCTTTCACAAAATCATTTTGGCTTGTAAAAGTGCAATCACAGCACACATAAAGTAGCATATAGTATCATGGAAATATTGCTGTCACAATACTGTAAGTTATGATTTACATATATATGACTGCTTCCTCCACACTGTAAGTATATTTACAAATTGACAATAAACATAATTATCATGGTGCCATGGTAGTTTTTTGCCAAAGTCTTCATAACAGCTAGTGCTAGCTACCTGTCAGTTTGCCACTCTGTAATGCATGTATCTTTTTTCCAGTATAAAAATAGATTTGTATATTATTACTGACTTGATCGCAGCCACTGAACAAAGGCAGGCAAATTGCAGGAAGTTGGGTTGAGCTGTGTGTTTACATGGAGGATATATCCTTGAGTGTATGCAGAACAAAAACACACGACACTGTTCTGTCATCGGTATAACCTACTCAGTATAAACTGCTGCTGGTGCATTTTCACTTTTGTGCTTTTTTTCAGTTTATGTTTTGCTTTATCTATTTATTGGCCGTCTGTTTTCAGTTTCTTTGCTGCTGCCAAAGGCTAAACACCACTTGAAACAATGGATAAAGCCTGTTATCAACCATCACCACACATTATGGGCTTCCTTGCCAGGCACGATCAAGGTATCATGTCTTATTTACGCTCTTATTTTGACTTAGAGTGTAGATATGTTCCAGTCTCATCATTGAGTGTTTTGAGTGTTAGTCAAGGTGATGTATCTATGTGGCTGAAATGGCCCCAAAAAAACTTCAATTGGCTACGAAGGCTACACAATGCGCAACAGGCTTACTATCCTTGACTTCAACCACCAAGAATGCAAGCAGTATACCAAGACTAGCAACAGGCACTCTGTGGCATACCAGGTAGCAGAGCAGAAAAATGCATAAGCATATAGTATGTTACACAATTGTGCCATTTCTGGTACGTGCAGTATTGTACATGTCATTTTCAGTATCATTACAGTACACGTATTTGTATAAATATACTAATTAGGATTGTTACACTGACCATGAAAACTAATTCTTTCATATCGCAAGTCGGGTGCAGAATTCCTGTTCGTGTGCACTGTTCTCAGCATGTAGTTATAACAAGGATGGAAAATGAAAGCAGACATGTATGCAATTTATGAAGAAGAATGTCCAAATGTATTGAAAACAAAGAATGTCCAACACTTTGCTTTTACATTCAACTTTAATACTTTCTTGTGTAGAGAGTACAAAGTGCACAATATGGAGTATCATATTACATGCAGGTGTCCATTTATTCATGTCCCAACTACTTGTACAAACAGATGTAAACAATCTTCACACCAATGACAGAAAGCAAATTATAAAAGTAAACGAAAATGTTCTTTTCATTCTGTTTTTTTCTCATGAAGGAATGCTCCGTGGCCTTGTATCCCCAATGCCTCACTGATGGAAAGCTCTCCAGTTTGTTACGCTTCGTACGCAGTACATATGACAGAGTGAGCCCCGAGTGGATCTTGTTGCTGTCGGGACGTTAAGCAATGTACAACCCGAGTGGATGTGGTTTTTCAGCAGAAGCAAAGACTTGGAGGTTGGTTGCACACACATACACAACCAGATAGTGCCTTCAGATAGTTTAGATTGGGGCTTGGAAACCGCCATCTGATTATGGCCACCTGACAAGAGCGACAGTGTTTTCTGTGGCCAGGCCCCATATCGCTCTCTTGCCACAACTGAAAAAAAGCTGTATGCAGAGTTTTGGTAATTTTTGATTGCCATTATAATGTGGGATTTTTATTTGCAAATGTGCTGTTATAATTTGTGACGCTGCAAAATTTGACTTCGGTCTGTTCTTACAAATATCTAGAAAAGTTGGTTTCTTTGTTGACTCGATTAGCTGGATCAAATTCAGTGGTTCTTGTTGTCTATTATTATTAGACAATTCCCACACAAACAGTAGGCAGAATTGTCTTCACTGGTGATGCGCTGATAAGGTGTCGCCTCTACTCCCACATACGATAATTATGGTCACCAGCGGCTGCTCATCGATTGAGTGCCTCTCTAGTCTCCCCCAGAGAAAAGTTGGCTATTTTGGCCTGAAAACATATTCATATAATATCATATGTTACCAAGCAGCATTGCAAACTACAATGTCTTTCATTATTAGAACAAAACTGTATAAATCTTTTGACCATCACCAAGACAAATAAATTGTTTGTAAAACTTATTTGCAAATCTGTCTTGTATGGATTTTATTGATTACACTGGCTGTGATTCATTACGGTTGGTTTCATGATGAGTAGATTATACTGGCAGATACCTGGTAGCCAAGTAAACTCCTCTAGAACAGTGTTTGCAGTACATCTTCACATGTACTAACTGACCTTTGCTTCTTGTCTTGCAGCTACCTGCTGAGAGCAAATTGGGGCACACTGCACTGCATCAGGCTGTTTGCTGTTCCAAAGTTTCTCTGTGACGTTGCTGCTAACGGCCCTGCAGTTTGGTGACATGTTTGACACTGGCCAGACTGTTGTCTCTGCACTGGTTGGACCTGTCCATGGAAGCTGTCTGTCTGCTGTGGAGTCATGGCAATATTAGCATTTTGGTGGATAGCACAATTTAGCATATATATATATATGCCTGCATGTATACCCATTCGGGTGAAAAGTGACACTGTCAGTGTGCTTACAGTGAAAATCTTGCTTTTCACGCACCATGGACGCATTGGTGTTTGTCAGCTGGAACTGGCAGCAGCACCAACATGTAAACTGAGCAGTCACCATGATACACACTGTTTCTCAACTCCCTGGCCGCCAACCACCACCCCCCCCCCCCACCCCACCTCATTTCACCCCCACTTACCCAAAAACAGAGACCAAGTTTGAAAGACGGCATCATAAGCAAAATATACCATGCATATGATTCAATGACATCACTGAAATTGTTTCTTTATAACTAAAATGGTTGTCTCTGTTCTGTTTGTGTTTTTGCCTCATGTATTATTACAATTATATATGGTGCTGGAAGTAAAAGTGTACATGTATGTTGTTCTGTACAGAAGAACCCTATGAAGAAAGAAAGTCGCTTAGAAATGACAGTTACAACACAATTTATTACTAGATAATATAATAAAATTGTGTTGTAACTGTCTTTTCTAAGCGTCTTTCTTTCTTCGTTGAGGTTTTCTCTGCATCACACACGCTTCGCAGTCACCATTTTGGTCTGGACTATGTGGTTCTGTAGGGTACATAGACTACTTGGTCTTGTTGAGGATAGACATACTCATTTCATTCAAAAATCAACTGTATTTCACTATATCATCATGGTCATTGTGTTTTTATTTATGTATACTTATTGATGTACTTGACAATTTTAGTGAACTGATAAGAGAAGCCTCACAATGAAAGGCATTTTGTTCACTCAGTACAGATATAAACAAATAAACCATACGTTGAAGTGTATTTGAAAACAATGTTTTTGTCACAAAATGAAGATCAAGTGAGATATACCTCTTGCTGTTGTAAACTGATATATTTCCTCGATATTTATTTTTGCAGGTTGAGTCATTTCAGTTTTCTGATAGAGAACATTGCTATATGCAGTGATCAGAAATAAATCCCACATGGTCTGCAGTCAGTGCAAACAGATAAACTATGAATCAAATAATATTGTGGTTAGAATACCAATTACATCTATCTGTTTCCTATCTTATTTCGTATCTCATGACCATAGCACGAGGTGAAAGAAACCTAATGCTCCAGCCGAAAGGGTGCATGCCTGCATGATGCCAGCTTGCTTTCATCTGCCTCCTAAAATCAATTGTGCAGGGAGGGGTAGGGGTGGGGGGGGATTTCGCCCAACCCCCAAAATGGAAAAAAAAAAATATAACATTTAAAGTATTTTGGGTCGAGGGGCATAAAAAGAAATAATTATATGGTCTTAATATATATATATATATATATATATATATATATATATATATATATATATATATATATATATATATATATATATATATGTATATATATATATATATATATATATGTATATATATATATATATATATATATATATATATATATATATATATATATATATATATATATATATATATATATATATATTGGTATGGCGAAAGCCGGACACATCTGCTGCGGCCCTGTATCTAAGTATTTTGAAACTTGCCTCTCGTTTGTTCGTGCACCCTTTAGCTTACAGTTGGTGTATGGTTGTTTGGTGTCAGGCACCTGCTTGAGGTACGTATTGAGCAGGGTGCATTGTGTGTGCATAAACTGCAGTTGGTCTGGGGAGAAAATATTATCACTGAAGTCAGCAAGTTTGCAGACAGTAATTATCTTTGTGATACAAAAAAAGAAAAAAAAAAAAAAAAAAAAAAAAAAAAAAAAAAAAACAAGATGAGATGTAATCGACAAAGCAAAATATTACTTAGTGCTTAGATTCTAAGATAATGTAATCAAATTTTATGTCCGTGTAACACACACGCACAGGCATAATCACATCCATGGGTGACAGTCTTCAGTCCTAGAAGCTGATTCAGCTTGTCAAAATCCCGGAAAGCTGAATTTCAGCTGTTTGGTTCAGACAGAACAGGCCTCCAGCCAGCCTGTTCCAAACGCGACAGGCATAAATTCTAATGAGCCCCTGCATCCGCAGGGGCTCATGACAATGTATATCTCTTCCTGGCCATGGATTTATGGGGCATATTTATGGACCATTCACAAACCAGACAGGTGAGGCTAGCGCTGGCAGAATTGTAAACATACCAAGGGACATTACTCAGCGCTGGACAGACAAACAGTTAGATCCCCTGCCCCCGCCTATCAGGCACCCAATCGCCAGCCCACACAGAAATACGCAGGTATAGAACAAGACGATCATTTACATCCTCAAAAAGGACACATCAGGTCTCGCCTATAACCCGTGTCCTTCTCCGGAACTTAGGAAGTAGGCAGGAGAAACATACATACACAAACACGAAGGTGCACTACTAAATGTGGTCGGGTAAATACCCTGATTTCCCACAGTAGACGCGAAAACAATACACAACAATGTAACGATACAAGTTTGCCTCGAGTTATAGAATACTCAGTCACAAACCAGATAGGTGAGCCTAGCGCTGGCAGAATTGTACACATACCAAGGGGAATTCTGCTGTTGCCAATCAATTTGTTGCTGTAGTGTCTTGGTTTCTTTACAGGAGGTTGTGATCTTGAGGTAGTCTGGCGCCTGCTTTGGCCAGGCTGTCAGCCTCTCCATTCCCAGCTACTCTAGAATGCACTGGAATCCACTGCAGCACTATTTTGTGGACATGGCATCCAGTCTATCTTGAAGCTTCCTGGTGAGATCAGTGGATCAAGCTGCTGCCTTTCTCTAGCTAGTGCTCTGCTGCTGTGTTGAGCACCTGCAGATCTGTACGATAGTTGGAGCTGCTGCCGCCAGCTGGTAAGGATCGGGAGGTAGTAGTGCGGTCTGCACAACAGATGTACACGCCACTTCCTTCATTCCGCACGGCGTCTTGTGCGGTATCACAGCTATCGTGAGGGTAGCGCTTGTGCACAATCTCCAGCGAGATGGCTTTGTGCAGTGCCGCGACCTTTGGCAAAGAGTCCTGGAACATTGTTTATGTTGTCTAGAAGGCTCTTTCGAGATGTCCAGGTATCTGAAGGGAGCTGTTCACACATCTTTGGGCTTGGTTCCAGGACGTCAGTGTTAGCCCTTTGCAGGACCTTCAGTTGGCGGTTCAGACTTGGGCGTTTCTGACGGTTCTTGGTCTGCTCCTGTAGTCTCCCATGCTGTCGGTGTTTAGTAAGTCTCTTCATCGTGTGTGCTGTTCTGCGTTCCAGTGACTCCAAGGTCCTCCATTTCCTAAATTGGGGTGCTCCAAATGGCTCTAAGAATGTCGCTGCATCATGAGAATCACCCATGTTCTGCATCTTGTCAAGCCCAGCTTTTTTGGTTTTGCAAGCAGTGTTTCATGTTGTCGATGTATCTTGGTACCGCACTACTGGTCTGACCGAGCAGGTGTTTGCTTGCGCCAGGATGCTGTAATTTGCGCCCCAAAGTGGTCCCCACCAGTTTCTTCATCAGAGACTTTTCGCAGCTCTAGCTTCCATGGCTTCGATGTGAGGCCTCCACGTGAATCCAGTAATTTATTTGTTGCCAGTAAAGTTGGCCTCTCTGTCTTTGGTACTGGAAGGTCTCCAGTTTCAAGGTGACCTCTTCCATCTGATTGAAAGAGATGGTCTAGCTCAGTTTGGGTGGCCATCTTTCAGTCCAGCTGCTGACTCTATTGGCAACATCCTGGATTCTGCAGGGTGTTATTTCTTTATGTTCTGCCGCGCTCCACACTGCAAAGTCATCAGCATGTAGGATGTTCGAGACGAACCTTGGTACTGTTGTACTGATGTCATTAATGTAGACCAAGAACAGCATCAGACACAACATCTGCCTGAGGTACAGCTTCCCCGAGTTTGACAAGACTTCTGAATGTGCAGACGGTAAAAGTGTCAGCGGCAGCCCCTGTTAAACATGCCTTAACAAAAAAGAATTACAAATAAATTGATGGGTCACATTGAAATTAATAAAATGGTCACAAATGTTTATGCTCAATATGCATACTTTGTTAAGAAATATTTAAACAGAGGAGTATCACATAAGCAATTGTTATGATCATTTTGCGTTCCTTTGCATACTGGTAAAATGGGGGTAGGGCAGCAGATTTAGCCACTGTGGCCCCTAAATGCATCAAAGCATCATAAAATCAGGTTGGGAGTAACTGTGTTACTCTATCCTAACCAATAAAACCTAACAAAGACCTATCAGTTGTATACAAAATTTATGAGGGCATCAGAAACAACGTACGTTTCCTAATTCGGCAATTTTACATGGGAAACGTACACGAACGTAAAGGATGCTGACTTTCCTTATTTGCTTATACTTTATGCTCACATTATTGAAACTTAATAGGCAAAGAGAGGTCAAAATGAAATGGAATAACTTTAGTAATTTTTTAAAATTAATTTTGTGTATTTTTACAACTTGGGGGTAGGGATACAAAACCAACCACTGTGGCACTCACAGTGATCACAGCATCACCTAGTCAAGTTTATATTAATTGTGACATCCTGTTTTAATGACGTAAGCCTGAAAATGGACTGTCAGTGCTATAGAAAATGTCTGAAGGCATCTGACACATTATTTTTGTCTTTTTTTTTTGCGATTTCGCGGAAATGGCCGTTTACTGGGTGCACAAATACCTTCACTGTGAACCAGAGATTTAATATGTTTTCATAATGGTTTTTGCAAAGGATGCAAAAGGTGTGCCTTAACATAATATTGCCTGATTTGGGCTTCTGGAATGAATTCTGATTATTTAGAGGAAAATGTTTCTCAACCTCATTTTAGCATCTGCGAAGAGCGTGAATGGGGGTACCCTTGCGCCATCGGCTATATAGCTGAATCTGTGTGTTTCTAAGGATTTTCGGGGAACGTGAATTAAACATCTCAGGACATACGAAGGTACACTTTGAAACCCATCATATTGAGTACTGGAGTCGGGGGGGGGGGGGGTGGGGTGGGGGGGGGGGGGGTGCACGGTGGACCTGGCTAGCTTATGGACTATATCACTAGCGAACATCAGGGTCGTCTATCTCCATAATGTGGCGATTCGATTCGTGTATTTGCTGCTGTCTATTTTCCGTTTATGTGTGTGTAGGATAGACATTTCGAGCGCACGTACACGCTAAGAAGTATTTCATTACTAGTGAGCACAAGGAGCTTGCTAATGTGACAGTAAGAAGTATTTCATTACTAGTGAGCACAAGGAGCTTGCTAATGTGACAGTAAGAAGTATTTCATTACTAGTGAGCACAAGGAGCTTGCTAATGTGACAGTAAGAAGTATTTCATTACTAGTGAGCACAAGGAGCTTGCTAATGTGACAGTAAGAAGTATTTCATTACTAGTGAGCACAAGGAGCTTGCTAATGTGACAGTAAGAAGTATTTCATTACTAGTGAGCACAAGGAGCTTGCTAATGTGAAAGTATGCGCATATTTAGCGTTTTTGCATTGCAGACAGAGGCACGCATCAAGATTGAATCTCTTTGGTCTGCTAGGGATTATGGGAAGAAAAGCATATCGAGCAAGTTCATGAATATTAATTTGCTTGTTATACAATATATCAGTACATATGTCAAAGAAGGGGGAATTTTATGGAATGGGTACATGGTAACAGACATATCGTGATCCAATTTTTTTCTTATTTTTTCATTACCCACCACCCCCCCCCCCCTACTTTTTCTGTTTTTCCAAGTTTACATACACATGCAATACAGTCAAACTGACTCCCGGTGGGCTAAACAACTGAAAAAGGTTACCATGACACACTGACATTGATGACAAGATGAAGAATTCATCCCTAAGTCTACGGTATTGTTTGGAGCTCAAAATTAATGTATTTATCTTTTAGGAACATTCTGATTTGTTCATATTTGTAGGCTTATTATGCTGATCCATTTCTCTCCTCTCTAAGCCACCCTCTGATCAACGCACGTCGGCGCACACAAATAAAGACGGACACACGGCGATTCCCGCCATAGTACGCTCTGTGGGCTCGTGAAGCGACAGGAATCCATCTCCTTCTACTCTAACCCACCCTCTGATCCACACACACTGGCACACAAATAAAGACGGACACACGGCGATTCCCGCCATTCGTAAGCTCTGTGGTCTGGCGTAGCATAGCTATTCTGAAGAAGAATAATAGCACGAGCAGCGAAATGACGTCATTTCAAGCTTCGCGTCATGCCATCATTAGTCCCATGACGCCGTGTTCATAATGACTAGTCGATGTTATACGTCACTCATCGCAGTACTAATATTTGACGTTTCAGAGGATCACCTCTGCAATTTTCTTGCTGATTTTCACGCTTAGGGTTTACAGGTCACAAATTTGACCTAATCCTACCCCAGGGCTAGGACAAACAACAGGCTTACGCAAACACTGTTTATGAAAAATCATGCGGGTATTAATGAGAAGATATTTTTTTTCGTAAAAGAAAAATTAAAGTTATGTTAGCTGTTTTACAAATGACTCCGAAAAAGTGGTGCAGAAAACTGTCTGAATTTCAGACTTAGGGCATACAGGTCACAATGACCTAATCGTTTCGGACAGACGAGACAAACTGTAGGCTAATGTAAATACAGTATACGAAAAATCGTGCAATTAATAATGAGAATTTATTTTCGCAAAAAAAAAAAAAAAAAAAAAAAAAAAATCAATTATTGTTTTAAGATTAACCCATACAATTTGTGAAATTAATCCAAAAAATGTGAATATATATATATATATATATATATATATATATATATATATATATATATATATATATATATATATATATATATATATATATATATATATATATATATATAATATTTAATTATCACTCAAAACGTTCTAGAGGTACAATGCTGGTTAACGAACTCAATCAATATTTCCCTTTTATCTAGCTATATGCAAAATATCTACAATACAATACAACAATACAATACAATAAGACTTCAACAACCCCTCACGGGGAAATTCGCTGTCTGCCCATACAACACATGGCATCATCATTCACTCATTGAAATAATTAAATAACCCATAACTCTCAATTAAAGAGATGAACTCTAACAGACGTACTGTTACCTGTGTAACACTCTTGGCATCAGAAACACTTATGGTGGAATTCCCCTGTGCCTCTGGTATCAGCAATGTTGCAGTGAACTACTGAAAGGGCTAGTACTAAAGAACTAAAGAATGACGACAGACACTATCTACTGATATTACTGTTGAAAAGGGTAACGGCCTGAGGGACAAAAGAGTTGGCATAACGTGATGTACTACTTTTGGGTACTCGAAGTCTTCCATTTCGTTTGATACGTCTGCTGTGAAATTCGCCGAACATCCCATAAGAGGACTTTGTTATAACATTTTAAAGAATTTTAGGTCTGGAGGGGGGCTCCGGAAGCCCTAGGATCCCCCCCAGACCCGCCCCTGCATCATATCAGTTATTATGTCATTGTCCCACTGTCAGTCAGTTTTTTGTATTTTTTATTTTTTATCTCGACATGTATTTTCTACATGGTTTATAACCTTAATACATTTTGTCTTACGTATGTATCAGATGACATCAACAGTTCTTTATCATGTACTGCGAACATGCCCTACATTCCGGGAAGGCCTACCTTATACTGCACTCAAGCCAGGGCCACACTAGACGTAAATTCATGCACCGCACTGCAGATGAATGCAGTAATGCATTGTTAACAGAACAGCAAATTGACATGTCTTTTCTGCATGGTATATAACCTTAATACATTTTGTGTTGCGTATGTATCAGGTGACATCAACAGTTCTTTATCGTGTAGGGGAGGGATTCTGATTATGAAACAGTGCCTATTATGAAACACCCTGCTCCCGTCGAAACCGAATGACTTTTCCAAATTCTCTCTGTGCAGTAATATAGAGCTACTTTACTGAGCCTTATTTCAGGTACAAGAATGTCAGGCGTGATGAAAACAAAAACAAGCCGAGAAAATTATATTTTTGACCCTTCTGCTTCTATTTTTTTTTTTTTTTTTTTTTTTTTGCCATTTTGAAACAGCTACATCAGCATTCAGTTTTGTGATTAAAAAAAAAAGTCTTTGGAGATCAGATAACCAGTGGCATTCGTTTGGTTCTCGTTTTGTTGTTTTAGAGGCATGCGTTTTCCTGGAGAGGTATCATGTTCCCATTATGAAACAAAAAGAGCTCCTAATATGAAACGTGTTTCATATTTTAGAACAACGTTTCATGTAAGGGGCAGTGTTTGTCTAGCATACATATCGGAAACCATCCAGCCAGTTTGTTCCAAATTTCAGATGTTGATACTTTCTCTCAATACAGAGTATCCCACACCAGAATCACGTCACTTTCGTCAAGGTCAAGGTCACAACGGCTACATTACTATGTACGCCATTTTCTGGGCACTGTTGCTGTAAACGCCAAAACGATTTGATCCAAATGGCAAATTGTAATATTTTGTAAAGATACAGAGTGTTCCACACCAGAATCTTTTTCACTGCCTTAAGGCAAAGGTCACAGCGGTCATATTTGTTTTGTGCAGATTTGTGAGCTAGGCAATATCTAAAAAAACATTGGCTCTATTCAATACAAATTTTAGATAATAGTATTTTACCACACCACACATTGCTATCACTATCAACTGCGCCTCTACCTCAAGGTCAAGGTCATAGTTGCCATATTTGTTTTGCAGATTATTGAGCAGGAGAATGTCTCTGAAACCGATGTACTGATTTGCTCTGATTTTTTTTTTTAATTATGCCTTACCCTCATATGTGATGTCTTTAACAGAATGAATTCACGATCTGTAAGGTCGCAGAGGTCATATTTGTGTGAGCCTTTGTACAGGCAATATCTCTGAAATCACAGGCCCAATTTTTTTCCAAATTTTGCTTGGTGATATTTTGACTTAACCCCTTTACAACCGATAAACTCTCAATAGGGTCCATATGCAAGACACATAGATCCTCATGAGCCCCGCGGGTGCGGTGGCTCATGGCGATTTTGGCTCTTGCTGACACAACTGACATATAGTTATTTGACGGTTGGGGTTCCTTGGGACTGAATTAGGAAAGATTGAAGAGCAATATTTGCGTCCAGTGGTAGCGATGAGAATAAAACAGATATGTCAAAAACCAAGTTTATGTCGCTACATCACTTCAAGATGACGCGCATAGTTGTTGGAAATGTTTTCAGACAGATAAAATTACTATCTGCCGGGAGGGGGTGGGGCTAATAAGTTGTTCCAAGAGCAAACCTTGTTGGCTTAGGTGTGACAGCAGATGTAAAACAGTATAAATGTAGTCACCAATCGTCCATGCATCCGCTCCTCAGTCATCGTGTGTGTGCGCGTGCGTTTGTCTGAGGCAATTTCTTAGGAGCTACAACATACACAGATTTTAAACTCGACACAACTGTAGTTTACAAGAACAAGTGTACCTACATCTTTCGTCTGTAACATTTCATCTGTAGAAAAGGTCAAGGCCATCATAGGTCTTTGTGTTTGTAAAGATAAATTATTTTTTGGCACACACATGTTTTCAAAGTTAACTTCAGGTGCAAAAGTTTGAAAGTACCTAAGTATGCATTTATACCACGAAAACTATTCCGAATGACCTCTCTTTAAGGTAGAGGGCAGTTAAAAAGATTTCGAAGACCTTTCCATGGGAACTCTTCCTGTCGGTGGTGTCACAGATGCTGAGAATGTGAAGAGCGTGAGGACCTACAAATGCACCACTTGTTGACTATCAAACGAGGGGTGCATGGTGCTGGCGTTAGTAAGAGATGGGGGGTCGAGGGAAGGGGGAGAGAGGTCTGGAGACCTTTTCACCACTCGCCAAAAAATCAAACGACGGGAGAGGGGTCCACATTCTCGAGGACCGTTTACAATTTCCAAGAAGAGGCACAGGAGAGAGAGAGAGAGAGAGAGAGAGAGAGAGAGAGAGAGAGAGAGAGAGAGAGAGAGAGAGAGAGAGAGAGAGAGAGAGAGAGAGAGAGAGAGAGAGAGAGAGAGAGAGAGAGAGAGAGAGAGTGTGTGTGTGTAGGGGGATTGGGTTGTTTCAAACTCTTCAAAATGAAAAAGGACGCATTACAAAAATATGCAGGGGAGCCGTGCACCTTGGAACAGCCCCCTCCCCCTGAATTTGCTTCTGAACATGTACATAAACCTGAGTCGATAATACTAGCTTTTATCAAGTTTTACTTCTGAGGTGGGAAAACTAAATACGGTAGTTTTTATTCCCCCATACAAAGAACATTTTCCACACACTTGCTGACCATGCCTGACCTTTGACCTTTGGAAGGAACCAATAGAATTAATATGCATAGACAGTGTAACCCTTAGCAACACATTTTTACTGGGGTCTTATTGCAAAGTTCACATAGAAACTACCTGCAACAGCAACAAACTAACATAAATAGCCTTCATACTTTCCGTGACCTTTGACCTTAAAGGAGAAGTTAACTTACTAGAGCTGCAACAACAGTGTTATCATCAGTTTTCTCTTGGGCAAGTTAAAAAAAAAAATACAACAAGTTTCTTTAAAAAATCGCACGTTTATTGACCTTTGTAACCTTGACCTTTCATATAGGTCGGCGCAAATGACAATCGAAGCTATTGTCATATAGGACCACTATGCCAAATTAAAAGTCTGTGGCTCTGATGGTCTATCAAAAATTCAAAATGATGAAATCTGTCACAATTGGATATACAAGGGATGATGGATGGATGGACCAGTGGTGGATGAATCGTTATATTTAACTGACTTTTAATGTTAAATGAGCCTATAATATGTGCTAACCATCTCTCATACCAACAAAATTTCTAGTGAAACTTGTAAAAAGGGCATTTTCACACTGTTTTCTTTTAGGAAACCTGATGTTTCATATTAGGCAAATGGTGCCTAATATGAAACAATGTGTCACTTTTTTTTCAAACTGGAACTGCTCCTGCGTGTATTCGCGTTTTGAAATTTGGCTTTGTCCTAGGATGCATCAATATAATCTATATCAATCCCTGGTTTTGGATTGATTCTACCTTTCTTTGGACGGTCGCGCGAGACGTTTTTGCTTAAGTGTTTCATACATGGGCTCCTCCCCTACTGCGACCATGCCTTACATTCCGGGAAGGCCTGCCATCACTGCACTCACGCCAGGACCACATTAGATGTAAATTCATGCACCGCACTGCAGCATTTTTAAGAGAACAGCAAATTTGTAATGTCGATGACACAGCTGCAGCACTGCATGTTATGGAGGGTTGTACATTGGTTAACGTCCCGACAGCAACAAGACTTTCTCAGGACGTGCTTGCACTGCTTGTGAAAAAAACAAAAACAGAATATTAAATGCATGTCGCCATTCGGTCTAATACGCTAAATAAACCTAAGACCATTTAGCAACACACATCCAATACCAAGAGCTACAGGCAGCGCACACAGTAGGGAGAGTTTAAAAAATGAAAATACAGGTGAATGGACCACGGGTAGACAGAAACACGTGCACCAGAATAGAGAGGAAAACCCACCCTGTGGGGCTGACCAGGGTGACCCTGGGAACTAAAATGTAGTTAACCCCACCCAAGTCCCCCAGGGCAGACCCGGATGGGGGAGCATGCTATGGAGGCCCATTCAGGTTTATTATAGGAGAAAACAAAGTAAGCAAAACACCTGTAAAGGCTCTATCAATTCAGTCAGACCATCAAACTAGCATGACATAAAACAAGGATCATCCGACAGCGGGATAAATACGTTAATCCACGGATGCTAATGGGTTTTGCAAGCCTTGGCATGCTTTTTGTCTCATGTGCGAAGCAAAAGTGTCTATGTTCTGGGCCAGTGGTCCTCTGTCTGACGTCTGTCGTCCGTCATCCCGCGTGGTAAACTTTAACGTTGACATTTTCTGAGACTATTCAAAACAGTCTTCAAACTTGGCCGAAGGATACTTTGTGGCAAGGCATTTCTAAACATGCCAATATCAGTGACCTCTCACAAAGGTGAAGTTCACAGGGGATCGGGGAATAGGTAAAATATAGCTATGTTTTGACATAAGTTTTTTTTTTTCACAAATACTATTGACAACTTGAAACCCAAACTTGATAAAAAGATACCCGATGGGAAGACCTTTCACTGTATACTAATTTCGTTGATCGCTCGAAAAGGTGAAGGTTGGTTAGTTGTACATTGGTTAACGTCCTGACAGCAACAAGAGTTTCTCAGGACGTGTCTGCACTGCTTGTGAAAAAAAAAAAAAAAAATAAATGTATGTCGCCAGCCGGTCTAATACGCTAAATAAACCAAAGACCATTTAGCAACACATATCCAATATCAAGAGCTACAGGCAGCGCAGACAGTAGGGAGAGCTTAAAAAATGAAAATACAGGTGAATGGACCAAGGGTAGACAGAAACACATGCCCCAGATTAGAGGGGAAACCCACCCTGTGGGGTTGACCAGGGTGATCCTGGGAACTAAAAAGTAGTTAATCCCACCCAAGTCTCCCAGATACGGGTGGGGGTCGAAAAGGTGAACGGTCACAAGAGCTCAGAAAATACGTCAAAAATAGACATATTTTGAAAAGAATTGTTTTTTCTTTCTCAATTACTATTCACAACTTCAAACGTAAACTTGCTACGGGTAATAAATAGCTGTATTTTGACAAAAGTTTTTTTTTCCTCAAATACTACATGTATTGACAACTTCAAACCCAAACTTGCTACGGAGATACCTTATGGTAAGACCTGTCTATGCATACTAATTTGGATGAGCCCTCGGAAAGGTCAAGGGTCACAAGTGCTCGGGGAAATAGGTTAAAATTAGCCATATTTTGCCAAAAGATTTTTTTTTTCTCAAATGCTATTCACAACTTCAAACCCAAATTTGCCACAGAGAAACCTAATGGTAAGACCTATCCATGCATACAAATGAAACAAATCCATTGAAAGATGTGCAGTCACAAATCCACAAACCAGAGTTGGTGGATACCCCTCACACCACAATGCAGTCGGTTAGTTTGTTCCTTGGACAGTTGCGACATTTGGTGTATTTGTATGCAGCCAGTGATTGTGCATGATACATGTTGGTGTATTTGTATTCAGCCAGTGTTTGTGGGTTTGGTTACACTAAAGTGATAAAAACTTTGAGCCTGTAAAATAGTCTCCCATCATTATTTATGTGCACTGCTGTTGGACATTTGTTATGGGGGGGGGGGGGGGGGGGGGTCTGTCAACCTTTTGTTTGGGACCTTCAACCTGACACAAAAGGCCTCTCCCACGCTAGACCTTGCTTCCAGTGACCGAAAACTCAAACAACTTGGGGGTGGGAGAGTGTGTGTGTGTGTGTGTGTGTGTGTGTGTGTGTGTGTGTGTGTGTGTGTGTGTGTGTGTGTGTGTGTGTGTGTGTGTGTGTGTGAGTGAGTGTGTGGAGGGGAGGGGGTGGGGGGGGGTGTAGGAGTGTGTATGTCAAGACTCTCACAACTCACCAAAATATCAAACATAGGGGTGAGGGGGGTGGGGGGGGGGAGGGAAGAGGGGGGGAGGGGGGGGGGTGTTGTAAATTCCCCCAAAAGGAATTTGTTATAGCATTTCAAAGATGTTTTCCCAGATTTAAGCTGGGAGTGTCCTAAACTCCTCCAAAAGACAAAAATTAGGATAAATAAAGTCTGACATCTGTTTGTGTGTAAGACAAATACATGTGGATGAAATAAAGGAAGATTTTCAAAATAAACAATAACAATTTAGAAAGTGCAGAAATGGTACATGTACTTTGATATTGTGTTGTAATTTCATATTATGTATTTGAACTAAAATATGTTTTATCATACAATAGGATTCAATTACATTTCAATTTTGTAGTTAATGCAGTGAAGTGCAGTACAATACAATACTACTGTAATAGTCCCTGTTACCTCACTACTATCTGACATTCAGTGTGAAGTGCGGTACAATACAATACTACTGTAATAGTCCTTGTTACCTCACTACTATCTGACATTCAGTGTGAAGTGTGGTGCAATACAATACTACTGTAATAGTCCCTGTTACCTCACTACTATCTGACATTCAGTGTGAAGTGCGGTACAATACAATACTACTGTAATAGTCCCTGATACCTCACTACTATCTGACATTCAGTGTGAGTGCGGTACAATACAATACTACTGTAATAGTCCCTGTTACCTCACTACTATCTGACATTCAGTGTGAAGTGCGGTACAATACAATACTACTGTAATAGTCCCTGTTACCTCACTACTATCTGACATTCAGTGTGAAGTGCGGTACAATACAATACTACTGTAATAGTCCCTGTTACCTCACTACTATCTGACATTCAGTGTGAAGTGCGGTACAATACAATACTACTGTAATAGTCCCTGTTACCTCACTACTATCTGACATTCAGTGTGAAGTGCGGTACAATACAATACTACTGTAATAGTCCCTGTTACCTCACTACTCAGTGTGAAGTGCGGTACAATACAATACTACTGTAATAGTCCCTGTTACCTCACTACTATCTGACATTCAGTGTGAAGTGCGGTACAATACAACACTACTGTAATAGTCCTGTTACCTCACTACTATCTGACATTCAGTGTGAAGTGCGGTGCAATACATTACTACTGTAATAGTCCCTGTTACCTCACTACTATCTGACATTCAGTGTGAAGTGCGGTACAATACAATACTACTGTAATAGTCCCTGTTACCTCACTACTATCTGACATTCAGTTGCCATCCTGCCATGAAGATGTAGCGGCTATCTCAGTTGTTGTTGTCTATTTGACAAGGTATTACCGATATATAAGTGTGTACCCGTCTTCTAGCTGTTCTTCTCCGGGTACTCTGACATTCAGTGTGAAGTGCGGTACAATACAATACTACTGTAATAGTCCCTGTTACCTAACTACTATCTGACATTCAGTGTGAAGTGCGGTACAATACAATACTACTGTAATAGTCCCTGTTACCTCACTACTATCTGACATTCAGTGTGAAGTGCGGTACAATACAATACTACTGTAATAGTCCCTGTTACCTCACTACTATCTGACATTCAGTGTGAAGTGCGGTACA
>BTPG01000002.1:88899446-89009446 GCA_036245525.1 Semisulcospira habei
CAAAACAAACAAACAAACAAACAAACAAACAAGCAAACATACATACAGACTGGATCAGCCAACTGACCAACCAATCAACCGATGAAGGAACGAACCAACGAAAGGACGCACAAATAATCACACACAAACACACAGACGAGCGCGCGAACATAGAAACAAACTAACAAGACGACCGATAAACAGCTTTTTTTGTCAGCAGAATAATACTGTTTCGTGGGCAAGCAAGTGAGTACTGTACACGTTCATCTATGTACAATAATACATGACATATACATACATTACAAGTCTTTACATTATATGTACAGTACGCGCGCTACGTCAGGTAGCAGATACGCTGATTATAAATGCACATAATTATATACACTTCAATCCTATTGTACACAAACCAAGGGGAATTGTTTGTGTACAATTCTGTCAGCTTTAGCCTCACCTATCTGGTTTGTGAGACTTCAATCCTATGGTTTTGTATATTAACTCATTCAGCCCGACGGCCGTATTTCCCAAATTTTGGAGGCGTCATCTAATGACTATGCACCAGTTGCAGGAGATGGATCGGCGCCAAGCTAATCTGGCACTACCCTTGAATTATCATGGTCGACCCATCTCCTGCTGTAGGGCGTTTGGGCTGAATGGGTTAATTGTCATTACTTAGTACGGGATGTTTGTCTCCGGTTTCACGATCTGGTCGGGCACGACTCAACGTTGGGGCCTATAGTTATGAATTCCTGTCCTAGTCAGTTGACAATTTTCACTTCAGTCAAATTGGCTGGAGGGACCAAATGTCGGTGCACAGGCTCATGGGTGGTGCCGGAATTGCTATAACAGGAGGCAGAACGAACACGGTAGTTCAAGGGTGGTGCCAGAATAGCTCGGCGCCTCTAGGCGCCAAGCTATTCTGGCACCACCCTTGAACTAGCACGTCGAACTGTGCGTGCTCTGTAATGCAGTGTTCAGAGGGCTTGACTCTCAACATATGGGAATTTCGCCCTTTGGGATCAGTATGTTAAGAGTATCATATGCACAAAATGGTGACGACGTACGAGTCGTGACGCCGCTTACAGATACGCGGCAAAACGCGGCGTAACCGTTCGTAAGCAACACGTCTCGAGTGAGATAACGTACGTTTATACATAATCTTATCACGCGATAACAATCTGACAAGCTTATAGATTATTTTAATAGAAAATTATGATTAACTTGATTACAAATAATTATACGCTTCAGGTCCGTGGCACATACATAAAGAGAACACACAAATAACGTTAACACAGCAGCCTTAAGGTCCGTTTATACAGAGCGCGAACGCGTCCAACGCGAACACGAACGCGAACGCGAATTTTGAGCAGTTTTGCCATTCAAATAGAGCACGAACCCGAACGCGGAAAACCGTCGACGGCTTTCGAGGCGGCTCGTCTTTTTTTTATGTGAGAGATAAAATGCAGACATTTTTTTTTTTACAGTTCCATAACATTGTTGACACAGGTAAAATAAAATTAATTTCAATCACATACCTGTCAGTCCGACTCTCTGTCCAATTGCTTTTCATATGTCTCTTTTTTTTCGTGATGTCTTTGTAATCTTTGTCTGCTTTGTCATACAGTACATGATTCTCCTCAATTTCAAGAATCATGGCTTCTGTCTTGTCCATTGTCAGGTCAGGCGTACTAGTTTCTATTTGTGGAAATGATGCAAGGGAAGTACCTGCTGATTGGTTGATAGCAAAAAAAGCCGCGCGACCTTCTGAGAAAAAATCGCTCTGGGGGCAATCAAGGCGGTCGTTCGCGCGAACAAAAAATTGGTCGCGTTCGCACTCTATTTGAACGGTTCCTCTACAAATGACTAAAATATTCCAGGACGAAAAACCGCGTTCGCTTTCGCGTTCGCGCTCTGTATAAGGATCCGTTTATACATAGCGCGAACGCGCCCCGACGCGAACACGAACGCGAACGCGACTTTTGAGCAGTTTTGCCATTCAAATAGAGCACGAACCCGAACGCGGAAAACCGTCGACGGCTTTCGAGGCGGCTCGTCTGTTTCTTGCGGCTGTGAGAGATAAAATTTGGTCATTTGGAATCATGGCGCAGGTAGAGTCAGACACGGAGGAGATCATAGTACTGTATTTGTACGCAAAACAACGGAGGAAGAGAACGAGGCGTGTGTCAGTGCACGAAATTTTACAGAGAAGAAGTGAATTTGGAGAGTACCAACACCTCGTACAAGAACTACATTTTCATCCTGCAAAATGTCTTTGTAATCTTTGTCTGCTGTGTCATACAGTACATGATTCTTCTCAATTTCAAGAATCATGGCTTCTGTCTTGTCCATTGTCAGGTCAGGCGTACAAGTTTCTATTTGTGGAAATGATGCAAGGGAAGTACCTGCTGATTGGTTGATAGCAAAAAAGCCGCGCGACCTTCTGAGAAAATTCGCTCTGGGGGCAATCAAGGCGGTCGTTCGCGCAAACAAAAAATTGTTCGCGTTCGCGTTCTGTTTGAACGGTTCCTCTACAAATGACTAAAATATTTTGCCCAGGACGAAAAACCGCGTTCGCTTTCGCGTTCGCGCTCTGTATAAACGGACCTTTGAGCTTACATGACACCTACAACAAGAAGTGCGTGCACTGAGTGACTCACAAGAAAAGAAACACGACTGATTAGTTTTTACACGTTTCCTTCAGTGCGAAAACTACTCGAGAAATGACGCGCTGTTTCTGCACTCGGCGCGTCATATACAAAGATCACTGCGAGAACTACTCGAGAAATGACGCGCTGTTTCTGCACTCGACGCGTCATATACAAAGATCACTGCGAAAGCTACTCGAGAAATGACGCGCTGTTTCTGCACTCGGCGCGTCATATACAAAGATCACTGACCGAAAAAATTTCAGACAAATGTTTTTAAAATTCATAATAATTAGACTGATCAAAGAGTTATTATTCTTGCAGCGCTCGAAGCTAGGCGTCTGTTTACCCTCCACTACCGAGAAAAATTGAGTACCAACCAGCTGCAAGAGGCATAGATCCTCATGAGCCCCCGCTGTCGCGGGGGCTCATGAGGATCTAAGCCTCTTGCTGAAACCATTTTGTGTCTATGTTCCGTTGAAGGCTGGGGATCGATGACGTTGAGATTACCGTTTGCTTTCTTAAACACAATCGGCGTCCACTAGCAATGAAGGGGTTAAAATAGTAACATATCAGGGAAAAAAGAAACCACAACAAAAAGATGCTGTTGCAAAGTATCGGCCCACAAACTGAAGAGATAGGCTACAAGCTTTAAACTGTTGACCCGCGGGCTCATACAAGCTTGCCCAAAGCATCTCAGCAATTCTCTGGTGGAAAGTCGCTTGCAACCCGCCAGTTTTTTTTTTTTTTTTTTTTTTTTTTTTACAGCGAGGCGAAAGCTTGCAAGTGCAACCTACAGTGGGTCGGAAGCTTAATGTCAGTAGCATTTCTACTTTTATTGAAATGTAATTTAATTTCTTATATACCGTAAAACACATTCATGACTTTGTCATGCTACACGCAAAACATTTTGTTTTTGTTACTCTCTCTCTCTCTCTCTCTCTCTCTCTCTCTCTCTCTCTTTCTCTAACTCATGCACGCACGCACACACACACGCACTCACATGCGCACAAGTACAATATCACAAAACATTATTTACACAGTACCCTCCCAAGACCCTCCGCATTGAGAGTAGGGGCACACGTGCTGTACTTTCACAAATGATGTGCAGTGCACGGTTCACGACTGATGTATTTGTACAGCATGAAATTATCACCACTGTAATTTTACACGTTAACCCGTCCAGGCCCGAGAAAATGTAGCAATGGATCCTCATGAGCCCCCGCTGGAGCAGGGCCGACACCACTTGGAATCCACGTTGAATTCTTGTTCCTGGGACAGCTAGTGTAGGGTTTCTTGGTGTTGAAGTTACCCATTTAAGCCCAAGGCCCTACAGCAGGACATAGATCGACCATGATAATTCAAGGGTAGTGCCAGATGAGCTTGGCGCCATCAGGCGCCAAGCTCATCTGGCTCTACCCATGAATTATCATGGTCGTGCTATCTCAGTCTTGCAGATGGGTCATAATCGTGAGATGACGCCTCCATAATAATTATGGTTGTACATTGGTTGTACATTGCTTAACGTCCCCACAGCAACAAGACTTTCTCAGGACGTGCCCGCACTGCTTGTGAAAACCCCCCCACCTAAACAGAATATTGAATGTATGTCGCCATCCGGTCTAATAGGCTAAATAAAGCTGAGACCATTTAGCAACAACACACATCCAATATCAAGAGCTGCAGACAGCGCAGACTGTAGGGAGAGTTTAAAAAAGGAAAATACAGGTGAATGGACCAAGGGTAGACAGAAACATATGCCCCAGAATAGTAGGGAAAACCCACCCTGTGGGGCTGACCAGGGTGACCCTGGGAACTAAAAAGTAGTTAACCCCTCCCAAGTCCCCCAGGGCAGACCCGGGAGGGGGCCATAATTTGGGAAATGCGGCCGTGGGGTTAAATGGGTTAACACAGATTGCAGAAACAGTCTGCGCTACCTGGCACTGAACGGGTTAAAATAGCCTCATTCCCAGAGGACGTATAGTACGCTAGCTGATACCACAGGGACGAGGAATCCTGTACAGGTTAGATCCCCTGACCATGGTTAACACCACGCTGTGGATAAGCATGCTATGTATATGTTTAAATGTATGTGTTACTGAGACAAGACACTGCAATTCTGCATTTATGGGTATGATAAATTATTTGAATCTTCAGTCTTGAACTTTATGTTAACTGACGCACCGAGGGATCGTCAGGGACATCAAACCCTACAAGCCTGCACGCGCGCGGCTTCTGTGATGATATATAATAGAAATTCACGTATAGTAACACTCTGGTTGAATGCCTCGATGCGCTGCCGCTCGTTGCGGCCTCGTATCGAGGCATACAACTTGTGTGCCGTGAAGGTTATTTCGTGTTAGGTTAGCCTGTGAAAATCGTGTCAAAAGACACAATGCAGCGTAGGTCGTTTATCTTGGCCGATCCATCATTGTGTGGCATGTGACAGCAAAAGGTAGTGAGTACGCTTTTGTGAAAAGCGAGATTTTCATTGTAATACAGTGAAAACGTCGCTGTTCACACAAATGGACTGGGCGTCTTTTGCCCTCATACTGTACATCTGGCAGAGTTAGATTCTCACGAGCCTCTTCAAGCTGCGGGATAATGTAGCCGTTGACGCCATCTTGCTGGCAGAGATCAGCTCAGATGGTTTCCTCACACGGACACAATTAGTGAGGTTTCGTTTGCGACGAACGCCCGGACTCATGAGGATCAGTGCCCCTTGGAGATGTCTGGAGTGCTTATGCTTCTGGTACAAGTTGGTTATCCGCCCTGACTTCGCTCTCGTTCGTTGTTGGGAGTGGTTCGGCGCAAACGAAACATCACTATTGTGTCAGTAGTGAAAGTGGGCGAACCCAGTCGGCAAAAATACCCTCGGGCCGACGTAGGTCGCTGCGGGCCCGCGCACGGATGTGCGCGGGCCCGCTGCGGCCGACGTCGACCCGATATTCTTTTGCGTAGAATGAACTGGTTGATGTGTCAGCGGATCGCAAAACTGTCGTCTGCTACCTCGATGTCAAGGTCATGGAAGCCACGAGTATGGATGCAAATGACAGTAGCAAGGAAGTCAGGCTCCCGGAAGTCTGTCGTGCTGAGGAAAATGGCGACACTGTGGTGCCTGGAATGAAAAGTCGTTTGAAAACAAATTGCGTTAGCTGCAAAATATGTCACAATGACCTAGAGAAGGAAAAAGAAAATCCGAGAGAATTGCACAGCAGACAAGAGATGGCATGAATGTATCCTATGAACAGTACCACATTAAGTTACTCCCCACCCCTCCCCCCACACCTCCACCCACCCCCAACACACAGATAGGCACTCACACACACACACACACATACACACACACACACTGACACACACACGCACACACACACACAAACACACACACACACACATGGGGACACACACACACTGACACACACACACACACACACACACACACACACACACAAACACACAGACTCTCTCTCATTGTTTATTGTTCATTGTTCTCTCTCACACACACCTCTCTCTTTTCTATCATTGTTTGCAGGAATCATCGTGACTAAAAGCGCTACCGACGCGCAAGGAGTTAATCCACATGAAATGTACAATTCTCTCTTAGTATGAGTGTTTTTGTCTACCGTATTGGTCGGAGCGCGTTCCGTAGAATGCAAAGGACATAACAGGCGGGCGGGCTCATGGTCTGGCAAAGAAGTAACACTGAAGAAAAAATGACGTCACGTCTAGCCACTCAAACCTTGCTGTTGAACGTCGATTCAGGCGCAAAGCGCGGTATGTGCGTAATGTATGTAAACACGAGAATCTCCGATATTACTGAACGCACAACCTTGAAACTTGGCAAAATACTTTATTACGTGGGTGGCTAAGAGAGCCTCCGAGCATATTGTAATTGGATTTCTCGTTGAAGACATAAAAGACCGTTTATAAAAAATCGGTTGACCCAGATTAGGGTCCGCAATTTTGATTATATCATGCACTTGAAATTTTGGATACGGCTAATTTGTAGAAAAACATTGGATGAGTTCGTTAGCCAGGTTTGTAGCTCTTCAACTTTTTCGAAAATTAAAGTTCAATGCCGAAAAAATGTCAAAAGTAAGACTCCTTGATTTCATCAGAAGAATCAAACAGTGACGGTGACGTCAGTAAAAGCATCAAAAGCGTCATTGTTTTATACAATGTTCCTAATTAACGCAAATCACCAGCACTTCAGTGTTTTACATGTGTATGAGCTGGCGTGATGTTCTCCTTCATTTATTTTTGTATGGTATTTGCAAACGTATTGTGGAAAATGTGTGCATGCAAGCTCAAACAGAAGAGTTTTTGTGGGCGTGGGCCATTCCACCTCGGCTTATTCTTTAAAATGGCTGTAACCGGTAGGAAGAGCCGTGTGTCTGCCGTCTGTGTTTGTGTGTGCCATTCTGCCGTTTGTGTTTGTCACAGTGTGTGCCATTGCCGTGCGGATCAGGCGGGGTGAGGGGGTGGGGTGGGATGGGTTGGGGGTGAAAGGGAAATACTGAATGAGTTCACAATCCAGCGTTGTACCTCTTCGACCTTTTCAATAATAATCAGTAATTCATTTTTTTTAGAAGTTTTGGAGCCACTATTTACTCCCATCAAACACCATATGGTTAGCGCTGGAAGAGGCTGTGTGGAACAAAACAGTCAGCTCTGGAACAGCGTGCCTTTCGGATGAGTGACGTGAAATATCAAATTCGTCCCAGTGTACACGGCGTCGTGAGACCAGCGATGCCATGACGTGAAGCTTATAGTGACGTCATTTTGCTGCTTGTGCTATTCTTCGTCTTCAGAATTCCTCAGTGTCGCTACTCCATCCCACAGAGCGTACTAATGGCGGGAAGCACTGTGTGTCCGTCTTTATTTGTGTGCGCCTGTGTGTGTGTTGATCAGAGGTTGGCTTAGAGAGGAGGGAAATGGATCAGAAGGATAAGCTGAAAAATATGAACAACTCTGAATGTTCCTAAGAGAAAAACGCACGTGAGCTCCAAACAACTGGTAGACTTTGGCCGGGATGAAATAATCATCTTGCCAGTTTAAAACTGATTATTATTTAATAATCATCTTGCCAGTTTAAAACTGATTATTATTTAATAATCATCTTGCCAGTTTAAAACTGAATGATATTATTTTACTTTTTTTTTTAATCCTCTTGGTACGTTTTTCAGTGCCACACTGTACCACCGGCCTATATGATGCAGCTCGTGGCGCCATCCACGGAAATAACTCAGTCGGCAAAATGATGTAAAATGACAGTAGAGCATGGCCCGGCAATGTGTTTGCTACTCGTGCTCCAGATACCTTAACGAGGCCGAGGAATGGGACTGCAGTAGGCTAACAAGTTCCAACGGCGAGGCTTACAGAGGGTTGCTTCCCTTAGAGTAAACGACGTTGATCCGCTATGACACAGTCCGTGGCGGCCGTGATTTGGCAATAGCCAGGATATCCATTTCCGGAAAAAAAAAAAAAAAAAAAAAAAAAAAGCGAGGAGTTCACTGCATACCTGTGAAAGTCTAGCTTTAATCTAATTTAATTTGCCAAATTACGAAAGCAGTAGCGGGCAGTCGTATCAGTACTGAGTTATGACTGAGCCATACGGAGTCCGGCCCCGGCGATATCGGAATTCAATTATAAATGATGTGGGGATGGCCTGATAATTCCGATTGCGATAGCGTCGAGGCTTTATAAGCCAGGGAAACTTTTTATTTTATAACTCGTGATATTGGACTCCTAAACGTCAATAACGTACATGTATTGCTCTAAAAGCGAGGATACAGCGTGAGCGGAAATCATGAGCATCAGTGTCACAAAGTGCGCCATTCATTAGCCCCTCTGCGTGAGACAGATAGAACAGCCTCTGACAAATCGAGTGTTCAGCTTTCATTTCGTTTCTCAGTGTGCTAGGCGATTTGATCGTATACTTTTTAACTGAAAGAAAACTATGACATTTTGATCTGTCTCATACTTGATAGTGCCCTTTTGAATAGTGAGGTCAAGGCTAAGGGGTCAAGTGGGGGTCAAGTGATATTGGACGAATCGAGTTTGACATCACTGTCATCATCAGTACTCCTGTTAGCCAATCATACGCTCACAATGCTCTCTGATGAGCAATACTCATAGTACGTTACATCACCGCTCCAAGAATCCTCAGTAAACCAAAAATGTCCCTTGATGGCGGATTTTCTGTGGGAAGTACAAATCAACCTCGACATGTCACGTACTTAGTAGGAACATAAGCCACATACTTGGTAGCCATATGTAAAGTCAGACTGCGCTACGGGCGTTCGCGTGAAAATGTTGCTAAAGTTACATGTACGCTTGTTTGTGAAACAAAATCCCAGTAGACAAAAGTCTTCTGACCGACGTCAGTCTTAACTGGCCCGCGACCGACGTCAGTCTTAACTGGCCCGCGCACGGCTGTCCAGTTAAGACTGACGTCGGTCAGAAGACTTCTTTTCTCATTGGGAATAGCGCCGATTTCGGATCCAAACAATTGACCGCGTTATATTCTGTATCGCGATATTGTGATGCTCATACGAATAGCGAATCTGACCTGCAGTTGCATGGCACTGTACATTTCATTACAGAACAACCGCTGTCCGGAAACTCTTTTATGTGGTGTGTGTAGTATTCCTGGACCTGTGGCGGTTAGACCTGACGTTCCCCGCACCCCTCATGACTTACGGCAAATCTTTTCGTCCTCCGAGTCAAGGCAGTCTCCCACCCCGTCGCACACCATGCTGGTTGCTAGGCAACGCCCGTCCACCCGGCACGAGAACCCCGAACACACAGTGGTGCGGATGGCCGAAGGTTCGGCTGCAACAAAATCGCAAAGTTCGTATTGCAGGGAATAGCACGAAAGAATGTTAATGGGGGGAAAAAAAGAAGAGGAAACTACCAAGTAAGTAGGGAAAAGCACTGTCAAAACAACAACAAGCAAACAAACAAACAAAAAAACAACAGAAAACACACACACACACACACACACACACACACACACACACACACACACACACACACACACACACACACACACACACACACACACACACACGCAAAGCAACCACGAACACACACTCACCTAAAACAGAATTTAAAATATAAAAGTCTCAAACACACACACACACACACACACACACACACACACACACACACACACACACACACGCGCGCGCGCGCGCGCACGCACAAACACACGCACACACACACACACGCACAAACACACGTACACACACTCACACACGCACGCACACAAAAAAACACGCACACGCACACACACACACACGCAAGCACACACATACACAACACACGCACGCACGCACGCACACACACACACACACACACACACACACACACACACACACACACACGGACATAAACAACAGACTAGAAAATATGAAATCTAGCACATAAATAATAATTTATATACTGAATAATAATACATGTAAATATACACTTGCATGTACTCACCTACATATGGCATGCTCCATTTAAAGCTCAGTCTCCACAGAGCTGTCAGACAAAAAATATCAGATATATAGCATTTCATTTTATCCATAACAAAAGATTGTTTCATTTGCGCGGGGGGGCGGGGGGGGGGGGGAGAGGGGGGGAGGGGGGAGGGGAGGAAATCACACACAGAAACGGCAGATAAAACCTAGATTGACAAAGGATCGAGCTGGTTCTTGGGCTCTGGGGCCAGTCGCATGAGTGAGCTTAGTCCTGCGCAGCCGCTAAGCAAGGTGCTCCGCTGTAGCGGAGCACCTTGCTTAGTGGCTGGCGCAGGACTAAGCTCAATGTAGCGGAGCACCTTCCTTGGAGGCAGACGCAGGGCTAACGCTCACTCATGCAACTGGCCAGTGATCTGCAGTACATGGAGTTGGTCCCCAGGGCTCAGCTGTACTGCCCGTGAGCTTTCGAGCTAAACCCACCTCCCTCAGCTGGCACGAATCATAAGACGCGTAATTAATTATACGTCTTTTCCGCACAACGGTATTGTTAGATGCAGTGAAGCAGTTATTCGTACAACAAGGGGGGGGGGGGGGGGGAGGGGGGAGGGGGGGGGAGGGAGGGCGGGGGGGGGGGGGGGGGGAGGGGAGACAAAAATCGAAGTTATGGCAAGGGTTGTAGGCCCCTGACTTGGAGCGTCAATAGGATATTATTGACGCTCTGAGTCACGGGCACGAAACTCTTGCCATAACTGTGGAGCTGGGGAGCTCAGTTGTTTAGAGCGATCGACTCTGGTCCGAAAGGTCGTGGGTTCGAACCCAGCTGGGGTCTAAATTTGTACAGACCTCTTTTCGGTGCACCGTCTTTGAAATCACCTCCGTGGTGGACGTTAAGCCCTAAACGTTCAAACGTTTGGAGTTCTCCCCCCCCCCTCTTCCGCCCCCTCCCACCCCCCCCCCCCCCCAAACCCCCCCCCCCCCCACCCCCCAATCCCCCGTACTCGTACATAACCAGGCTTCTTTGACGATGTGCTTTATAACGTGCACACTCTTGTCTAGAGGTCTGGACAGGGAGTTAACGACAAAAAAACATACCTAACAAGGAGCAGTGAATTTCGTCGCTATGATCCCCCACAAGCGTGCAGCCAGCAAGAGGCAGAGATCCTCATGAGCCCCCGCGACTGCGGGGGCTCATGAGGATCTCTGCCTCTTGCATTTGGGTGCCTTGCATGTAAGCGTTTCTCGCTTTGACCGGCCTTGATGTATTGAACGACAGACAGACAGCGCACGTTACCTGACATGGAGCAGTCTAGCGCCGGACTTTCATCGCTGTGGTCACCACAGTGGTCTATGCCGTCACACATCAGGTCCTGGTCTATACACAGCAGGTTGTGGCACAGGTAGTCAAACAGCCCTGGGCACCCAGTCCCCTCTGTGACAGCAGAGAATAAAGAACAGAGGTGAACATTGCTATTGGAACACTTTGTCATCAGTGTCAGCCAACTTAATAAAATTTCAAATACAAACGATTTCCAAAAACAACTTCAGTAGTTCGCTTGAGCTTGCCCTTAGCACCACGTGAATGTTCTGTGTTTATGTCCAGTGTGTGAGGGAATGCGCGTGGTTCACGTGAGCGTGCTTGTTGGGCCATGGGTTCAGTTCGCGGCTACATTCAGCACATTGAGTTACATTATAAATATGAGAAATGCGCCATATAAATACCATGTAATAATAATAATATCATTAACGTCGTCACTGTCCAATGACATTGTCGTCGTTGTTATCAGTCTTCGTTGTTATCGTTGTCGGCGTCTTCACATGATCATCGTCAATCTCCGTCACAATTAATTTACCACTGTCGACATCGTCGACACCATCGTCATCTCCATCGTCATCATTGTCAATCGTCATCAGTACCACCGTCGTCATCATCGTTTTACATAAACGAAATCCAGAGCACAGAGTGGACATATCAATTTGAACGAAGCGCAATGAGTTGGACTGATCTGCACTTGTGAGGCGTTTCAGTTTCGCAAATGTAAAGATGAATGTGTATGCTGGTCTGTGATTCTGGACCTTACAACTGAAGAGGTACAAACTCTCTGACTAGCACACAATTACAATGGACCTCAACGGTGAATGCTTTCAAATTTGTCTGCTGTCATCTCAAGAAGGCATTACAGTTTAGAGGAAAGATCAGGTTTGTTACTAGGTAATGAGTAGAGGCAGCTCTCGGCCGGGTCCACCCTTAAACTATCATGGTGGGTCCAGATCTTCCTGTAGTGTGTCAACGGCTACTTAGGAAAAAGAAGTCTAGATGTCATTTTGGCAGCATAGTATTCTGTGGTCCTTTGACTTACCAAGAGAGACGTTTTTCACGGCTGTGAAGATGAAGGAGAGTTTGTCTGTGCTGTAGAAGCCACCTCTTAACCGGACGTAGAGGCCGGTGCTGGCGAAGTAGGAGGGCTGCGCGTGCGTGAGATTTCGTGCGGTGTAGCGGTACATCAATGGCGCCTCGGAGGTCGTGCCTTGATGAATGTCTAGAGAGTTTTGCCGTCCATACTGTAACCAGCCTGGAGACAAAGAAATATGAACATGAAACTGTACTACATGTTTTACAAATGCATTCAGACTAAGGGTAATCAAGAGACAAGGCATTTAAATATAAAGTAGCCGACAAGACGCGAGTCCCATCCCTATGGGACAGACTTAACCCTACCAGGAATTATCGCGACATAAAATGTTACCGACAGCCAAAGGGATAAAGATGTTTCAAGAGGCAAAGCGACGTGTTGCAGTGGCAGAGGAAGCTTAGGGTCCAGGTATGGTTTGATCATACCTCCTTGGGGTCCAGGTATGGTTTGATCATACCTCCTTGGGGTCCAGGTATGGTTTGATCATACCTCCTTGGGGTCCAGGTATGGTTTGATCATACCACCTTGGGGTCCAGGTATGGTTTGATCATACCACCTTGGGATCCAGGTATGGTTTGATCATACCTCCTTGGGGTCCAGGTATGGTTTGATCATACCTCCTTGGGGTCCAGGTATGGTTTGATCATACCTCCTTGGGTCCAGGTATGGTTTGATCATACCTCCTTGGGGTCCAGGTATGGTTTAATCATACCTCCTTGGGGTCCAGGTATGGTTTGATCATACCTCCTTGGGGTCCAGGTATGGTTTGATCATACCTCCTTGGAGTCTAGGTATGGTTTGATCATACCTCCTTGGGGTCTAGGTATGGTCTGATCATACCTCCTCTAGATGTGGTATGGCCGTTGTATCCTTTGGTCATACCCCAATTTTGCAATGAAACAAGGGTCAGTTGCATGAGCGAGCTTAGTCGTGCACCAGCCACTAAGCAAGGTGAGCGGCCAGAGCGGCGCACCTTGCTTAGTGGCTGGTGCAGGACTAAGCTCGCTCATGCAACTGGCTTCTGGGCCGTATACATCATCGGCCCAATAACCAATCAACGAAACATTATAGGTAACTGTCGCCGCATGACTCACATTGGTAGACTGGTCTACCCCCTCCCCTCGCTTCCATTTCTCCCCCCCCCCCCCCCCCATTTTCCTCCGCCATCTCCCACCCATCTACCCAACACAGACCACTCACCGTCTCCCAGTAAAACCTCCGTCAGCCTGAGGACCACCCCGTCAGCCTGGTTGTTGATGCTGTGTCGCTGTATCACCCAAACACAGTCGTACAGGGCGGGGGCGGGGGAGGCGCCGGTGAAGTCGATCATGCCCCCTCCCTGCATGGGGTAGAACGCGCTGCAATCCGTCTGAGGGCGCTGCGGCCACGACTTGTCTGAAAAGCACCAATGGTTAACCAGTTTACTGCCAGTGTCACGTCACTGATACAGCCCTAATAACAGTCCACGGGCATGACAATAATAGCAAGGTTTCGTTTGAATCAAACGAGTCGCAACAACAGAACGAGAGCGAAATCAGGGCGGACAGACAACACTCCAAACATCCCCAAGAGGCAAAGATCCCCATGAGCTCGAAGAGCTCATGAGTATCTATGCCTCTTGGAGATGTTTGGAGTGTCGTCTATGCTTATGAATCAAGCTGGTTATTCAGTGACTTCAGTTTCCTCTCGTTTGTTGTTGCGAATCGTTTGTTTCAAAGGAAACCACACTGATCCTTTATTGGACGACGGTAACAGATTTTGGTCGTTACAACAGGCTTACAACGCTGCTTTAGCTAATCATGTAGGCCTACTATCGCGCCTAACACTGTATCACACTGATGAAAATGTACTTAGTATGATCATATTTTTGCTTACAGTCCCTGTGTAGAGAGTGGCATCAGCCGCGCAGGCTCGAAACAAATGAACCGCCCAACAGTTTTGGAAGAGCCTCGTTGCTGATCAAGGTAACTTGAGCAAGAGGCATAGATTCTCATGAGCCCCTGCGACTACAGGGGCTCATGAGAATCTATGCCTATTGCAGACGAGAAACTGTACCTCTTGAAAATTAACAGCGCAGTTAAAACAATTAAGAGCACCCACCAGCTTCGTACCTGAGACAAATTCGTACGCGATTTTAAATCCCGAGTGGTAACAACACTCAGCGTTGGAGGTTCCGGTGCTGAAAACCAGGACCAGAGTGTTGGATTCGGACACCATCAAGGGCCGCTTGAATCGCTCCAAAACCATGGACGGGGCTTTCTCCCCAAACCCGTCATATATCTGCAAAACAGGGAAGGAAAACGGTTCGAAACGAGTCGGTAACGTGTAAAACAAGGACAAAGGCACGGGATGATCGTTGCGAAATAACAGTATCACCTCTTGTACGCGGGGAGAAGGAAATAGCACTGCGGTGCTATTTCCTACTGCCAGTGTTAGAGAGATGCTCGATTATGCAAAGACAATCTCATGCCTGTGTCAAGGATGATTTAAAAAAAACAGCAACCGACCGACCAACTAACCAACCGATGGACCAACCGACCGGACGACCAGCCAGCCAGCTAGTCAACCAACCAACTATCAACCAACCCACTCATCCACCCACTCACCAACCAGCATGCCTGCCAACCAACCTACCAACCACCTGCCAACCAGCCAACCAAGCAACACCCTACCAACAAACAAACTATAAACAAACCCCTCGTACCTTCTACCTGCAAAACAGAGCGTAGAAACAGAACGAAATCAATACGAGGTAGCCACATTAACACATTCAGCGTCAACAGAACCAGTGGGTTACATGCAAGTGGTGTAGGGACCCTGGGGGTCAGGTGTGGACTGGTTTTTAACCTCGTTTGCACAAAACATCCCCAGTTTCGCCATACGTCCCCCCCCCCCCCCCCCCCCCCCCCCCCCCCTGTTTTTTTTTTTTTTTTTTTTTTAACTCGGCCGATGCTTTCTCTTGGATCATCGGCCCTTATTATATCATTCTAAGTAATCCAGGCAGACCCGTCAACATGATTGTCATTACCCCCTTCCCTGTCACTGGAGGAATATATTCTTTATGAAAACATTTAACATTCAACGACCAAACGCCACAATCGTCCAGCGAACATCGACACAAATTGGTCTCATCAAGAGACATAGATCCTCATGAGCCCCCGCGAACGCGGGGGCTCATGAGGATCTATGTCTCTTGCAGCTGAATTGTATTCACTTTCATTCGACAGTGAAGGGCCGGTTTAAACAGTCATTGAAAAAAGGCACAGCATCATTTACGTCTGCAAAATGTGGTTTCAGTGATACCATTTTAATGTTTATATAAAGATTATTAGACGCCAGGGTTTGTGTGTTCTTTTCACTGCTTTTTTAATAGCTAATCTGATGGATTTTATTTCGTTTCCTCTATTTTTCCGGTCTTATTTTTGCAAAGCCATGACAGGCATCTGGTGCGCCTGCGGGTCCGTGATCACAGTCATTACCATATGTTTAAAACTGAGTGCACTCTCCGCCGCACGTTAAACACCAAGACACTCTCTACATTCGAGAAACCAGGATATTAACAAGTCCAGCAAAAGGCATAAATCCTCATGAACCTCTGCAAATGCAGTGGTTCATGAGGATCCATGCCAACTGCAAATGCCAAACACTTTTGTCTCTGTGTGTGTGTGTGCAAAAGTGCATTTGCACGAAGATTTAAACAGCAAAGTCACCCTCCCCACCCTTGAAACATTGATGTAAATGAGGGCAGTAAGTCGTATACATTCTCATGACCCCCTTGCAACCGCGGGGAGCTCATGAGGATCTATGCTTCATGCAGGGACATTTTTCTCTCTCTCCATCTTTCTAGAAGTGTTTTGTGTTTTGTGGGGTATTTCGCCAAGATAAATTTATCTGCCTACTTTGTGGATTGTACCACTTAGTCTGGGCTTAAAGGCTTCCAAGTGCTTTCGGTTAAAGCATGAGTTATCTTAAGGCTCCGCAGTTACTGCCCTTTACCGCAATTTAAAGGCACGGCGCGTTTCTTATATACGCGGACTCGGACATTTAAAGCATCTACAGACGGAGTTTATGCGCGCTTTGAAAATGTCAGACGAAGTTATACAAAAGATGTTTGAAAAATCTTCAGTCCGTGTTTAGCTTGTGTGTGTGTAACCCTTTCCCTGCCACTGTGCGCACATTTATGTTTCTGAAATCTGGGTTCATTCAACCACCAAAACCCACAGCCGTCCAAGAAACGTGGATACAAATTGGTCTCAGCAAGAGGCATAGATCCTCATGAGCCCCCGCAGTCGCGGGGGCTCATGAGGATCTATGCCTCTTGCAGTTGGAGCGTGTGCACTTTTTCCTCTGCAATAAAAGGGTTAATAGCGCGTGGTAACCCCTTCAATAATAATAATAATAATAATAATAATAATAATAATAATACCGGTTATCATATAGGCGCTTTTTTCCATTTCGGCGAATCGCTCAAAGCGCCGCGAACTGCACCCAACACGTGACACACGCATACACTCTGAAGACAAACACAGTGCAAGACAGACACAGGACATTCACGTGGTGCGAAGGGTCAGCTCAGCTACTGAGGTTTTCGGAAATTTGTGATCGCTTGTATTTGAAATTTTATAAAGTGGCCTGAAACCGGTACCATATTATAAAAAATAATAAATAATAATAATACCGTTATTATATAGGCGCTTTTTCTCAATTTTTGGGTGAATCGACTCAAAGCACCGCGAACTGAAACCCATACTCACGTAACAGACACGGATTTACGCCATTTAAGACAAACACAGTACAAGACAGACGAGGGGCCAGTTTAGCTACTGAAGTTACAGAGATTTTTGATCGCTTGTATTTGAAATTTGTAAAGTGGCCTGAAACCGGTACCAAAGTGGGGGGGGGGGGGGTGGTGAGGGGCGTGACTGCGCGTTCTAGCTTAGACACCACAACAGGCTGAAAGCGTGATAACCGCAAGGGAGATAGATCCTCGTGGCCCCCCCCCCACACACCCCACACCCCCCGCGGGCGCGGGGGCTTATGAGGATCTATGCCTCTTGCAGGTGGGAGGTGTCTGTTTGTGTCCCGCCTGTGAATGGGTTAATGCAAGCTTGTTCATATCCTTTAAAAAAAAAAAGGCACCAAGTGTTTACACGTTTCGAGTCGTCACTGTGAGTCGTGCGCCGGCCCACTGCGGCCGAGATCGGCCCGAGGACCTTTACTTACTTGTGTGGTTCATCTGGTGCTCGGGCAGCGTGCGCTCCCAAGCAGGGACAGTCATAATTCATGGCCGTTCACGGTGAAGGGGACAAAGTGTCTGTGCGTGCGTGGTTTGTAATACCAGACCTAAACGTCAATGCCAATTAGACAGAAAGCAACCCCCCTTACCAGGTGCGTAATCTACGCGATTCCTGAAGGGAAAAATCGCCATTTAAATGGTAGCTATTGCGGGCATTCTTGAGTCTCTGATAAGGTAACTTATTATCTGTTACAGAACACGAGAGAGAGAGAGAGAGAGAGAGAGAGAGAGAGAGAGAGAGAGAGAGAGAGAGAGAGAGAGAGAGAGAGAGAGAGAGAGAGAGAGAGAGAGAGAGAGAGAGACAGACAGACAGAGAGAGAGAGAGAGAGAGAGAGAGAGAGAGAGAGAGAGAGAGAGAGAGAGAGAGAGAGAGAGAGAGAGGTTCAGTCCTGACAGCCCGTTCATAGCTATGAAGACTGACAAGGTACAGTAAACTTCGAATATAACAAAGAACCACGGGACCACGCTTTTCCCGTTGATATATCCAAAGTTTGTTAAAAGAGAAGTAATTTTTATAGAAAGAGCGTTGTCGGGATTTCAGAAAAAAAGTTTTGCTATGATCCAAATTTTTGCTGTATCCAACCTTCGTATAAGCGAAGTAGACTGCAGCATGAAAGCTCAGTGGTGGCTCCAAGCTACTATCATGAGTCACCCGACTCAGTAACAGCTCCAAACTTTGCAAATTTCGACCGTGAGTCTCAATGTGACTACCAGGGCAGCATCCGGCCACTCGAACGTAAGTCTCAATGTGACTACCAGGGCAGCATCCGGCCACTCGAACGTAAGTCTCAATGTGACTACCAGGGCAGCATCCGGCCACTCGAACGAGAAGTGCCGCATACAGACACGCGGAAAGCAGCAGCGTATTCATATACGGCGCATCTCCAATCGGTTAATTCCCATTCAGTGTAATACGCATATACCTCACGAGGTAGGTAAATAAATCTCTTACTCTTCAAGACACAATCTGTTTACTTTGGTAATCGCCGAAGCTGTCATTAGCTCGCTGAGCGAGCGCCAGATACGTTGAACAGTATCTGACAAAACTGACTGGCATACTTCATACATCAACATTTGAAGGAGACCATTTAACTCATTCAAGGCGCGCCGCATCAATAGCTGCAAATGTCTCGTATAACGTTGCCGGCGGCAACGCTATACGACACTTTTGCAGGTATTGATGAGGAGCGCCTTGAATGAGTTAAAACACTCGAGATACGCTACATTCAGATACTCAGTGACGCGGATGTATGTCCCGTATTCGGATGCGGCCGGCACTTCTCGAATGAATGAAGTCTCGCGCGAGTGTGAGTGTAGAAGCAGGCTGATATTCCTGCTGTGAATAACGAGGTTGTATGAAAAATGCAGACGATTCGGAAAATTTAACACTGACGCGACGTAATTCTGTGTGCGCTGTTTATGTTCGCTTTTCTGTATGTCCAATCGGCCGCCCATCTAACCATCCTTTACTCTTTCCATCCATCCATCCATCCATCCATCCATCCATCCATCCATCCATCCATCCATCCATCCATCCATCCATCCATCCATCCATCCATCCATCCATCCATCCGTTCGTCCGTCCGTCATTCTCTCCCTCCCTCCCTCCCCGCCGTGAGATGGCCTTAGTTGCCTGCTCGGCGTTAAACCAAATAACCAACTAACTAACCTCCCTCCCTCAATCCGTCTTTCCTTGGCCTCCACCCCGTCCATCCATTCATCCATCCGCCTAAAAAATCTGTCCATCCCTCCGTACTCTTTGTACGTCCGACCGCCCACCCGCTCGTCCGGCCCTCCGGCGTCCATCCACCCACCGACCCCTAATTCACCCATCTATTCAGCCAGCCATCCAGCGAGTAACAGACGGAGCATAAAAATGCATATCATCATCATCATCAGTCCCTTGCCCGAACTGGGCGTTGGGGGGACTGAAAGGCAGCAGCAACAGACAGTGCTCTCCACTGAGTTCTATTTTGGGCGGTGGCAAGCAAGTCTGGCATCTCGAGTTCGGTCCATTCTTTTATGTTTGCGACCCAACTCTTTCTCTGACGACCTCGCCGACGACTTCCTTCGAGAGTGCCTTGGAGGATAGTCTTGGACAAGGTGTTGTGTCGGGTCACGTGGCCAAACCAAGCAAGCTTGCGCCGTTTCACGGTTGCCAGAAGAGGTTCATGTGGGCCCACCAGGGAGGTGACGATGCTCCGTACATATTCGTTGGTTTTGTGCTCGCGGTACGAGATGCGGAGCAACTTCCTCAGGCACTTGTTCTCAAAGGCCTGGATTTTCTTTTCTGAGTCTGCAAGCAGTGTCCAAGTCTCACAGCCGTAGAGTAGAATAGACACTACGAGGGACTTGTAAAGCCTGTACTTGATGGTGAAGCTGATGGAGTTACTTCGCCATATCCTGTCCAGCCTGGCCATTGCGGATGTTGCTGTACCTATCCTGATACGGATCTCTGCTACGCAACTACCGTCTTTGGACAGGGTGGCTCCCAAGTACTTGAAGCTATTGACCTCTTCTAGCTTCTGGCCGTTCATGTGAATGTTGCTGCTGCTGTCGCTTGTGGTGTTGATCATCACTTTGCTTTTATCCGTACTGATCTCCATGCCATAAGACCCTGCGCTACTTGAAAGTTTGTCTGTCAGGTTTTGGAGCTCACTATTGCTGCCTGCCATGAGGTCAATATCGTCTGCGAATCGAAGATTGCACAGGGATCTGCCACCAATAGAGATTGAAGTATGGTGGTCGTGGAGGGTTTCCTGCATGATCTTCTCCAGGAATATGTTGAAAAGGACAGGAGAGAGCAGGCATCCTTGACGGACACCGATCGTCGTCCTGAAGAACTCGCCTGACTGATTGTTAAGTAGAACCGCGCTGCAGGCGTTCTTGTAAAGCGCTTCTATCATTTGGATCAGTCCCTCCTCTATGTTGAACGATCTCATGACTTGCCAGAGTCCGTCGTGCCAGACGCGATCAAATGCTTTCCTGAAATCAATGAAGTTGTGGTAGAGTTCGCGCTGATGCTGCAGATGTTTCTCGATCAGGACGCGGCAGTTGAAAATCTGCTCTACAGTGCTTCTTCCAACTCTGAAGCCAGCCTGTTCTTCTGCCAGCAGTTCCTCGGCGAAAGTTTTGAGGCGGTTGAGAATGATTCTAAGCATTACTTTGCTAGGGTGACTTATCAGACTGATAGTTCTGTAGTTCTGGCACTGTTTCATGTTTCCTTTCTTGGGGAGCGGGATCACTAGAGACTGTGTCCATTCTACTGGCCATTTCTTTTGCTCCCAGATCATGCATAACCTTTGACCAAATCACATACACTCACACGCATAGGGCGAATCCCACACCATTTGCAGCCTTAACTCTGTAACATTTCTCATTCTGAATATGTAAATGTCGCCCAGCTTTGCCAGCAAGGGGCATAGATTCTCATGAGCCCCTGCAACTGCAGGGGCTCATGAGAATCTATGCCTCTTGCACATGGAATGAGTCGGATGCGCGTCTGATACGGAAACATTTGATTTACGTGCGGAATCAACTCGGCCAACTTTTGTGATAACAGCCGTGTCGTAAATTTACCTTTTAGAGGGCCGCTCTGGCACCGGCGTTTCTTTTGCCATCGCGGAGCCAGTGTAAACTTTTTTTGCCTCTGAAACCTACACTTTGAAATCGCATTCCAAACATTTCATGGCAGCAGATGGCGATGGATCGACCAATGTACGCATATTTATTTTTCTTGGAGCCACTGTTCACGAGCCAAGTATCGTTTGACAATTGGCCTGATGAGTTTGGCTTTGACTCACACGATCAAGGCGCCTATTTTTGGTTTTATTTATTTATTTATTTTATTTTATTTATTAATATTATTTTTTTAATTTATTCATTTATTTATTTTATTTTTATTTTATTTTTTTTTAAATTTTTTTAAATTTATTTATTTATTTATTTATTTATTTATTTATTTTATTTTATTTATTTTTTTTTTTTTTGGGGGGGGGGGGGGGGATGAGCGGCAAGCTAATCAGGAGACTATCTTTAAGCTGGCATAGTGTCATAGACGATCAGTCGATTTCTGCGCGTAAAATTAAAACTATGTTACCTGTTACAGCCAAAATTCGGAAGAAAAAACAAAAAGGCCGAGAAGCGGGCTCGTTCAACAATGTTCACGCTGGATCACCTATCTCCCACGCCCCGTGCCCTGCATCCACTCCCCCTTTTTGCCACTGATCCAGGGTGACATATATGTGATAAAAACAGTTCATCAAGAGGCACAGAATGCGGGGGCTCATGAGGATCTGTGCCTCTTGCAGATGCTTGGCACTTAAACGAATAATACGTAACCTGAATGCATTATTATATAGTTAAGACATCCAAGACTTAAATCCGACAGATTTCTTTTTCGTTCGAGATTACGCGTGGGGATGCCCACATGCAAGCAGAAGGTCATCGGGCCGACGTGTGCGTGCCATCAGCGGGCTGAGGTCGGTCCCTGGACCTTTGCGCGGCCGGGAAGCAGGCCTGTTTAGACGAGCCTTGAGTTAAAGATAATGTCTTAAAAAAACAAACAAAAACAAAAAACAACCGCGGCGCCATTATTCCAAACGGTCAGGTTTGACGATGAAGTCGACGTTGTGGGTGGTTAAAGGCGGACGGCACTGCGTGATTAACCCCTCCACTGCCTACTGTACGTACGCCGTCACGTACGTTGTACGCGCTTTTTGTAGTTTCTGAAATCTTGGTTCATAAATCAAAGACCATTAAGTCATTCTACCCCAACACCGAAATCCCCAAATGTTGCCATTGTCCTCTGAAGACAGCATTGCCTTGCAGGACACAGATCGACCATGATAGTTCAAGGGTGATGCCAGAATAGCTTGGCGCCCCATAGGCGCCAAGCTATTCTGGCATCACCCTTGAACTATCATGGTCGATCCTTATCTTCCTGTGGTGTGTCTGGGGTAGAAAGAGTTAAGTCAACCCTCGTCCAAGAAACATGGATACAACTTGGTCTCAGCAAAGAGGCATAGATCCTCATGTGCCCCCCCCCCCCACCGCAGTCGCGGGGGGCTCATGAGGATCTATGTCTCTTGTAGTTGGGTCGTGTTCACTCGGTCTTTCTCGGCAGTGAAGGGGTTAAGTTTTCAGCGGCCGTGGAGATGGTTGAAATAACGACAATGTGGAGCATCAAATAGTTGTAAGAAAGAGGCATGATGGCGCACTGGGTGCGTTTATGAGCCTAGGAACGGGAAAGATAGGACGCGGAGATGAGTTTTCAGTCGTGCAGATGGTTGAAATGACGACAATGTGGAGCATTACGAGTTATTATAAGAAAGAGGTATGGTGGCGCACTGGACGCGTTTATGAGCCTAGGAACGAGAAAGATAGGACGCAGAAATCGTGATCGCTGACAGCGAAGGAATCAGTTAAGGACTACAGCACAGTTGCATCCCCAAATCAATCACTCTAAGCAATCTGTAGGTACATCCACGCATACCTAAACCTAACTCCTCCCCCTATCCCCCTTTACCTGTGCAATCAGTAGGAATGGAGCTTGTTGATTTTAGAGAAGTGATTATATTGTGTTTTATCTGGTGTTGAACATGGACATATTGGGATTTTTGTTACTGTTTGTTTACCCACTAATTATTTTACTAAGGTTGATATTAATTACGCAGCTTGTGTAATAATGTGTAATGATGTATTGAGACGTTTGAATAATAAGCAGTGAGGGTTAGGATTAGGTTGAAACACGCGTATTATGTATGCATGTGTAGAGGTGGGTGTGAATGTGTAAGTGCCGCTCAGTTCAGTCCATAAAAGATGTTTATGTGTGAGATATGTAAGAGTTATGTGTAAAGATTTTGTAGTGTTTACTTGTGTCCATGTGGAATTTGTAGCTGTGTAAGTGCAGGGAGAAAATGTTCATAATTATGTTTTAATGTTTTCATGTCTTGTTTGTACTATTTGTTTTAAATGTACCACAACCGAATTTCTCTTTTCGAGATAATAACCTGATCCATTCTTTTTGAGGATGGAAATGATTGTCTTATTCTATACCTGCGTATTTCTCTGTGGGCTGGCGATTGGGTGCCTGATAGGCGGGGGCAGGGGATCTAACTGTTGTCTGTCCAGCGCTGTGATTCCCCTTGGTTTGAGTACTGACAATTCTGCCAGCGCTAGCCTCACCTATCTGGTTTGTGAGTATCATGTATAACTCGAGGCAAAATTTGTATCGTTACATTGTTGTGTAATGTTCTGTGCATCTACTGTGGGAAATCAGGGTATTTACCCGACCACATATAGTAGCGCACCTTCATGTTTGTGTATGTATGTTTCTCCTGCCTACTTCCTAAGTTCCGGAGAAAGACATGGGTTATATAAGAGACCTGATCCATTCTTTTTGAGGATGGAAATGATTGTCTTATTCTATACCTGCGTATTTCTCTGTGGGCTGGCGATTGGGTGCCTGATAGGCGGGGGCAGGGGATCTAACTGTTGTCTGTCCAGCGCTGTGATTCCCCTTGGTTTGAGTACTGACAATTCTGCCAGCGCTAGCCTCACCTATCTGGTTTGTGAGTATCATGTATAACTCGAGGCAAAATTTGTATCGTTACATTGTTGTGTAATGTTCTGTGCATCTACTGTGGGAAATCAGGGTATTTACCCGACCACATATAGTAGCGCACCTTCATGTTTGTGTATGTATGTTTCTCCTGCCTACTTCCTAAGTTCCGGAGAAAGACATGGGTTATATAAGAGACCTGATCCATTCTTTTTGAGGATGGAAATGATTGTCTTATTCTATACCTGCGTATTTCTCTGTGGGCTGGCGATTGGGTGCCTGATAGGCGGGGGCAGGGGATCTAACTGTTGTCTGTCCAGCGCTGTGATTCCCCTTGGTTTGAGTACTGACAATTCTGCCAGCGCTAGCCTCACCTATCTGGTTTGTGAGTATCATGTATAACTCGAGGCAAAATTTGTATCGTTACATTGTTGTGTAATGTTCTGTGCATCTACTGTGGGAAATCAGGGTATTTACCCGACCACATATAGTAGCGCACCTTCATGTTTGTGTATGTATGTTTCTCCTGCCTACTTCCTAAGTTCCGGAGAAAGACATGGGTTATATAAGAGACCTGATCCATTCTTTTTGAGGATGGAAATGATTGTCTTATTCTATACCTGCGTATTTCTCTGTGGGCTGGCGATTGGGTGCCTGATAGGCGGGGGCAGGGGATCTAACTGTTGTCTGTCCAGCGCTGTGATTCCCCTTGGTTTGAGTACTGACAATTCTGCCAGCGCTAGCCTCACCTATCTGGTTTGTGAGTATCGAGATAATAAAGTACTCTTATTCTTATTCAGCCTTAAAGATAGGACGCGGAAATGCGTTATGCTCTAGCCTGTATAGTGTACGTTAAAAGGTCAGTCACGCCTCTTAACTCATTCGAGACGTGCCGCCTCCGGATACGCGGCTTATGCCGCGTATCCGGAGGCGGCACGTCTCGAATGAGTTAAGGGGACGCCCTTTGTATAATGCGGAAAATATGAGGCGGGAATGCAGTTCGCGCTAGCCTGTGTGTAGCGTCACTGTTTGAAGACAACGTCTCCAATCGGGATGCCCTTTAGTATTGACGAAAAGAATACTTATGAACCTAGAAAATAGGTACGACTGAAATAATACCATATGTAGATGGAGTTGAGGAAATGCAGCATGAACTAGCCTGTGCAGTATTGTAAATTTTAGAGTCGAGTCTCTAAATGGGATGGACTTTGTATTTGCACTAGTATGAGCCTAACAAAGAGGTATGCCTGACATAATATACGATGCGAAGATACGGTATGCACTAGCCTGTATCGTGTAATTTTTGTTATGAAGCGTCTCCAAGTGGGATGTTGTTTTATGAGTGAGTTATAAGCCATAAAGACGAATCCGATACGAAACCGATCCGAATCCGAAGCGGGTCCGAAACAAAAACAATCGTGCAAGTCCCGCTTTTCGTGTTTGTGTGTTTCCATATGCCAGATGCGAAAAACGAATTCGTATCGGACTTTAAACGAAAATGGCGCAATTTTGAAGGAAAATTGCATCATCGCATCGGGTTCGATCGGATCGTATTTGTATCGGATTTGTGCTTATTGAAACGTAGCTTAAGAAGGAAGTATGATGAAAATGCTATTCTAAATCCTGACTATGCGGTACGCACCAGCCTGTATACTGTCACACTAAAAGACCCGTCTCTAAAGGTAATAATAATAATAATAATAAATATTTCCTGTACAGCGCTGTTCTCCAGGAAAACACCGGACTCACTGCGCATGCACAACAGCACACCCTCTCTCTCAGACACACGCACAATTATACACTACTTTAACTCATTCTACCCCAACACCGAAATCCCCAAATGTTGCCGTTGTCCTCTGAAGACTGCTTTGCAGTGCAGGACACAGATCGACCATGATAGTTCAAGGGTGATGCCAGAATAACTTGGCGCCCATAGGCGCCAAGCTATTCTGGCATCACCCTTGAACTATCATGGTCGATCCTTATCTTGCCGTGGTGTGTCTGGGGTAGAATGAGTTAAACCACCCCATCCCTTCCCGGGCCAACACCTTACAACATGTTCCCTCTAGAATCAGAATAAAAGGCAGTCAGTCAACAGTTAGCTAAAGGTGAGCTAAACGTTAAATGCCCGACAGAAAAGAAAAGTCTTTAAGTAAGCTATGAACTGTGACAATGTGGGCGGATTCCGCATTTCAATTGGCAGAGAGTTCCACACACTTGGGGCTACAAAGGTGAAAGAACGATCCCCGACAGTTTTCATGTTAAGCTTCGGGGATTTTAAAAAGTTTGTCACAGGAGGAACGGAGGGTGCGTGATGGCTGATAAACAGACAGCTTGGCAGAAAGGTACGTTCTTCGTATTAACCAACTTAACTGCCGGGGCAATGCGAACGCCCCCCAGCTGTAAGAGACATAAACCCTCATGAGCCCCCGCAGTCGCGGGGGCTCATGAGGATTTATGTCTCTTATGAGTCTGTATGCCTATATTTGGCACATTTACATATGTGTTCTTCACTCGAATGTCGGACATTGTGCGGTCGTTACAGACACGCAAATCGTGATCACAGACAGCGAAGGAATCAGTTAAGGACTAGAACATTATAAGCCTTTTTAGAAAGAGGTTTGATACAGCGCAGTGTACACTAAGCCTAGCCCACACGTTTGTTAACAGCGATGACTATCCATGCAACTGGCGGGTCTCTCTAAGTGCGATGGCCTTTGTATGAGTGAAACAAGCTGTAGACGCTCTGCAGCCTTGAAAATGTCAACCCTTTTAATGCCGGTTGCGGGGGCTCATGAGGATCTATGCCTCTTGCTTGTATTATTGTCATATGTGAGGGCTTCAGCGATAGCATTCACAGCCACTGGCAGCAATAGGGTTAAGGAACGCGCTTATTTAAACTGGCCTCACTTCCCTTTTGCTTCCTGGGGTTAACCCATTTAGCCCCCGATCCGTACAGCAGGAGGTGGATCGACCATGATAATTCAAGGGCTGTGCCAGATTAGCTTGGCGCCTTCAGGCGCCAAGCTAATCTGGCACTACCCTTGAATTATCATCATCAATCCGTCTCCTGCAACTGGTAGATAGTCTTGGGTGACACTTCCAAAATGTGGGAAATGCGGCTGTAGGGTTAAATGGGTTAACTTCCCTGTGAAGGAAAAAGACGCCAAGTCCACTGTGTGAAAAGCGAGATTTTCATTGTAATACAATGAAAATCGAGCTTTTCTTTAAAAATAAATAAATAAATTTTTTTTTTAAAACCGGACTTACTGCCTTTTGCCTTCAGAGGGCATTTATCTGCGAGATATAATTACGTGAGTTATGAATTTAATCTTTGACGCAGTCCCTGAAAATCTGTCGGCTAATTACATGAGCAGGCTAATTAGCAGATGCTCACTCATGTTGAAACTATCAATCTAGATAAAAGTTCACGGATGTCGGTGGCTGAAAAAAAAAAGCAAAAAAAAAAAAAAAAAAAAAAAGCGAAGATCGCCACACAACGACTGCAAGACCGAGGCCGCCAACAAACAACTACCTGTCCCTATACTGCGCGTCAGTCTAACTATCCATCCCTGAATCTACCCGTCCACCTATTCACCTTTTCAAGGAACCAGTCCACCAGCCACGGAACTAATCAATCAGCCAAGCAACCAACCAAACAACCAACCAAGGAACCAAGGAACTGACAACCCAAATCAACCACCCACCCACACAACCATCCCTGCATCCATCTCTGCATCCATCCATCCATGCATCCATCCATCCATCCATCTATCCATCCATCCATCCATCCATCCATCCATCCATCCATCCATCCATCCATCCATCCATCCATGAGAGCTTGTAATTGTGATACGAAAGGTAAACGGAGTTTGCAGAGAGAGCAGACTTTAGCCGATTACATTCTGGGGCTGATTAAAAAACAACAAAAACACAACTGTTTATTGCCCTATCAAGGCAACATCACATATTACAAAATACATCAAGCACATTTTGTTCAAGGGTGGTGCCAGAATAGCTTGGCGCCCAAGGCGCCAAGCTATTCTGACACCACCCTTCAACTATCATAGTCAAATTTATTTCAAGCAGTAGTGTATCAGGATGAAAAGAGGTAAGCAGGGGTGGGGGTGAATGGTTGGGGTGGAGGGTGGGGGGGGGCGGGGGTGGCGTGGGGGGAGAGTGACCTGGGGTAGGAGGGTGGGGATGCGGGGGTGGTTGTAAGAGTAGTGGGGGGTGGGGGGGGGGCAAGGTTGCGGACTTGGCGGCGTGGTAGTAGCGACTGATGCAGGTGAGTTGAGGCGTGTCCACACAAGGCAGATCTCCGAAAGACATTTTTGTTGTCAAAGACAATACAGGTCTATAAGAAGTCAGCATGCTGCTGTGTGTCATCTCCCCCTTTCTTGTTGTTTCACCTGCGTATTCTGTTGACCTACTTTTTTCTTACACCTCTCGTCCAACACGCTCATGCATAGTGTAATGCGCAGAACTCATACACAATAGGAATCCTGAAATCGCTCGGAATTCAGAAACTGCTCGTTTCGGAATCCAACAATACGCAGAAGAAAAATATGATCAAGAGCGACAGCGTGTACAAAAAACTGAAAAATGGCAGATCTGCCAGAGGCATACATCCTTATGAGCCCCCGCAGTCTGCGGGGGCTCATGCAGATCTATGCTCTTGCTGAACGATTAACGTCTATGTTCCTTACACATGCCTTTATTGATGGTTAGAGTACAATATATGCAGATGAACAATCCGAGAAATTCTCAAACTGCGCATTTGAGAATATGAGAACTGTATGGGAAGAACGATAAAGATAAGAGAAATGACAGTTGGAAAATAATATACTGCGTATGGCAGCTCTTCCAAAACAGTGGGAGAGACTGAGGCCGTATTTCTAGGCAATATAGGAATCGTTATCTCTTTTAGAGCCAAATTGCTCCTCTTGTTTTAGAATTGTCTGATAAGCAATAACACAATAATGAATCATGCGAAACACCAAGGCGGCCTGACTGCAGCCAGCGAAAACACAGATGCCGTCTTTGTTTCGGCGCCAAGTTAACCGCTTTGCTGCAACTGGTCGTAGATTTTTGTGAGTCCAAAATCTTGGTTATTTTCAACGCCGAGAACCTCAGCCGCCAAGTGAAAACGGATAGAAATTGGTGCCAGCAAGCTGCATAGATCCTCATGAGCACCCGCAATTGCGGGGGCTCATGAGGATCCATGCCTCTTGCGTGTGGGCGTATTGTTGGTTGTGTTCCGGCAGTGCTGACTTACTGTCACAGTCGGTCCGTCTCCCGCTGTGAGTAAATTCCGCATGTGCTTAGTGGCACAAGAAGATACCTTTTCAGCGTGTTTGACATGTTACTTTTCAGTTTAACTCATTCTACCCCAACACCGAAATCCCAAAAAATTGCCGTTGTCCTCTAAAGACTGCATTGATGTGCAGGACACAGATCGACCATGATAGTTCAAGGGTGATGCCAGAATAGCTTGGCGCCCATAGGCGCCAAGCTATTCTGGCATCACCCTTGAACTGTCATGGTCGATCCTTATCTTGCTGTGCTGTGTCTGGGGTAGAATGAGTTAAAAAATATCAGACAACGGAAGTGCGGGTGAAGGGGGGTGGGGTGGAGAGTGAGAGAGGGAGAGTGTTACGTGTTGAAGTCGCAGTCGTAGTATGATATCACACCAGACGCACGCACGTAAGGTTCTTTTAAATAAACTTCATTCAGCTGCAACCCGTCACACGTGGCTTAAGGATGTAGACAATACTGGAGTAACAGTTCCAACAATATTTTAATTCAGCGATGCGATCTGCACACAATGCATTTCCAAATGCATTAACACTGATACAATGTCTTCTCTTCTGCAAATGTCAACACTGGCGACACAAAGTTCCTCACACAACGTACACCACCGTTACGCTGCGTCTCTCACAATGTACACCCTATACTACGGGCCACGTACCTACGATAAACTGTGTGTCCCTACAACTGATAATGCAAGACAATGTATATACGTGGCTTACTAGCAACAACTTTTATAGTAAAACCACTTTCCAGAAAAATCTAATGAATTTATACAACGCAACCAATCAGAACGGAACACGTTACCGAAACTCATAAATATTAATAAAAGAAGAACTTTCTCGAATAACTATAATGGTCTACAAAATTCGACTGCTCATTTCAGCCCCAAATCTCAGTGTGTAATGATATCACACAAAAATATGGCAAACCGTTTACGACTTTTCACAACACAAAGAACGGCTGCTAATTTCACGCGCACAGTAAACAACTATGACTAGCAGCTTTGCTACTGTGTTACAAAAATGTTCCTTACTCTTTTGACGTCACATGTACGAGGTCACTAGACAGCGCGACCCTGATTCGAACGTTCTGGTTCATTCTCAGCTAATCTATGCAAAACGAAAATCGACCGCTCTTCTCCGTGCGACTTTTCTAGAAGCTTCCGGACTAAAATTAGCGTATCATAACAAAGCCAAATCCGCTATCATGCACGAACGATAAAGAATCTCACTGAAAAGGTACGTGATACGTAACCATGATAGCTCAAATAAATATCAGATCGTTTCCTACGATTAACACATGTATACTCTCACAGGACAACACAACGACAATCGTAACAGAGAGTAAAAGAAAGACTGAAAAAGAAAGAAAGAAACAGTCCAACGTACGAAAATTTTCACATTGGGGGAGGGGGGGCGGGGGAGGAGAAGGGGGTGGTGGTGGTGGAGGTAAGCGACAGTCCAACCTCATGCAAATCAAACATAAATATTAAAATCTTATTTTTGGGTATAAAAAAATAGTTTGTCCCCTAAATAATAATGCAAATATCATATAATTTTACTTTTCTTCTCCAAAAGTATTTTTCCTCAATGTTTTTCTTTATCTATAGAGAGAGTTAGTGGGTACTTTGCCCCTCCCCCCCCCCCCCCCCCCGCCTACTTTTTCATTAGGGGCCAGGCCCTCCCTCCCCCTCCCCCACCCTCACACACACACACACACACACACACACACACACACACACACACACACACACACACACACACACACACACACACATTCACACACACACACACACACACACACACACACACACACACACACACACACACACACACACACACACACACACTCCCTTTCCGTTTTCCTGCGCCGCCACTGATATTTTTGATTGTTTTACTAAATGCTTTATAAACACTAGATTTTTTTTCTTCTCAATGGGCCTACTATGAATTCGCCAGTATGCACGGAAGCGGTGTAATATTACGCATGTACAAATATTACACCGTTTATTTTTGGGGCGGATGAAAGGCCGTTGTGCAAGCATCACAGACTGTGAGCAAGTTGTAAGCGGTAAATGTATATCGTATCTACACAGCATGTCCCCAACATCAGAAGCCAAACGCAACCCTAGTGGGGCTATGCACTTCCGAGCTGGGATCTTTCGCCGGCGCCATGTTTGTTTTGATGTAATTGTGTAACCCAGACAACCCGACTTGACCCACAGCAAGAACCAGGAAGTGTGTTCCTCGGTACGACTCGGACTTGCAGCGAACGACCGTCGACCACCTACTCGGGTAAGACGTGGAGCTAGTATGGGACGCAGTTAGAGGCATAGAGGTATTCCAGTACGCAAAAGGCTGCCGGGCTGAAGTCAACGCAGTGCGGGCCCACTGCGGCTGACTTACGCTCGATGGCCTTTGCCCCGCAACTGGATATAGGTGACTGCAAAGAGTATAGAGGCTAGCATCCCCAATCACTTCGGTGCCAGTGGGACATTAAACTGGATATAATGAATGACTATAGAGGCTAGCATAGCCTCTATACTCTTTGCATGGTAACTGAAATGGTAAGAAACAGGTTGCGCGGGGCTTTCGAGGATGTATATCTGTTGTCGCTGGGGCTTATGACGATCTGTGTCTGTTGCTGCTTGGAATCATGAGGATCTATGTTTTGCTGGGGATGGTAGAAGGGGGGGGAAGGGGGGGGGGGGGGCAGGAAAGGCTCAATATCTCTAGCAACGGGGAAAGGGTTACGTGTCGCGACCAGCTCCTTTTGCGGTTGCTGCAGGGCTTCGTGGTGATCCGCTATTCCTTTTGCGGTTGCTGCAGGGCTTCGTGGTGACTTGCTGCGAGGACTCACGAGGATCTATGCGCCACTTGCAGAGATGGGTATAAATATAAGGCTGTTTGCTGCACAGAGTGGCTCATAAGGATCCATGCCTACTGCGGATGACTGGCATTCGCTGTAAGATTAGAAAGTACCCGCTGAACTGTTTAAATTCTCGTAGTCAGTTTTAACTATATGATCAGTTGTTTTCCAGGTCCCGGATAACAACCGATGTTAAATACTCTTAATTAAATGCTAGTAAGGAGTAGGTCTTTAAAGAATTTATTACACTTAATCATCAGACGCTGTTAATTAGCCTAAATCATTCAGTCTTGACGTACTAGAGCAGGAGATGGCTCGACCATGATAATTCAAGGGCAGAGCCAGATTAGCTTGGCGCCTGTCGGCGCCAAGCTAATCTGGCACTGCCCTTGAATTATCATGGTCGAGCCATCTCCTGCAGCAGGTGCATAGTCGTTACATGACGACTCCAAAATTTGGGAAATACGTGCGTCGGGCTCAATGAGTTAAAGATGAATGAAAAATTGACATCTTCATAAAACTTCAAAACATCCCTAACTCAAAATTAATTAATTGATTAATAAATTGACGCACTGAACGGTTAACCTTTGACCCCTTTCCTGCTGGAGCGCGGTTGCAGGGGCTCATGAGGATCCGTACCTCTTGCTGAAACTACTTTATATCTAGGTTCCTTTGTGTAACATAGTGAACTGAACTCAGTGTCTGATCTGTACTCACCATCAATATATTTCACAGCAATCTATACTCACTATACTGTATTCGACATTGGCTTGCCACCGGTTGTACTCTTGACATGCTGCACCCGACTGCTGGTGGGGTAAGTTTGTTGTGTATTTTATTTTATTATTAAATATTATATTTCTGATTATCATAATTATGATCTTGTTATGTATGTTGGATTTGAATGGTGTCGTTCGATTGTTTTGTAGTAATATTGTAATATTTGTAGTGTTCATGTATAATTGTATTTTGTAGATTGTTCTGGCTTTGATTCTGAATTATTTGGTTTTGTATCTATTTTTGTTAATGTTATCGATTTATTATTTCGTGTGCTCGCTTATATGATTTATATAGAAAAGTGAATGTTACATTTATTTATATCAGCTATATTTATGTGGAGGATATGTATTTTTGATGTTTACTTATATATATATTGATTTGTTTTCTTAGGGTTTGATTAATAAACGAAATGAACCCTTACTGCGACTTCCCGCCTGTTACATTTGACACCTGAGATCCTTGGAGTTGGATTTACACTAATTTACACAGTCTGCGTTCACTGGTAATGAAGGGATTATATCTGACAGGATAATGCTATAGACTTCGCCAGCAAAGACTTTTATCACCGTTTTTAGATTTAAACAAAAATCAAAACAGCATAGTGACTTTAAACGTTAGGTGCGCCAGGCGTGCTGTCGTGTTTAAAACCCCATTGCATCTAGTCGGATTATTGCACCTGAAACATCGCCATCTGTTCGGGTACGAATAAAACTGCGCTTTCTCTGTGTCTGCCTGTTTGGCAAAATGGCAAAAATAGTCCTAAAGCCAGAGATTTGCCTAAGGCAAGTTCACTGGCATCTGTGGAGGTTTTCCTTGTAGGTGCCTCAGGAACGTGGGTGACGAGCTGTGATTTTAGGAGTGATCTCACGGCCTCCAACATAAGTCCGAAATAAGAGTTCACTTGGTAAGAAATACTAGAACATATAAACATTGATCTCTGCAGACGGGGGTGGGGGACATGTGTGTGTGTGTGGGGGGGGGGGGGAGGGGGTTGGGGGGGGAAGATGTGTGTGTGCGTGTGTGACTGCGTGCGTGTGCGTGCGTGTGTGTGTGTGTGTGTGTGTGTGTGTGTGTGTGCGTGCGCGTGTGTGAGCGTATGTGTGTGTGCATGTGTGTGTGTGTGTGGGGGGGGGGAGGGGGAGGACCGTGGGTGGGTGTGGTTGGTGTACTGAAAAACAGCACCCTCATTTGCATGATCTACGGCCATGCCTTTACTTGAGCAAATTCCACAGCCTCAGAGTCGGAATTGCGACCAAATAAAACCGATCTTCGCGGGGTGCAAGAGGCATAGAATCTCATGAGCCCCTGCAACTTCTGGGCCTTATGAGAATCTATGCCTCTTGCAGATGGAAGCAGTTGTCGGCATTTTGTGTCAGACCAGCAAAAGACAGAAATATGCGAATGCGCTCGTCCGGAATTCCGCGCATCAGTGAACACGGCGGAAGTCTTTTAGGATGACGGCGATGCCAACCATTGGGTCTCCAAGTGTGGCGCTGTTAAAATCGCGTTCAGCCCAAGACCACACCACAGCAGGAGACGGCTCGGCCTTGATTCTTGATGGGTGTTGTCAGAATGGTGTCGTGCTTTTATAGGGCAACAGACGTGTAAAAGAAAATCCGACCCCGGTGGTCAACTGTATAGTGAGGGCTAACCGAGGAAATTTGAACACTATCCATCTGCAACAGACATAGATCCGCATGAGCCCCCGCAGTCGCGGGGGCTCATGCGGATCTATGCCTGTTGCTGACCCCCACCTTGTATCTATTTGGGCGGCTGGGAATCATTGCGTCTTTGAATTAACAAGGATTTAGGGAACACAATGGGCGTCCACTGTCAGTGAAAGGGGTTACAAACAAGCAACGACGCACGCAAACGATTCCATCTGCGTGAAGATATTGGAAGTGTTTAGCCAAGGAACGCTAACAATTACATCCTCACCACCACCACTACCACCGCCACCATCACCACCGCCACTAACTACAACACGGCAACAACACCAGCACCACCAGCACCACCACCAACAATTACAACTGCATATGGTTCGCTCAAATTCACTTTTGGAGCAATGTGCCAGTAATGAATCCGATGTGAACACCGCGGACCCCCCCCCCCCCCCCTCTGCCCCAACCAAAAATAAATAAATAAATAAAATAATAAGAATAAATAAAATATAAATAAATAAATACATAAATAAGTAAATAAGTAAATAAATAAATAAATAAATAAATAAATAAAAGACATAAGGAACAACCACTCGGGTAATGAGTCTGACGTGACCAAACAACATCAACAGCAACAACTACAAAACTACTACCACTACCACCACCACAAGCAACACCATCGGGCTCACTTTAACTTCACTTTCTGTGGCGATGTCCCAGTCCTCGGCCATGATCCTGACGTGGCCATAGGGATCCAGGTTCTGTATCATGAAGGTGAACACCTCACCGTTGAGGGCGTAGCCGTGGGGAAAGTTCGGCGCCCGCACCAGGCCAATGCTTTGCTTGTACTGCGCTACCATCCCTTGGTGAAGCTCGTTTTTGTCTGAAAATAATTTTTTTAGGGTATTATTTATTTGTTTACCCCGTTTAAGAACGTAAACACCATCAAACTGCAAGAGACATAGATCCTCATAAGCCCCCGCAATTGCGGGGGCTTATGAGGATCTATGTCTCTTGTGGCTCCACATGAACGCATGTTGTTTGGACGGATTAGGTATTGAAGGGGTTAATGTCCCGACAGAAACAAAGACTTACATACAAAGACTTACATACAAAGACTTATATACAAAGACTTGCATATAAAGACTTACATACAAAGACTTCCATACAAAGACTTACATACAAAAAAGCAATCCAGACCAAAAAGACATATACAAAGACTTGCATACAAAGACTTACATACAAAGACTTGCATACAAAGACGTACATACAAAGACTTACATACAAAGACTTACATACAAAGACGTACATACAAAGACGCACATACAAAGACGTACATACAAAGACTTACATACAAAGACGTACATACAAAGAGTTACATACAAAGACTTACATACAAAGAGTTACATACAAAGACGTACATACAAAGACTTACATACAAAGAGTTACATAAAAAGACTTACATACAAAGACTTGCATACAAAGACGTACATAAAAAGAGTTACATACAAAGACTTACATACAAAGACGTACATACAAAGACGTACATACAAAGACTTACATACAAAGACGTTACATACAAAGAGTTACATACAAAGACTTACATACAAAGACGTACATACAAAGACTTACATACAAAGAGTTACATACAAAGACTTACATACAAAGACTTGCATACAAAGACGTACATACAAAGACTTACATATAAAATCTTGCATACAAAGACTTACATACAAAGACGTACATACAAAGACGTACATACAAAGACTTACATACAAAGACGTACATACAAAGACGTGCATACAAAGACTTACATACAAAGACGTACATACAAAGACTTGCATACAAAGACTTACATACAAAGACGTACATACAAGGACGTACATACAAAGACGTCCATACAAAGACGTACATACAAAGACGTCCACGCACACACTCCCCCTCCCTTCTACTTTCATGAATACGTTCGTAAAACCAAGAGAGTAGCCGGTCCAGCAGCAGCAACAACAGCAGTGGTCAAATAATAAAGAGAAGAAAACAAAGACAACAGCGCAAAAGATACTCGGGCCGACATCTGCTTTAGCTGACCCGCGCACAGCCGTGCGCGGGTCGGCTAAAGCTGATATCGGCCAAAGCACGTTTACCTCATTGGGTACCGTCATCCACTCGTGCTGGTTTGTTAAAGCTTGTCTTTTTTTTTTTAACTTGCAGTTATTCATAATTTTGCAATAACGCCAATGTCAGCCTAAGGGACTTTTACTTTCTTTGGTATAGGCGTATGGGCGCATATTACAGTAGGCACTACTCACCTTGACTAACAAATTCTATGCTGAAGCGGCTTCCACTGGTTTCCGATGACTCTGAGTAGCAGTGACGTATTCTGACGTGTGACGATATTGACGTAAACACTCGCCCTTCGTCGTTGCCATGGTAATTGGAGTGCGTGGCCTTGTTGTACGGGTAGTCGACCTCGTGAAAGTGAAGGTGATCGCATCTGCAATGAACCATGAACAGTACAATGACCATTGGACATTGAAAGCTATCAATGGGATTTGAACAATGACTGATCTTTATTTTCGAAAGAACAAGAGTAAATCACGTGATTCCCAGTCATCCAGAATACGTACCATCATTATGTGTGAGGAAAAATCAAGAGATATACACAGCTTTTTCAAAGGCATGCAGATCCTGTTCGCAGAATCATGGAGTTATGCTAGTTTACTACTCACAATAAGTTAAGGACCATCCTGGAAGAAAATCGCCATGATTTCAAATAAGCGAAACTCGGTCAAATTTTAAGATTTTGTCTTAGACAAGATCTTAAAATTTGACCGAGTTGCGCTTATTTGAAGCTATGACAATCTTTTTTTCAGGATGGTCCTTAACTTTTTGCGAGTAGTATACAAACCTTGACAACTAGCTAAGGTCAATGTCGGCCTGAGAACCTCTTCTTACCGAACACATACGTACAGCTATGATGAGATGGATCGAGCATGAAAGCTCATGGGTATCTCCGATGAGTCTGGCAGCACGTGGGATGTGATAAAACAACAGAAGATACTAATTTGTTCGTTGTTGTAATATCAGTAGATAGTGTCTGTCAACATTCTTCATTTCTTTAGTACTAGCCCTTTCAGTTTTTTTTAAAAAATATTTTATTTTATTTTATATACCAAGAGTGTTACAAAGATAACAATACGTCTGTCACAGTTCATTTCTTTAATTGAGTGTTATGGGGTTATTTAATTATTTCTATGAGTGAATGATGATGCCATGTGTTGTATGGGCAGACAGTGAAAATTTCCCCGTGAGGGATTAATAAAGTATTATTGTATTGTATTGTGTTGTATTGTATTGTATTGTATTGTATTGTATTGTATTGTATTGTATTGTATTATATTGTATTGTATTGTTACATCACAGGTTTGTTGTTAGCAGATCATTTTTCAGAGAAAAGCGTGATTGGGACTTGTGTAAAAGCGTTGTTATAATGATCCGTCTGTTGTTATATTCGACGTTATAATGAGAGACGTTAACTGTAACCAGCGTCTGTAATCACTGGGGTACTAGTGTTACCCCTTTGCGTGTCGGTAGCGGTTTTGAAGGAATCATCGCGACTAAAACCGCTACCGACACGCAAAGGGTTAAACCTGTTTTCAGCAACCCTCCCCCCCCCCCCTCACCTTTTTCTTTGGGGTGGGGGGAGGGGGGGGGCAAGAAAGTCGTGAGTAGTCTTTAACCCATATCACACTGAGGCTAAAAGCTTCAAATTTGTACACTGCCATAATTTATGCAAGCTATACAGATAAGGATATAGAACAATGGCTTTAGTTCAAGGATAGTGCCAGAAGAGCTTGGCGCCTAGAGGCGCCAAGCTATTCTGGCACAACCCTTGAATTATTTTAGTCAAACTTTTTTTTCACACACTGGTGTATCCCGAATGATAAGGGTTAAATAACAAACATGTGCTCTCTCAAGAAAAGTCTTAAAGGTCAAAACGTGTCACCTGTCTTTAAAGACCATCATTTACGTGGCTACAGCCACAGTCACAGCTACAGCCACCTAAATGATGGTCTTGAGTAACAGGTGGTCTCTGAAAAGGGTAGTGGCACAAAACATGTACTGTTGTATCAGGATCGAACTGATGAGTTGAAGCAGTAAAACCTAAAATAAAAGTTGGCTTACCCAGGAAGACAGACGCTTTTTATTGCGCCATTTTTCCTTCCCCTTCCATCATTTTCCGTCTGCGTTCTCTCATGCGTGACGTTGCAGGGCGGGAAGCGGAGCGTGACGAAGGTCAGCCTGACCTTGCACGTGGAACACACCTTGATGGTGACCTCACACCATCCTACCCCGCCACCACCACCACCACCAACTCCACCACCACCACCGCCACCTCCTCCCCCTCCGTCGTCGGTCAGGTTGGCGGTGCTGTCGCTGGCAGGAAGCGGAGTCCCTTTAAAGACCACGTGACCGAAGTCTCCTTTCTCCGCGCGCACCAGCACGTGCTTCTTCTGTGGTGAGCACTCAAACTCTCCTGTCACCAAAAAATAAGAAAGATGTACGTGCCTGTAGACAGAGTTCTGACAGAACTGTTGTGGACATCATAATTATTGCGTTTCTAAGCCCTGCCTTATCTGCCAAGAAAAAAGTGAACACACCCCAAACTGCAAGAGACATAGATCCTCATGAGCCCCCGCAGTTGCGGGGGCTCATGTGGATCTTTGCCTCTTGCTGACGCCATGTGCATCAATGTTCCTTGGACGGCTCGGGCTCTTTTGCGTCAAATTAACTCATTCGCGAAGTGCTCCTCCGGATACGCGGTATAAGACGAGTATCCGGAGGCGTGCGGCACGTCTCAAATGAGTTAACAAAGATTTCAGAAACACAATCTTCGGTGCATAAAGAATACAAATAGTCAAGTCTGTAGAAAATATTTTTATCATAATGATTTTTCTTTAATTCCCCCGCCCCTCCCATGTATATACAGAAAACTCATAGTATATTCTTCAAACCTGTATATGTACACACATGTTTATGTTTGCATTTTCTTTCTCACGGAAATATCACAGATTAATTTGTACTTCTTATATTTAAGCGAACAGTTTCGTCTCTTTCGTTGTCATTTGGTGAGAGGTCTTTCTCAGTCCAAGGAACATTTCTTTGTAATAAACTCCCACAGTCCCTCAGACATTTTAAATCAGACGATTGTTTCCGCAGTTTTTAAAGACGTATATACTCCTGTAAACATGCATTCTAATAATTACATTACATTATAATTCTTCCGGCTTTTTGTCAACATTTCGTTGTCAGTGAGCGTTGCCTAGTGTATCCTCTATTATTTTTATTGTACACATGTCTTTTCAGTTCGTGTGTGAGCATTTTTTGTTGGTGTGTCCATTTCGTTATTTTTATTTTTCGTGTACTATATCTTGTTGCGTGAGTGTGTATGTTAGGGACTATATATGTGTTGTAGGATGCAAGGTGCATGTATGTTAGTATGTCATTTGTACGGCGCCTAGAGCATTTTCTATCAAAAGTAGGGGTGCCTTAAAAATATACATAATAATAACAATAATGATGATAATAGTATTATTATTATTATTATTATTATTATTATTATTATTATTATTATTATTATTATTATTATATTAATAAAAATCGGTAAAGAAAATATTCAAGTCTGCAAAAATTCATACCGAAAACCAGGGGGATCACTCCTCTTTACTAGAACGGTGGTCGCCTTTACTTATTAGGATGACAGAGTATTTTGGCGAGACAGCATGGCCCCCACTGTATATGTCCTTACCTTTGTCGATGCCGTTTTCCAGTGGGAGGATGTGGACAGCCTGGAACAGTAGGAGTATTACAGGCACCGGCCAGGCATCTCTCTCTGGACAACACACAGAGAAAACAAACTGGTTTGCATGAGAAAAAATAAATCCAACCACGCCGCCTACCCGGCCGACGACAAACAATTCGTTGGAAGACACAATTAGCACGCCAGTGCGCAAAAGTACTCCAGCCGATGACGGGCGCTGTTGGCGCGAGGATCTTTTGCTTACTGATGTCGACGCCGGCCTGAGGCTGTCTTGCTCACTGGGGCGGTAATTTAATTCATTTTCAATGACACATGCTTGGCACAACACCTCAACATGACTGACCCAAACGGCCCGCTATCGGGCCGGCTGAAGTCGGCAGCAGTGGGCCCGCGCACTGTCGTGCGCGGGCTCACTGCGGCCGACTTCAGCCAGCCCGATAGCCTTTGCGTGCTGGGTCCCTCTCCCCTACGGTCGATTCACAAATGAAACAAGGAGGAGAGCTATCAAACTATTCACAAAAAAAAAAAAAAAAAAATGCAACTGAGCTGTTTGGGGAATTTGAGGGTTTATGCCCACGCGCCGTTTGAAGACGAATGCAGGCAGCTTACAGACAAACTGGAGCCAGACGAGATATAAAACTCATGCCTCCAAAGTTTTATTCCAAACCCACTGCCGCGGAGTTTGTAGCGAAATGACAGACATTGCATGGGGTGCGGCTCCTAACAAGGGACGCGACTCTTATCTCACATGTAAGGGGCGCTACTCTTATCTTTACGGTCATTTTCGTTTACAGTCTGCACGCTTTCGGGAAAAAGAAAGTGAGTCTGTATCTGATGTGAATGGTTCCAGGTGGCATTTTAAAACACAGCGAAAGGTTTAGTTCATCTGCCGGGTAAAAGTGACATAGTCAGATCTTATATATATTTAAACCAGTGGTGTAGAAACCGGGGAGAGGGATGGGGCCAGAGTATCCCCAGCCCCCTCCCCCCCCCCCCCCCCCGATATCCCCTCCCCTTCCAATATTTATGGAGACAAACAATTTTCTGGGAGACAAAATTGATTGGATATATCTAATTGAAGAGAATTCGTAAGTTTGCATTTTACAGGTTGGAGAAATATCCTCTCTCCTCCCCCCCCCCCCCACCCCCCCCCCACCCCCCCACCCCCGCTTCCCCTCTCCCCCCAAATCCCTTGTTGTGGCTTTCGGAGGTTGGAGTGTCACAGGTTGGGGTGCTGCCGGGGCCCCTCCTCATCTCCCACCCTACCCTCCACCCCCACTTGACGGCCAGGCCGTGAGGACGTTTGGCCCAAGTGTCCATTTATACAATGGCCCAAGTCTAGGTATGGAATTAACCCTTTAGGAGTGTCGGTAGCGGTTTTAGTCGCCATGATTCCTACAGGAATTCCTACAGGAATCATCGCAACAATAACCGCTACCGACACCCACAGGGTGAACACGGTAGGTGGTGTCGCCAGAGGATACGTATGTCCTTTAAAAAAGCAAACGACAGTAACGCCATTTTTGTGGAAAGCAAGATGTTTAGTGTAATACAATGAAATTCTTGATCCTGACACAAATCGACTTACTGTCTTCCCAGTGCGTGCAAAGGCCATCGGACCGTAGTCAGCTGCAATGGGCCCGCGCTGACTTGGGCCCGATGGCCTATAGCGGTATGGGTGTAACCTTCACGGGGAAGACGTTGGTGGCCATGCCATTTTCAGAGGAGGTATGGCGTGGCCACACTTAGCCCCCCGTGGAGTTCCTACGCCACTGAAAGCGTTTTACTGCAGAACTGTCGGCTTGAGGTGCAGGTTAGATTGTTCTTCCCGCGCACTGATCGTTGCGCTAACTGCCCTCAGCGCATCCACCGTCTTGCGTCATTAATGATGCGTGCTTCCTCCAAAAGGGAAGGGCGTTTGGGTGGGGGTGGAAGAGGGTGGGGTGATTGGGGGTAGGGGTGGGGTGGGGTGGGGGCAGAGGGTGGTAAGAGTGATGGTGTAACCTTGTTTGAGTATTTAAGGGAAAAAATAAGTATTTCCAAAAGGATTAAAGGAACGAACGAACAAACGAACACTGAAACGAATAAATAAATTTGCCGTTCCTCTCGAAGGACTGGCACCAGGGGAAAAAAAAACCAAAACAAGTGCATTAAAACAGAAAGAAAAAGCATGCACGTGGCCACATACATGATGAAATCGCTTTTTTCAGCGTTTCTGGGGTTTTACCTGTTGAGGGTGGGTGTGGACATGAGAGAGAGAGAGAGAGAGAGAGAGAGAGAGAGAGAGAGAGAGAGAGAGAGAGAGAGAGAGAGAGAGAGAGTGGGGTGGGGGTGGTGGGGGGTGGTGGTTGGGGGTGGGGGTGGTTGGGATGATCTATGTCATCATATGTTCTCGCACTTCTTGCTCTCTGCAAATCTGTCGTCACAGCACTCTGAAATGCATGTGTTCTGGTCTGTGATTTTGGACCTTACTGTTATAGCGGTAAGGTCCAAAATCACAGACCAGCACAATACGACGCACTGGGGTACGAATTAGGGTGTGATTTATTTCATGATAAATGGCGGACCGCTAAATCGTGTGGGTTCGGGACAATGCACCAACGACGACTGACACATCTGGTGTACAAATCACTCAAGTTCAGTGTCAGAGATCTATGAGAGAGATTGACTACTCGCGAAAAACATTAAATCTCAGACGCTTTCAAGCCCAATGAAAACGCACGCACGCGCGCGCCCACTCACTCATTCGCTCACGTACGTACGCACGCACGCACGCACGCACGCACGCACGCACGCAAGAACGCACGCACGCACGCGCATACACCACCACCCCCCCCCTTACACACACACACACACACGCACACACACGGACACACACACAAACACACATACACACACACACAAGCACACACACACACACACAAGCACACACATACACACACGTGCACACACACACACACACACACGCACACACACACACAAACACATACACAGACACGCACACCCACATACACACACACACAAACACATACACACACAGAAACGCACCCAGATACACACACACATACGCACACACACAAACACAAACACATACACACGCACACACACACACACACACACACACACACACACACACACACGTGCACACAAACACACACACACACACACACACACACACACACACACACACACACACACACACACACACACACGCACATACTGCACACACTTGTTTATTCAAACCAACTTTTCCCACCGCGGACTCTAAACTAGTTTTTATCTATATTCAAAAAAAGAATGCACTGAATCTGATATCAAACACTACTACACCAGCACAACCAACCTAAGCATTCAAAGGTAAAAAAAACAGAGTTAGAACAAATGAAAAAAAGGAAATAAACTCCTTGACTCCCGGTGCTAGACGCTAAACGATGTCTTTGCAAGCAGAACACATTAATACCGACTAATCCCATCCATCCAGAGAACACGGATGTGATTAGGGACAGCAAGAGGCAAAAGAACCTCATGACGCCCCCACGTACGTGGGGGCTCATGAGGTTCTTTTGCCTCTTGCAGTCGGGCGGTGTTCGCATTTCTTCCAGCAGTGAAGGGGTTGAGGCGTATATCAGATGTTTGCTTGTCAGCGTACCTCTTGCGATTTGCAAGCTCTGGAAGTGTTTAGACAGGATTATTCTTTTTAGGCAGTTTTTCCCTCGCGAACGTATTGCTTCCCCGAGATATTTTTCCCCATTCTGTGCAGTCGTTGACTGAATCATGTCAGTTTTTAGGATGGATGTAAATGCAGATCGATCGCTTCTAGCAAAAGGCTTAGATTCTCATGAGCCCCTGCTGTCGCACGGGCTCATGAGAATCTAAGCCTCTTGCAAGTGTATGGGATTTAGCTGAGCAACAGTTTGAAAAAGGATACCGCTCGGCAAAACTGATCTGTTGCAGGGTCTTACGGTGTGCAGACCTAAAGCCTAAGACCTCCACGGTGAAAGGGGCACAGATTTAAGTGGTCGTGACCCATCCATACTGGCAGACATGCACCAGGGGTGTATGAGAATTGGCGGGTTCTCGTTAGACCCCGGCGATTGCAGAGTTTGATGACGGTGGTGTAGGAACCGCTTCGGGTAGGGTGTAGCAAGGTCGGTGTCTACTAACAGGGAGCTGGTGGAGGACCGCGTTAATTTGTCACCATGAGTCTCGAAGCCTAGTGCCGATGTCACATTCTCCTATGCAGAGGTTGATTACGCTCGCGCGCTCGCTGTCTTTCTTAACCGTGTGCGTGTCGGTAGCGGTTTTTGTCGCTACAAAAACCGCTGCAGATACGCAAAGGGTTAAAAATAGACTTCTAGCTCTCGAGATTACCGATGTCACAGTTCCATACTGTGCTCGGATACACATCAAAAGAACGCGTCTCTCAGCTTGAGCTAACCGCCCAGCAGGCCAAATCGGAACGTGTCTCAGTCTCAGCTTGAGCTAACCGTCCAGCAGGCCCTCAATATAGACAGGCTCTGCAAAACTATTTATATATAGCACGTGACCCCAAGGATTCGGCAGAATGCTGCAAGATTTCCTCCCTGTGTTGTAAATACACGTCAGTCACAGGTCGTGCACAGCTCTCTGGGTCATAAGTAATGCAGGGAAAAAGAATACTCACAAACCAGATAGGTGAGGCTAGGGGACACAAACCAAGGGGAATTACTCAGCGCTGGACAGACAAACAGTTAGATCCCCTGCCCCCGCCTATCGGGCACCCAATAGGGAAAAAGAATGCCACTGGCAGAGAATATATTTTGCTTTTTGTCAGAAAGTTATTCAACTGAAGAAAAGACAACAACATAAAAAAACAAACAATCAAACAAACAAACAAAACAACTTAGCCATAGCAAACACATTTAGTCTGAATAACTCTATTCAGGAGTAATGTTTGAAAGAAAAACTTCACTTTGACTTCGGGACCACAATGCAACGTCAATTACCCCATTACGTCATTCTTAGTTTGTTGAGCTTAGATATGTGGAGAATACAGCGAAGACATGGGATCGCAGGAACAAGGCTAAACGCGCGCCTGTGGGGAGGAGATTGCCATTCTACATCCATACTATAACTGTGCAAAAAGCGTTCAAGGCCCACAATGATACTGATTATACCTAGAAGTCTTAAAACTCATTCTACCCCAACACCAAAATCCCCAAATTTGGCCGTTGTCCTCTGAAGACTGCATTGCAGTGCTGGACACCGATCGACCATGATAGTTCAAGGGTGATGCCAGAATAGCTTGGCACCCATAGGCGAAAGGCTATTCTGGCATCACCCTTGAACTATCATGGTCGATCCTTATCTTGCTGCGGTGTGCCTGGGGCAGAATGAGTTAACTTATTCCAGACGAAAGGCATACGGATACGTGGCTTTAGCGGCCGCGTATCCGTATGCCTTACGTCTGGAATGAGTTAAGACCCCAAACCCAATTGTCTCAAAGTGTGACTATTACAGAGCGGGCCGTACGCGCTCACAAAATCTTCCTACGACACAGGCTTGCGTTTTGCCGCTTGGTGTCCCGGATGGTGTGTGACGACGCATGGCGCGTGCTTCTCAGCGCGTGATGGATGAGGTAACAACTGGCGCGCGCGCCCCGCACGCGCCACAGGTTCACAAGTCCACGGCGCGGCATCATCATGTGTGCTGGTATGCGATTTCGGACCTTGCGGCTTACAGCCTGACAACGTAAGTCCAAAATCACAGACCAGCACAGGCGTGCAGCAACGTGCCCGTTACTCATCGCTGCACAATAACCAACACTTTTGTCGGTTGCAAAAGAAAAGAATATTATAATCCAAGAAAACTGAAGCAAAACTGCCTTCTGCACGGGGAAATAGGCTGTGTATGAAGACGTATTTGATAAAAAATAATAATAATTTTTTTTTTTAAATACTGCCCCTAATTGAATCGAATTTGTATAGAAAATATCTTTTGTGACGTGATGTTCAAACAATCCGGTTCCGTGAAAAACGTTTCGAAAAGAAATTCAAATATTTAACACATTCTGCCCTAGGACCCGCAAAGTCCCCAAATTTTGAAGTTGCCGTCTGAAGGACTGTATTATAATTCCAGAGACAGATCGAGCAGGACAGTTCAAGGGTGGTGTCAGAATAGCTTGGCGCCCATAGGCGCCAAGCTTTTCTGGCACCACCCTTGAACTATCATGCTCGATCCATGTCTAGCTGTAGTGTGTCGGGTCTGAACGACTTAAACGTGAACAAAGTGAACACATGAATAATAACTGTAGTGATGAAGTATGAGTTCATTTGTAGGTTTTTCATCGAAACCGTCATCAGCACCATTTTGTCGCTCAACCCTCCCCCCGCCCCCCTCCCGTCAACAGTTTGCGAGGGCATTAATTGCAGACTGTTCTCGTTTGCTAAAAGGACGTAGAAACCTGTTTTGGGCGACCACCCTGTTGAGAGACAACACCTTTTGCCCTTCAAGACTTCTCTTAAAAGAGCACTTGTCCCTGAAAACCACTTTTTTTTCCCTATCAGAAAAGTTGGTTGCTCAAAGCAGGTGTTACTGTTTCACGCACGAAAAGAGATATTTTTTTGTACAGAGAACGCCACAACGAAGAAAGAACCACGCGTTAGAAAAGACAGTTACAACACAATGGATTCATATTTCAGGTTGTAACCCTGTCTCAAAATCAGAGAGAAAAACTGACCCAACGGAGAACAGAACGACGCTTAGAAAAGACAGTTACAACGCAATTTATTAATAGTTCGGGTAACTACTCTTTTTTTCAAAATAGACAAACAAACAAGTATAGAGATCAGTCGCTACTTATCTTCGTTATCGCAGAAGGAATGCGGCACAGTCACCTGTTTGGCCTGGATTGTCTCAAAATAGACACAAGTGGGGACGTAGCTTAGTGGATAAGACACTGCGTTGGCACTTGACAGTCGTAAGATCCCGGGTTCGAATCCCCTGGTGGGCAGGAATGGGATGTGGACTTTTCCTCCAGAAAAATTTACGGGCAGACTCGGCTTACGGTTGCCTGTCTCGCCTTCGTGTGTACAACACGTATAATCATCAAGTGCGCACGTTAAAAATCCCATTACCACTATTCGAAAAGAGAAGGCCCGTTAGGGGCCGGTGAAATGGAAGCAGAAATATATCACATGCACCGAAGTTAATAGTAGGGTGGAGGTTTGCACGTAAAGTAGCGCTTAGTAACAGCAGGCTTTCAAAGCTTGAGCTTCCATCCTACGGCGCCTCGAGCCTCTTTAATTAGATGGATATGTGCGCCGCGGAGACACCATACCATACCAAGTACACTAACAAGTACAGAACTTACAACTTAACCTTTTGTGATAGGGAGATGGAACTGAATCACCCCGCATAGCCCCAGGACCTACCGCAGGAGATGGATGGACCGTGACAATTCAAGGGTAGTGTCAGATTAGCTTGGCGCCAACAGGCGCCAAGCTAATCTGACACTACCCTTGAATTATCACGGTCCATCCATCTCCTGCAACTGGTACATATTCGTCAGGTGACAACTCCTAAATTTAGGGAAAGGGGCCTTGGGGTTAAGAAGGTTAAATGACTTGTGTTGTAGCTGACCTTTCTAACCGTGTTTCTTTCTTCGCTGGGCTGTTCTCTGCATTGTATTCCCTGTTAGCAGTCACCATTTTAGCCTGAATTCATATTTTACTGTCGCAGTAACGCTCACACTGGTTGTCTCCCTCGATTCACTGCGCTGAGCGCAGTGAATCGAGGGAGACAACCAGTGTGATTAACACCGTCACTTTCATACACATTAAAGTAGCATTACGCGTAAACCTGAAGCCACATTTCAGCACCATTTGTGTTTGTTATGCCTTGTCGACAAATCTAATGAACTTTCACAGGAGTTGTTACACGCAGAAAAAGCACACGCGTAATCGCACTTCAGTATTTATTCTGCTCATCCGTTAGCGTGTCAATCTATTTTTAGCTGTTTCTCGTACTGAAAGCATTGTATTTATAAAGCGGAGTAGAGTCATTGTCAAATTATTTGATATTAAGACGACCCGGCTGTGCTGAATTGGATTGTCCTGTGTCTAAATGAACCATATGTAGACCTGTGTGCAGCGTTTCGCAACCATCTGTTACAGAAGTGTATATTTGAACGGTTACGGCGGTAGTGGACCTTTAACTCTTTGGCTGACCGGTAGTGGGCCTTTAACTCTTTGGCTGACCGGTAGTGGGCCTTTAACTGTTTGGCTGACCGGTAGTGGCTTTAGTGCGATGATTCCTGCAAGAATTTTCTCGTTATGTCCAAAATGTGTTATAAACAAAGTAATTGGCATAGAAAGAGTGCCGCTGTCAGGACGTCTGATAAAAGTGTTGTTATATCCGAATTGTGTTATATCTGACCTTGCTATAAGCGGAGTTGATTGAACTATAAGGGCAATTCATGCTCGTCCACCAACCGAATGTAACCCACCAATCCCGGCCGAAAAGAAATGGGCTAACTCTTTTGTGTAGCGGCCTTGATGCCGCTAAACTATCATTTGTGGCGGAAGTGACGTGGACCCCTGGAGTGCGAGACATGAAGACAGAGTTGTCTGGATCCTCGTGGCGCCGGGGTGGCAGTCGGGCAATTGTTGTAAACAAGTGTTAGCAGCTGCTGGGGAAATTCTTCTTCAGTTATTTATTAGAATATGTTAAGTACACTAAAACCTATTTTGAGCGACCACACACACGAGAGAGAATACCTGCCATCAAAGACCATCATTTATTTTGGTCTTTGATGACCGGTGACACTTTTTGCCATTTAAGACGTCTCATCTTGAGAGAGTACCTGTCGTTTAAAGACCACATTTTCCCGACTCTAGTTAGTTAGTTAGTTATTGGGGTTTGACGCCGAGCAGGCGACAAGGCGGCCATCTCACGGCGGGATGGGTAAAAATCTGGTCAGCCAGACTAAAAGAAAGGTCTTAAGACAAGATGTAAATATAGATTAAAAATCTCAGGCTAAAATGTCGCACGAGTCTTTAAAAGAAACTCGCAAAAAGGTGCAAAATAAGGAAATTCACATAACAGGTTCTAACGTATTCAGTAAAACAGCCTTAGGATATGTTTTTGTTGGTAAGAGAGTAGAGGCGGAGGGAGGGGTGGTGGGGGGGGGGGGGGAGTTGGGCTGGCACAGCTTTCCATGGAAAAACTATTCAGTCAGAATTAAGACGCAACACTAGACAGATCAACCACGACATTTCGAGGGTGGCGCCAGAATAGCTTGGCGCCTACAGGCGCCAAGCTATTCTGGCACCACCCTTGAACTATCATGTTCGATCTCTAAGCTGTAACGTAGTCTTCAGAGACCAAATTTAATATCCTAAATCATAGAAGCTAAATCCCCTGGGCTCAAACTGTTAGATTTGATCACACGATTAAACTTGGAGTTAACTCTGCAGTTCTGTTTGGAGTCTGTGTCTTGCAAATAAGTATGAAAATTTAAATATCTGCGATCAATTGTTAAATTTGATCGCTATGATTAAAATTTATTCCTTCAGTTCGGCCTGGCGTCTGCATGCTGCAAAATAATTTTTTTAAGGATTTTGTTCGTACTGTGTCCGTCAGTAGCCTCTTAGGAAGCCCTGTCGTTGTAACAGTCGTTGATGTCCTTATCTCTCTTCACCTCTGATCGTTTCTCTTCTCCAACGACCAATACCCACCACAGCTCCCACTCAGCTTCTCCTTAACCCTTTCAGCCCCAAGGCCCCATTTCCCAAATTGTGGAGGTGTCGCCTAACGACTATGTACCAGCTGCAGGAGATGCCTTGACCATGATAATTCAAGGGTAGTGCCAGATTAGCTTGGCGCCTTCAGGCGCCAAGCTAATCTGGCACTACCCTTGAATTATCATGGTCAAGCCATCTCCTGCTGCCGGGATCCGGGGCTAAGAGGGTTTTAAGATTTCTTAACGCTTCTCTCCCCCATTTAACTAGGAAAAAAAAAAAAATTCCTCCAGAGCCGACGTTGACTACATAAGCCCGTAAGGGCCCTCTTCATTGAATGGGTATGCGGTCGAGTGCGTACAAGGGAAGGTGAGGTGGGGTAAGGGTTGGGTGGGTTGGGGGCTGGGACGGGAGTTGGGGTTGAGATGGGGGGTGGGGGGGGGGGGTGTGAGGGTAAGGTTGAATGTGAGGGTTGTGTGGGTGGAGCTATATATATGTGTGTATATTGTTTTTATTATAGCTAATGCGTTAAATGTACTTTTAGTTAGCATTCTTACAGCGGATTTAGCCTGTGTTTTTATGATATGCGTTTGATTACCTGTGCTTACTTTAACCTTGTTAGCCCCCAAGGTCACTCAAGGTCATCGTGCATTTTCGTATTTTGGTCCCATTACATGGAACGCTCTCCCAGCTGATGTGCGTCACTCATCATCTCTTTCCATTTTCAAATCCAAGCTTAAAACGCACCTTTTCTCTGTTGCATATACGTAAAGACCATTTTGTCTGCCGGCTCATCATGCGTGTGTGTGTGTGTGTGTGTGTGTGTGTGTGTGTGTGTGTGTGTGTGTGTGTGTGTGTGTGTGTGTGTGTGTGTGTGAGTGTGTGGTGTGAGTTTTTGCCCTTGTAAATTAATGTATATTTTTTGTTGTATGTGCTTGTTTGTGTATTCTGCTTCACTGTTTCATTACTGTGATTGTAAAGCGCCTAGAGCACCTTGGTGATTAGGCGCAATACAAATTACCTTTATTATTATTATTATTATTATTTCTCAAATTGTGGAGGTGTTGCCTAACGACTGTACCAGTTGCAGGAGATGAATCGACCATGATAATTAATAATAATAATAATAAGCGCATTAAATAGGCGCTTTATCCCAATTGAAAATCGGCTCAAAGCGCCGCCGCGAACTGAACCCAACAAGCACGCTCACGTGAATCACGCGCATTCACTCACACACTGTACATAAACACAGAACATTCACGTGGTGCTAAGGGCAAGCTCAAGCGAGCTACTGTAGTTTTTGGAAATTCAAAATCGTTTGTATTTGAAATTTGATTAAGTGGGCTAAAACTGATACCAAAGTGGAGGGGGAGGAAGAGCCGGAGTACCCGGAGAAAGAACCCCCGACGGTCCGCCCGAATTAACGGTGACACTTACTAGAGGAGAAAAATCCGACGCCGGAACCCGTAGTCGAACCACGCACCCTTAGCATTGGTGGCAGGCGCCTTAACCACTGCGCCACGGACCGCCTTCAGGCGCCAAGCTAATCTGGCATTACCCTTGAATTATCATGGTCAATCTATCGCCTGCTGTAAGGTCTCGGGGCTATACGAGTTAATGTTCTGAAGCCAAAGACAAAATTTCCAATCCGGTCCGGATGGACTAACAGTATTTGAATCTGAATTTGAATTTTGAATTGTGAGAATCAGAACTGCTGTCAACAAGTAAGAGGCATAGATCCTCATGAGCTCTCTTGAGGATCAATGCCTCTTGCAGATGGACTAAATCTGCTCGAGATTTAAACTTTTCTGGGGCGGCTCATGAGAATATACGACTCATACAAATAGGAGTGAGCTCCAATTTTGATTTTAAACGCAGCTACGGTGAGTCCATCAGCACCTATACCTCATGTAGATATAATTTGAGCTCGTTCTCCTTCTTTTTTTATATACTGTGAACGTGACTGCAGGGCTCGTGAGGACACCCGCCTCCTTCAGACAGAGCGAGTTCGCGAGTTCGCCATAAACTTAAACCTAACTGACACCTCTTAGAACACATAAGTTAGGTGCCGGTTATGTCTGTTTACCGAAACTACGAGTTATGTCTTTTTACCGAAGCAGCGTCATAAATTCCCATCAGCCACTTTCAGCCCCTCACAGGGGGCGCTAACTCCCATAGAGTCTTCCAGTACGCAAAAGGCCATCGGGCCGAGGATCGTTTGCTTCATTGGCCGCTCATAATCAGGGAGAATAACCTGGGGTGTAAAATGTAGTGTGCATCGATAAAGGATGTATAGCTGCGTCCCTAAAAGGTACCCCGGCTTACCATCCCCAGCAACATTGGTCAGTCAAGAAAAAACCCCAAACAAAACATTAAGGTGGGTTGGATGGCGCGTCACCGTGGCCACCTGTCTACCTAGGAGAATGTAGCCCAAATTTCCCACTAGTGGGACAATAAAGTTGAATAAAATATTTCAGTGGGACCGCATCATTAACCTGGACAGTGCCGAGAAAATGTCAACACCACCCAACATCACCCAACTGCAAGATGCATAGATCTTCAGGCGCCCCCGCTTTTGCGGGGACTCGTGAAGATCTATGCATCTTGCTGACGCTACTTTGAATCCATGTTCCTGGGAAAGTGAGGACATTTTGGTGTTGGCTAAACAAAGAATGCAGAGAGATAATCTGCGTCAACTGGCATTGAACGGGTTAAAAGAATATAACAGAGGGGAAATGGTTTTCGGTCCAAGGAATTTTTTTTTTTTTGGCTCCCTGGATATGCAATAATTTTTTGGCAAGTGTTCCCGATACACCAAGGCAAAAAAAAAAAAAAAAAAAAAAAAAAAAAAAAATATTGACGCAAACGACCCGTGATACGCCGTGCTCATATTATGCCTCTACCTCAGTTTGGCACGGGTTACTCACCGTGTCCATGCTGAGATGGCTTCGTCACCTCACGCGTGCGTTAATGGCCGCCTTAATAAAGTTCCGTCACCTTTGACCCCTCTCTAACTACCACATGTTCAGTTCTCAAAGCCGCGAACTTGGGCCTTTTCGTCTCACAGAGAGAGAGAGAGAGAGAGAGAGAGAGAGAGAGAGAGAGAGAGAGAGAGAGAGAGAGAGAGAGAGAGAGAGAGAGAGAGAGAGAGAGAGAGAGAGAGAGAGAGAGAGAGAGAGAGAGAGAGAGAGAGAGAGATGATGATGATGATGATGAAACGTTTTTATTCAGGATAAAAAGTTTTAGGCATAGCAATGCCTATCTTCCAAACTGTCCTGCTACTCTACACATATAAAAATACATCAGACGATACATCAAAAGATAAAACATATGTAAGTAAAAAGACCCCTCCCCCTCCCCCCCCCCCCCCACCATCACCACTCAGAGGGGAAAAAAAATAGAAATTAAAAAAAAAAAAAAAAAAATATATATATATATATATATATATATATATATATATATATATATAATATATATATATATATATATATATATATATATATATATATATATATATATATATATATATATATATATAATTATATACACAGGTATGAACCTGACATGTTAATGCAGACAGTCGAGCTATTACATAATCTGTAGCAACAGTAGAAGAGTATTAGGTAATAGGAAACTTGTCACAGGGAGCCAAACATACTATTACTTCTGAAGTAAATATTTATGGAGGCGATCTTTGAAGACGCTAATCTTACAAATTGATTTCAGGTGTGGAGGTAACATATTCCACGCTTTAGCGCCTGAAAAAGACAGACTGGTTTTACATATGTCTAATCTAATTTTTGGAAGGTGGATCGAACTATTTCTCGTGTTTTTCCTATTATTGTCGGAAAATAGAGTTTTTAGATAGGGTGGGGCTTTTCCGTGCATGATCTTGTGCAGTAGAACACAGCGATTAAATTCAAACTGTTTCTTCAATGTTAGTAACTTGAGAGATTTTAATTTTTCATTAGTCGAAGTAGGACTGGGAAGTATTAATTTAATGCCCCGACGATACAAGAAATTAACTTTTTTCATGTGAACTTCGCTGCATCCATCCCAGACGGTAGAACTGTAGTCACAATGCGTTTTGATATGCGCATGGAAAAAGAGTTTACGGATATCAGTGTTAACTATATGGCGTAGTTTTGATAACAGGAACAGATTTTTGGAGATTGTTTTGCATATTGAGTCAGTATGCGGCTCCCAGCTTAATTGGTTGTCCACTATAACGCCTAATAAGCGATGCCTAGTTACTTGTTCAACAAGTTGTCTATCTAAGGAAAGTGTTAAAGGTGGTAGGCCATGCTGGTGTTTCTGACGTGTAGTAACTAACATGCTCTTTGTCTTTGGAATACTAATAATCATGTGATTATCACTACACCAGCCTGCTACTTCATCAAGACTTTGTTGGAGTACCTTATTAATGGTTGTGATATCTTTATCAGATGTGTGTATGGTCGTGTCATCTGCGAACAGATCGCAGTTTGCGTCTAAATGAGATATGCACAGTGGCAGATCATTAATAAAAAGATTAAATAATAAGGGCCCTAGAATAGACCCCTGTGCAACACCGCAAGTTACTAAACCATCAGAGGAATACTTGCCATTTAGCAGTACTTTCTGTGTTCTGTCCCTGAGATAGGAAGATATAAAGGAGACAGTATGTGAGTCAATGTAGTATTAGTTTTTTTAGTAGGATAGAGTGGTTGACAATATCAAAAGCTTTTTTCAGGTCAAGAAAGATTGTACCTGATACTTTATTGTCATTTATGGCAGAGAGCCATTTATCAATTAAATGATTGAGGGCAGTTTGGCACGAATGTAGAGGTCGAAATCCTGATTGTGCTGCAGTTATCAGATGGTTTTGCTCCAGAAAGTTTAGAAGATGAGTATGGATATGTCTCTCGAGCGGTTTTGAAATACAGGATAATATGGAAATGGGCCTGTACTCGTTTAGGTTGCATAAATCTTTGCTTTTGGGAAGCGGGATTACCTTCGCTTTTTTCAGCTCGTCGGGAAAAACGTTATGTCTGATCGATAAATTATAAATAAAGGTAAGGGATTCGACGACGTAGGGCAGAGATAGTTTTAAAATCTGACTACTAATGCCATCTGGACCGCAAGACGATTTGTTCTTTAAACTGGAAATAGATTTGCCTACATCTAGGACAGTCATAAGCGGTACTAAAAATGGGCCGCAGGCTCTCTGTTGACTATGGTGACGTAGTTGATGAAAGCAAGTGTAGTTTACAGGGTTATGTGTATTTGACTTCGCCAGAGTTTGAGCAACAGTTATGAAGTGAGCGTTGAATGCATCAGCAGTAAGATTGGGCGGAATATTAGGCGATCGTTTACTGTTACCTTTGGTGAAATTGTTTATTACTTGCCAGACTGAACGGATGTCTTTGCCGTCGGCAATAATTTGTTCTGCATTTTGCCTCTGTGCTTTACGAACTAGAGATTTGACATGGTTTCGCTGCTTCTTGTATTCAGTAAATTTCTTGTCTCGTTTTAATTCATCTCTTACTCCCATTGCTTGTTTTATCTCACCAGAGAGCCATTTTGGCATAACAGGATATTTGACGCGTTTGATGCGCTTAGGCGCGTGTCTGTCCAGAACGGCGAGAAACAGCTCGTACCAGCGTGACAGGGCATCGTTAGGGTTTTTGCAGATTTTTATATCATAAAATGGTGCTAAAGATAGTTCATATAAAAAAGCAGTTTGGTCGAATTTTTTAAAACATCTATACATTATGGTAGCGTGTCCTTTGATTGACTGTTTAGCTAACCTAACAGACAACGTAAAACAAACAGGAAAGTGATCACTAATGGAAATATTAGAGAGAGAGAGAGAGAGAGAGAGAGAGAGAGAGAGAGAGAGAGAGAGAGAGAGAGAGAGAGAGAGAGAACTGAACTGAACTGCTGACCTGAAACTTTCTTTTTTTAAGGAGAGAGACAGGAGTAGGCACGCAGGCCTTTTTCCACGTCTGTCCTTACTTAACAATTTAAATAAAACTCTGGGGAAGGTAACAAAAAAGGTATTTCAAAGAAGAGAGAGAGAGAGAGTGAGAGAGAGAGAGAGAGAGAGAGAGAGAGAGAGAGAAGAGAGAGAGAGAGAGAGAGAGAGAGAGGAGAGAGAGAGAGAGAGAGATGAGAGAGGAGAGAGAGAGAGAGAGAGAGAGAGAGAGAGAGAGAGAGAGAGAGAGAGAGAGAGAGAGAGATTTTAAAACCTTTTGGCGCATCCGAAACTTAAACGAGACCCAACCACAAGCACAAATCCTAATATCTTCCACATCCGTCGTTTGAAAACAAGACAATTGTATGTTCTTAAACCCCACTCAGATCGATACTAGCAAGAGACATGGATTCGCATGAGAATCATGAGAATCTATGCCTCTTGCAGATTTAGAGATGGAGACTGACGAGGGATATGACTGGGTAGTTACCGCTTGTTACCGAGAGCAGAGCTCTTGAACAGAAGTCGTTAAGAAAGTGCTTGTGGGAAAAATTAGCCCGCATAATTGGCTCAACAGCTGAACAGTGTCGCTTTTACGACATCGCAAATACAGGGCGTAGATAAGACGTGAGCACTTCTCTATCTTACAGTGGTTTTTTTTTTTCAGTCTCTTCTAACACCACCACCCCCCCTCCCTACCCCCACCCCCTACCCCTTCCCACCTCCTTCCGGTACCCGTTTCCCACCCAAACCTTATTCTTCATACACTTTAGAAAAAGTTCAAGACTGATTTCTTGAAGAGCGCACAGAACAGCCGAGAACCAAGAGAACGAATCGCGCACAAAAAATTCAGTCCAGTACATGTGCATACTCATAAACTGAACACGTCGAAGACGAGGCTTGTGAATCCAGGACGAGGCACTTACGTTGAGAATGAGGCTAATGAGCACAGAACGATGCCACTGCACTCACATCGAGGCTCAAGAACCCTAAACTGAGAACTCAGAAAGAGTCTGAGTATACGCGGAACGAAGATATTACACATAAAAAGGAGGCGCCGCTACTACCGCCGTACAGGAAACGACCCCTGCGAGCTAAACATCATCGGGCCGACGTCTGCCGCAGTTGGCTCGCGCACAGCCGTGCGCGGGCCAACTGCGGCAGACGTCGGTCTGAGGACCTTCTGCTCGCGGGCGGGAAAAAAACGACCCCTGCAGCTAACGGACCCTGAAATCGTCTGCTTTCAAAACAAAAGATCAAACAGCGCACGGCAGCCCTTCCCCCGGTAACGCTACACCTTCTGATTTACGCGGGAACATTTGCAGACAATCGTCTGCTTGCCTATGCTTCATTGCTACTGTTGTTACACCAGTCACTACAGCAGTTTCTCATTTCCTGTCTGCAAGTGGCATAGATCCTCACGCGCAGCTGCGACTGCAACTGAGCAGCTGCCGACGGCGGCTTTCATTTCCGTTTTGCAAGAGGCAAGGATCCACATGAAACCTTGCAGATGTAAGGGTTCATGAAAATCTATGCCTCTTGTTAAAATTCAACTACATCAACTTCATCCAAACCTCGTGTCATTTTAGGGGCTAAAATAATCAACGACTTTTGTTTTCATAGCTCATAAGAATCCATGCCTTTTTCCTTGTGGTTAACGGAACTACAATTTACTTCTTTTCTCCATAGAAAGAGAAAGACTTTAGGGGTTTACGCCTGTGGTTTTTAACAGGAAAACGGAAGGCAAAAGAAAGAAGAAAATCACAAGGGGAACAAAAACAGAAAACGATACAATAACCACGGTTGCAGACGAGAGCACCCCGCCATTTGCACGCCCCCTTGTTGATGTATGACATCGCTGAAAGCAGAAGCCGAAAGAAACTTTTGTTATTGCTCTGCAATAAGGGGTGAAAAATTGCCAAGGGAGAGCACTGAAGGTGGTAATTTGGGAGTTGTCTTCCGTGAAAATATTGCGCGCGCATGGCGAATGCTGATGATCAACGTGTTTTGAGAGGCACGGGTTTACAGTTGTACGTTAATCCGTGAAAACACGCGAAATTTGAGAAGCATGTAAGCTAACCTATTTCTGCAAGAGGCATAGATTCTCATGAGCCCCTGCGACTGCAGGGGCTCATGAGAATCTATGCCGCTCTTGCAGATTTCGAGAGATTGGACTGCTTCACTTGTGGTGCACTTTCCACTTCAAGGGGGAAATCTGTTTGAAATAATTATAACTCATTTCAGACTTCGCCTAAAGCCAAAGGGGAAAGTGATTTTTCTTTTTAAATGGTAGTTTTCTCAGTATGTGTTGTCGACAAAAATATGTAGCAAAGTTTTGTTTTTTCAGCACTTTATATAAAAGATGAATGAATGGTGGGTGGGTGGGTGGAAAACATAACGGTGTGTTTATAATAACTGCAGGGATTTTCCGCTATAATGATGATACTACTACTACTACTACTACTACTACTAGTAGTAGTAATAATAATAATAATAATAATAATAATAATAATATAATACTGAATAATAATATCATTATTAGTGTCCCTGTAGTGTTAAATGTGAGCGCTTTCCAATACAAGCAGTATACCCAACAATGACAAAACTAAATGGAAAAACAGAAGACAATTCGTTCAACAGCAGCGACAAAATATACTACTACTACAACCACAACACAGTTTAAAAAATTACAGTGTTGTTGTGGTGTTCCCCCCCCCCCCCCACCCTCCCCCGCCCCCCCCCCCTCCCCCCCCCCCCCCCCCCCCCCCCCCCCCCCCCCCCCCCCCCCCGTCAGACTCGTCTGTCGTTGACCTCACATTATGAACAAACAAATACACGCATGACTTCGCAGAGCTGAGTGCGATTCACGTAGGTCGATGCGATGAACGTCCACTGGACCCAATGTACATCCTCCTACTTATACCTCCCTCCCCCTCCCTTCCCTAGATATTTATAAACCATCCATCAGTCAGTGCCCTCTCTCCCGACCGTTGCGGTGAATGTGTATTACAGTGTTGATGAGATGTTTTCTGCTCCCTCTCTCATTTCTCTCTCACCTGAATGCTCTCACCTCCCCCCTTCCTATACACCATCACTCCCCAGCCCCACCCCCTCCTCCCCTTATCACACCACACACACACACACGCACGCAAGCCACACACAAGCACGTGCGCCACGCACACACATACACGCACACACGCACATGCACACACACACACACGCACACATACCCACACCACCTAACCTCATTAGCTCTGCAAATGCATGCCCACGTCATGATCTGGGGTCAGTTGCATGAGTGAGCCTAGTCTTGCGCCAGCCACTAAGCACGGTGCTTCGCTACAGCGGAGCACCTTGCTTAGTGGCTGGCGCAAGACTAAAACTCACGCATGCAACTGACCGGCCCTGGTGAGGGTCAGTGCTTCGCAGACAGAACACGTACATAACTACTGCATTTTTGCCGTCGGTCACGTGTTGCTGTCTGGCTGGCCACAACGTAAATATCATCATCAAGAAATGTATCTGTTGTGACGCACTACGATAATAAGAAGAATAAGAATAAGAGTGCTTTATTATCTCGAAAAGGGAAATTCATTTGTGGTACATTTATAGCAAGTAGTAGTACAAACAAGGCAAAGACAAATTCTAAATGAACAAAATCAGTAAACACTACAAAATCTTTACACATAGACCTTACACATCTCACACATAAACATCTTTTGTGCACTGAGCGGCACTTACACATTCACACCCACCTAGACACAATTCAGTATCCATAATACTGATTGCACATAATGCTGTGCTGCTGTTATTTTAACCCCTCCACTACCGGGGCAGGTCCGCCACTACCCATCCGCTAGAGACATAGACCGCCCTCATGAGCTCCCCGCACTCTCTCTTGTTGGTCCTATGTTCTTGAATTTCAGTTTGGGTCAGTCCCAGGTGTTCTTCACGCGAATGTTGACAGAGAATGGGTTAACCCTTTGGGTGTCGGTAGCGGTTTCAGTCGCGATGATTCCTGTAGGAATCATCGCGGCGACTAAAACCGCTACCGACACCCAAAGGGTTAACTAGTGTCAATATAATCCTCGTTAACTCATTCTACCCCAACACCGAAATCCCCAAATTTTGCCGTTGTCCTCTGAAGACTGCATTGCAGTGCAGGACACAGATCGACCATGATAGTTCAAGGGTGATGCCAGAATAGCTTGGCGCCCATAGGCGCCAAGCTATTCTGGCATCACCCTTGAACTATCATGGTCGATCCTTATCTTGCTGTGGTGTGTCTGGGGTAGAATGAATTAAGTTACTTCTGCCGGCTTTCGGACCACCCTGAAGCTAAGCTACTGAAGCCGACAGAATGTTACCATCACGCAATAAACATGCGTGTTACTCTCTGCGTGATCAGGACTGTCGAGCACAAGCATAATGTAAAGCCTCTTCCAGTTCCATCAACAAGAATCACGTAACGAGAGAAAGGAAACACTGACTGCCATGACTGATGTAAAAGCTTGATCCTGGTACTGACAAATACGGTTTCAGATAATTTGCTGACAATAATGGCACATTTCGGTAGTCGTTCATCGGTGCTTTTGCGGACATTTGAGGGTATTCGAAATTGTGTCGCCTGTCATAATAATAATAATAATAATAATAATAATAATAATAATAATAATAATAATAATAATAATAATAATAATAATAAAATAATAATAATAATAATAATAATAATAATAATAATAATAGCAATAATAATAATGATATAATAAGAATAATAATAATAAGATAATAAAAATAATGAAAATAATAAAATAATAACAACAGCATCAACAACGACAATAATGATGATGCTAGCAATAATACTAATACTAATAATTATAAAGATCATAATAATAATAACACTACTACTACTAATCATCATCATCATCAACAACATGATCATGATCATTATCATTATTATTATCATTATTATTTTCTTCGGATAACGATGGGCAGATCGCTAATTCGCTGAAAAGACGTCACCAAAATAGCTTAACACATTGGGGACGTGGCGCCTCAGGATACGCGGCTCTAAGTCTCCAATTAGTTAATAAAATAAATAATTCCCTTCTGGTTTATTTGTTGACACTAAAGCCAAAGGAGAGAATTTTCATTAGGCCTGCATGTCTCACTAAATATGTTGATACGATCATTCTATCCTCTCTAAGCCTGTAATTACAAAGAGTACAGCATGGCGAGATGTCTCCGTGATGAACCGTTCAGTTCCCAAAAGATTCGGTCCATCTGCAAGAGGCACAGATCCTCGTGAGCCCCTGCGACTGCAGGGGCTCATGAGGATCTGTGCCTCTTGCTATGCACCTCATTCGCATATACGTCTGTATTTTCCTGGAAGCGCTGGATATAATCCACGTCACAAGCGAATTTATTTTACTTATCTGCAAATGGCATAGATCTTCATGCGCCCTGCATCAGCAAGGGCTCATGAGTAGTATAAATGTTGTTGTATAGCTTCGTTCTCATTTACATCAGTATTTTCTACGCTGGGATCAATCTGCGTCATACCAACGATTTCCTGGTCTGTTAGCGCGCCTAGCAGTCCCGTCATTCCTGAGAGCATCCGGGGATTGTCAGTCGCACGCGCTCTGCTCTTCAGCGCGCGCCGAGCGCGTGCGTCAAACATGCGTGCGGGTCATCATTGTTCTACTGTGACGTACCAGACCCGGCTTTAATGGAAAGACAACAGGAAAGCGGGAGGGAAGAAAGGAGGAATAAAATGTAAGAGAAGAAGAAACCAGGCAGAACGGGAAAGAGATACCAGGTTTTTCAGAGGTCTCAGTCAGAGGACACGGGTTTTTGTGACGGCTACTGACTCAACTGACGATGCCGTTTGGAGAAAAAGACGCGTTATCACGGTATCATCAGTAGCAGTTAAGGGGTTAAAATGTCTGTTCTCTACCTTGTTGTGTCAGTCACGATCATGACGTCATAAGCGTGACTTAATTATGCAAGTACGTCATCAGCTAGTGGCATATCGAACGCCCGAAGTGTGATACGTAATCTGCCGTATTATTCCTGGCGCAGCAAGTCTCGCGTGTACTGATTCCTGCTGCGTGATTGCGGCACTGTTTACACCCTCCCCCTCCGCGAGGCCGGATGATACAGACGTAATACTGACCGGCATCCACAATAATATTGTGCACATTGCGCAGTCGCCGTAAAGGTGTCCGAACACGAGGCTAGAAATGGGACTATCCTGTCCTATCCGCATCTATTCGCCCAATATGTCCATAGTTTGTCGATAGGTCTCGCTAGTTCGGTGATAGGCTTTTCTATCCATCCCAGAACCCGCTTCTATTTTTCCTATTCTAGCCCGCTCGCCTATCCACAAACAACCAATCAGCAGAGCCCTACGCGTCACGCATCAGTGACGGTATCTTGCCGTCAGCACTAGTGTTGTAGCTGCATGGATCTTTCACACACGATATCTCTTGCACAAGCATCGCTCTCAAAACCGGACATCGAAGTAGCCACCCTCTCGTCCAGACTCCTTCCTGCTTCTCTATCACAAGGATAATTATGTTTTCTGCCAATTTTTCTCAAGTCTTCGTCTTTCATGTACGCACCCATTTTGTCTCAAGACTTTAAAAGTTTCGCGAGATTTTCCACATAAGGAAATAGCGCATAGCCAGCTAGTGGAGAGCTATCGCCGTGTATGGTGAAAAACTGTCGAGTAGATAGGAGTGATAATGCTGCATTATCACGTCGGACGCCAAGCTGGACAAGGAGCTTGACAGCAGGCTGGCAAAAGCGAACAGCGCTTTCGGGCGACTTTTGAAGCGGGTGTGGCACAACCAACAGCTGAAAACAGGCACCAAGATCAGCGTGTACAGAGCTGTGGTCCTCACCACCCTGCTGTATGGTTCCGAGTCCTGGGCCCTCTACCGCAGCCAACTACGACTCCTCGAACGCTTCCACCAGCGCTGCCTGCGTACCATCCTGGGCATTCACTGGAGTGACTATGTCACCAACGTCGAGGTCCTTGAACAGGCTGAAACTGTGAGCATCGAGGCTTTGCTGCTGCGGACACAGCTCCGCTGGGCGGGGCATGTCTCCAGGATGGAGGATCATCGCCTACCAAAGATCACCCTGTTCGGCGAGCTTGCTACTGGACACCGTGACAGAGGGGCACCAAAAAAGAGATACAAAGACTGTCTCAAGAAGTCACTTAGTGCCTGCCAAATCGACCACCACCAGTGGTCTTCGCTTGCTGCGGACCGTGACACCTGGCGCTCCACCATTTACAAGGCAGCTGTCTCCTTTGAGGACTCTCACAGAGCTAGCCTTAAGGACAAGCGGCTCAGGAGAAAAAACAGAGATGCTGCAGCTCAGAACCCTGGCCATACCTTCCCCTGCAGCCACTGCGGTCGAACCTGCCTGTCTCCTGTCTCGAATTGGCCTCCGCAGCCACGAACAAGCCTGCAGACGTCGTGGGCAACTCCTATAAAATCTTCGTTCGCGAAGTCAAGCCAAGAGATAGGAGTGTTCGCCCGATAGTTTTCTATCATCAAGTCAAATCTATCCACATGTACGATTGCCTTTTAGCGCGTGTTTGCCGGCGGAGTCTGAGATGTCTCAGGGGTCCAGTAATCTGACCAAATTGACATGTGCATAGCAAACGTATTACTTGCTTTAAAAATTAAAAAAAAAAGAAAAGCGTATGCTAGACTTCCACTGTGTGAAGGCAAAAGGCAGTAAGTCCGTTTGTGTGCAAAAGTGAAATTTTCATTGTGTTACAATAAAAATCTCGCTTTTCACAAAAATAGACTGATTGCTCTTTCCCTTCACAAAGCAGTTCTGTCTTTATTGACGTTGTCATCCAATAATGATTTCAGTGCCCGATATTCAGCAATGTGGACGCTTTCAAAAGTCAATCACTCACAAAATAACTACAGCAGAACCCTCACAAAATAACTACAGCAGAACCCTCACAAAATAACTACAGCAGAACCCTCACAAAATAACTACAGCAGAACCCTCACAAAATAACTACAGCAGAACCTGTTTTGAGCTTCGACCATTATGAGAGATCACCTGTCATTAAAGACCATCATTTAGGTGGCTGTAGCTGTGACTGACTGTAGCTGTGACTGGCTGTAGCTGTGACTGTGACTGTAACTATGACTGTGGCTGTAGCTGTGACTGTGGTTGTGACTGTGGCTGTAGCTGTGACTGTGGCTGTAGCTGTGACTGTGGCTGTAGCTGTGACTGGCTGTAGCTGTGACTGACTGTAGCTGTGACTGGCTGTAGCTGTGACTGTGACTGTAACTGTGACTGTGGCTGTAACTGTGACTGTGGCTGTAGCTGTGACTGTGGTTGTGACTGTGGCTGTAGCTGTGACTGGCTGTAGCTGTGACTGTGGCTGTAGCTGTGACTGGCTGTAGCTGTGACTGACTGTAGCTGTGACTGGCTGTAGCTGTGACTGTGGCTGTAGCTGTGAGTGGCTGTAGCTGTGACTGTGGCTGTAGCTGTGACTGGCTGTAGGCTGTAGCTGTGACTGGCTGTAGCTGTGACTGTGGCGGTAGCTGTGACTGTTACTGTGACTGTGGCTGTAGCTGTGACTGGCTGTAGCTGTGACTGGCTGTAGCTGTGACTGTGGCTGTGACTGTGGCTGTAGCTGTGACTGTGACTGTAACTGTAAATGTGACTGTAACTGTGACTGTGGCTGTAACTGTGACTGTGGCTATATCTGTGACTGTGGCTGTAGCTGTGAATGTGACTGTAACTGTAAATGTGACTGTAACTGTGACTGTGGCTGTAGCTGTGACTGTAACTGTAAATGTGACTGTAACTGTGACTGTGGCTGTAGCTGTGACTGTGGCTATATCTGTGACTGTGGCTGTGACTGTGACTGTGGCTATATCTGTGACTGTGGCTGTAGCTGTGACTGTGGCTGTAGCTGTGACTGTGGCTATATCTGTGACTGTGGCTGTGACTGTGGCTGTAGCTGTGACTGTGGCTGTAGCTGTGACTGTGGCTGTAGCTGTGACTGTGGCTGTAGCTGTGACTGTGGCTGTGACTGTGACTGTGGCTATATCTGTGACTGTGGCTATAACTGTGACTGTGGCTGTAACTGTGACTGTGGCTATATCTGTGACTGTGGCTATAACTGTGACTGTGGCTGTGACTGTGACTGTGGCTATATCTGTGACTGTGGCTGTAGCTGTGACTGTGACTGTAACTGTAAATGTGACTGTAACTGTGACTGTGGCTGTAGCTGTGACTGTGGCTATATCTGTGACTGTGGCTGTAGCTGTGACTGTGGCTGTAGCCACCTAAATGATGGTCTTTAATGACAGGTGACACTTCTGCCTTTTAAGATTTCTCTTGGGAGAGCACCTATCTTTCAAGAACATTTTGTCAAAAATAGGGTTGCTCAAAACAGGTTCTACTGTCTCCTAACGCTACGAAGACGGATCGCATTTCGGAACAGGTTCTACTGTCTCCTAACGCTACGAAGACGGATCACATTTCGGAACAGGTTCTACTGTCTCCTAACACGCTACGAAGACGGATCGCATTTCGGATCGGTTTCTACTGTCTCCTAACGCTACGAAGACGGATCGCATTTCGGAACAGGTTCTACTGTCTACTAACGCTACGAAGACCGATCGCATTTCGGAACGGCAGGAATCTGCAACCAAATTCTCGTTTGGAACGTGTGTTTTTTTTCAAACAGGTACCAATCGTGCCAATGAGTCTCTTAGGACTGCAAATGCATACTAACGTTTGCATGCAGCATGCACAAAACTTTCAACAACTGGCGTACGCATTGATACTTTTGCGTTACAAAAAGCACATTTACCGCGTCAATGCCGCGGACCCTGGTGTCTTCATGGAACGAACACTGGTTGTCTCCATCGATCAGCGGCCGAAGGGAATGGAGGGAGAATACCACTATACCACTGTGTGGTGATTATTGTCAGCGTCTTGAATTTGCTTTCTGGCACTGAGAGAAGCTGTACATGTGGGACCGACGTCGGTCGCAGTGGGCCCGCGCACAGTCGTGCGCGGGCCCGCTGCCGCCTACGTCGGACCGAGGACCTATGCTTACCGGGACATATTCTCGTTACTCATGGAGGGCTCACGTCCAGCACTAACGAGCAGCAGCCCCGGCGGCTAATGTGTTAATGAGCGGCTGGTGGGTATGACAGCATTTACTAATCATTTGGCATTACGACTGTTGGCGGGGTGTCTGCCTGCTGCCCGGTGAGCAAAAAGGTCCTCGGGCCGTCTGCCTTAGCTGTACTCTTTTTCTTCGCGAATGAAGACTTGTCAAAGCAAGGAACATGTCCTCGGGCTGAGTCAGCCTTGCCTGACGCCTGTGTATGGCTCGGACAGGTTGTTAGGCTCTTGTGAGGCAGTTTACTAATGACGATTATGACCACCATTTGCTAGCGGCTTCCTTCCAACCAGTGGGCAAAAGTCATCGGTTCCCTGTCGGATTTACTTGTCAAGACTTCTGCGAATAAATGGCCGCTCAGGGTCAGTGAAAGGTCGTCAGGACGACGGCGTCCTTAGCTTGCGCTGTTCCTCGCCGGGGTCCAATTGCATGAGTGAGCTTAGTCCTGCGACAGCCACTAAGCAAGGTGCTCCTCTAGAACGGAGCACCTTGCTTTGTGGCTGTCGCATGACTAAGCTCGCTCATGCAACTGATCCCAGGATGTGGGCGACGTGCAATTGCTGACCCCATACATCTCTGTCAGGTTTGAACGGTGGTCGTGCGGGCCAAGCAAGACTGACATAATCCCGAGTACCTCTCGCTCACCAGGGGAGAGGCGGGTTCGGCCGCTCGAGGGACTCGTGCATAGTTGTCGGAGTCTAATGGTCACCGTTATCACAACAATGGTCTGGGTTGTCTTGGGCAGTGCGCCAGGGTTCTCAAAAATAATCTTTCCTCAGAGGTAAAACATAACAAGATGGGATGAACCATAACCCACAAAGTCCCTTCTATTATGAGAGCTGTCCTCGCTGTCAATGGTCTCTACCTTTTGTCTTTGACTTGATTCTGATGTTGAATTATCTTCTATTGAAAAAGTCTCGCAGATCTGCCAATGCGTCAGTGAGTTCTATAAGGGGCGCAGGACATACGCGTCATTGATTTGTCAAACGTCATCTGTCATGGTGTAAGTTTTTAGTTTTTACGTCATTTTATATTTTACGTGATATGAGTTTCACTTTCGCTTCATAGGCTTGAAAAAATTATGACAAAAGTAGAACTTCACGGTACAATTTCAGTCTTACTATAATTTGTGTGAAAGCAGGTTGACTTTACCTAGCTACATGATATACTAAGTACTATACACGGGTCACGTGCATGCTCTTCTGAAACCGCGTCGATGTGTGTGTGCGTGCGTCGGCGCGCGCTCCAAACATTTCCAAGAGGCATAGATCCTCATGCGCATGGAGGGCGCATGAGTATCTATTCCTCCTGGAGATGCGCGCATGTTTGTGTGTGAGAGAGAAAGAGAGAGCCGCGCGCTCGAGAGAGAATGACGTCATATTTAGAGTATTATGTCAGTTTCTGTGTGGTGACGGAGTTGCCTCTTTTGCGTCACCGTACCTGTCTGACTTTATCTAGAAGTAAAGGTTTTTAGTGTTTTATTTTTTTTTCTGAAAAGAATTAATTTTTACTAAAGAAGTTGAAAGGATACAAAGCTGGCTAACGAACTCATTAAATGTCTTTTTCCAAAGTAGCTATATGCATAAGTTCAAGTAAATATGACAAAAATTACGGACTCTAATCTGGGTCAACTGACTTCCAATAAACGGTTGTTTATGTCTTCAATGTGAGACATTCAATTACAATATCCTCGGAGGCTCTCTTAGCCACCCACTTAAAAAAGTATTTCGCCCAGTTTTAAATTTGTATGTACAGAAATATCGTAGATTCTCTTGTTTACATGCGTCCGCACACACATACATACATACATGCGCACATACATACATACGCACATAAGGCGCTTCGCGCCAGACGTACGTTTAGCAGCGAGGTTAGCGTAACTAGACATGACGTAATTTTTATCTTGTTGCTTCAATTGTTAGAGGTTTAGCCTGCCATCCTTGGACATCATGGACATGCTATTAAACTTGCCCCACCGCGACCCGTCCTAAAAAGTCCATTCTATAAATAGTAGGGACTTAAGAAGCACGCTCTTTAAATTAACACAATCGAGACGCGGCGCACCCAGGAACGCAGCTGTTTGCTCGAAATTATTAACCCCTTCATTGCCGAATTTAGTGACCATCATGTCCAACTAGAGGAGGTTGGGGGAGGTGGGGGGGGGGGGGTGAAATGATGAGGACCTATGTCTCTTTGTGACCTTGTTTGGACACAGCCTGTACGGCGGGAGTTTTTTGGCGGGGCATTTATAATATTAGACACGTGACTCACGGTCACAGGTAGCGAGTGGGCCAGTGGGCGGAGCCTGTGATCATGAAATCTTCGTTAACTCATTCATCCCAAAGACACACCACAGCAAGGCATGGATCGAGCATGATAGTTCAAGGGTGGTGCCAGAATAGCTTGGCGCCCATAGGCGCCAAGCTATTCTGGCACCACCCTTGAACAATCATGCTCGATCTGTCTCTAAGAATTGTAATACAGTCCTTCAGAGGGCAACTTCAAAATTTGGGGATTTTCGATCCTCGGGTAGAATGGGTTAACCCTTTGCGGCTGTCGGCATCGCGTTTGCTCGCGGTGTTTCCTGAAGGAATCAGTTTCCTAAACACCTCGACCACACACTACTGACAGCCAGAGAGGTTCTTGAACGCCAGAGTGACTCAGTCGTCTAAGGAACAGGATTGTCTCTGGAAGAGGCATAGATCCTCATGAACCCCCGCAACTGCGGGGGGTTCGTGAGGATCTATGCATCTTGCACATGGACGTTATTCACATTTTCTCGTCAGTGAAAATGTTAACTGCACAATTATAAACTGTACATTTATAAACGTCTAAGACTTTGTCATCTGAGTCAAGGAGTTTAGAGAACTGAATTTCACCTTGTTCCAGCAAACAATAGTTTGTTTCTCAGTGTTCCCTGGCCTATAACCTGCATTGTTTCAGCCACACAAAAAAAACGCTGCCTCAGGTCATGAATTCTGGGTATTCAGGGCGAAAGATATAGCCACCCAAAAACAATTCACAACCCAGTCTCTGTAATACATCCTTGGGGGCCAAAAAGTGCTTACATCTTGTCTCTAAACAATATGACTTGTTTTCATACAACGTCGAGTTGTCACGAACTATTCCCCTTGAAAAAGGACAAATATTGCTGCCTCGCGTCGGCAGTTGGTAAACAAGGCGTGCCATGTGGCATTTATTCTTAAGAAATACGAAATTAGGCGCACAGGGTGGTCGGACAGCTTTTTAGCCCTGACACGCAACGACGAGATATGAATCGACAATGGTAGTTCAGGTGCTGCGAGAACAGCCGGAGAGCACAGCAGTAGTACTTATTTATCATGACTGAATGTGAGTAACTCATTCGAGACGTGCCTCATCCGGATACGCGGCATTAAGCCGCGTATCCGGATGAGGCACGTCACGAATGTGTTAAAAGCCACTTCGACTCCTGCGACAAAAATTATCCACTGGAAGAGGCTACGCATGGTACATACACCAACCCTCCCCCCCCCCCCCAAACTCCCCTCCCCCCCAACTCCCCCTCCCCCCAACCCCCCCCCTCCCCCAACCCCCTCCCCCAACTCCCCCTCCCCCAACCCCCTCCCCAACCCCCCTCCCCAACTCCCCCCCAACTCCCCCTCCCCAACTCCCCCTCCCCAACTCCCCCTCCCTCCAACCTCCCCTAACTCCACCCACCCCCCCCTCCCACAACTCCCCCCCCATCAACTCCCCCTCCCATCAACTCCCCCCTCCCCCAACTCCCTCCCCCCTCCCCCTCCCCCCAACTCCCCCCCCCCAAAAAAAAGTTCAGTTCAGTTCATTTTGGTCAAGATGGGAGCTCCGCGCTCGAAAAAGCCCATAAGCGCTCCATCTCACCCATCAGAAGTCGCCCCAGAGTCACTTTCGATACTTCGCTATTGCGAGCGCCTCCCACGCCTCCCACCATCCTCAAACACAAATTCACAATGTGCAAAATTAATCAGTATTGTGCTGGACTGTGCTTTGGACCTTACCGTACAGGGGCCAGTTGCATGAGTGAGCTTAGCCCTGCGCCAGCCACAAAGCAAGGTGCTCCGCTATAGCGGAGCACCTTGCTTTGTGGCTGTCGCAGGGCTGAGCCCACTCGTTTAACTGACCCCAGACCGAAACACATTTGTAACACCCAAATCCAACCGCGGCAAGTTCTCCTAAGTTCTGGAGAAAGACATGGGTTATATAAGAGACCTGATCCATTCTTATAAGGAATGGAAATGATTGTCTTATTCTATACCTGCGTATTTCTCTGTGGGCTGGCGATTGGGTGCCTGATAGGCGGGGGCAGGGGATCTAACTGTTGTCTGTCCAGCGCTGTGATTCCCCTTGGTTTGAGTACTGACAATTCTGCCAGCGCTAGCCTCACCTATCTGGTTTGTGAGTATCATGTATAACTCGAGGCAAAATTTGTATCGTTACATTGTTGTGTAATGTTCTGTGCATCTACTGTGGGAAATCAGGGTATTTACCCGACCACATATAGTAGCGCACCTTCATGTTTGTGTATGTATGTTTCTCCTGCCTACTTCCTAAGTTCCGGAGAAAGACATGGGTTATATAAGAGACCTGATCCATTCTTATAAGGAATGGAAATGATTGTCTTATTCTATACCTGCGTATTTCTCTGTGGGCTGGCGATTGGGTGCCTGATAGGCGGGGGCAGGGGATCTAACTGTTGTCTGTCCAGCGCTGTGATTCCCCTTGGTTTGAGTACTGACAATTCTGCCAGCGCTAGCCTCACCTATCTGGTTTGTGAGTATCATGTATAACTCGAGGCAAAATTTGTATCGTTACATTGTTGTGTAATGTTCTGTGCATCTACTGTGGGAAATCAGGGTATTTACCCGACCACATATAGTAGCGCACCTTCATGTTTGTGTATGTATGTTTCTCCTGCCTACTTCCTAAGTTCCGGAGAAAGACATGGGTTATATAAGAGACCTGATCCATTCTTATAAGGAATGGAAATGATTGTCTTATTCTATACCTGCGTATTTCTCTGTGGGCTGGCGATTGGGTGCCTGATAGGCGGGGGCAGGGGATCTAACTGTTGTCTGTCCAGCGCTGTGATTCCCCTTGGTTTGAGTACTGACAATTCTGCCAGCGCTAGCCTCACCTATCTGGTTTGTGAGTGACAACCGCGGCAAAGATATACACGCACGTAAAACACAATACTCAACAATCTCAGCAGAAAATCGGTTCTGCAAGGGAGGCAACAAATTGCTGCTCTGTTTGCAAGCTGGTTGTCTCCACCTGCCCATTGTTTTGCCAGCGTCCCGCTAGGGGGCGGCGATTGCGCGTGAAGACATGCACGTGCCTGGACCTCCCTGTCGTCCGCTTCTGCTGATTGTAGTCGGATGCACACGCTAAAACTCATTTTTAGTCCGGCGAAGTAAAATTCAACCCGCCACTCCACCACTGTTTTTAAATCTGATTACGAAAGACACTGGTTTGCAATCTCGTGAGTGAATCGCTTATATGACATCTTAGAGAACTGTTAATACACTATTTTCTAGAAACATTTAAAAAAAAGTGCCCGCAAGCAATGAAGCAGATCCCGAACTCAATCAGTTATGGCGTGGGTTTAAAGGATAGTTATGTGATGAATTTTGCGTCTGACAGACGCACAAACTGTAGCTTACAAGTTCTCAAGATATTATCGTTAACTTAATCAAGACCTGCCGCATTCGAATACTCCGCTGTTCGCTCTTTGTTCGTATACGGCACGCCTCGAGTGAGCTATCTCATTCCAGTGGCCCCGCCTCGATAGCTGCGAAAGTGTCGCATAGCGTTGCCGCCGGCAACGATGTACGACACTTCCACGCTATTGATACGGGGCGCCTTGAATGAGTTAACTCATTCTACCCCAACACCGAAATCCCCAATGCGCCGTTGCCTCTTAACTGCACCTAGTGCAGATCACAGATCGACCATGATAGTCAAGGTGATGCCAGAATAGTCTGGCATCACCCTTGAACTATCATGGTCGATCCTTATCTTGCTGTGGTGTGTCTGGGGTAGAATGAGTTAAGCTACAGTGCAGTTGTATACTAAAAGCCAACGACTCCATCGGTCTCAGAATGAAAGTCAGGCGAACTCTGTTGACAAGAAGCGCAGATCTGACAAATGCACGCGATCATGAGAACGCCTCTAACAGAGGGAGCGAGATGGCCGACAGGCCTAACCCATAAAGCTCTGACGTACAACGACGGGATGTGGATCGACCATGATATTTCAAGGGTGGTGTCAGAATAGATCGGCACCTGGAGGCGCCAAGCTATTCTGACACCACCCTTGAAATATGGTCAATTTGACTCCGAATCTATAATGTGGACATCAGAAGATATCTTTAAAATTTGATTAATTTCATCCTCGGGTTTAATGAATAAATGTGAATTAATGTGAAATAAATAAACTGTTTGAAGGAAATCGGCCTTCCGATGTTTATGGTAGTGTCTTGATGCGCCAAGCTATTCTGACACCACCCTTGATAATATCATGGTCAGTCTGTCTCCAGAACTATGATCAGAAGATGTCTCCAAAATTTGATAAAGGCGTAGTGATTCAATGTCAATTAACTTTGAAATAAATCATCAGTTTGAAGTAAATCGGCCTTCTAACGTTCATGGTAGTGTCTAGATGCGCCAAGCTACACTGGCACCACCCTTGAACTATTGGGATGCGTTCGAGCCATCTATCTTATCGTACTGCGTCAGCGCCGAATGGACGGAGGACAGTTCGTTTAACCCATTCAGCCCTGACGCACTACAGCAGGAGATGGATCGACCATGATAATTCAAGGGTAGTGCCAGATTAGTTTGGCGCCTGTCGGCGCCAAGCTAATCTGGCACTGCCCTTGAATATCATGGTCGATATATCTCCTGCAACTGGTGCCGCATAGTCCTTAGATGACGCCTCCAAAATTTGGGAAACACGGCCGTCGGGCTGAATGAGTTAATCCGACCGCTCAAAGAGTTGTAGTTGTACATTGTTAACGTCCCGACAGCAACAAGACTTTCTCAGGACGTGCCTGCACTGCTTGTGAAAAAAAAAAAAAAAAAAAACCTAAACAAAATATTGAATGTATGTCGCCAGCCGGTCTAATACGCTAAATAAACCTAAGACCATTTAGCAACACACATCCAATATCAAGAGCTACAGGCAGCGCAGACAGTAGGGAGAGTTTAAAAAGAAAATACGAAAATACAGGTGAAAGGACCAAGGGTAGACAGAAACACATGCCCCAGAATAGAGGGGAAAATCCACCCTGTGGGGCTGACCAGGGTGACCCTGGGAACTAAAAAAACAGTTAACCCCACCCAAGTCCCCCAGGACAGACCCTGGTGGGGTGACCGCTCAAAGAATCGAACACGTGCGGCACCGGTGAAGCTTCCGAGAGTAATTGGTAACGTTTTCCCACAATTCTACGAGAACCTCAGGTATAATGCTAGAGGCGGCAGGTGCCAACAGGTGAGGGGCTAACACGTGCATAAGGTAACACCTTTAGAACGCTTTGATGAGCCTCCAACACTCGCAGCCTATCACCCGCCCCATGCATTTCATCTAATGGAGGCACGGACTGATTCTGATGAGTCCTTGCAGCAACAGGGTCTCACGAGAATCTGAGTATTATCTGTGTAAAATGCTCATGACGATCGTTTTGCCGAAATGCTCATCTGTTCATTTCTGTGCGCATTTCGTAAATCCCTTTACTGACGAGACGAGAAAAAAAAACAACCGAACACAATCCAAATGCAAGAGGCATAGATCCTCATGAGCCCCCGCAATTGCGGGGGCTCATGAGGATCTATGCCTCTTCTCGAGACCACTTTGCGCTTTTGCTAGACCAGACAGTCTGGGTTTTCTGCTCTTCCTACGACGGAGGAGGTGTTAGATGGTTAAATCGTAGCATTGTTTTAAGGCTTTTGGCTGTTGAAAGTTCCTGGCGCGTCTGTTAATTCTCATCTTCTGATCTAAAATTATGGGCACGGGTAAATCTTTTGTAATTAGCGTGAACTATTTTATCTAAGATCATCTAAGTTTACAACCAAAATAAACCCGTTTAATAGGCTCGCGAGACTTTTTCTCAGAATGTGAAAGGCACGTTGCAGACTGTCAGCCATAGGAAAACGTAACACACGAACGTGCATGTCTGCTTGGTGCTGAATGGACCCTGGATATTTTAATTAAGATAGATAAGATATAAACTTTATGTAAAAATACATTAGGAAATCGTCTCCGTGCTGCGCAATTTAAATGAAGAACATAAAACACATCAAAATATAATTAAGCTGCTCACGTGCGCGTGCGCGTGCGCGCGCGCGCGCACACACACACACACACACACAACCGCACCCCCGCACCCCCCCCCCCCCCGGTCCCCTTCTCCCGCCCCTCTTCCCTCTTCCCCCTCCCTCCCCCCGCAATCGTTGATAACTATTGTGGTCTAAACGTAAAGGCAATAAACACGTTTTCACAGTGACACAAATCACAGACGACATCACAACATAAAACATGTCACTTGCATCGCAGATGAAGTATTATGTAGATAGCTGGACAATACTGTATATACATTAATGAACTAATTAAAATTTAAGTATAGAGTTCGTACGTCTAGCATGTGACTCCTTCCATCAAAGACATACAAATAAAATAAAATGACAAAATTAAATTAAAAATTAAAAAAAAATTAAATTAAATGAAAACGAAAATGAAAAAAAAATAATAATAATTCTGCTGCATCCTGTTATACAAGGGCCAGTACTCCAACAGCTTGACCCGTGTTTTAAAGGATTAGTTTTTGTCTACCGTATTGAAAATACGGTAGACTTTAAGATGGGGCTGGTTGGAGCACGTTCTGTAGCATCCAAATGACGAACATAGGCGGGCACACATCAGACTCTGACAGTGAAGTAATACGATAAAATTTACGTCATGCCTAGCTACGCTAACCGCGCTTTGGAACGTACATTTGGCGGGAAGTGTGTGTGTGTGTGTGTGTGTGTGTGTGTGTGTGTGTGTGTGTGTGTGTGTGTGTGTGTGTGTGTGTGTGTGTGTGTGTGTGTGTGTGATGGTATGTGTGTGTGTGTGTGTGTGTGTGTGTGTTTGTGTAGACACGAGTATCTCTGGTGTTTCTGAAAGTACTCGCCTGAAACGTTAGGAAATGCTTTGATCGAGATGTATATCGGAGAGCCTACGACCATATTTAAATTTGTCACGACACGGGTTTTTTTCGCCTAATTTTGTAGGGGAGTAAGTTTAGAGGGGTGACAGGATTTAGTTAGTCACCGGGTAGCGATAGCATAGGTGTCTAGTATTTGGCCTGTACACGAGTATTTGCTGCCGTGTGAGAGTTCGGAGGTCGGCGTAAAGCACTTGGCCGCCCTGTCTGAACGCCATCGGGTGGTACCTGTTTCACGTGTTTTAACATCGCATGATGTAGTGAGCGGGTTTTTTTTTTTTTGCCAACCTAAAGTTATCCATATTTTAGTGAGTCGCATTTCCAACAGCGAACGAGTCAGTCGTCTTTTGCCAACAGTCTCCGAGGGTGGTTTTCCAGGCGTGGTTCGCCATTTGCTGGAGGCCACAAGCAGCTGTGTCGGTCGGTTGTAACGGCCCTGCGATACGGTTTTGGATCGTCCCCAGAGCTGGTGTCCGAGGAAGGAGAGAAGAGAGAAGAAGAGCTGCGACGACTTTACCCCTGGCTTGTCTTGTCTTGTTTGTCTTTGTTCTAGCCGGGGCGTCTTCACGGATGACAGTGACTACACGCGACAATTCTCTAGTGGCCATTTGCTCGCGCGGGGGGGGGGGGGGGGGGGGGGTGTTTGTGTTTGCTTGTTCTGTATTATTATTTTGGTTAGTGTGTATTGTGGGCAGGGCTAGAATACAAGAGAATAGAATGTAGAAGTGAATGCCGTTTGTTGTATGTTGTAGTTTTTAGAGTAGTTAGCGTTGAATTGGTTATGGGGATTTAACGCTGAGCGGGCGACTAGGGCCATTTCACTATTTAGCGTAGGAATGTAAATATCGGAAGGGGGTCATGTGGTGACGTGTAAATATGTATTTTGTTGAGGTTGAATTTATCGTTGTGGGAGAGAGGTGAAGGGAATATGTTGAGGTTGAATTTACCGTTGTAGGAGAGAAGTGATGGGAATATAAGGACGGCAATTAAAGTTGCGGGAAGGGTGATGTGATTATTTTGTTTCTTTTGTTAGTTACTTATGTGTATTTTTGCACCTGTGTTTTAGTGCATCCTATTCCAAATATGGTTCCTAATCTAATGGTGTACTGAGAATGGAGGCTGACTGTGTCACTCCGCCTTGTGGGGCCACGACGCCGAACCTGGGTGCCTTCGCGAGTGTCGCGGCGCGCCTCGTTTAGTCAGGTCGGGTCGTCCCGTTTAAATATTTCTAACCTGTTTAAGCAAAGTTTTGTTTGCGTATAATCTTGTAAAGAACATTATATTTATTTCATCTCCTCGTAGTGACTGTATTGCGAGAGGAGCTTTGTCACAGTGACATTTTGAGTTATTATTTAAAAGCAGCCTGTGTTATGGAAGACCTTATCGCGGAAGCAAGAGCGTCGAGTTGAGCTGCGCTTAACGGTTGTGCTTCCGGCGAGAAGGTCCCGTGACGTGAACTATATTGAGTTTATCCAACTTTCAGTCATGTTAAGTTAAGGACATATGCTCCATTTGTATATGTGATATTGTTCATTCTGAAATGTTGCTAGTTAAAAGAGCCTTGTTCATTCTGAAACGTTGTTAGTTAAAGGCGCCTTGTGTCGTGAGCGTCTAGTGTACGAAAACTTGTTTAATAATTCGAACTTGTTGTTCGTGATCCCGCTGGGGAGATATAGTAGCGTACGGATTGTATTCATTTTTTCTCGATCTTTATTTGTGTTAGTAAGCAAGCATATTTGGTTCTTCGTATATTTGATGGTGGTATTTTGAATACTGTATGACTTAAGGAGCCACGTGCTGTGAGGGACTCTTCGCGGAAGCAAAGGCGTTGGTCTAACTGGCGTTAGCGCTGACGCTTGTGCTTCCGTCGGGGTCCGGTGGCTCGCGACTTAAGCTTTTTAGCCTTTTTTTTTGCATTTTTATTAAGGATAGTAGTTTTATTATATATGTCATTTTGTACTTTATTTGGGATATTTAGTTATTGTATATTAGTTTCCTCAGTCTGTTGTATTAGGGATATTTTGGTTTATTATATATTATTTCGTGTTGTGTATTGTGGTTATTTGGAGTGGGGAGTTTGGACGTGTGTGTGTGTGAATGTGACGTGTGAGTGCGTGGTTAGGATTGAGTGTGAATAGTTGGTGGTTGTTAGGGTTACATGTAATAAATGTCGTCGTCATTGTTCCTCTGGTGTTTGTGTTAGGTTTGTGTTAGTGTGGGTTGGGTGTTTCTCGAGCGGTAGCGCTTATAGCTCGCGCCCCGGAAGCGGGGTCGTGACAAAATTCAATGACTCGTTTAAGAGAAAAATTGCCGTTTACATAACGTCGGTTGACCCACATTTGAGTCCGTAATTTTCGTTCTATTTAATTGAAAATTTGTGTATAGTTAGCCTGGGAATAGCCATTAGATGAGTTTGTAATTTATAGTTGTAAATCTTCAACTTTTTAAATAATTAATTTGTTTTTGCACATTTTAGAATTCCTGTCGCTACACGAGCCCACAGAGCGTACTAATAGCGGAAAGCGCCGTGTGTCCGTCTTTATTTGTGAGGGCCCGCGTGTGTGCTGATCAGAGGTTGGCTTAGAGAGGAGGGATGGATCAGAAGGATAAGCTTACAAATTTGAACAACTCTGAATGTTCCTAAAAGAACAACGCCTGTGAGCTCCAAACAATACGGTAGACTTTGGGATGAAATCCTCATCTTGCAGTTGTATTACAATGAAAATCTCGCGTTTCACAAAAAATGAAATTATACTTTGGATATAACAAACAGCCAGCTGACCAAATTGTTCTTATGTCCTACGTTTGTTATACACACAGAAAGAGGTCGGGAGTTCTGAAAAGGTGTAGTTATATACGGCTTTTGTAATATCCGAATTCTGTTCTATCCGAGCTTGTTAAAAGCGAAGTACACTGTATATCAAAGACATCAAACCTGTGAAGGCAAAAGAGAGTAAAACCGTTGTTTGGTTAGTTCGGGGTTTAACGCCCACGACACCGAAGTGATAATGGACGGCCCTGACGGGCGGGTTTATGGGGGACACGGAAATCTATTTCCTATGGAGTACGACCTGAACACTAATCAGTTCAGGCGCACTGCAACTGTGGCACTTTGATTTACCAGCTAGGACCTTTCTACGGACATGCTATGGAACAAGCCCGTCCTTTTTTCACCTGGATAGAGTAAAACCGTGTTTTTATGAAAAGCGACATTTTCATTGTATTACACGAATCTCGCTTAAAAAAAAAAAAAAAGAACAACGAATTACAGCCTTATTGCCTCTATGGCTCAGAAATTCCTATGAGTCCCGTGGTCTGAATTTCGCACCTTACGGCCAATTTGTGCGCCGATCCGTGATCCTGGACCTTACGGCCACAGGCCGTAAGGTCCAGGATCACAGATCGGCGCACATTTGAGACCTGTCTGGGGGGTGTTTCGCTGTGTGATTGTATCGGTGTAGCTATGTCTGCCATCCAACTCTCGCGGCTTCGTGACGTAACGTATGCACCTTGATGCTGGAGGTGTGAGGTCGGAACAAAGCACAGACCTAGCTGCCAGAAAATACTCCGCGAATACCTGTGAAAATCCGTCGACTGAACAAGGTGCCAGATGTAGCACGCGGAGGCGGATCAGTTACAGGTACGGGGGCGTGGGGGTGGGGGGGGGGGGGTAAGGGTGCTGGTGGTGGTGTGGGGGTTGGGGGTTTGGGGGTGTGGAGTCCGTGACACTGTTTGGAGGTTAAATACCCGGAACATGAACTCATTGTGCCCGAGGTACGACATACCCACATTTGAGGACTGCATTACAATTCAGGAGGCAAGATCGACCGTGATAGTTCAAGGGTGGTGGCAGAATAGCTTGGCGCCTATAGGTGCCAAGCTATTCTGCCACCACCCTTGAACTATCATGGTCGAGCCATATCTTGCTGTGGTGTGTCGCGGGTAGAATGAGTTACGCGGCACAGTATTACCTGTAGGATAGTGTCACAAAGATGCAGAGATTGTCATAATATGCCCGTAAAGATGTTGATCCACACACCGCGGGAGAGTTACGGCGTTGGCTGACGGATTTGTGGTGATGACGTTCAAACGGTAGTCAGAGAGGAGGCGCGTGCTTCCAGGGTCCGAGGAAATCGAAAAGCGGGGGGGGGGGGGGGTCCTCCCGGGGTCCGAAGATACCTAAAAGCGGGGGAGGGAGAGGAGTGTGTGTATGTGTGTGTGTGTGTGGTGTGGGGGGGGGGGGTGCTGCAATAACATTAAACCACCCCCCCCCCTCCTTCTCGGACCATGTGGCTTTGATTTTATTTTATTATTTTTTTTTTAAGCCGAGGTGGGGAGTGGGTGGGGGGTGGGGGTGGGGGGGTGGTGCTGTAGTACCAAAGCATCCGGCCCTGATGGGACAGGTCTCGAATGACTTAACATATTCAGTGTACGGACAATGTAAAGGCCAATACGGTATACAGCTGCATACAATATCAAAGGCAGGGAAAAGTTGGTAGCATGCGCTGTAAAGACTATTTCGGTGTAGTTATGCACACAACACTTCCGTTTGAACGTCATCACCACAAATCCGTCAGCCAACGCCGTAACTCTCCCGCGGTGTGTGGATCAACATCTTTACGGGCATATCAAGTTATGACAATCTCTGCATCTTTGTGACACTATCCTACAGGTAATACTGTGCCGCGTAACTCATTCCACCCGCGACACATCCCATCAGGATATGGCTCGACCATGATAGTTCAAGGGTGGTGGCAGAACAGCTTGGCGCCTATAGGCGCCAAGTTGTTCTGCCACCACCCTTGAAATAGCATGGTCAATCTTTCTCCGGAATTGTAATGCAGTCCTCAGGGGATAACTCCAAAATGTGGGTATTTCGTACCTCGGGCACAACGAGTTATGACTCTACTGATATATGTGTTCCACAGACGGGGGAGGTCAAAGAACTTTACCTGTATAAAGTAGGGCTCCAGCCCATATCCCGCCCCTCGTGAGAGGTTTCACTAACAGCGCGGCAATCACCACCCTATAAACACCCGGTAAGTGCCGGTAAGTGCCTTCATCCCTCAGTGCAAGACTCACGCATAGAACGCAGTCTGTCTGCAAGAGGCATAGATCCTCATAAGCCCCCTCGGTCCGCTCACGAGGATCTATGCCTCTTTCATATTTTAAAAAAGAAAAATACACTTCTTTGACTTTTGCAGTTAGTTTTAGCACTTAAAGATGCAAGCCTCTTACTGATATGTTAGAATGCGTGCTCTCTTAGTTGTCTGACTATTTTAAATCTGCGTTCCCCACCCAGGGAGGATTAGATGTGTTCAGTCTTTGATAGCGTGAACTCTAAAGCCTTTTTGCTGAAACCCAAACAATGTGCTAATGTCTGTTTTGTTCTAGCCTTTACTTTTTTTCGGGTCATGCCTTGCACTCTGTGCCACTGACCTAAAATACACCGAAAAAAACTGAAAAGAACGCAGGCTAAGTATAGTACAAGACTTACCCAATAATTCAGCCCTGACAAACCACAGCAGGAGATGATTCGACCATAATAGTTCAAGGATAGTCTCAGAATACCTTCCGCCTTTAGAATACTAGGTACCGGTAAGAAGTGTCAGCTGATTCAGGCCTCACAAACAAAAGCAGGATATGGAGCGATCATGATAGTTCAAGGGTGGTACCAGAATAGCTTGGCGCCTCCAGGCGCCAAGCTATTCTGGTACCACCCATGAACTATCATTGTCGATCTACGCAATATGACGCAAAAGACAACAAGTCCACTTTTGTGAAAAGCGAGATTGTCCTTGTAATAGAATGAAACCTAGCATTTCACAAAATGGATTTACTTGCTTTTGCCTTCAAAAGGATGAGGTGCCTCCTGCATTGGAATGTAGTCTTTAGAAGACAACTCATAGGGTTCAATACGTTAACCCATTCGAGACGTGTCGCATTCGTATTCTGTACGCGTCATTTCTGGAATGGGTTAAAACTGGTTTGACCTTGAGTAGGTATTACCACAGTCATGTCATTTAATTCCTTTGGAGAACATGTCATGACCCTAGCAAATACTGCTTAGTTTCGGCGTCTTACGGTGAATGCCCTCCATTAGTCTCAAACAAACAAACAACAAACAAACAAACAACAACAACAACAAACAACAACAACAGAGAGACTTAAAAACGTAAACACGATTCAACAGCTGACGTTTAGCCCCTATCATACTGAGGCCAAAAGCTTTACATTTGTACAGTGCCATATGCAAGCTACATTATAGTACTTACAGATAAGGATATAGACCAATGGCTTTAGTTCAAGGGTGGTGCCAGAATAGCTTGGCGCCTAGAGGCGCCAAGCTATTCTGGCACCACCCTTGAAACATTTTAGTCAAACTTATTTCACACACTGGTGTATTCCGAATGATAAGTTTGACTAAAATGGTTCAAGAGTTGCGCCAGAATAGCTTGTGTGAAATAAGTTTGACTAAAATGGTTCAAGGGTGGTGCCATAATAGCTTGGCGCCTCTAGGCGCCAAGCTATTCTGGCGCAATTCTTGAACCATTTTAGTCAAACTTATCATTCGGAATACACCAGTGTGTGAAATAAGTTTGACTAAAATGGTTCAAGGGTGGTACCAGAATAGCTTGACGCCTCTAGGCGCCAAGCTATTCTGGCGCAACTCTTGAACCATTTTAGTCAAACTTATCATTCGGAATACACCAATGTGTGAAATAAGTTTGACTAAAATGGTTCAAGGGTGGTGCCAGAATAGCTTGGCGCCTCTAGGCGCCAAGCTATTCTGGCGCAATTCTTGAACCATTTTAGTCAAACTTATCATTCGGAATACACCAGTGTGTGAAATAAGTTTGACTAAAATGGTTCAAGGGTGGTACCAGAATAGCTTGACGCCTCTAGGCGCCAAGCTATTCTGGCGCAACTCTTGAACCATTTTAGTCAAACTTATCATTCGCAATACACCAGTGTGTGAAATAAGTTTGACTAAAATGGTTCAAGGGTGGTGCCACGATAGCTTGGCGCCTAGAGGCGTCAAGCTATTCTGGTACCACCCTTGAACCATTTTAGTCAAACTTATTTCACACACTGGTGTATTCCGAATGATAAGTTTGACTAAAATGGTTCAAGAATTGCGCCAGAATAGCTTGGCGCCTAGAGGCGCCAAGCTATTCTGGCACCACCCTTGAACCATTTTAGTCAAACTTATTTCACACATTGGTGTATTCCGAATGATAAAGATTAATAACCATTATGAAGCACCACAACAAGAAGCAAGAGAAGACGTCACGCAGCAGGAAGACGTCACGCAGCAGAAAGACGTCACGCAGCAGGAAGACGTCACGCAGCAGGAAGACGTCACGCAGCAGGAAGTCGTTCGCCATTTAAGAAACGTGTGCCATTGAAGACATATGTCGGTTTTCAGCACATGTTTTCTCAATATAATTTGGACGCAGTCGGGATAAACGTAAGGCTGTATGCTGTACCCCTGCCCTTCTTGTGACAAATCGTCCGAAATTCGCTTCGACAGCTTCGACTAATCCGTCTCCAAACTGTGCCTGCTGAAGCCAAGTGGTCCCGCTCGCAGTGCCAAAAAGAGGCGCCCAAGTGGTTCCCCCCTGATTTACTCCCAGCGAGCAAAAGGTCTTCGGGCCGACGTCGGCCGCAGGCGGCCCGCCTCTGGCCCACGACGGCCCGAGGACCTTTTTGCTTTACCCCCGAACACCGCCAAAAGACGGCGCGGCCCGGCCAAGTGGTGGTGATTTACGTTTGCCAAAAGACGTGCAAAAGTGGTCCCTGCTCACAGCGCCGAAAGGAACTCACTCAGGTCTAAGTGCTGCGCTAATGGACGAGATTTCACACATTAGCACTAGTTGACTTGCGATATATTCTCCGAGCCAAAGGATTAACACATACCCCTTTAACCCCTTCGCTGCCGAGGGAAATCGAACACGATCTAACTGCAAGAGACGTAGAGCCTCATGTCGCGGGGGGCTCATGAGAATCTATGCCTCTTGCTGACACCACTTTGTCTCCACGCTCTCTGGATGGCTGGGGCTCCGCTATGACGTAACATTTTCAAAGATTTCACGAACACGATCTGCGTCCATTGGCAGTGAAATCGTTAAGACGCCTCACGAAATTGTGAAACAGCCAAGGTGGATTAAACTTGGCATCAGATTACTAGCACAATTCAGTGAAATCGTTAAGACGCCTCACGAAATTGTGAAACAGCCAAGGTGGATTAAGCTTGGCATCAGATTACTAGCACAATTCAGTGAAATCGTTCAGACGCCTCACGAAATTGTGAAACAACCAAGGTGGATTAAACTTGGCATCAGATTACTAGCACAATTAAATTATTTTTTAAAAAAATCAAACAAACATACCAGCACGCGGTATCCACTATTTCTCATAACCTCAGGCTATGATATAAATAAACGTCTTTTCGCAGTGTATTATCAATGTACAGCCGCATTTATTTCTTGTAATCACTGCCCAATCAGCAAAACGTCATCGGACCCACGACGGCCGCAGTGGGACCGCGCACTGCCGTGCGCGGTCCCACTGCGGCCGTCGTGGGCCCAAAGATGTTTTGCTAATGGGTTGCACAGTTCTTAGGTCCCGGCAAAAAGACAGGCTTGCTGTATACAGAACATGTCCATTGAAAGGTCCTCGTAAATCAAAGTGGTACTGTTGCAGTGCGCCTGACTGATTGATCAGTGTTCGGGTCGCGCTCCGTAGGCAATGGTTATCACTGCTGTGCCCCATAACCCGCCCACTGGGGCCATCCATAATCACCCAGGTGCCGTGGATATTAATTACACCTCGAGCTAACCTTCCCTACACTGACTTACCAGACTAGAAATATATACTGTACATTATTATTATTATTATTATTTTTTTTTTGGGTGATACACGTCGCATTTCTCTATCCCAGCCTGTGCTCATAAGCTAACGGCCATCGGACCGACGTCGGCCCGACTTTAGCCCTTTGTTGTTCTTCCCTGCACAACGTTCAACTCTATTACTGATCTTATCGTCTATCGATGGGTCAGAAAGCAGATATTGTTACAATGAGAACACAACCTTTATTTCACCGCTCTCGAGATGATAAATCTTAGCAAATTAAACAAAGCACATCTACTGTACTATTGATTTCGACAGAAAACGGGTCTCGTTTCGCTTTTACCTCGGCTATCACGATTCGTCTGCAGACGATGTTTATTTGATGTTGTCTCCCGTCACGTGACCCGCTCGTAGACCACGTGCTGTGTCTAGTCACGTTGTAGTCTATGGCTGAAATTGCTACACCTCCTCTGCGTGTGAAGAAGGCTGATGTAAAGGAGGATGTATAGTATTCTTGCAAGCGATTGAACCATAGGCAATCGGCAATAGAAGAGATAGGCAATGAAAATTGAAAAATAATAAGAAAAATCATCATCATCATCATCATCATCAGGATCATAATGATGATGATGATGATGATGATACTTTTTTTTCTTCTTCTTATTGTATCATTAACTGTAAGTATTTAATAATCTACTGCTGTTACATGTCGAGCTATTCGTTTACATTATCAGGACATAATTTTAGCGTCTATGTGCAGCTTGCAGTCCACGGGCCCATGAGGAACTGTGCTTCTGAAGACGCAGACGGAATCGCCAGTGAAAAGACGATTCTCATAGCCCACTTCATTTTCAGAGTCGAACTGGTCAAATCATGGAAGAAAATATCTAAATGTACACTTCGAACAATTAAAATCTCAAGGGTGGTGTCTGATTAGCCTGGCGCCTGAAGGCGCCAGGCTAATCAGACACCACCCTTGAGATACAACTGTTCTCGACACTACGGTCCATCCATCGCCCACGTTTGACCCTGGAAGGGAAAGGCCCAGAGACAGAGAGGGACGAACGATGTTCTACATGTGAGAACAAACATTGTAGGTATCTTTTACATAAACATTCCTAATCTGATCGGGTGTTTACGCGGCCCAAAAGGTTAGGGGAAATATACACGGTTTCGGGGGGGGGGGGGGGGGGGGGGGTTGGGCACCAAGGCAGAAAAAAAAAATAAAGACAGGCTGTGAAAAAGGGTCTGGGCAAAGGAGGATGAGGCGAGAGAGAGAGAGAGAGAGAAAGAGAGAGAGATAGAGATATATATATATATATATATATATATATATATATATATATATATATATATATATATATATATATATATATATATATATATATATATATATATATATATATATATATATATATATATATATATATATATATAGATAGAGAGAGAGAGAGAGAGAGAGAGAGAGAGAGAGAGAGAGAGAGACTTTATTTATTTATTTATTTCTCAAGGATGGAAACAATAGGCGCACAGGCCTCTTTTCGTGTTTGTCCTTGCTAAACTACAACATTAAAAACAACATTAAAACATGTTAACAGCACGAACAAGCGGCTACACCCACAAGTCACTTGTGTTACATTCCGATATAAGTTCCCAAGTCGCTGAAGGTTACATTCACGCTCGCACGCATGAACGCGCGCGCGCACACACACACACACACACACACACACACACACACACACACACACACACACACACACACACACACACACACACACACACACACACGCATCAATTGACAGGGCCTTGGGGGGGGGGGGGGGGGCGGTGCGATGTAAAGTGAGTGTTTATAGACAGCGACTGCGCGCTTATGATACAACTACTCTTGTTTAGGAATATAGTGAACAGGCAAAACACTACAGTAAAGAGAGATATATAAAAACTGACAAGTGCAAAACGGAGGACCACAACAATGCGTTAAAAAAGGAAATCATTGACATGGCTCTTTATGGACACGTTATCTACGTTTCTTTCAAGTTTGCTCTAAGATGTATTTATAAGCTTTCGTCCTAAACAATGGAAGATGTCTCGTTTACTGTATATGTGGAGGAAGTGAGTTCCATAAATAGGCACCCGCGCACGAAAAGCTTGATTTAAACAAGTCAATTCGGGGCCGTTCAATGACGAGACTTTCCTCGAAGTACTGTAAACCCTTTCAATCTCGGTGAAAAGCTTAGTCAGGTAGAGGGAGAGAGAGATGATGATGATGATGATGATAATGTTGTTGTTGATGATGATGATGATGTTGAAACTTTATTTATCAACGGTAAAAGGTTTGACAGAAAATTTCGTCAATTTACAAACTTGCTTTTGGCTACTCGCTACGAAAAGTGAAGATAAACAAAAGAGAGAAAAGCAAATACAACACGACACTCTCGCTGCATATCTCACATCTATACACCATGAAATTTAACACGAGAGAGAGAGAGAGAGAGATGAGAGAGAGAGAGAGAGAGAGAGAGAGAGAGAGAGAGAGAGAGAGAGAGAGAGAGAGAGAGAGAGAGAGAGAGAGCACCAACCCAGTGTGCACAAGGTCATCGGACTGACGTCGGCCGCAGTTGGTCCGCGCACAACAAGGTCATCGGGCCTATGACCTTGTGCACACTGGGAATCTCCAATTGTCAAAGTCCCCACTTACAACAGACAAAAAAAAAAAAACCTCTCATGATCAGGCCATTAAATGACCTCTCATCCCACATTAAATTTTCATCTGTATCAAAGCGCCACGAGGTGAACCCAACACGCACGCTTATATGAAAATCACTCATTCGTGTCCAGTGAATGACATGACAGTCGTTCCTCCCTCCCTCCTCTTCCCCTCAAGTCTTATGATCGCTAATTAAAAAACAGAAATAAATAATATTTCTTAAACTCACTGTGCCCGAGGTACGAAATACCCACATTTTAGAGTTATCCTCTGAGGACTGCCATTACAGTTCAGGAGACAGATCTACCATGATAGTTCAAGGGTGGTGGCAGAATAGCATGGCGCCTATAGGCGCCAAGCTATTCTGCCACCACCTTTGAACTATCATAGTCGAGCCACATCTTGCTGTGGTGTGTCGCGGGGCAGAATGAGGTAACTGTAAAAAATCCGTATCGTTTTAAAATCAATCATGCGATGCCCGCGTTTTTGGAGACGTACGTCACGTTTGATGTACAAGGTGTTTGTTCATCACAGCGCAACGTCCCAACTTGGATATTGATGGCATTACAATGACCGCCCCATTCAGACACCAGACATTTTCACCTACATCAAGTTCGGATATCAGACAATTAGGATGTTGTTGTTGTTGTCTGCGCTGTTGTTGTGCCTGTGTTGTTGCTGTTGTTGTTGCTATTGTTATTGCTGTTGCTGTTGTTGCTATAGTTGTTGCTGCTGCTGTGGTTGTTGCTATAGTTGTTGCTGTTGTTCTGATTGTTGTTGCTGTTGTTGCTATTGTTGTTGCTGTTGTTGCTATTGTTTGTTGTTTCTGTTGTTGTTGCTATTGTTGTTGCTGTTGTTGCTATTGTTGTTGCTGTTGCTGTTGTTGCTATTGTTGTTGCTGCCACTGTTGTTGTTGCTATAGTTGTTGCTGTTGTTCTTATTGTTGCTAATGTTGCTGTTACTGTTGCTATACTTGTTGTTGCTGTTGTTGTTGCTGCTACTGTTGCCGTTGTTGTTGCTATTGCTGTTGTTGCTGTTGCGGCTACTGTGTCATTGTTGTTGTTGCTGTTGTTATCATGTTTGTTGTTTTGTTGTTGTTGAAGTGGTAGTGGTCGTTGCTGGGGTTCGTATCAGTCTACGCCACTTGCATTTGCATTAACTCATTCTACCCCAACACCGAAATCCCAAAATGTTGCCGTTGCCCTCTGAAGACTGCATTGCAGTGCAGGACACAGATCGACCATGCTAGTTCAAGGGTGATGCCAGAATAGCTTGGCGCCTATGGGCGCCAAGCTATTCTGGCATCACCCTTGAACTGTCATGGTCGATCCTTATCTTGCTGTGGTGTCTGGGGTAGAATGAGTTAAGCATAAACCATCGGGGCGGACGTCCACACATTTGCGCGCGACTGCTGCCGAGGTCGGCCCGATGACTTTTGCGCACTGGACATGTTCATCGTTAAATCTTCGTGAACGCAACCCCAGACTGCAAGAGCATCGATTTATTTCTATCTCTTCTTGCACAAGGATTAGGACCTCGACCTCTCGGGCCATTTACACGGGCTGAGCTTTGCTCGCGATGGAACCCCAGTGCGCAATGGTCCCCGGGCCGACGTCGGCCGCAGCTGGCGCGCGGGCCAACTGCGGCTGACGTCGGCCCGGTGACTAGTTGCGCCTGCAGTGAGCTCGGCATGTTTGGTAATATTAGCCTGGTGTTGGCGAATGCGATCTTTGGCCTATAAGCAGACAGGCTACGCGTGCCAGAAGCCATTAGATAATTAGTTCAGGCGTGTCCAGTCAGCGGTTTCAGAACACGATCTGTGGGGGGTGCAAAAGAAAGGACAGAGAGGGGGTGGTGGCAGGTGGAAGGCGGCTATTGTGTTGGTGGCCGAGGGCCGGGAAGAGGTAGAGGGTGGCGGTGGTGGCAGAGTGGTCACGCAAAAGGAAGGTGAGGGGAGGGGGGGGGGGGGGGCGGGGCGGGGGTAGAACTTAAGACAGAAACGTTAAACGTTTAGGGCTTAACGTCTTTTGTCCACCACGAAGGTGATTTCAAAGACGGGGCACCGAAAAGAGGTCTGTACAAATTTTGACCCCAGATGGTTCGAACCCACGACCTTTCGGACCAGAGTCGAACGCTCTACCACCTAGCCACCGAGCGCCCCCTTAAGACAGAGCGGAGCGTGCTTTATGTTTAGCCTATACGGCAGCTCGGACGTGCTCTACGACAGGATGTGGATCGACCATGATAGTTCAAGGGTGGTGTCGGAATAGCTTGGCGCCTGTAGGCGCCAAGCTATTCCGACACCATCCTTGAACTATCATGGCCGATCTCAAACTGTTGCGTCCAAGAAAAACTGATAACTTCACTCTCAGGATGTAAGAAGTTAGGAGAAGGGACGCACGCTGTTCGTTGTTATGTTAGGAGAAGAGACGCACGCTGTTCGTTGTTATGTTAGTTAGGAGAAGGGACGCACGCTGTTCGTTGTTATGTTAGGAGAAGGGACGCACGCTGTTCGTTGTTATGTTAGGAGAAGAGACGCACGCTGTTCGTTGTTATGTTAGTTAGGAGAAGGGACGCACGCTGTTCGTTGTTATGTTAGGAGAAGGGACGCACGCTGTTCGTTGTTATGTTAGGAGAAGGGACGCACGCTGTTCGTTGTTATGTTAGGAGAAGGGACGCACGCTGTTCGTTGTTATGTTAGGAGAAGGGACGCACGCTGTTCGTTGTTAAGTCAAGTTAGGAGAAGGGACGCACGCTGTTCGTTGTTATGTTAGGAGAAGGGACGCACGCTGTTCGTTGTTATGTTAGGAGAAGGGACGCATGCTGTTCGTTGTTATGTTAGGAGAAGGGACGCACGCTGTTCGTTGTTATGTTAGGAGAAGGGACGCACGCTGTTCGTTGTTAAGTCAAGTTAGGAGAAGGGACGCACGCTGTTCGTTGTTATGTTAGGAGAAGGGACGCACGCTGTTCGTTGTTAAGTCAAGTTAGGAGAAGGGACGCACGCTGTTCGTTGTTATGTTAGGAGAAGGGACGCACGCTGTTCGTTGTTAAGTCAAGTTAGGAGAAGGGACGCACGCTGTTCGTTGTTATGTTAGGAGAAGGGACGCACGCTGTTCGTTGTTATGTTAGGAGAAGGGACGCATGCTGTTCGTTGTTATGTTAGGAGAAGGGACGCACGCTGTTTGTTGTTCATGGCGTTAAGCGCATCATCTTGAACAAAAGTGACTGCGAAGCTCACACGCCCACTGGTCAAGACACGGAATTTCCATGATACTGCACACTAAAACATCGCGCAAATGCGTTTTCTCGACTCACATCTGAGTACCGTACGAGTAAAACAAAATAACAAAGAAAACAAATAAATCTGACTCAGTAATATAGCAAATTGTTTTATATCTTTTATTCCTCAGAACTATCTTAATACCGGCGGCGCCTGATCGACATAAGTCTAACCGACATGAGCTCTCGGGGAAGACTTCCTTCTGTTTAACCCATTCAGCGCTGACGCACCAGTTGCAGGAGATGGGTCGACCATGATAATTCAAGGGTAGTGCCAGATTAGCTTGGCGCCTGTCGGCGACAAGCTAATCTGCCACTGCCCTTGAATTATCATGGTCGATCCATCTCCTGTGTGTGTGTGTGTGTGTGTGTGTGTGTGTGTGTGTATGTGTGTGTGTGTGGTATAAGATGAATGTTGAGTGTTACTATTATTTTGTGTATATATATATATTTTACTTTTATTATTACTTTGTTTTTAATTTTTTTAACATTACTGTTGCATGAAATAATGTGTGTAAATATAATTCTTTATTATTATTATTATTATTATTATTATTATTATTATTATTATTATTATTATCATTATTATTATAAACTATTTTATGTTGTAGATGTTAGCAACGGCAAGTTTGTAAAAAGACGATTTGTTTCTGTTAAATCTTTTTACCGTTGATAAATAAAGTTTCATCATCATCATCATCATCATCATCATCACCATCATCATCATCGTCATCCTGCAACTGGTGCATAGTCATTAGATGACGCCTCCAAAATTTGGGCCCGGCCGTCGGGCTGAACGCGTTAAACTCGTTAATCCTGGAACACCGACATCGATACAACAGAGGAGGTGTGAACACACGGCAAGCGGGTGTAAATAGCCGCCGCGAAAATGGGTAAACAGGATTAGAGGAAAAGGGGAGCTGCGGCTTTCATCTTCACCTCTCATCTACGCGTAAGACTTACCGCACACTTCGTCCGGCAAGTCCTCACGTCTGCAAAAGGCATAGATTCTCATGTCCCCCTGCAATTGCAGGGGCACATGAGAATCTATGCCATTTGCTGGCCGTGATCTGGGTCCGCTGTTCCTGAGGTTGTTGCGTCAAGTTCTTTTTACCTCTCATCTACACATAAGGCTTGCTCCACACTTAGACCAAACCCTCATATCTACAAAAGGCATAGATACTCACGTGTCCCTGCAATTGCAAGGGCGCATGAGAATCTATGCCTTTTGCTGGCCGTGATCTAGATCGGTTCCTTCTTCTGGATCCTGAGGTTGTTACGTCAAGTTCATATTTCACGTAAGGCTTAGTCAAGTTTAAACCCTTACGTCCACCACGGGCACAGACTCGCATGAGCCCCTAACTCAAATCGCAGAGGCACAGGCGAATCTACATCTTTTGTTGTCCTGGTGTTTCTCAAGCTGAGGGTGTGAACTGTTGTTCGGGTTCATCTCCGGTTCATCCCTTCATGTAGCGGAAGGCTTAGTCAAAGGTTACCCAGATGAGCACCTCAGTCGGAGGGTCTATGCCGTTGAGGTTGACTCTTGTTGCCAACAAGAGGCACACAACTGATCTCATGTTCTCGGACAAAGTCATGGGGCCATGACAATCTATGTCTTTTGCAAATGTATCAATAGTCTTAGTGTAGACTGAAACCGTGTTGCTCTCTCAGGTAGTCGAAACGAACTTCAACACGACATACCGTTAGCGGTGAACTTCTGAAACTATACCATGTGAAGTATACAGTCACCGTGCTGACTACTCTAGACCCAGTATTCAAGAATGAAAACTGGAATACAAGAGTCCTAGATCCTCATGAGCCCTCGCATTTGCGGGGGCCATGAGGATCTAGGCCTCTTGCAAGCTGAAGGGGTTCGTTGTAGATATCATGCTGGCAAAAGCTTTGCTAGTTTCACGCCAGTTCCGACAGTACGTCAAACAAGCAGTACCATGACTAGGGTAATTAGGGCAAACACGGGGGGGGGGGGGGGGGGGGCGGGGGGGGGGGGGCCTTACCACAACATCAAACAAATTACAAGGTTGCGGTTCTTTGCAGCGGGTGGTAGTTGTCTTTGCTTGCGCGGTGTGTAGTCAGTCGACTCGGCATCGTACATACTACAAACAGAAATGGGTCTACCATGATAGTTCAAGAGCGGTGCGAAAATAGCCTGACGCTGGCGCTCTTCTGGCTCCCCTCTTCAACTATCATAGTCGGCGATCTGTGTCTGGAACTGCGGGAATACAGTCTTTAAATGAGGTAGCTCCCAAATTTCTAAATTTCGTCACCTGCCCATATGATGTTTCAGTAATCTTCTTACTACCTGTGTTCACGAATTGCTTGTCTGAAACGACTACACACAGCGATATATTCGCGCGGAAGAACTTGATACAGAGACGGTTATTGGGACCAAAAAGAAAATCGTGAAGAAGCCAATAGGGGCTCAGTCATGAGGAATTACTGATGTCTCTTGCAAAAACGGGGTAGCGTTCGGCCTTGCCCACGCAATCAGTTAAGGGGTTAAAAATTATCGCACAGTCTTGATCAGTCACGTGTTTAGTGAGGTTTCTGTACAGGGACCGACTCGACATAGAAAAATTATGCGCGAATCACAGACGTGCTGACAAGCATCACGACCACTTTCGACTCAGTGACATTGAAAGTTGTACAGGGCATGGTGGTTCGCGGGAAAAATTCGTGACTGCCGGATTTATTGCGCAAAAACTGACGTAAAAGCGGGGGCTATAGAAACTTGAACTCATTCGAGACGTGCCGCCTCCGGAGGCGGCACGTCTCGAATGAGTTAAGCAGTGTAAAACGCGCCACGCCGCCGAAACGTACTCCATAAGCACAAGCCGGTGCGCATTTCTCTAAGGTCCGACGCCTGGTGCACTCCAGCCTGTCCCCTCCCAGCCCCCTCCTCGCCCCCTCTCCGCCCCCCCCCCCCCCCCCCCGCCCCCGAACCCCACCCCTTCCCGTCTCAGTGCCTCCTCTCATATTGTTTCCAATAACTGTAGAAAATTGGATGTCGCTGCAGCTTAGATCATCCGAACCCTATAACACCGTATCCGTCTTGTATCAGTCTCCGCCTATCTTTTTTTCGCCTTCATGGGCAGTGAGAAGGCACTATCCGGCCGTACTTTCAAGGCGAGGTGACGGTGATAGTTCAAGGGCTGGCCAAAAAGACTATTCTCAATCGCAAGAATATTAGTAACACTGAGCAGACACGTGTAGAAAACGACGCAACTAGGCACAACAACACTAAAAATAACAACAAGACTACAACAACGACGACGAAGCGGACAGTATGCGCGTGCCAGAAGCTAGTACATAATTAGTCCAGGCTTGTCCAGTTTCAAAACACGACTTGTGAGGTCAGGCGCCAAGCTAATCTGGCACTACCCTCTAATTATCATGATCGATCCATCTCCTGCACATGGTCTTTAGGTGACGATTTTGGAAACGAGGCCGTGGGGTTAAATGGGTTAACGCTACTTTGCCAGCCCAAGTATCAGGCAGTGCCACTGAACAGTCACGGTCTATCCAAGGATAAACCGTGACTGTGGCAGCGGTAGTGCTAGATAACGGGATCCTACGGACCCGAAAAGGGGGCCACAGTACGGACTAACGCAACAAATAACTCGAGACAGAAGCAACAAATGAAATCGCCACACTGGAAAATGTAATTACAGATAAGGAATCGGGACGCGCCGGTCATAAATATTGCTTTTCCGGTAGAGAGAGAGAGAGAGAGAGAGAGAGAGAGAGAGAGAGAGAGAGAGAGAGAGAGAGAGAGAGAGAGAGAGAGAGAGAGAGAGAGACCCGCCGCCAAATCCCCACCATGTACAAGAGGCATAGGTTCTCATGGGCCCCTGCGATAGCAGGGGCCCATGAGAACCTATGCCTCTTCCGACGACAGCTTGGCCATATTTATAATCTTATCCTCAGACTGAAGGTTTTATTCGGGGCTGGAACGCGCGAGCGGCCGTTGCGACAGTTTTATCGCAGAACATCGACAGACAATAACGCACTTGCCGGCGGCGAACACCGTTTATCCGTAAGAGGCACAGATCTTCATGATCCCCAGAAAAGACGTCAATCATTTGCAAGAGACTTGAAACTGAACCCCGCGTTCACCAATAAGGCTGCGACTAACGCAGCTAGCTACTGGTGCACAGATTATCATGAGGCGCCTTGTTTATTCTTCTTGCTATTGCCGTGTTTTGCATCAGTGTTCCTTAACCCCCTTGACGCCAAGGCCGATAATTCCCAGATTTTAGGAGGTGTCGCCTAACGAATATGTACCAGTTGCAGGAGATGGATCGACCATGATAATTCAAGAGTAGCGGCAGATTAGCCTGGCGCTTTCAGGCCCTTGAATTATCATGGTCGATCCATCTCCTGCTGTAGTGCGTCGGGGCTAAATGGGTTAACTCTTTCGATACGTGTCGCATCCGGATGCGCGGCCTTAGGTGACACGTCTCGAAAGAGTTAAGGAAAACAAATGTCAACTGCGGGGCTGGTGGAGGACCATACCACTCGTAGGAATTTTTATATCCCTGTTTCTCTGGTTGGGGAGGCCACTGGGCAGTCAGAAAATGATTTCTCGAAGATGTAGGGTCAGAGTCAGGCGACACAAAAAAAGGGTATCGGAAATCAAGACGCGGGATCGAAGATGAAGGTATCATTTTGAAATCAAAATCAAATCTGACTCACACGCGTTGAACAAGGTCAAAGGCTGCTGCATCCTCGGGCCATTTGCGTTGTTCTGAAGACGCAGGAAAAAGATGGACTCTACTGGTCTGCCACGGGACGGGAAAGCAAAACAGAATAAGTTTGTGTGTGTGGATACGTGTGTGGATACGTGTGTGTGTGTGTGTGTGTGTGTGTGTGTGTGTGTGTGTGTGTGTGTGTGTGTCTGTGTGTGTGTGTGTGTGTGTGTGTGCGTGTGTTCGTGCGTGCGTGTGTGATGTGTGTGTAGGCCTATGTACAATACAATACAATAATACTTTGACAAACAGAAGGAAAGGATGTATGCGGCGAGACAGAAAATAAAGACTGGATAAGATAAGGGAGGCTATCATGGAAATGAGAGAGGAGTGTAGAGAACCGAGTATTGGGATTTTACAGACTATTCGGTAGTTTGACAGTCAGATTCAGATAAATAAGTCATGGCCACCGGCAGTACAAGGGTTAAAGTACCCATTCCTGAAAAACAGTATGTTTTTAAGAGATAAAAATGGCACTTTTCCGGGGGTCAGCGTTGTTCCAGTTCCGGTCATTTGGCGCATGCGTGAGAGTACATTTTATTTCCCTGTAGAAAAGCTGGTATGAACCCGCGAAGACTGTGCATTAACAGTCTTAAGCTAACCCTTAAAGAACTCTCTCAATATGAGGGATAGCTGAAGCCGAGCATAGTCGATCATCAAGAGGCACAGATTTACATGAGCTTCTGCGTTGCAGGGGTTTATGTAATTCTATGTCTCTTGATAAACTGTTAAAGACTGTACATGAACTCGCAAAGACAACTACCGATAACTTCAGTCTTACGCTTTGCGAAAAGAGCATCTTCACTTGAAGGACGACTAAAGCCGATTGCGGGTAACAAGAGACATAGCTTTACATCAGCCCCTGCGACTGCAGGGGCTGATGCAAATCTATGTCCCTTGGGCAGATGGGAATGTCTGCGTATGAACTGGCGAAAGGCACTAGCAGCACTGCATCTGTAATTGTACTTGAAATCTCTCTCTGGAGACTCAGTGTCTCCAGCATGCTTTCAAGAACGGTCAGTAATTTTCTGTAACAAAATGCAGGCATAAAGTCTGTTAATCTCCTCTTTTTAGAGGAAAGCAGATGTAAATGACATTATGCCTCCATTCTGCTTTCACAAACGACGAGTATTTTAAAAATAAAATTGTCGAGTATGAAGTTATATGATCTCCACACCATGTGCCTCAATTCTGCTTTTGCAAATGGCGAGTAATTTTTTTTTTTTTTCGGGGGGAGAGGGGGGGGGGGGGGTACCAAACTGTAGACATCAAATCTATAATGATCTCCTCCTTTTGGGGAACGTATATGTAAACAAAGTAAATTTGATCATTGCTAGCACGTGTCATCATTGTAGCCCACGTGTTGGTTTGGCGACCACTGAGGACTCGTTCGCGTCTAAAACCAAGCCACTTCAGGAACAAAGACGCAGAAACACTCTCTGAAAAAAAAAAAAAAATCAAGAATACTGCCCAAAAGCTAACCCATTGCGCAAATTAACCCTTTCTGTGCCGAAAAAAGGTGATAACGATCCAAATGCAAGAGGCATAGGTCCTCAAGAGCCCCCGCAAATGCGGGGGCTCTTGAGGACCGATGCCTCTAGCACTTGTACGAAGCTCTCTACAGCATTGTTTTTCCCCGAGTTCCAAAGCCTCGTGTCTGTAATCCCACAATACATGGAAGCTGCGTAACAGTGCAAAAACAGAATTGGTGTTGGTCAGTCTCTCGTTCATTCACTTCTGTTCAAGAGACATAGATTTACATGAGTCCCTGCAGCCGCAGGGGCTCATGAGAATCTATGCCTTTTGATCGGATCCATCTGAGCCCCAAACGTAATGAGAGTGTTGTGGTTTCACGTAAGCATCCCAAATGTGAGTTGTCTTACTTACCCCATCCATTCCCTTATGTTCAAGAGACACAGAGCCCCACAGGCCTCTGCAGCCGCGAGGGCCCATGAGAATTTATGTCTTTTGGGCACCAACATCGGCTTCATCTGCATTTTCCCCGAACTGAGGATGCTCTTTGGTGTTGAATGTATGAATGTCAGCGTTCGAAACATTTCGGCTTTTTACCGAAAATTCGCCATAAAGAGGTTTGCCATAAAGAGGTCTAATTTAACGCCCACACCCTTCGATGCAAGAGACATAGATACACATGAGCCCCTGCAGTCGCAGGGGCTCATTTGTATCTATGTCTCTTGCGCACCCAGATCGGTTCCAACCGTCCCCGAATTCAGGGGGTGGATTGCGATTGAAAAGGAGGAATGCAATCGGAACATTTCAGCTTTTTACCGAGCGAGGAATTTTGTCTCTTGACAATAACGTGTGATTGTGTTTTAAATATTTGATGACGAAACCTTTCGGACAGAACGATTTGTCACTTTCGCTTGAGGAAACTTGGCAGGTGCTGAGAAGGTTTAATACCCGTTTTTGGCTTTTGTTTTAAACGATTTAAACGAGAGTGCTCTTAATTTCACAATTTTCAGATCACCAAGAGATCCCCCCCCCCCACCCACCCACCTCATCGCATAACCCTCGCCCGGCAGAATCAGCCAAGCAATGATCATCAATTTTTCCGGTGATTCCAAAAATGTCGCATTATTTTTGCTCGTCAGTATATAACTCCGGGATTCCTTGTTCATGTTCACACCCATTTGCTTGCAATATAAACTGACGCCCCCCCCCCCCCCCTTCCCCCCCTCCCCACCAAAAAAAAAAAAAAAAAAAAAATGCGTCATAATTTTAATAACTGGAAACACTGCAGTGTCTCCAATGATATAAATGTTGTTACATTTCTTGTATCGTGAAGTGCCAGTGGAGCACATTTTCGATTATTGTTATATTTTTAGTATTTTATTGTCATATCCGAATTTCGTATGAGCGAAGCACTTTTATGAAAAATAAATGTATGGGACCCGTGAAAATGATGCAATATGCGGCCTTGCTATAAGCAAAGCCGATGTAATACAGCTGAATTGATTTATCAATGTACAACAAGATTTTAAGATAGTTTCTTTCTTCTGCTGTAAAACTGACCATTAGCACCGACTGTATTTCTGTCAAAACCCTCTTACAACCATTTTCGAAGATGGATCTACAAACGGCCTGATTTTTGTTCTTCGTGACTTGTCACACTGAAAGTAAGCGCAGTCACTTCTGTCTGGGTATATGAGAGAGAGAGAGAGAGAGAGAGAGAGAGAGAGAGAGAGAGAGAGAGAGAGAGAGAGAGAGAGAGAGAGAGAGAGAGAGAGAGAGAGAGAGAGAGAGAGAGAGAGAGAGAGAGAATTCCGTCGCACCATCTGGAACCTCAGGTAGTCTATCTTTGAGCTAAAGTTTGGATCACATAAAAAACCACAACTGCAAGAGACATAGGTCCTCATGAGCCCCCGCAATTGCGGGGGCTCATGAGAATCTATGTCTCTTGCAGTTGTAGTTTTCCAGAGAGAGAGAGAGAGAGAGAGAGAGAGAGAGAGAGAGAGAGAGATCGTTGAAATATGTCGGCTGTTCATCAGCGCCCGTTGAAATGTGCCGTCTGAGAGGTGGCCGTGGAATCAGCCGCTATATATGGCCAAACCAAACAGCCCACGCTCAGATTCTGTCTCTAGGATTGCAGACTTGTGGAGGCAAAAGACAGTAACTCTAGTCTCGTGAAAAGCGACATTTTCATTGCAATACAACGAAAATCTTGCTTTTCACAAATCAGCGTCTTTTGCTTTCTTACACGGAACACACAGGCCATCGGGCCAACGTCGGCCGCAGTTGGCCAGCGCACTAATGTGGATTACGCTAACACGACTGTGCGCGGGTCCACTTCGGCCGACTAAGGCCCGATAGCCATTTGCGTGCTGAGTTCTTCGGACAGATTTACACACGCTAACACTTTTCCAAAACCGTTTACAACGGAGTGCTGAAGTTTCGTGTGTATGTGTCTCTTGAATCAGCGTTGTTTTATAGCTGTGCAAATGCAGCTTCTCCAAAAAGGCTGTTGGAATACTCGCTTTATGATTGAAGTATTCCTCGGAAACAGTTATGGCCTGGGCGCTCAAAAAAAAAAAAAAAAAAAAAGAAGAAAAAGTCTACATTTGTCCGTCTGAGTTAAATTCAATTGGTGTGTTTTGTTGAGTGATATTTTTTCTTGTTAAAAAGGGGAGTGGGACTGAAGTGGGGCGCGGGTGGGGGGGGGGGAGGGGGATGGTTAATGTGGGGTGTGGGGGGTGGATGGGGGGTGGGGGTGGGGGTGGGGGGTGGGAGGGAGGGTCATTTTAACACTGAAGACAGCTATAGACGATGCAGATGCCGTTGGTTGGTTAGTTAGGGGTATTAACGTCCACGGCACCGAAGTGATAATGGACAGGGTAATCTATTGCCTATGGAGTACGACCTGAACACTGATCAACTCAGGCGCACTCCAACTGTGCCACTTTGATTTACCACGACCTTTCAACGGACATGCTATGGAACAAGCCCGTCTTTTCCCCCTGGATTGCGAGTCCAGCTACCGGGGCCGGGACGGGGATTCGAACCCACGATCCGGCGATTTCCTTCGCTCTCCTGCTCCGACACTTAACCGCCTGAGCTATTTCGGTCTCTGTGCAGATGCCGAGATGGAATCATTGAGGCAGTATTTTTAAAACCACGATGATTTAAAAACACAAAGCGTAAAACAAAGGGGAAAGCTGAACAACTGACAAATGATCTAATAAGGATCTAAATAAATGATCTCGATATCATCTCTCCCAGCTCCCACCCCCCTCCTCCCTCCCCCCCCCTCCCCCCGGCGCCCCCCCCCCTCTTGCCACACACGCACACACACGCCCATAGACCAAGCCCACAAACAGTCAGTTCCTCTTTCTCTCTATCGAATAACAGAAAAACCCGTTTATTTTCAAAGCTCATCTTGACTGAAAATGAAATATTGCCGAAAGAAGGGACTGGGCTCAACCGGTGCGGAAAAAGATATTGAAAACACAAAAATGTCCCCAGTTCTAACTTGCATTGTTTTCGCGCTTCTGTTTTCGCAAAGGGAGATAAAAACTGTAAGAGAAAATGAAAGCCTCAATCGCGACAGAAAACAATCGTCCCAACGCTCCGGGCAAAAACGGGTCGATAGAGTTAACTGCTGAGAAAAAATTGTACGCCACCCAACTGCAAGAGGTATAGATCCTCATGAGCCCCCGCATTTGCGGGGGCTCATGAGGATCTATGCCTCTTGCTGAAATCAATATGACTCCACGTTCCTTTGACGGGGGTATTTGAGGTAGAATTTACAATGATTTCAAAAACACAGTCTGGCAGTGAAAGGATTAGATAGCCTCCACAGCCACAGCAGTCATAGACTCAGCCCGGATGCTCTCCCTCACTGTGAATCAGATCTATGCAAATAATAATGCAATGGCGTTGGTCTGTACCCCAGCGAGTGGACTAAGTTTGTAGAGTTTTTGTCGATGCAGGATTTTTATGAGAATCTATTCTCTTGCAGAGAAAGGACAAAAGCCTTTCAGCCCCTGAAAACAAAATAGGATGCTAAATGTATATTTAAAAAAAAAAATCGACACTTTGGCAATGGAACTCTCACAAAACTCCTACGTTTGAGGAACACGTACAGTCTTGATACGTACAAGAGGCATAGATCCTCATGAGCCCCTGCTTCAGCAGGGGCTCATGAGGATCTATGCCTCTTGCAGGCGGTAGGATTTCTTCTGCATTAACCTGCGTAAATTGAAATTCGTGAACTTTTGACGCGAGTGTCGCGATAAATGAAAAATGAGTGATGGCGTCTGGGCACAAAGAGACTCCCAGTGTACCGAGGAATCAGCAAGTTAGATCTATCGTAAGTCGCTTGTTCCGTGACCAGACTGTTGGATTCTCTAGGGGCGGATCTAGAAAGGGAAGGGTGTGTCAAGGGGGTCTGGACCGCCATTGCTACCCCCCACACCCACGCCCACCATCCCCATTTGCCATTCACAGTTTTCGCCACCACCACAAATACACACCACTACCACCACCACCCTCACCTCCCTCCCCCCCCCCCCCCGCCCCCAAAAATAAATAAAATAAAAAAATAAAATAAAATAAATAAATAAATAAATAAATAGAATACAATAAAAATTAAATATTAAAAATAAAGAATAAAATAAAATAAAATTAAATTAAATTAAATTAATAATAAAATAAAATTAGATTAAAAAATATATATAAAAGAAGATCCATGAGACGTCAGCCTCAATGGATTAGGAATCTGTATGGTATTTGACTTTTTTCTGCTACGATCGTAAAAAAGGAGAAGAAGAAAAAAAATTAAAATAAAATTTAAAAAGTCAGTACGGTTCATTCCAGATAGATTCTCTTCGCTCTGGCCTTTAGGCGTTTTTGCCCGCCTTGAGATGGCCTTAGTCGACAGCTCGTCGTTAAACCGCAATAACTAACTAACTTTAGGCGTGTCTCCCCAGTCCTAGGATGTCATCCTCTTGAGTGGCCAAAGCACACAGTGGGCCTCCCGCTGAAGTCTAATCTGTTAAAATGCCCGAGCCTTATTCTGTCCCGGTCATCCGCTAATTTTTCAATCTCCTAAACAACACTACCGCCCACTTGCTGCACATTTGCCATAATAATACCCCAAATCCCCCTAAAATAACGACATCACCTGTCTGAATTCCTGGCTATCAACGTGAGTTTGTACCAACCCTACATCCAAGCGCAGCCAAACTGGTACACACCTCAAATAACCATCCGCTTGGCAACTCAAACTAGGACAAAAAGAGTCCGCTGGTTAAGTCAAGGCTGGTATGAATCAAAGCACCAAACATGTCTCTTCTCATCTATCAAGAAATTTTAAGCAAATTCCAGCATACTGCCTCTGTACAAAATGCCAAAGAAGGCAGAAGATTATTTAAAAAAAAAAAAACACCGGTCCTTGCACTGCCTCACCTACCTGATTTGAATATGTAATATGACCTCTAGTCCCTACCGACCCGCGGCGGAGATCCGGTGTAGGACATGCGAAGTTAGTAATCAGCGTAGACAAGTTTACTCACAAAACAACGCTGACTGTGTTGACTTTAGACAGCAGTTCAGACAGTAATTAAACCTTGAAAACAAAAAAATCTAACAACGTTAACTCATTCGCGGCCAGCCGCATCCGGATGCGCGGCTTATGCCGCGCATCCGGATGCGGCTGGCCGCGAATGAGTTAACCCCCCCCCCCCCACCCCCCATCCCTACTGCGTTTCAACAATGAAAATCCAACCGTATTCTCAAAAATAGAGATACTTGCTTTTGCCATAAAACGGCAGTCCAATGCGCAAACGGCCATCGGGCCTGGCCGTCGTCGGCCCGATGGCCTTTTGCGCATTGGGAGAGTAAGGACAGTCGCCACGAAATCAGTCTGGGTGTGGGTCTGCAGAGGTTGGTCTGTGGTCCGTGATTTTGGACCGCACGACTTACATCGTCATTATTCAAAGTCATAGACCAGTACACATATTACAGAAGACTGGAACAACAAGATTATACCTACTGCGGGTCCAAGTTTGTACGGGGAGAAATAAACACACACAGTACGACCAAGTACTAATACACGGGGGGGAAATACAAGACTAACACACGTTTGACAGCGCGAAAACACGAGTTTAATTTTGTAGCTGCTTGGACTCAATCTGTGAAGAAACAGCCACATCCAATCTTTGCCCGTCAGCCCGCCTGTGTTGGTCTATGATTTTATAACCTTACAACTGTAGCTCTATATTGTACTGATCTGTGATTTTGAACCTTATGGCTCCGAACCATAAAGTTAACTCATTTAGCCCCAAGACCCCACGCGGGAGATGGATTGACCGTGATAATTCAAGGATAGAGCCAGATGAGCATGGCGCCTTAAGGCGCCAAGATGATCTTGCGCTACCCTTGAATTATCATGGTCGATCCAACGCCTGCAACTGGTACGTAGTCGTTATGTAACACCTCTAAAATTTGGGAAATGCGGCCGTAGGGTAAAATGGGTTAAAAACACAGACCCTTACACAGGTGGCACTGTACTTATGCCGAGGTCAAGATTGGAGATCGCTTCGAGCACAATGTATTTTTTCCTGTCAGCGCCATGTTGGTTAATCAAGGGGAGATAACAGGTGGGGGGCTGAACTCAGGGGAGACGAACATGAAAGGAGACACACGTTAGCAAGCTGAAAACACAGCCTGGCCAACACGAACCATTTGAGAATGTGCACATTCAAAGCCGTGACCGTTTGGTGACTGTTTTGCCAGGCCGAGCGAGGAATGCCCAGTCGGCGTTTTTACAGCGGTTGTTTGGCTCATCAGAGTGGTGGTAAATAGGCCTGCGGGGTTTTCACCTCAGCAAGGGTTAATTCCACACCTTAACCCTTACACTGCTGGTAAAATGCGCACACCACCCATTTACTGCGAGACAAAGAACCTTATGAGCCCCCGCACCTGCAGGGGCCATTGAGGCTCTTTGCGGCCACGTGCCGGAACCATTATATACGTGTTGCTAGGGTGGGTATTGCTATTCGACGTTAAATCTGCCATGATTTCAAAGACATAGCTCGCCGCCGTCAGGTGGCTGTGAACAGGTTAATCAGATGGTGTAAAGGGCGCCAGTCACTCGTTCTTCAAGAAGCATAGTTTTTTGTGAACCCTTGGCAGGTGGTGGTGGTGGTGGTGGTGGTGGTGGTGGTGGTGGAGGGATAAAGGGGGGGGGGGTGTAGTTCACCTCCGCCGGGCCAGCAGTCATGCCGAGGACGTTTTGCTATCTGAAGCATCATTTTGGGCATTAAAACAAAGCACATTGAAGGCTACATAATATTTTTCAATGAGTCAAGTCAACAAGCAGCGTAAGAACCGGTGTCTTTGAAACAAAACAATCGTCTGCCTTATTGAAATTTTGCACAGGGGTGGAATGAAGAAATATGCTTGACCTTTTTTGGCAGATGAGAAGAGACATGTTTTGTGCTTTGATTTAGATCATTGTTATATTTTAACCAGTGGACTCTTTTTAGCCGAATTTGAGTTGTCGTGCAGATGATGATTTAAGGTGCTAACCAGCTTTGGCTGCGCTTGGATGTGGGGTTGTTATGAAATAATAATAATAATTACGGTATTTATAATGCGCTTATCTTATAATAATTATAACTCTAAGCGCGCACTCACAACTCGCGCACGCATGCGCACGCTTTAGACCATGACTCACGTACCACAAATACATTTCGACAGTCAGCTTGGGGTGGGGAGTGTGGCGATGTTATAGTGCTAGAACTATTGAAAGAGGTGAGTTTTGAGGGCGGACTGGAAGGAGGAGAGAGAGTGTTTCTGAGGGAGAGAGAGTGGGAGAGTGCTCCAGGTGGATGGACCCTAAACGGAGAAGGAGAGGGGGCCGAAAGTGCTGAGTTTGGTGCGGGGAATGTGGAGGCGGAGAGGGTCGGAGGCGGAGCGGAGGGAGCGGGAAGGAGTGTAGCGGTGAAGTAAGTTGGAGAGATAGGCAGGAGCGTAGTTGTTCAGGGATTTGTAGCAGAGAGACAGAATCTTGTATTGGATGCGTTGGAGGATGGGGAGCCAGTGAAGGAGTTTGAGCAGCCGTTATGGAATCAGGTTCACTGATGGCCAGGATATGATACGAGTGATTTATTTCTGTATTTGTGCCGGCAAAAGTACAGCTGGTGAGCCGTAGTGTCCTTTTGGGGATTGAACAGCTAGGGATGACTGAACCTTTTCAAAAGTTAGGGGTGACTGGACCTTTTCAAAAGTTAGCGATGACTGGAACTATTAAACAGTTAGGGATGACTGGAACTTTTAAACAGTTAGGGATGACTGGAACCTTTTAACAGTTAGGGATGACTGGACCTTTTCAAAAGTTAGGGATGACTGGAACTATTAAACAGTTAGGGATGACTGGAACTTTTAAACCGTTAGGGATGACTGGAACTTGTTAACAGTTCGGGTTGACTGGAACCTTTTAACAGTTAGGGATGACTGGACCTTTTAAAAGTTAGGGATGACTGGAACTTTTAAACAGTTAGGGATGACTGGAACTTTTAAACAGTTAGGGATGACTGGAACTTGTTAACAGTTCAGGCTGACTGGAACCTTTTAACAGTTAGGGATGACTGGACCTTTTAAAAAGTTAGGGATGACTGGAACTTGTAAACATTTAGGGATGACTGGAAGTTGTTAACAGTTCGGGCTGACTGGAACCTTTTAACAGTTAGGGATGACTGGACCATTTCAAAAGTTAGGGATGACCGGAACCTTTAAACATTTAGGGATGACTGGAACTTATTAACAGTTCGGGCTGACTGGAACCTTTTAACAGTTAGGGATGACTGGACCTTTTAAACAGTTAGAGTGACCGGAAGTGACTGAGGTTAAGAAATTGTAACAGATGGAACAGAGAAACGGTGGTCTCCCTCCTAAAGCAGTTTGAAAGATGATTTATTCGATGTTTTCCACAGTACTCAGTCTCACAGTAACTCACTTTGTAAACTAATATTTTTGACTGCCCTTTTTTAAACAAAAATTATTCATCAAAACGAAAAGGAGAGCGCGGCTGAGTGTCCACACCTTGCAGACGAAGAGAAGATAGTTGAATACTATTAAGCATGTAAGGGTGATCACTTACAACGCTTATAACAAGTTTGGAGAAGAGTTGCGCCGCTTGGATCAACATGGCCTCTTCAGAAAGTACACTTCCCTCTTCAACGTTTGAAATTGCAAATTCCATCTGCAAGAGCCCCTGCGAACCCATTTACATCCAAAGAAAAAGGAATCGGGGATTTTGGATTAATCGTATGGCTAGTGAGGGTGAGAAGTCATTACCAGGGAGATGGGCTTTAATGAGATCTGATCAGTAATTTGTGAGGGCACCTGTCGACAATTCGTCACTTTCTCGCCGTATTTGTTCGCTTTTCCTGTTTGTTTCACAGGTGCTTTTAATACCACCCAGCGACTAGAAAAAAGAAAATCTCTGCAGTAACCTTAACGCTGCGAGTATTTCAACAACTGGTCGCCACTGGCACTCGAGGGTGAATCCCTGGGACCTGCTTCAGACACGTAGGTCAATAGTTCGCAATATCTCTTTTATAAATGTTCTGGGTATTTCTCACAATAATGCTGCAAGTCTGGGTTTCGTACAATGAAAAATGTTTCTGCTCTTCATACTACTACTACTACTACTACTACTACTACTGATAATAGTAATAATAATAATAATAATAATAATAATAATAATAATAATAATAATAATAATAATATAATAATAATAATAATAACATAGGAGATTTGCTAAGGGTTTATTCTAAGCGCTGATACAATGAAATAACGAATAGCTAACACACACACACACACACACAACACACACACACACACAAACACACACACACAAACACACGCACAAATACACACACGCACACAACACACACCGCACACATACACACACACACACACACACACATAACACACACACACACACACAACACACACACACACAACACACGCACACACACACACACACACACACACACACACACACACACACACACAACACACACACACACACACACACACACACACACACACACACACACACACACACACACACACACACACACACGTGACAGTGGTGATGAATTGTGCATGGCTGGGGAAATGAACTAGTGAAAGGCAGCGTTGTAGAGGTGGGTTTTGAAAAGTGATTTGAGGGCCGCAGGAGAGCGTTTGACAGTTACGGCAGTAGAGTTCTACTGCTGCTCACACGGGGAAGTGGAAAACCTCTGTTACCGGGATTGTGAAAAGAAGGATAGACAAGTCTAATTTGAGGCAAGTCAACATTGGGAACCATTTAGCAACCAAAGCCTTCCCTGTTGCAGATCGCTAAACATTGAAAACAGTTATACCTCGCTTGAGATCCTGTGGTAGTGGCGGGGGGGTCTCGACTCCATTTCTCCTCAGTAGCACTTCTGCCCCAAGACCAAAATCCCCAATTTTTTTTTAAGTTGCCGTCTGAAGGACTGTACTACAATTCTAGAGACAGATCGAGCATGATAGTTCAAGGGTGGTGCCAGAATCGCTTGGCGCCTATGGGCGCCAAGCGATTATGGCACCACCCTTGAACTATCGTGCTCGATCCATGTCTTGCCGTGGTGTGTCGGGGCTGAATGAGTTGAAGGACGGGTAGGACAGTCAGTTTAATTTCAGTGTGGCACGTCAACTTTGGTAACAATTTAGCAATCAAAGCCTGCCCTGGTGCAGATCGCTATTAACACTGATGAAAATAGTTATACCTAGCTTGAGTTAGTTAGTTATTTGGGTTTAACGCCGAGCAGGCAACTAAAGCCATCTCACGGCGGCCTAGCTTGAGATCTGACTCTGGCTGTCCTGTGGTAGTGGCGGGGGTCTCGACTCCACTTCGCCTAACCCTTTGGCTGTCGGTAGCGCTTTTTGTCGGGGTGATTCCTACAGTAACCCTACAGGAATGACCTCGACGAGCAGTGCTATCGAGAGCCAAAGGGTTAAAAGAAACGTCGAAGGTAATTAACAATAAAGAATTGATTTATCTGGATTCCCACAAGAAGCTCTAAAGCAGAACAGCAGAACCTGTTTTGAGCGATCACTGTCATGAGAGATCACCTGTTATTAAAGACCATCATTTATTTGGCTGTAGCTGTGACTGTGGCTGTAGCTGTGACTGTGGCTGTAGCTGTGACTGTGACTGTGGCTGTAGCTGTGACTGTGGCTGTAGCTGTGGCTGTAGCTGTGACTGTGGCTGTGACTGTGGCTGTAGCTGTGACTGTGGTTGTAGCTGTGACTGTGGCTGTGTAGCTGTGACTGTGGCTGTGGCTGTAGCTGTGACTGTGGCTGTAGCTGTGACTGTGGCTGTAGCTGTGGCTGTAGCTGTGACTGTGGCTGTGACTGTGGCTGTAGCTGTGACTGTGGTTGTAGCTGTGACTGTGGCTGTGTAGCTGTGACTGTGGCTGTGGCTGTGGCTGTAGCTGTGACTGTGGCTGTAGCTGTGACTGTGGCTGTAGCTGTGGCTGTAGCTGTGACTGTGGCTGTGACTGTGGCTGTAGCTGTGACTGTGGTTGTAGCTGTGACTGTGGCTGTGGCTGTAGCTGTGACTGTGCCTGTGGCTGTGGCTGTAGCTGTGACTGTGGCTGTAGCTGTGACTGTGGCTGTAACTGTGACTGTGACTGTAACTGTGACTGTGACTGTGGCTGTAGCTGTGACTGTGGCTGTAGCTGTGGTGTGGCTGTAGCTGTGACTGTGGTTGTAGCTGTGACTGTGGCTGTGACTGTGGCTGTAGCTGTGACTGTGGCTGTAGCTGTGACTGTGGCTGTAGCTGTGGCTGTAGCTGTGATTGTGGTTGTAGCTGTGACTGTGGCTGTGACTGTGGCTGTAGCTGTGACTGTGGCTGTAGCTGTAGCTGTGGCTGTAGCTGTGACTGTGGCTGTAACTGTGACTGTAGCTGTGACTGTAGCTGTGACTGTGGCTGTAGCTGTGGCTGTAGCTGTGACTGTGGCTGTAGCCACTTACACGATGGTTTTTAATGACAGGTGACACTGTTTGCCTTTCAAGACTTCTCTTGATACAGCACCTGTCTATTAAGTTAGTCAGAACACACTCTACTGTCTATATAAAACAATACAACCGTGATGGAATCGGGTGCCGGGCTCTCATACCTTATGGTCTCGTCTAATTATCAACCTCATTACATCCGGAGGATGACATTATCTTTTTTTTTTTTTTAAAGATATCCTTTGACGTCTGTCACAGTTCTGGAGACAGATCGACCGTGATAGTTCAAGGGTGGTGTCAGAATAGCTTGGCGCCTATAGGCGCCAAGCTATTCTGACACCACCCTTGAACTACCATGGTCTTGCCAGGACTTTATGGGTCAGTTATTTAGTTATTGGGGGTTTACGTTGTGCGGGCAACGAGGACCATCTCACGGTCGGGTCGTCTGATGAACTTCCTAACCCAAATCGGTCCTTCACTGACAAAAAGTGAGCACGCTCCATCTGCAAGAGACATAGATCCTCATGAGCCCCCGCAGTTGTGGTGGCTCACGAGGATCTATGTCTTGTGCTGAGGCCACTTCGTATCCAAGTTCCTTCGCTGGGCGTTGAAATTACAGAAAGACAATCTGCGACCAGACACAGGGAATGGACCTGAAACGCCTATGAACGAAATACCACTCATTTGCGAAAGAAATATATCCTAATGAGTTCCTGGAAATTAATGAGGGTGAAGAGGGTGGGTAGTGTGTGTGTGTGTGTGTGTGGGGGGGGGGGGGGGGATGAGGATCTTTTCTTACAGAACAAATTTGGAGAAGATCATTTGAAAAGTGGGAAAACGCTGTCAAGAACCTTATCTGATCCCAGTTTTACGCGAAGACACTTTGTTGTACACAAACATCTAGTGTTGTGACATCGCCAGACACTACAACAATAATAATTAAAAAAAACACTTTTCTGACGCGTTCTGCGTAGTCAACCCATTTAGCCCCGACGCCTTACAGCAG
>BTPG01000002.1:89014446-89061946 GCA_036245525.1 Semisulcospira habei
GATTCCACATCAACCCGATTCAACTGCAAGACATGTACCCTCACGACTCCACATCAACCCGATTCAACTGCAAGACATGTACCCTCACGATTCCACATCAACCCGATTCAACTGCAAGACATGTACCCTCACGATTCCCTCACAGTTGCGGGGGCTCATGAGGGTGTATGTTTCTTGCTGAGACCAATTTGTATCTCCCCCCCCCTCCCCCGAGTCTGCCTTGGGGGACTTGGGTGGGGATAACTACTTTTTAGTTCCCAGGGTCACCCTGGTCAGCCCCACACGGTGGGTTTTCTCCTCTATTCTGGGGCAGGTGTTTCTGTCTACCCTTTGTCCATTCACCTGTATTTTACTTTTTTAAAACTCTCCTTACTGTCTGCGCTGCCTGTAGCTCTTGATATTGGATGTGTGTTGCTAAATGGTCTTGGGTTTATGTTGCGTATTAGACCGGCTGGCGACATACATTCAATATTCTGTTTATTTTTTTTATTTTATTTTTTCCACAAGCAGTGCAGGCACGTCCTGAGAAAGTCGTGTTGCTGTCGGGACGTTAAGCAATGTACAACCAACCATCCAACCAATGTGTATCTATGTTCATTGGACGGTCGTGGCTCTTGGTCGCTGATTGAATAACGTTTTCAGAGACAAACTATGTGTCCTGTTGGAGTGAAGGTGTTAAACATTTAGTTCACAAGCGTGTGCCTGTGTTCTGTTGATATTTTCCTTGTGTATTTGTTACCTCCATACCCCAAAAGGAGTGAGCGGTTTAACCCCTATCATACCGAGGCTAAAAGACTCAAATTTGTACACTGCCATATGCAAGCTACATTATAGTACTTACAGATAAGGATATTGACCAATGGCTTTAGTTCAATGGTGGTGCCAGAATAGCTTGGCGCCTAGAGGCGCCAAGCTATTCTGGCACTACCCTTGAACTATTTTAGTCAAACCTACTTCACACACTGGTGTATTCCGAATGATAAAGGTTAGTTGAATTTGTATGTGAATTCGGATGAGGCCCATATTCTCCTGAGAGTGACCGGCTGATTCAGTCAACAGAATGTGTGAACATCGTGCATTTTCTGACCTCTTCCTTATGAAGGGTTAACTCATACTGCTGTTTCACCCAGAGTCAAAGCCGGACTATGCCTGTTAATTACATGTGTGTCCTTGGAACGAATCATCCATGTCCGCTTGTTTGCGTGCTAATGCATCGCTATCACTTCAACACCCACAACTGACTCCATATAAAATCCGTTTAACGCATTCAAGGTGCCCCGCATCAATAGCTGCGAAAGTGTCGTTTAGCATTGCCGGAGGCAAAGCTATACGACACTTTCGCAGCTATTGATGAGGGGGCACCTTGAATGAGTTAAGCGTGTATGGACTTCCACGTCAATGTTTATTCAGCAGTGACCAACATCCTAGGATGGTAATGCACGGTCCATCAGTCAGCTGCCATCAGACCTTAGCCCTGAAGTGGAATGGAGGACCCCGTACCCCCAACCCCTCAACCCCCGCCCCCCCCCCCCCCCCATACCCAATCTCCCCAAATCCCTCCCCTCCTCACCCCGACCAAAAATCTGCCCCTAAACATAGCCAGACAGCGATATCACCATGACAGGCACACGACCCCTGTCTCTCCCCAGTGCCGCTACATTGTTTGTCGATCACCATTGCCTGGGACTAGGGGTCAAACCTCTCGAATCCGGTGAGCAAAAGGTCCTCGGGCAGATGTCGGCCGCAGCTGGGGTGCGCACGGCCCGTCGCGACGTCGGCTCGAGGATTTCTGCTCACTGGAAGAACTATTTCTCATTTTCTAGTGTCTCTGGGTGTGGCGGAAACATTACAAACGTTACAATGCCTGAAAACTTGAGACTGCTAGTTTCTGAGGAAATGACATAGATGAAGATGTGTCTAGCAAGAAGCATAGATCCTCATGAGCCCCCGTGGATACGGGGCCTCATGAGGATCTGTGCTTCTTGCGGATGTGTGTCGTTAAACGTTGAAATATTGGCTCTACAGTTTTTCTTACTGCTTTAGAGGGACGATATAAAATTGGTCAAATATGAGACATACATGAGAGCATCGTGGGGACTCATGAAGATCTGTGCCTCTTGCAGACAATGCTGGTGTCATGGAGACTAGACGTACACACAAAACCTCGAATACGCTAGAGAAATGAGTAATACCCTTCTATACAACCAATCACTTGGACATATAGACTTTCATCGATACAGCAATGAACTGAGTAAACAGTACTCTGTAGTTTGGCCCCAAAACGCCGGTTTATCATTGCTTGCTTTGGACTATTACTATTTGTGTCGTATTCATTTTGGCCGCCGCTGTCAAGTTTATGTGTCCTTGTATGGTATGCGAGCTTTGACCTGACGACTCAAGTGACCAGGAGACACAAATTGTCTTAGAAGCCAAGGTAACTAAATTAATTCAATGCAATAAATAAATAAATAAATAATGAAATAAATAAATAAATATCTATTAGGATACATCCCACAAAAAACCAACAATAAAGCACAACCTATGCAGTGCTTTTGACAACAAGGTGATAATTATTGAGAGGACTGTGGAAGTAAAATGTAAAAGAACGACAGGAGTACCTGCTGTCTGCCGGGATTTATGAAGCTCTGTGCATGCTGCACTCACGGTTGATTTTGAGAGAGGAACATGGCATTTGTTTTCACGACACACAACCTGCAGCCAGGCTCACGGTGATCTGTGCCTTTGGCATAATTATGTAAATACGTTATTTTTATACATACTACTAAGGAGAATAATTGAACGCTGAATCACTTGAACATGTGAATTCCATACGAGCCAAATCAGCACTGAAGTCAAAAGCGAGAAAGTATATATTTTCTGAAAAAGCTAGATTTCCATTGTAATCACGGGTAGTGCCTGATTACCTTGGCCCCCGTAGAGTTTCATTGCAGCGCGAGGCATTGTCCGATTGGCTTGGTGCCTGTAGATTTTAATTGTAATCACGGGTAGTGTCTGATTAGCTTGGAGCCGAGAGGCACCAAGCTAATCAGGCACTACCCGTGATTACAATGGAAATTTCCATTTTCAACAAAATTAATGGACAGTTCGACTGTCTTTTGCCTTCACAGCTAGGGCAGCCATCGTCAAGCAGCCCCACGACGAATCCACTGGAGGCACGCAGTACATGTCGCTCCACACACTGAACCTCTACACGCGCGGCAGCGACTGCTTTCTCTGCTGGAATGATTTGGCGTCTGGAAACTCCGGCGTAAATTGCAAATGGCGTTCCAGTCAACTGACTCGCACTCCTGTTGTATTTTTGTACCTGCGTGATCGCTCTCAAGGCACCTGGCCACAGGGATTGGAAACCCAGATCTGTGCGCACCTCCAACCGTTATACACGACACTCCGGCACAGGCGGAAACATGCAAGAAGTTTGCAGCGTAAGAAATGCGACATGTTTACGCGTACAATCCGGCGCCGCAACAACGGTTAAGCATTACAAATAAGTGTTCGTGAATGGCGCTTTTTTTTTTTTCATGATTTTTCTTAACCACCCCGTTTAACAAGATAATTTTGAAACCTTGTTGAAATTGCGTTTTGTGATATTTTTGCATCATGCATGTATATATATATATTATATATATATATATATATATATATATATATATATATATATATATATATATATATATATATATATGTATATATATATATGTATGTATATATATGTATATATGTATATATATATATATATATATATATATATATTAAGGACAGACGAGGCAGAAGAAAAGGCAGAATAGAATCTGCAGGACGGCGATTAAAAGGTGTTGAGGTCACAGGAAACACAGACAAATCTCACGTGAGGGCAGTGGGCCGAGGCATCGAATAAAACAGGTTCTCCATAAAACAGGTTCTCCATAAAATTCATTAATCCTTAACCCTTTGGGTGTCGGTTGCGGTTTTTGTCGCGATGATTCCGGCAGGAACCAAAAACCGCTACCGACACCCAAAGGGTTAACAATTACAGAAGAATCACCCCTTTACTGCTACGGACTTTCAGCACCCCTTTACTGCTACTGACTTTCGGCGAGAAAAAACCAAAAAAAAAAAAAACCCACCAGCATAGTTAATCAGAATTTGCATGTTTTCATAGTCGTTGTTCTGGGTTTAACATAGACGGCACCCGTGAGTGATAATTGACGACCCTAACAGGCGGCCGTCTTATGGGGTCAGAGAACAACTATCGCGTACGGAGTCGTACGACCTGAACAATAATCAGTTCAGGCGCACACTTTGACTTACCAGGACCATTCAGCTGAACTGAAATGCCGCCATATGTAGAGCAAGCCGGTCTTCGGCCTGGACAACGCTACAGATAGTCGCACTGCGCACGGTTGCCACGTGCAGGGACACAGTGATTGTCAGTTTCTCTCCGCTGGCGCAGGACATGATGTAAAAGGGATGTCCTCCCCTTCGGGTGAGGTCAAACCAATAAAACGGCGCCAGCAAGCGATACAGTTTCAGGAACCCATGACGGTGTTCCAGACAGCAAACAGTTGAGGTTACGTTTACGCCGAACGATTCTCAGCAACGAACGGGAGAGAAGTCAGTCACAGCGGATAACCGGCTTGTATAGACAACACTCCAAACATCTCCCAGTGGCGTACATCTAAAGGTCATGTTACATATTCAAATGAGGTAGATGAGGCAGTGCAAGGACCGATTTTTTTTTTTTTATTATTTTTTTTTTAAATCTTTTGCCTTCTTTGTCATTTTGTACAGAGGCCGTATGCTGGAATTTGCTTAAAACCTCTTGATAGATGAGTAGAGACATGTTTGGTGCTTTGATTCATACCAGCCTTGGCTTATCCAGCGGACTCTTTTTGTCCTAGTTTGAGTTGCCCAGCGAATGGTGATTTGAGGTGTGTACCAGTTCTGGCTGCGCTTGGATGTAGGGTTGGTACAGAATCATGTTGATAGCCAGGAAATAAGACTGGTGATGTCCTTTTTTATTTGTTATTTTTTTTTTTACAAATTGATTTTGTGCATGGCAAATGTGCAGCAAGTGGGCGGTAGTGTTGTTTAGGGGAATGAAAAATTAGGGGATGTCTGGGACAGAATAAGGCTAGGGCATTTTAACAGATGGGACTGCAGGGGGGTGGGGGGGGGGGCCCACTGTGTACTATAGTGAACCTCATCAGCGGGACTCATGAGGATCTATGCCTCTTGGAGATGTTTGGAGTGTTGTCTATGCTGATGGGACAAGGTGGTTATCCACATCGGCTCACTTTGCTCGCGTTGTTTGTTAGTAGTTGGTTGTAAACGAAACCTCACTAATAATTCGTGATACTCACTTCATGAGATCACCCAGCACTTCCCCTCTACAAAACACATAGATGCTCATGCGCTCCTCTGTGCTACAAGAGCTTATACGACTCTGTGTCTCTTTTTCCTATTTTTTATTTTTTATTTTTTTATTTTTTGTTGTTGTTTTGTTTCTATGTCTGCGTCTGTGTCAGGACGGAAAAGACGGACCCCTTCTCTACAGCTAACCCCCCCCCACCCCACCCACCCCCCCACCCCCCCCCACCCCCCCCCCCCCCGAACTAACCCACCTATTTCTGCGTCCGACTTCTTCAAGTTCTCCGAGTGGGGAAATCACTCACGATTGATTCTGCCACTCTACAGCAGAACCTGTTTTTGAGCAGCAAGCATCATGAGGGGCCACCTGTCGTGAAAGACCATCATTGATGTGGCTGTAGCCGTGACTGAGGCTGTAGCCGTGACTGTGGCTGTAGCTGTGGTGGCTGTAGCTATGGGTGTGGCTGTAGCCACCTAAATGATGGTCTTGCATGACAGGTGTCATTTAAAAAAAAAAATATTCAAGACTATTCTGAGTTAACATGTGTTTATTTTTCAGACCATTTATCTTGCAAAAAAAATGTGGTTCCCCAAACAGGTTCCAATGTACTAAGGACGTCCAAACTCACGGTAAAGAATCCGATGCCGTGAATGATGTAGTCAGCGTCGACAGCGCACATAAGACGAATACTGACTCGGAACATTTCTTCAGTGTGAACATCAGAAGCTTTCTCGAAGCTCACTATAAATTAATGTGGGTTATTATTCGTATTAGTCTTATTTTTTATTAATATTGTGCTTATTATTAAACATGTTTTATCATTTTTATTATTCAGAGATGTCCAATCGCTAAGGGACCTCTTTAAAAAAAAAAAAAAAAAAAAAAAAAAGACGTTATACCCTAAGTGTGGTTATAAGTAAAAGTGGTTTATGAGAAAGAGAAAGAGTGTTGTCTGAAAAAGGTGTTGTTATAGCCGACTATTGTGATATCCCACTGTGCTATAATCGGAATTTGTTATATTCATTGATGAAACGAAAACATACTGAACATTCCTACTAGTATGGCTATCCATCCTGTGTTTATGCACCACGTGAAAAGGAAGACATACAAGACATGGCAAGACCTTTACTCCTTCAGCCCCGACACACCACAGCAAGACGTGGCTCGAGCATGATAGTTCAAGGGTGGTGCCAGTATAGCTTGGCGCCCATAGGCGCCAAGCTATTCTGGCACCACCCTTGAACTATCATGCTCGATCTATCTCTAGAATTGTAATACTGTCCTCGGGCAACTTCAAATTTGGCGGTTTCGGCCCTGGGGCAGAACGTGAAGATCACATTACATAGTCAAATTTGGCCCAGTTCAGGCAGTGCAAGGACCGGTGTTTTTAAAAATAATTTTTGCCTTGTTTGAAAATTTGTAGTAGGGCTGAATGTTGAAATTTGCTGGAAATTTCTGGTTAGATGAGAGGAGACATGTTTGGTGCTTTGATTCATACCATCCTGAGCTTATTCAGTAGAGAATTGTGGACCTATGTTGAGTTGCCGTTGACGTAGTGATTTGAGGGGGACGCTGATTTCAGCTGTGCTTGGGTGTGGGGTTGGTAAGGAATCGGGTTCATAGCCAAGAAATGAGACTGTCAATGTGCTGTTTTTATTGTTATTTTGTGCATGGCAAATGTGCAGCTGGTCGGCGGTAGTGTTTTTTAGGGGATTGAAATATTAGGGGATGCCTGGGACTGACTATGGCTAAGAGACTGGACAGTACGGAAACGCGACTGTGTACCGTGGCCTGAAAACGAGACGAGGCAAATACCAACGCAATGGAAGCTTGAATGCTTCGTACCTTCCTGCTGCTTCCTGCGGCCTGGGTTACACACCGCGTGAGAGGAAGAGTCGCAAAAGCTGGTAAGGCCATACGTTTGTGAAGTTTTCTCTTGTGTCTATACGGTTCGCCACAACCAAGTCGAGCGGTGCGTTCTTTTGAAAGCTAGGCTGGCGGGTAGTCTTTCAGAAAACTTCGCTCTGAATCGCTCGCGGAGAGTTCGTGCCAGCGATAATCTTGGGAGATGTGCTGTCCATTTGCAAGAGGCGTAGATAAGAATATGCGCCTTTTGCTGCTTTCTCGTTGGACACATTTATAGCTTTGTTCTTGAAGCGGTGGTGTGGAAAAGAACTGAACTCTCCGACTGAAGAGTCCTGTCTAAATTCCTGAAAAAAAGTCTGACTTTTAAATAGGCATAGATCCGCATGAGCCTAAGCAGGTTACGGGCTCCCAAGTCAACCTATGAACAGCCCTAATTTTATTAACATCTATGCTGCTCGGGCGAAGAGATTTACCCTGATTATCTGTCTATCCGGTATGGTCTACAAGAATTGCTTGGAAAGTTTCAGTCAAACAGTGCGAACCCAGCCTCCCTACATATCTGTGTGGGACATAGATTTTCATAAACCCCTGCGAGTCCAGACAAAATCCTTTTTGATTGCAAGAGGCATAGATTCTCATGAGTCCCTGCAGCCGCAGGGGTTCATGAGAATCTACGCTCTTGCTTAGGATCGAGTCGGTATACTGACAGCCGTCTCGTACGATTTTTGAGACTCGTTACTTAATCAGGGTGCATGCAGCCACTAGTTTACACTACCAATGGCTCCATGGGGGCAATTTACATACCTTGGCCCAGCATTTTGCATCTATGTTTCTTATAAAGAGGTATATGTCAAAGTTTCAGCGTGAGGCTGTTTCGCACTTCTGTTTTTCGCGCGCGGTCGTATTCGTAATTACTCTGCCGGTATTGCCAGTCAAGCGAAGCGACAGCGTTTGAAAACAATAGTCTACCTGTCGCTTACCTTTCTGGCTTTACCTGATACTCTCCCGCAGGGAACGTCGAGCAGTGTGCTGGGGAAGCTGAAAACACACCACCCACCCACCCACCCACCCCCCCCCACACACACACACACACAAGGCAACTGATGCTGCAGTTAGTTGATAATCGTTAGCCTTTAGATTTCTGAGTCCAGGGCAATGATCGAGCAGACACCCTCGATGTCAAGGCAGAAATCAAAGTGGAACTACGAGGGGGGGGGGGGTAGGGTGGTAGGGGGTAGGGGGGTGGGGGGTGGGTGGGGGGGGGGGCAGATCAGACATGGTGACTGAGAAACCTGAGAAAGCATTTCCAGGAACAGAGCCAAGGGCACCACACAGTCTATCGCCTCCATAACAGAGCCAAGGGCACCACACAGTCGATCGCCACCAAAACAGAGCCATGGGCACCACACAGTCGATCGCCTCCAGAACAGAGCCAAGGGCACCACACAGTCCATCGCCTCCAGAACAGAGCCAAGGGCACCACACAGTCGATCGCCACCAGAACAGAGCCAAAGGCACCACACAGTCCATCGCCTCCAGAACAGAGCCAAGGGCACCACAAAGTCGATCGTCACCAGAACAGAGCCAAGGGCACCACACAGTCCATCGCCTCCAGAACAGAGCTAAGGGCACCACACAGTCGATCGCCACCAGAACAGAGCCAAAAGCACCACACAGTCGATCGCCTCCAGAACAGAGCCAAGGGCACCACACAGTCCATCGCCTCCAGAACAGAGCCAAAGGCACCACACAGTCCATCGCCTCCAGAACAGAGCCAAAGGCACCACACAATCCGTCGCCTCCAGAACAGAGAAAAGAGCACCACACAGTCGATCGCCACCAGAACAGAGCCAAGGGCACCACACAGTCCATCGCCTCCAGAACAGAGCCAAGGGCACCACACAGTCCATCGCCTCCAGAACAGAGCCAAGGGCACCACAGTCGATCGCCTCCAGAACAGAGAAAAGAGCACCACACAGTCGATCGCCACCAGAACAGAGCCAAGGGCACCACACAGTCCATCGCCTCCAGAACAGAGCCAAAGGCACCACACAGTCCATCGCCTCCAGAACAGAGCCAAAGGCACCACACAGTCTATCGCCTCCAGAACAGAGCCAAGGGCACCACACAGTCGATCGCCACCTGAACAGAGCCAAGGGCACCACACAGTCGATCGCCTCCAGAACAGAGGCGTGGAGAAAAGCAGCAGACGTTGGGCAGACTTGAAAAGACACGAGAGAACCACAGTAAACCAGACCCAATATTGGTACAATATCGAAAGGAACTCTGGGAAGACGGGCGGGGTGGAGGCCTTTCCGAGCGCACAGATCCCATCTTGACCGAACCGAACTGAACTAAGATTTCGAATTTCGCGGTTCACAGTTGGTTGGTTAATTTTCGCAATTGGACATAACTGTGTGTGCTGGTGTGCGATTAGGGCCCTTACGGCTGCAAGCGACCATCAAACATGTAGCAATTCGCCACAGAAGCAGGCTGTGTGTAGACCTGTGGCACCTTTCAGGAAAGGTATATTTCATTGGAGACGAACCGCATCCGCGGGATACGCGGCTTAAGCCGCGTATCCGGGTGCAGTTCATCTCCAATGAGTTAGACTACTAAAATCAAATGCACCACTGACGTCAAACTATCTACAGTTTTTTTTTTTGATGAAGGAATTCGGCTTTGAGGCATTGCGCACGCAAATCTGCTTACGGCTTTCCGTGAGGAATCTGATCGCACACCATTAACCCTTTCAATCACTGCACACTGGACGACGACCTTCGCTGGAACAAACGCAATGTAACGTGAGACCAGATACATGCGCAAAGGACACAGATCCTCATGAGCCCCCGCGACTGCGCGGTAAGTTAGTGCGACTGCGGGGGCTCATGAGGATTTATGTCTCTTGCAGACGGGTAGCCTAAATCTTGCCCCGGCAGTGAAAGGGTTCATGCAGCTGCTACTGCGTGTCTGAGATGTATGAGATGCGTGCTTCAAGCCGTAAGGTTCCCAAATCACAGACCAACACGCATAATCCGATAATCGATGACAAGAGGTTATAGCAACAACAAAAAAAAACAAAAAAAAAATTCTCCGGATGCAAGGCAACCACGAAAAAAAAAATAATAAAAAAAATAAGCGCATTAAAAGAAGAAGAAGAAAAAATTTAATCAGAATCAGAATGCGAAACAAGGTTAGTGCGGTTGACAAAAAAAAAAGCACGGATTGTACTCTACCCTGACCTCTTTAGATAGTAGGTTACATAAAAACCTGACTCAGATTTTAATCGGAACTTTTTGGTCGCTCGCACGGGCGAGGCGAGAGAGAGAGAGAGGGAGAGAGAGAGCGAGAGAGAGAGAGAGAGAGAGGAGAGAGAGAGAGAGAGAGAGGAGAGAGAGAGAGAGAGAGGAGAGAGAGAGAGGAGAGAGGAGAGAGAGAGAGTAATCTTGGTGAAAATCAGAGAAAGTTCGACGAATGATTTGTGGTAGCAGACGGAGGCCTAAAAATAAAAATAAAAAAAGTTGAAGTTGATAGACCTAATTTTCACGGTATCTGAAATGAATACTCTGCGATAAAATAAGAATGAAGGAATGAGAGAAAAAGGAGAGTGAAGAAATCACACACATACGCACTCTTTGCCAGTTCACCAATACCCCCCCCCCCCCCCCCCCCCCCGGGTCTCCCCCCCCCCAAAAAAAAAAAAAAAATAATAATAATAATAAAATAAAAAATAAATAAATAAAATAAAATAAATAAAACAAGAACAACACACAAAAACACACCGAGCAGATTTCGAGCCATCTTGTAACCCTTCAGCTGCCGGTGCTTTTCGTCGAGGTGATTTGTGCAGGAATCAAAGCACTACTGACAGTCGAAGGGGAATCCCCTCAGTACCAGGGGCCATAATTCTGACGCAGAAACCACTGATGACGGCTTGACGAACATGGATACAAATGACGCGAGCAAGAGCTATTGGCCCACATGCCCCTCCACCCCCCCACCCCCACACCCCCCACCCACCCACCCCTCGCCCCACAGTGGTTGTAAGGCGGATGGAGATCTATCAAAACAATATTTTTTGTTGGTTTGCTAGCTCGTAAAATGTGTGCTTTTGCTGGTTTGTTCCTTTATTTCATTTGTTGATTCGTTGGCATGTTCGGTTGATGGTTGGTGGGTTTTGGTTGTTTGGTTGGTTGGTTGGTAAGTTGTGTGGTTGATTTGGTTGGCTAGCTGGCAGGCTGGCTGGCCGGCTGGCTGGCTGGCTGGGTTGTTGGTAGGTGGGTTGGTTGGTTGCTTGGTTTGGTTGCTGGCTGGTTGGTTTGCCGGATGGTTGGGTTGTTGGTAGGTAGTTTGGTGGTTGGTTGGTTGGTTGGCTGCTTGGTTGATTATCTGTTTGCTTTCATTGGATTTGGCATAAGTTTTATAGTGAGACGCTTTCTTTAGCCCTGCTACTGCTTTACGAACAAAAACTCTTACGCGTGGTTCGACAAGAAAGACTCAACAAGATGGGATGAACCATAACCCACAAAGTCCCTTCTATATGCGAGCTGGCCTCGCTGTCAAGGGTCTCTACCTTTCGTCTTTGACCTAATTCTGATGATGAAATATCTCCTTTTGAAAAAGCCTCGCAGATCTGCCAAAGCGCCACGGTGAATGTTTAAAGGGGCGCAGTGCATACGCGTCATTGGTTTGTCAAACGTCATTTATCATGACGTATTTTTGTTTTTTTACGTAATTTTATATTTAGCGTGATACGAGTTTCACTTTCGCTTCAAGACTTGAGAAAATGGTGAAAAAAGTAGAATTTCACAGTACGATTTCAGTCTTGCCATATAATTTGTATATGAAATCACTTTATCTAGCTACATGATACACTATGTGATAGATCAGTGATAGATCATTTATGAAGACACAGAAGAGCAATGGCCCAAGGACAATGCCTTGAGGCACGCCACTCGTGACAATACTGTGGGACGAGTAATTACCATTTAAGAACACTCTTTGCCTCCTACAGCTCAGGTAGGAATTAAAAAGCGACACGGCATCTGCATTGCACAAAAATATGCTTGAAGTCTAGACAAAAGGATGCTGTGGTCTACAAGATCAAAGGCTTTTTGGAAATCAAGATAGACTGTCCCATTCATTTGAGAACTATTCATAGAAGTTAACCAGGTGTCGACAAGTTTTGTTAATGCCGTATGACACGAATATGTTTCGGTCGAGAGAGAGAGAGAGAGAGAGAGAGAGAGAGAGAGAGAGAGAGAGAGAGAGAGAGAGAGAGAGAGAGAGAGAGAGAGAGAGAGAGAGAGAGAGATAGAGAGAGAGAGAGAGAGAGAGAGAGAGAGAATCAATGAATCAATGAAACTTATTTACAACGGTTTAGCATTGACATCGTCATCGACACAGCCATTTACAAACTGCCGTTGCTAGCAACTACAAGACTAATACAATATACATACATATAAGTAAACATAATACTTGCAAACAGATGACAACACTGTTCACATAGACAGACATACTCATAAAAAACTAGACCGAAAGGGTTGACTGCCAGTGCTTGTAATTTAGAAAAAACTACCAAGTGAGTAGGAAAAGCACTGTCAAGGGAGAGAAGTGTGCATGATAGACCAATGATCATAGATCTACTTTGGTCCAAGCACACACACAAAAAAAAAAGATAGGAAAGAGGGGGCACTAAGTAAGAGACTGAAAGCAATGCATATGGAAGCCCCCCCGAAGGGGGGCGTATCACATATCCCACTGTTCCAGCCCCTAGGTGCATGGAAATTTAAATCTAGGTCCCCCAAGTGGGGGTCCAGATATTGAGCCGGTGTGGACAGCTGTTTCGGTCTTGGCGACTTCATCAGCACACCATCGGCAATACTGGAGGAAGAGAAGGAACTTCTGCTTACCTGCAAAGAAGACCACATTTTACTGTGGTTTCTGCAGGGGCATACATTCCATGCCTCCACCCAGAGCCAAATTTCCATGCACCCTAAGAGAGAACCTACTAAAAAGGGGGAAGGAGTTGCAGTCGAAATTGTAGTAAAAAACTAGACCGAAAGGGTTGACTGCCAGTGCTTGTAATTTAGAAAAAACTACCAAGTGAGTAGGAAAAGCACTGTCAAGGGAGAGAAGTGTGCATGATAGACCAATGATCATAGATCTACTTTTGTCCAAGCACACACACAAAAAAAAAAAAGATAGGAAAGAGGGGGCACTAAGTAAGAGACTGAAAGCAATGCATATGGAAGCCCCCCCGAAGGGGGGCGTATCACATATCCCACTGTTCCAGCCCCTAGGTGCATGGAAATTTAAATCTAGGTCCCCCAAGTGGGGGTCCAGATATTGAGCCGGTGTGGACAGCTGTTTCGGTCTTGGCGACTTCATCAGCACACCATCGGCAATACTGGAGGAAGAGAAGGAACTTCTGCTTACCTGCAAAGAAGACCACATTTTACTGTGGTTTCTGCAGGGGCATACATTCCATGCCTCCACCCAGAGCCAAATTTCCATGCACCCTAAGAGAGAACCTACTAAAAAGGGGGAAGGAGTTGCAGTCGAAATTGTAGTAAAAAATTAGACCGAAAGGGTTGACTGCCAGTGCTTGTAATTTAGAAAAAACTACCAAGTGAGTAGGAAAAGCACTGTCAAGGGAGAGAAGTGTGCATGATAGACCAATGATCATAGGTCTACTTTGGTCCAAGCACACACACAAAAAAAAAAAAGATAGGAAAGAGGGGGCACTAAGTAAGAGACTGAAAGCAATGCATATGGAAGCCCCCCCGAAGGGGGGCGTATCACATATCCCACTGTTCCAGACCCTAGGTGCATGGAAATTTAAATCTAGGTCCCCCAAGTGGGGGTCCAGATATTGAGCCGGTGTGGACAGCTGTTTCGGTCTTGGCGACTTCATCAGCACACCATCGGCAATACTGGAGGAAGAGAAGGAACTTCTGCTTACCTGCAAAGAAGACCACATTTTACTGTGGTTTCTGCAGGGGCATACATTCCATGCCTCCACCATGTGCTTGGACCAAAGTAGATCTATGATCATTGGTCTATCATGCACACTTCTCTCCCTTGACAGTGCTTTTCCTACTCACTTGGTAGTTTTTTCTAGACATACTCATAGACTCACAGGCACCCCCCCCCCCCCCCCACTCCACCAGCCCCCCTTCACACAGAGAGAGAAAGAGAGAGAGAGAGAGGGGGGGGAGAGAGAGAGAGAGAGAGAGAGAGAGAGAGAGAGAGAGAGAGAGAGAGAGAGAGAGAGAGAGAGAGAGAGAGCGTGCGAGAGAGAGAATTACGTCATATTTAGAGTATTGTGTCAATGTCTGCGTGGTGACGGAGTTGCGTCTTTTACGTCACCGCCACTGTCTGACTTTCTTCAGAAGTCAAGGTTCTATACTGTTTTAAATTTTTCTAAAAAAAAAAAACAAAAAAAAAAAAAAAAAAAAACTTTTACTGAAGAAGTTGAAAAGATACAAAGCTCATCTTACGTCTCTTTCCAAGCTAGCTATATCCACAATTCTCCAAGCTAGCTATATCCACAATTCTCCAAACTAGCTATATCCACAATTCCCCAAGCTAGCTATATCCACAATTCTCCAAGCTAGCTATATTCACAATTCTACAAGCTAGCTGTATCCAAAATTTCAAGTAAATAATTATAACAAAAATTACGGACTCTAATCTGGGTCAACCGACTTTCTATAAACTGTCTTTTATGTCTTCAAGGAGACATCCCGTTACAAAATGCTCGGAGGCTCTCTTAGCCACCCATTAGGGTATATATTTCGCCAAGTTTCAAGCATGTGCGTACAGCAATATCGGAGATTCTGGTGTTTACGTACATACGCACACACATATATGCACATAATATGGCGCTTCGCGCCAAATGTACGTTCAGCAGCGAGGTTGGCGTAACTAGACATGACGCAATTTTTATCTTGTTACTTCAGCTGTCAGAGGATTAGGCCTGCCCGTCTTTGACATCATGGAAATGCGGCTATTAAATTCGCCCCACCGCGACCCGTCCTAAAAAGTCCCCTCTATAAATAGAAGAGACTTACGAAACAATGGGGGAGCGACAAAAAGCCACGATGATATACGCGGGCGCCGACAGCAGAAAGTGGCGTCCTAACCCTACACCTAATCGAGCGTGTAATAAGTTATTGTCTCCCAGAAAATCATGAAAATGCCACCCGTAGGCTTCCTGCCAGCCTCTATCAGATTTACGACTCCCCGCCGACAAGCAAACGAACCTCGGGCCGACTACAGCCTTAGCTGGCCCGGGCACGGGCCAGCTAAGGCTGTAGTCGTTCCGAGTACCTGTTTCTCAATGGGTTTGATCCGGAGGACTTAATTATATTTTTTTTATTGTATCAATTGTTTTTCCCCTCCAACTGCCTGCATACATCGAATACAGCGTAGCCCGAGTACCACTGTTAGCCCTTAAATCTCTGACATGCTATGATAGGATGTGTCTCGACCATGATAGTTCAAGGGTGGTGTCAGAATAGCTTGGCGCCTGTCGTCGGCGCCAAGCTATTCTGCCACCACCCTTGAACTATCATGGTCGATCAGTCTCCAGAACTGTGTCGACGACCTTAAAATATATCTAAATTCAAAACAAACAAAAAAATCATCCTGAGGATGTGATGGGTTACAAGAATATTTGTTTTCATCCCTACGTCACACGACCAGTCCCTTTAGCGCAAGCTGTACCATGTGACCGTGATACAAAAACCCTTGTAGCGACTAATGGCGGACGTTCTGTAGCCCTCTTCTGACGCGTCTTGGATGCCAGTTTTGTTCTATAAAAGATCACCAGACGTTCTAAAATACAAAGTTACTTAGTGTTGTTCGAAACAACAGGCACACTACTGGAGACGGCAAGATCATGAAATATTTTAAATTACGTCATAAGTCTATTATGTATAAATATATATTCCTTTTACTGACGTCAAACATGTCTGGCGCGATCCTGGTCGGAAGATTTCTGTACGATTTCATTACGAAAATAGTGGAGGAATGAAAACAAATACGTTATTGGTAGGAGTGGCTTGCTGCACGGACCCTTGTAGGCCTTCGGGAGGTCAAAGAAACCACTGTACCCCTCAGGACTTCAGCCTTCGGGGTACAAAGGTTCCTTTGATCTCCCTCAGGCCTACAAGGGTCCGTGTAGCAAACCCCTGCGACCAATAACTTAATATAATGTCACACTGATCGCGGCGATCGAGCGACATCCCCCTCCCCTCCCCCCCCCCCCCCCCTCGCTACCAACAAATTCTTTGGGAGCCCTCGCTGTCAAGGGCAACTATCTATTTTCTTGGATCTTTCTGATGAATAACTCCTGCTGAAGAACTCCTAAGCCAACTTTCTGAGGGTGGCATTTTGCCGCTGGCTGCAATGACGAATCGGACGCTGCTGTTTATATCACAATATGCTAGTCTGTGATTTTTTACCTCACGGCTTCAAAATCACAGATCAGCACACCTGTATATTCGGGGTAGAGCGCCCGCGTATTTGGCTTTACCTGTAAACACAGGTATTATGTTTTGAACCTGCGAGTAAAAAAATGTGATATCATATATATAGGATGAAACGGTGCGAGTTGCCGTGGAATTTGCCGTTACTATAAGTACAGGTATAGTCTTTGTTCTCACAGTGTATATTCTCACAGTGTTTGTTCTCACAGTGTTTGACCAAACGAAAGAAGTTACGGCAGAATACTTCCCCCCACCCCCCACCCCCACTATTTGCTGACACATGTTTGGCGGTCTGCGTTCAGTTATTGACTGCCCGGTTTCCAGCTGCTTAGAACCTGCATTAGGTCTATACGGCTGAGTACGTAATATTCAATAGCACAGGTCAGCACACAAATCAGTCCATCAACATAATAATAATAATAATAATAATAATAATAATAATAATAATAATAATAATAATAATAATAATAATAATAATAATAATAATAAGCGCATTAAATAGGCGCTTTATCCCAATTGAAAATCGGCTCAGAGCGCCGCCGCGAACTGAACCCAACAAGCACGCTCACGTGAATCACCCGCATTCACTCACGTAAACACAGAACATTCACGTGGTGCTAAGGGCAAGCTCAAGCGAGCTACTGAAGTTCTTAAAAATTCAAAGAGTTTTGTATTTGAAATTTGATTAAGTGGGCTGAAACTGATAGCAACATCGTGGGGGAGGAAAGAGCCGGAGTACCCGGAGAAAGAACCCCCGACGGTCCGCCCGAATTAACGGTGACACTTACTACAGGAGAAAAAGTCCGACGCCGGAACTTAGTTTCGAACCTCGTACCTCTTGCATTGTACCGCTGCGCCACGGACCCCTTCGCCGTCATGGGTCACGAACTGCGAGTCTGAAATCACTGCGCAATGATCGACATTCGCGTGGAAAAGATGCAAATGGGACAAACATTAGGCATGAACAACACAGGACTGACAAGAGACATACATCCTCATGAGCCCCCGCGATAGCGGGGGCTCATGAGGGTGTATGTCTCTTGCAGCTGGGTGGCGTTCGCTTTGCCCCGGCAGTTTAGGGGTTAACTGCATCCATCGTTGACTAAAAAACTTTCCGTACTCGGGATCGATTCAACAAACACTAGCGTGGCAGGTGTCCTAACCACTGTACTACCGATACCGATTACCCGCGGAAATTCAAGATTTAAGATTGAATTTCTTTTTTCTCTCTTTGGGGGGGGGGGGGGGGGGGTCCGTTAAAATGATACTGAATATAAAAGTTTTTGAAATATTGTAAAAGGCATGAATTCTCATCAGTCCCTGCAACTGTTGTGGCTCATGAGGATCCATGCATTTTGTTCTGGAGCACGTTCAAGAGATCCCGAGAGGTGTTTGTGATACACAAAAACTTGTGGCGTGTAACTGCGACCGAGACCGTCTAGCGAGTGTACGGTTCTGTCAGGTGTTGCGCGCCCATAAACACAATAACTGTACGAGTCGTTTGTTGCCAGGATCACAGGAGTAACACAATCACCTGCTCCGGTCGAGGTGCAGAGATGCACCTAAGACGCACAGAACCTCACATTGCAAACAGGACTAATCTCTGCCAATTGTGTTGTACCCGTCTTTTCTAAGCGTGTTTCTTTCTCCGTTGGGTACTTCTTTTCTAATCTCTGCCAGCAACAAAAGCATGGAATCCTTGAGACGCAGAGAGACAGATGCTCGTATACGGAATCGATCCCTTCCGAGAGGCCGCAGATTTCCTGGATAAAATACAGCAGAACCCGTCTAAGAGATCGCCTGTCAATAAAGACCGGCTTTTATGTAGCTGCGGGGGCCACCCTTATGCCAGATCACCTGTCATTAAAGATCATCATTTAGGTGGTTAAATGATGGTCTTTAATGACGTGATACTTTTGCCGTGAAGACTTCTCCTGAGAGAGTACCTGCCTTTTTAAGACAGTTTTCTTTAATACAAAGTGGTTGTTCTAAACAGGTTCTACAGTAAATGGACCCAAAGCCGAGATAACCAGATTCCCAAGCCGCAAACAAGTGTATTAGAATTTTACTGGCAAAAACGATAATAATACCCTCATGATCCAATGCGACTATACTGTCAAAGGTGCGCTTGGTTTCAACAAGACCAAGGTATGGATACTCATTAAAGTTAACCCCTTTGCGAATCGGTAGCGTTTATTTGTTTTGGGGTTGTTGTTTTTTTTTTTTGGTCGCGATAATTTCTGAAGGAAACATTACGATAAAAACCGCTATCGACACGCAAAGGGCTGTGCAGCTACTAGCGCTGAAGACTGGAGAGTCTGTTACATGAGTGAGCTTAGTCCTGCGCAAGTCACTAAGCGAGGTGCTCCGCGATAGCGGAGCGCCTTGCTTAGTGGCTGCCGCAGGGCTAAGCTGACTTACGCTACAGCGGAGCACCCTGCTTAGAGACTGGGAGCAGGACTGACTAAAGGCTTCCTCACCCGGAGAAACGAAACGAAACATTTCGTCGAAATGTCCACTCACAAACCAGATAGGTGAGGCTAGCGCTGGCAGAATTGACGTGTAGCCGGTTCCTGACTGACGGGTCAGCGCTAACCAATCAAAATGCGCGAATGAGACACACCCGCGTGATGCGAGAAATCGGCTATGTTGGTCCGACATTGAGGCTGAGTGAGGATGTATCAAATTGTGTAGTCTGTAGACCGCCGCTGACGAGTCGAGCAGCCTGCACAGTCAGTGAACGTCAAGTACCGGGATGGAAACTGACATCTCTTCGTTTGCACAAAGGTCAGTTCATATTCATTTCTCCTGAATTTGTTCATTATAAAAATGAAACGGGTAATGTCAGTTTGCCCATGTTAATATCTGTTGTGAAGGCCGAAGGTGGTAAGATCACTCACTATACAGCAAGTCCGGCGTTTCTCAGTAGCTTAGCTACCATGGTGAAAGCACAGTGTACGAGTGCGAGAGATAGCTCTGTTGAATGTTTCTTAACCCTCATCATTTGGAATACAACCAGTGTGTGAAATAAGTCTAATATAGTGCAAGGGTAGTGCCAGAATAGCTTGGCGCCTAGAGGCGCCAAGCTATTCTGGCACCACTCTAGTCATGTTTATCTGTAAGTACTCAATCAGTCAATGTAGCTTGCATATGGCAGTGTACAAATTTGAAGCTTTTAGCCTCGGTATGATATGGATTAATTTTATTTACAGCATTTTGTCAATGGCGAACCGTCAGAAGCGTTTCCAGACCCGCTGCCAGCATGCCCTGCTTTGCCCAGCAGTGGGACAAGTCACACACACCAGCGACCACCTCCCAAAAAGCGACCGTCAACAGAGCTGCATCAAAAACGTTCACGCAAAACACTGGTTGCTCCAAGGTATGCACCGATTTGCATTTCACAATCTCTTTAAGTCTAAGCATACTTACGGTTCCTTCACACACTCTTTCATACACACTAGCACACTCTCTCGTACACAAAAATATACATTTTACACATGCACACACTACAGGAACACAAACAGCAGTTTCTAGGATGCAAACAATCTGTTTATTTTATTTTTAGGCAAAAGACGTGGCTGCACACAAGTATGTAAGATGCCACGAAACAAGCTCCTATGGTGGCAACACCCTTTGAGTTTACAGCAACAAACACAATGTGATTTACTACATATCATTAACTTCATGTTTGTTGATGTAAACTTTGACAAAGGGTGTACATACAATATGAAAATTATCCATTTAACTAATACATTTTTAATAATATTATCACTGTACAAGTGCAGCTACAGATGCCAAGTGTGACCAGGAAGAATACAGTGTCATTCATGAGTGTGCAACAAGTTTGTCCTCCCCCTTTTAGCTTTGCCTTTCTCGTGATGTAGTCAAAGGCAACAGCTCCTGTTCCATAAGTGGTACCTGTAACATAGAATAAATAAAATCGAACATTCTGTATTTATATCACAGTTGACGACTGCTTTCTAACTGTGTCATTACACTGCCGTACTGATTTCATTTGTTTCAGATTTGATCATTTGCAGAGAAGAAGCATCTCAAGGTGCAGCTTGAGGCAACTCGCGCTCATGTGCAGAAACTGGAACAGCTGTGTGCCAGCCAAGCCATATATGCCTGCAGGATTTTGAGCAGAATTTAGATAATCATTTTAACCCACTGACCTCTCACGCCTCCTTTGGCCCATGTTTACATAGCATTAAACTATGAGACATAAATATAACTAAATGTGGATATGCAGTTGTCTGAGCATTTATCTCAATAACTGCTCTGACAACTGCATATCCACATTTAGTTATATTTATGTCATAGTTTAATTCCAGTGCCCCCATTGCCCTCGCAGGTATGGCTCCAGGATTGGCTTGGCCAGCCACACCCGCACCCACAAATAGAAGTCATGTACAATGACGACATAATCGGTTTTGATGGTAAAATTAACCTGTGGGGTGTTTGAAACCATTAGTTCTTATTCATTTAAATATTAAGAATAGAGTACTGCCTCCTTAGTTAACTTATCATCCATGCTGAAGAATGACTCATGAGCTCCTACAACTGCAAGGACTCGCATAATGTGCTCTTTTGGGACAGTTCTAGGATGACATGTTTTCCATACTTTTAAATGTGCTGTTATAAATAAACCTTCTACATGTCATCAGCAGTCATTTTTGCACATGCAGACAGAGAGAGAGAGAGAGAGTGTGTGTGTGTAAATTAATTATGTGCATACAGATTTACTTTCCACACACACAGGGACAACACACCCACACACACGAACTGTACACAAGTATGCATACAGGTATATTGCCGCACAATTGTGTGAACATACAATTCTAATAACAGTATCTTCAAATTACACAGTTTCAACCAAAATATGCACACTGAAGTAAAACTTACCTGTTGTCATCAAAGATTGCAATGATGGGCTTCCTTTTCTTGTTGACGTTTCCGTGAAATAATCTGAATCATGATGGAAACTGGCTCAGGAGTGGAATTTTTTCATGGGGTGTGTCCCATTGCTGTCGGATGGCAAGCACACGAGCGAGTCTGAACAAAAAAAAACACAGCTAAAACTTAAAGCACGGCAACACACAAGCTTAGGAAGTTTGTAAGCAAACCATGCCATATGCAGCATTGTGCTCAGTTTTAGTACATTCGCAGGCTTTATCAAAATTCTTGCACAAACGATAACACAAACTCTCCTTCGTCAATGGAACACACGGCATCTCACAGTATAACAAACTGTCAACGGCTAAAACTATGACAAGCACAGTCTATACTTTTAATGCATAATGTAGAATTGATACATACCCTGCTTTGCATGTGCAGAATGCATCCGTAACCATCTTCTTCGTTGGGTCAATGGACAGGTGCACAGAGTGTGGCTTTCCGTCACTTGGCCGCTCAGTTGACTGCGGAAATTTCAGTGTTCCGTGCACGTCAAAGCCAGATGAAGCACACAAAATTCGGACGCTTTGAATGTACTGCTCACAGCTAAACAAATCTGCACGTTGTCTCTGCCTAAGGGTGATAGTGTATGGCAAGTATTGCTCCGAAATATCGTCGGGAATGTCTGACAAGCGCGCACTTACACACATGGATGCAGCCACAATCGCTTTCCACAACATTTCACCGTTTCACGAAATGCGAAATGACACATTTCACGAAATAGAACCTGTCTCTATTCGCGAAACATTTCGCCGAAACATTTCTACCCGTCACCCAATCAGCGTCGTCCGCTCGGTCACACCCAATCTGACGTCATTGAAGTCCACACACTGAAGATAGCAACGGTAAAGCGATGCCGTGTAGTCAGGTCTATTATGGCTAGAATTGCGTGATGTGACGTGCGATTCTGTAAGATTTAAGCGGAGAAATCATTTTCGAAATGGAATCTATCAAGTATCAACACTAAAGTACACCAAAATATGATTTTAGGTCAGTTTTCTGAACCCCACTTTCATCGGCTGCTCTCGGTGAAGCCGCCTACAAGATGGCGGCTATCGCTTCGAAACGGCGGCATCGTCCTCGATTCACTTGAACCAGCCCTGTTTATGCGCTTACGTTTATTCGATATGGTCGGCAATTCACTTTAATTGTGTAAGTGAAGGCACACATGTCTTATATGTTTAGTTTTTAAGCGTCAGTAGTCAGAAATATGACCCGATGTCCACGCGATACAAACCAGAGCATGTGTCAGTGAAGAGTTACTTCCCCTGTACCAATCGAAATGAATTTTCACCGCGTTTCTGCGTGTGCAGAGAAGGCATTTTGATGCAATGAAAATGTTTCGTTTCTTGTGCATTTCGTTTCTCCGTGTAGGGAAGCCTTAAGCTCGCTAGTTAGTGCAACTGGCCCCAGGCACTAGACTGCATTGGCCTTCGACGGGCCACAGATGCACTACTGACTGATGAGAACGGTCCTGCAGATCTTCATGAGAAGCTTTGTCTTTAGTTGCAGATGGACAACTGAGAGGCTGTCACAACTGACAGCAACCATCGTAGCGGGCATCCGCCAGCATGAGAGGCGGTCGCAGGAACGCCAAAAGCCATGATGGGCCGCCGAGAGACAAATGACTGTAGGTGTAAGTGTCAGTACGGGAGGTCCTCGGGCCTACGCCGCCCGCAGTGGGCTCGCGCACTGTCAGTCGTGCGCAGGCCCACTGCGGCCGACATAGGCCCGAGGACTTGTTGCTTACTGGGAGAGGCGCTGGCCCTAACGGCAGAGGTGGTGATGGGTCCGGGAGTGAGAAATGGTGGGGTAGGTGTGAATACCCTGTTGCATTGTCATGTACCGAATGTGTATTACAGCGGGGTATTTTCCTACTTAAAAGAAGAAACCGGCATATCGGATATTACGTAGTCGCGTAGGAACCCGGAAGCCGAGAGATGGAGGGCTGTGTGGGCGTGTGTGACTGGGGATGGGGGACGGTGTTGGTGCATGTTTGACAGTTGGCCGTACCTCCAGAGCATTTGTTGGTCATTCCTGCTGTTTTCCTGTCATGCATTCTTTCGGCCGTACCCCTGCCAGGACCACTTTAACTTGTGTTTAAGGTAGGGCATTTTTTTGTATGACCATGCTGGGCCAGGCACTCCCCCCCCCCCCCCCCCCCCCCACACCACACACACACTCCCCCCCCAAACAAAAACAAAAAAAAAAAAAAACACGCACTCAAAACATAACACAACAACAACAAAACACCACAAACGTTTGCCCTGTCACTTGATTTTGTTCTCAGATCAATTGGTTGAATCATCTTTAAAGCTCTTCCTATAAAACTGCTACGGGTATCCGTTCATACGAGAAGTGCAGCATTCAGACAAGCGGCTTGATGCCGGCTTTATGCCGCGTATACAGATGCGGCACGTCTCGAATGAGTTTAAATACAAATAACTCAAAATGTGGGAAGGGCGATGAAGGGGGATGGGGGGGGGGAGGGGGGGGGAGGGTGTGTGTGTGTGTGTGTGTGGGTGGGTGGTGGGGGGGTGGGTGGTGGGGGGGGGGTGCAGAATACAGATACAGTTTACGATATCCGAAAAAAAATCTCTGCTTTTGCTTTCGAATTACCTAAATGGACGCAAAGGCGAAGCAGGCACTACACTTCACGGTGAATCACGGTCATTACTCTAACAATTACTAGTCGATCCATCTCCCGCGGTTAGCTTTGAAGTGAATTAGTTTTGAGCTGAACAGCCGACAAAAGGAATATTGCCCAGAAGCCAAATTCTGAGAGCTAAAAGACACAAATATTTCCCTTCTATCCCAGATCGAGTGTGACTGCCAATGTAAACCTTCCCAATTGATATGTTTGTTGGCTAATGGGGCATAGTTTGTGTAACCGCTCCCGTCTCTCTCTCTCTCTCTCTCTCTCTCTCTCTCTGTATATCTGCTCTCCTCTACTGAAAACCATAAATACAAGAGACACAGATGCTCATGAGCCCCCGCAGTCGCAGGGGCTCATGAGGATCTATGTCCCTGGCGGCGTGTGTTGTTCTGTGACCCCGAACCTGAAGAAGACCTCATCAGTAGTTTAGAGCACTGGCTTTGTGTTTCTAGATGGTGCCACGGTCTCTCGCTCTCTCTCTCTCTCTCTCTCTCTCTCTCTCTCTGCTCTCCTCTATTGAAAACCTCAAATGCAAGAGACATAGATCCTCATGAGCCCCCGCAGTCGCGGGGGCTCATGAGGATCTATGTCACTTGCAGCGGGTTTTTGTTTTTTCTCCTGTGACCTAACTTGACCTAGGAAAAAATTTCATAAGTAGTTTAGAGACTGGCTTGAGTTTCTATGCGGTACCACGGTCTCTCTCTCTCTCTCTCTCTCTCTCTCTCTCTCTCTCTCTCTCTCTCTCTCTCTCTCTCTCTCTCTCTCTCTCTCTCTCCTCTCTCCCCCCACCCCACCCCACACCCCCTCTTTCTCTCTCTTCTTTTCTTTTCGGTGCTAGACAAAGTTGTGAAAATATCCTCTGTTTCTTCTGCAAATTGTACCGCTTCCGGCTGAGGAACTATGAAAAAGAAATATCACCTTTCAGGTGCTAAATAGTTTTGTTTCAGCTGACACCCTTAGCAACAATCGGCTGGTGAAGTGAACACCTCCAAACACCAGTTACGTCAATTACGAACTCTTTTGCGTTGGAAGACGAGAGCCATTTCTTGTCAGGTTAAGTTACGGAGCCTGTGACACACGCTTCCTGCTTGTGTTCGTGGTTTTCTTCTGAACATTCTCAAAGAACAGAACAAATTACCAATTTTGTGTTGTCAAATTTCGAAACGTGTCTCAGAAAACAATAAATCTTTTCCCCTATAAGTAAACTCTCATACATGTTCCTGTGTTGTGGATTTAAGTTAACGAATAATCATCTCAGTATTTAAAAGGTATTCTGACTCAATCCTTGAGCTGTTGTGGTGGATCCATACTTTTCGTTAGGACATGGACGCAGTGGTTCTCTGCATGGAAACCCTTTGTCTTCGTATCACGGACAAAAGTTTTCAGAAACACAACCTGTGAAGCAAAATAATCACCATGAGCCCTTCCAACCTGCGGAGGTTCATGAAAATCTGTGGACCCTACACAGTCACGTCACCGCGCACAGATTTTTATACTGAAGAGCAAACAAACCCCCCCCCCCCCCCCCCCAAAAAAAAAAAAAAAAAAAAAAAAAAAAAAAAAAAAAAAAAAAACAACAACAAACAAACAAACAAAGCGACGTCATTTGAATCATCGGAAACACTGAAGTGTTTAGTATGTGAGTACACTGAAGTGTTTAGTATGTGAGTACACTGAAGTGTTTAGTATGTGAGTACACTGAAGTGTTTAGTATGTGAGTACACTGAAGTGTTTAGTATGTGAGTACACTGAAGTGTTTAGTATGTGAGTACACTTAAGTGTTTCCGATGATTCGAATGTTGTCGCATTTCTTTTGCTGGTACGTATATCAAGTTATCATCCCAGTGAGCAGAAGACTCGCGAGTTGACGTCGGCCTTGAGACCACGGAGAACCTTTTGCTTTGCAGGACGGCTCCCTGCGAGAATCAGAGCGGGGCTACCTGCATGTAGCTGTTCAACCTGAGCGCGAGTTGGAAGCCCGGTTAACTTCATCACTGCCAAGGACCTGCGAACACGATCCAAGTGCAAGATACATAGATCCTCATGAGCCCCCGCATTCGCGGGGGCTCATGAAGATCTATGCCTCTTGCTGACACCACGTTGTGTCCCTGTTCCTCGCAAAATTGAAATTCGTTAACGATGAATTAACTCCTTGTACCGCGAGACTGCCCGAAATCCCCAGGTGTTGGCGTTGTCCTCTGAAGACTGCATTGCAGTTCAGGACACAGATCGACCATGATAGTTCAAGGGTGATGCCAAGGGCCAAGCTATTCTGGCATCACCCTTGAACTATCCCCCCACCCCCACACCCCAAACACCCACCCCTAGCCTTCCTCCCCCCCCCCCCCCCCCCCACCACCACCCCTCCTCTCGGAGTACAGGGGGGTATTGTAAAATCAAAAAGAGTTTGTTAATTAATTAACAGAGGGGTTTCAGAAACACATTCTGCGGGGAACTGGCAATGAACTGAGGGGTTTCAGAAACACATTCTGCGGGCAACTGGCAATGAACTGGTTAAATGACTCCTAAATCCGGGGCAGCGAGAGACATAGATCCTCATGAGCCCCTATCGGGGCTCACGAGGATCCACGTCTCCTGAATTTGCACGTGTGTGGAAATGGTGTGTTGGTGGCACGGCGCGGACTTATCAACAAGTGGTGATTGTCTGTTGGTGTTGAAAGCTGTACGGAGTCGGAGATACTTCCTACTCTTCACAAAACACCGCCCATCTCCTAGAGAGGCATAGATCCTCACGGGCCCTCGCAACCTCCAGTCACTCATTAACTCATTCGAGACGAGCCGCCTCCGGATACGCGGCTTAAGCGTCTGGACTCCGTCAGAGGTTAAAGCCGCGTATCCGGAGGCGACACGTCTCGAATGAGTTAATCCCCTTTTGCATGCAGCTACCGATACTTCCAAGCCCAGGTGGGAGGCAGATTTGCAGCCTTGGCTACTTTGGACTGTGACGTAGACACCCTTGCTGGAAATATAAAAGAGGTGTTACTTTCTACAGCAGAAGAAGTGCTGGGGAAGCAGAGGAAGCGCAAACAGCCCTGGGTCACCGATGACATCCTCGATCTCTGTGATGAGAGGAGAGCCTGGAAGAAAAAGAGAGGCCAAGACCTCACATCAGCAAACAAGTACAGACTTGTCAACAAGAAGATCAGGAAGAGGATGAAAGAAGCCAAAGAAGATTGGATTGAAGACCAGTGTTGTAGCGTGGAAGAGGGCATGGCAAACGGCAACAGCAAGAAGGCTTATGAAACGCTAAGGACCCTCACCAAGACTCAACAGCGAACAGCCACAGTCATCGAAGACAGCAGCGGCCAACTCCTTACGGAAAACACTGCTGTACTAAACAGATGGACTGAGTACTGCCGAGACTTGTATAACTACAAGGCTGAGCCAGACACCAGCATCCTCCAAAACAACCAGGCTGGGGCCAGGAAGGCTGAAGACCTGCCAGTGTTAGCTGAAGAGGTGGAAGCAGCCGTACGCGGCCTGAAGGGAGGAAAGTCTCCAGGTGTAGACAACGTACCTGCTGAACTGTTGAAACATGGAGGAGAAGTAACAACGAAGGTCCTCACTACACTCTGTCAAAAGATCTGGGAGCAAAAGAAATGGCCAGTAGAATGGACACAGTCTCTAGTGATCCCGCTCCCCAAGAAAGGAAACCTGAAACAGTGCCAGAACTACAGAACTATCAGTCTGATAAGTCACCCTAGCAAAGTAATGCTTAGAATCATTCTCAACCGCCTCAAAACTTTCGCCGAGGAACTGCTGGCAGAAGAACAGGCTGGCTTCAGAGTTGGAAGAAGCACTGTAGAGCAGATTTTCAACTGCCGCGTCCTGATCGAGAAACATCTGCAGCATCAGCGCGAACTCTACCACAACTTCATTGATTTCAGGAAAGCATTTGATCGCGTCTGGCACGACGGACTCTGGCAAGTCATGAGATCGTTCAACATAGAGGAGGGACTGATCCAAATGATAGAAGCGCTTTACAAGAACGCCTGCAGCGCGGTTCTACTTAACAATCAGTCAGGCGAGTTCTTCAGGACGACGATCGGTGTCCGTCAAGGATGCCTGCTCTCTCCTGTCCTTTTCAACATATTCCTGGAGAAGATCATGCAGGAAACCCTCCACGACCACCATACTTCAATCTCTATTGGTGGCAGATCCCTGTGCAATCTTCGATTCGCAGACGACATTGACCTCATGGCAGGCAGCAATAGTGAGCTCCAAAACCTGACAGACAAACTTTCAAGTAGCGCAGGGTCTTATGGCATGGAGATCAGTACGGATAAAAGCAAAGTGATGATCAACACCACAAGCGACAGCAGCAGCAACATTCACATGAACGGCCAGAAGCTAGAAGAGGTCAATAGCTTCAAGTACTTGGGAGCCACCCTGTCCAAAGACGGTAGTTGCATAGCAGAGATCCGTATCAGGATAGGTACAGCAACATCCGCAATGGCCAGGCTGGACAGGATATGGCGAAGTAACTCCATCAGCTTCACCATCAAGTACAGGCTTTACAAGTCCCTCGTAGTGTCTATTCTACTCTACGGCTGTGAGACTTGGACACTGCTTGCAGACTCAGAAAAGAAAATCCAGGCCTTTGAGAACAAGTGCCTGAGGAAGTTGCTCCGCATCTCGTACCGCGAGCACAAGACCAACGAATATGTACGGAGCATCGTCACTTCCCTGGTGGGCCCACATGAACCCCTTCTGGCAACCGTGAAACGGCGCAAGCTTGCTTGGTTTGGCCACGTGACCCGACACAACACCTTGTCCAAGACTATCCTCCAAGGCACTCTCGAAGGAAGTCGTCGGCGAGGTCGTCAGAGAAAGAGTTGGGTCGCAAACATAAAAGAATGGACCGAACTCGAGATGCCAGACTTGCTTGCCACTGCCCAAAATAGAACTCAGTGGAGAGCACTGTCTGTTGCTGCTGCCTTTCAGTCCCCCCAACGCCCAGTTCGGGCAAGGGACTGATGATGATGATGATGATGACCGATACCGTAAACAAAATACACCAAGCAGCCAAAAGGTACTCAACTGTCAACGAAATACAGCAAACTTCGGGGGAACACACTGAAAAGGGACCCAAATAATTTTTTGTTCTATAATTTGTCCAAGCTTGTTATAGAACAAATCGCCAGGGTACGCAACTGTATGTTGTCATATCCCAAGTTTGTTATAAGCGAAGTAATATACATACAAAAACTGCTGTCGGGACCTGTGAAAAAGTATTACTATATCAGACTGTTTAATTATTTTTTGTTTGTTTGTTTACGTCCGACCTTGTTACAAGCAAAGTAGATCTTACATTTAAAATGTGTGTCCGTGACCGCAGAAAACGTGTTTGGTATAGTCCAATCATACCCCATCTTGTTATGAGAGAAGGCGAGTATTGTACCGGTGGCTGCATGCACACTGGGTGTAACATCTGCAGATTGAACGCTGATGATTTACGCGTGTGTTCTTCAGGGCGAGGAGGTCAGCGGGTTTTCAGCCGTAGATTTAAGAGTCCTCCGGTTGCTGACACTCCGGCGCCAAAATCTTACAAGAGTCGATGACAGACGAGGCCGCTGCCCACTGCGCTATCGCGAACAGACGTGGCCACTTTACCAGCGAAAACCCTTTCTTCTGTCTGCTAGAGGCACAGATTCTCATCAGCCCCAGCATCCACAGGGACTCATGATAATCTATACCTCTTGTTGGTAGAGGGCTAAGTCAAGGCTGGTACATCTGGAAAAGTCTGCCGGCAAAATTGATGGACGAAAAGAAGGTGGGCGATGCAACAGTGCGCCACCGCGGAAGGACTCCGTCAGAAACACTCTCTCTCTTCTCCTTCCAGTCCGCCCTCAAAACTCACCTCTTTCAACAGTTCTAGCACTATAACATCACCACACTCCCCACCCCAAGCTGACTGTCGTAATGTATTGTGGTACTTGAGTCATTGTCAAAAGCGCGAACATGTGTGCGCGTCTTGTGAGTGCGCGCTTATTATTATAAGATAAGCGCATTATAAATACCGTAATTATTATTATTATTACTAGCAATCCACTGCGCCACCGTGGAGCCACTCACCATTTTCCCCTCCCAATCCCACCTCCACCTCCACCCCACCCCACTCAGCCACGATCCATTTAGCGTGTTCTGATTGCAATCAGCGAGAAAATGTCTTGACCGCTGAGTGTATCGCCGACAGTCTCGCGGAGCATTTAACAAGTTCTGATTACAATCGAGGGAATGCTGTTGCTATCGAAAGAAAAACATCTGACGGGTGTCCAGACATTATCATAGCGCGATAAAAGGTCTAGAACGGTCCGTGGACTAAAGCCTTTCACTGCCCGCATTGGCCACGGTCGGGCTGAGTTCTTGAAACCAGGCTATAGGAGCATTTCGGTTATATTACAAACTGCCAGGGGAACATATTTCTAGTGTTCTAAACTCGTCCTGCCCGCGACACACCACAGGAAGATATGGCTCGACCAGGATAGTTCAAGGGTGGTGGCAGAATAGCTTGGCGCCTATAGGCGCCAAGCTATTCTGCCACCGCCCCTTGAACTATCATCGTCGATCTGTCTCTTGAAATTGTAATGCAGACCTCAGAGGATAACTCCAAAATGGGGGTATTTCGTAACTCGGGCACAATGAGTAAAGTCTCTAGTTGATTTAAAGAGGGGACTTTTAAAAATAGGATGACACGCGGTGGAGCGAATTCAATAGCATGCCCGCCATGACGCCCTAGGGCAGCTTTCGTACAAAAGAGACTGTATGGACATGGTTCATCCAGTCTTCTTTTTTTTTTTTTTTTTTTTTTTGTTGTTCACATTTTCTCGGCAGTTAACCCTTTGCGTGTCGGTAGCGGTTTTAGTCGCGATGATTCCTGTAGGAATCATCGCGACTAAAACCGCTACCGACACGCAAAGTACAGGAATAATGCAACTAAAACCGCTACCGACACGCAAAGTACAGGAATCATGCAACTAAAACCGCTACCGACACGCAAAGAAAAAAAAAAACGTTGATGGCTTAAAGGCCCACTACCGCCGTAACTGTTTAAAGATACACTTCTGTAACAAACGGTTACGAAACGCTACACACAGGTCTAGTTATGGTTCATTTGGACACAGGAGAATCCAGTTTAGCGCACGTCGACTTAATATCAAGTAATCTGATAATGACTCCACTCCGTTCTATAAATACAGTGCCGCTATCAGTACGAGAAACAGCTAAAAATAGTTTGAAACGCTAACGGCTGCACAGAATAAATAAGTGCGATTACGCGTGTGCTGTTGCTGCCTGTCCAAACTGCTGGTAAAGTTCATTAGGTGTGTCGACAAGGCATAACAAACACAAACGGTGCAGAAACGTGTCTTCGGATTTATGCGTGATGGAACTTTAACGTTGTTTGTCCACCACGAAGGTGATTTCAAAGACGGGGCACCGAAACAGGGACTGAACAAATCCTGATCCCGGCTAGGTTCAAACCCGCGACCTTGTGAAAGACAGCCGAACGGTTCACCGCCTGAGCTACTCAGCTCTCCTTTCTCGGGGTTTAAATGTTAATCGTACCCGGACGATTCCCTCGATCTGAGGATATGATTGTGGTCGATATCAGCAGAAGATGTAGATTCGCATGAATCCCTGCATCTGCTGACGGGTGTGCTCCTGTCTCATCCACTTACACTGGAAGAGTGACAAGGTATTTCTGTGGCTGATATGCAGAATGATAAATCCTACAGTGTCACTCAGTGACGAAAAATCCCGACACTGGAGCTTTCGACAGGTAATCTTTTCAACAGAGAAAAATCTATTTGATAGATTATCCTTTCAACAGACATAATCCTTTCGAAAGATAATCCTTTCAACGCTAAACCCTTTGATTCCCGAGAACAAAAAAAAGTCAACGCGATCCACCTGCAAAGAGACATAGATCCTCATGAGCCCCCGCAGTTGCGGGGGCTCATGAGGATCTATGATCTTGCTGACACCACTTTGTAGCTGTGTTCCTGGCACATATAGGAAGTCGGATGACCCAGATTAGAGTCCGTAATTTTTTGTCATATTTACTTAAACTTTTGCATATAGCTAGTTTGGAGAAAGACATTGGACGAGTTCGTTATCCAGCTTTGTACCCTTTCAACTTCTTTAAGTAAAAATTAAATATGAGAAATGCGCCATATAAATACCATATTATTATTATTATTAGTAGTAGTAGTAGTAGTAGTAGTAGTAGTATTATTATCAGTATGATTAGTAGTATTATTAGTAGTATTATTAGTATTAGTATTATTATTAGTATTATTATTAGTATTATTATTATAGTATTAGTATTATATTATTAGTAGTATTATTATTATTAGTATTATTATTAGTATTATTATTATAGTATTATTATTAGTATTATATTTAGTATTATTATTAGTATTATTATTATTATTATTATTATTATTATTATTATTATTATTATTAGTATTATTATCTGCGCTCTTTGGCGTTGAACTGTCGAAGATTGCACAGACACGATCTTGCGCCCAGACGTTGAAGGGATTCATCCCTGCAGCCATCACCAGCCTCCTCTATCAAACGAAAATCAGAGAGATATTTCTGTCTCTGGGAATTTTGGTTGACGGGTGAGCGCGAGAATGCAGACGTGGGTGATACGATGATATGTTGTTATCCGCGATAATGCGTATCGCCCACTGATACGCGTTAGACCAAGTCTTGAAATTCAGTGTCGGCGAGTGAACGTTATCCCCCCCCCCCCCTCCCCTTCATTGCCGAGAAGGAAAAAAGAGGAACACGATCCAACTGCAAGAGACATAGATCCTCATGAGCCCCCGCAGTTGCGGGGGCTCATGAGGATCTATGCCTCTTGATGAAACCTCTTTGTGTATATGTCCCTCGGGGTTCTTTGTCTTTGAGTTAACAAAGGTTTCAGAAACCGCACAGTCTGCGTCCACGGGGAGTGACGTGGTTTAACTCCTTCAGCCCCGACGCACCGCAGCAAGACACGGATCGAGCATGCTAGTTCATGGGTGGTGCCGGAATAGCTTGGCGCTCATAGGCGCCAAGCTATTCTGGCACCAACCTTGAACTTTAAACTATCCTGCTCGATCTGTCTCTAGAATTGTAACACGGTCCTTCAGAGGGCAACTTCAACATTTGGGGATTTCGGTCCTGGGGCAGGACGTGTTGACCCATAGCGCTCTGACTTGGAAAGCTGGCCGTTGGCATTGCATCCCGTCTCATGGTGTCTCCGAGGCGCACATATCCATCTATTTAAAGATGCTCATGGCGCCATAGGGATGGAAGCTGGATCTTTGAAAGCCTGCTGCTACTAAGCGCTACTTTAAGTGCAAACCTTCACCCTACTATTAACTTCGGTGCATGTGATGTATTTCTGTTTCCATTTCACCGGCCCTGCCGGGCCTTCTCTTTTCAAATAGCGGTAATGGGATTTTTAACGTGCGCACTTGATGATTACAAGTATGCGTGCTGTACACACGAAAGTGAGACAGACAACCGTAAGCTGAGTCTGTACGTAAATTTGACTCGATGCGAATGAGGAAAAGTCCACATCCCATTCCTGCCCACCACGGGGTTTCGAACCAGGGATCTTACGCCTGCCGGCGCAGTGTCTTATCCACTAAGCTACGTCCCCATGTCTATCTCCTGCCCCACTGCCCCTTGTCATCATCACCCTTCTACAAGGCGTAGGAGGACATTTTTCATTGGGGTCCCAGCGACTGACATGTTACTGCGGGTCCGTCAGACTCAAATCTTCAATCAAAAGGGGGGAAGAGGGGTGGGCGACATTAGTACCGCATCCAACCTTTTCAACCTCGTTCAGATCCAAAATCTTAAAATGAATCTGACGATATTTTTCATCCAGAATTTAGAAAAACAACAACTAAAAGTTAAATAATAAAATGCTGTGATTTTTTTGTCTTACAAGAATTTTCGTTCTTCAAAAATGTTCTTCTCAAAAAAAAAAATTGTGGGCCAAGGAATGCTCTGTCCCGACCTACATATTCATGCCCAAGCCCCCCCCCCCCCTCCACCCCCCGCCCCTTCCACCCCCCCAGCCTCCACCCTTCCACCTCTAGCTTCCCCCCCCCCCCCACAACCTACTTCCGGATCCTATGCACTCCCAGCTGACATAGGCTCTCCGAAAAGTCCTCATTTCGAATTTCTGATTATGATTATGGTCATGATTACAATTATTAGTGTTGGTGTTGCTTTTAGTTTGAATTTGGCAGTGCCGATTGTTAAACACAGCCGAGCTGTAGCCGTGCTACGCCATGGCCGGATAGCCTGCTCTAGCAGTAGCTGTGGAATCTGTGGCAATTCGCTAAATCTGCGTCTTGCTGCACTGCTGTTGACGCAGGAAAGACGAACAAGATGTGCCGCCGCGGCCAGGTATGTATATTGTTATCCTAGCGGAGAGGATTGGGGCTGTTGGCACCATTTCTCAGGTAAATGGATACAGACAATGCCCACCCCTCAACCCTTGAGCCCCCTCCTTGAGGCTGGCATCGTGTTGGTCTGTGACTTTGGACCTTACGGCGTTAGCCGCAAGTTGCAAAACCACAGACCGACACACGGACATTATTTATCCTACACCGAAAACAGAACACCCTGCTGTCTTTGCTATGAGAAGAATAATTATAGAGTTAAATCATGATTGAGTGATGGCATTCAAGAGGTATAGATCCTCATGAGCGCCCGCTGTCGCGGGGGCTCATGAGGATCTATGCGTCTTGGAGATGGGAGCGTTTTGTAGGAGGACGTGCCTGACATTGACCACCGCAAACACAAACACATGACATGTCGAGAGAGATAAGTCTGAATGGCTGAGTGCCCCTAAACATATTCCACGTGCAGCCTTGGGGGGTGAGGGGAGATGGAGAGGGGGGGGGCAGCAGAGAGAGAGAGAGAGAGAGAGAGAGAGAGAGAGAGAGGGAGAGAGAGAGAGAGAGAGAGAGAGAGAGAGAGAGAGAGAGAGAGAGAGAGAGAGAGAGAGAGAGATGATGATGAAACTTTATTTATCAACGGTAAAAAGTTTTGACAGAAAATAATCGTCATTTTACAAACTTGCCGTTGCAAAAGAGATGATGATGATGATGATGGTGATGATGAAAAAACGTTTATTACGATAAAGCTATAGGCATTGAAATACCTTTCTTCCAAACTGTCCTTTAAAGAGAGAGAGAGAGAGAGAGAGAGAGAGAGAGAGAGAGAGAGAGAGAGAGAGAGAGAGAGAGAGAGAGACATGATGATGATGATGAAACTTTAATTATCAACGGTAAAAAGTTTTGATAGAAACAAATCGTCATTTTACAAACTTGCCGTTGCAAAAGAGATGATGATGATGATGATGATGGTGATGATAAAAAAACGTTTATTAGGATAAAGCTATAGGCATTGAAATACCTTTCTTCCAAACTGTCCTTTAAAGAGAGAGAGAGAGAGAGAGAGAGAGAGAGAGAGAGAGAGAGAGAGAGAGAGAGAGAGAGAGAGAGAGAGAGAGAGAGAGAGACATGATGATGATGATGATGAAACTTTAATTATCAACGGTAAAAAGTTTTGATAGAAACAAATCGTCATTTTACAAACTTGCCGTTGCAAAAGAGATGATGATGATGATGATGATGAAAAGTTTGTTAGGATAAAGTTATAGGCATTGAAATACCTTTCTTCCAAACTGTCCTTTAAAAAAAAAAGAAGAGAGAGAGAGAGAGAGAGAGAGAGAGAGAGAGAGAGAGAGAGAGAGAGAGAGAGAGAGAGAGAGAAGGTTAAAAAAGTAAAACCTATATGTGGGCACAATCCCAAGATAAGCTATTTAACAATCTTAAAGGATTACACTGTTAAGTTATTAAAAGTTCTGAAAGTTAAAACTACATTAGGCTGCATGTGCATTAAAAAGAAAAAGAAGAACGTGCCTAAATATTGAAAGAAAAAAAAGTATAATCTGCGTCTGGTTTGATATATTAAGATTTATGCGATAATTAAAAAAAGAATCAAAAATCAATTAGGAGATGGAAACGTGCTCTTTTTTTTTTTTTTCTTCATCTGAGCTTTAGCAGATGAGAAAATAACGTAATTCAGTGTAGATAAAAGAGGATTTCAAGTGGAGGTGGGGGTGGGGAAGGGGGTGGGGGGGGGGGGGGGAGGTAGAGTGGAAGGCGAGTCGAGGAGGGTAGGCAGCCGAACAGGAATCATCGCGACAAAACCGCTACAGACAGCCAAGGGGTTATGGGAAACTTTCTCCTTATTTGTTTCAACACTGTGAGCCCCTGTAGGGAACAGGTCAGAAGAAAATGGATGAAGAATGAGTTAGTCATATGCTGTTAATTAACGACCTCTTCTTGATTTTACAATACTCCCCGGTAGGCCGAGAGGAGGGGGGGGGGGAAAGGGTAGGGGATGATGGTGTGGAGGGTGGTGGGTGGGGGTAGGGGGGGGGGGAGAAATGGGGCTGCCTTTGCTTTGTAAAATGGCTGTGTCGATGACGATGTCAATGCCGTAACCGTTGTAAAATAAAGTTTCATTGATTCATTGTTTGTCGCCCCCCCCCCCCACCCCCTCACCTCTCACTTTGTCTACTCAGTTCCGCAGAGAATTACATAACTCTTCAAGAGGCATAGAGTTGCAGGGGCTCATGAAGATCTATGCCTCTTGTTGCAATCATGTGTGTCCAGTTCCCTAGAACAGAGGATATAATCAATCCTGCAGTGAACTCACCAAATACCGCACGTCTGCCAGACGCATAGATTTTCATTGACCCCCTTTCGTTCCGGGGGTTAATGAAGATTAATGCTTGTTGTCAAGTATCATTTGCCTTCTATTCCCTCCAGCAAATTTTCCAGGGGCGTTTCATTCCACGCGCACGAATCTTGTGGTAACGCGAAGAATGCTAGGTTAATTTGTATTAACTCTTTCTACCCCAGGCACACCACACCAAGATACGGATCGACCATAATAGTTCAAGGGTGATGCCAGAATAGCTTGGCGCCTATGGGCGCCAAGCTATTCTGGCATCACCCTTGAACTATCATGGTCGATCTGTGTCCTGCAGGCTGTGAATGCAGTCTTCAGAGAACAACGGCAAAATTTGGGGATTTCTGTGTTGGGGTAGAATGAGTTAACTCAGCGTCATAATCCAATGTGAACGGGCCACGACCCTTTCCGATCTCGGAACTCACGCGTAAGTAGTGTATGAGACATAGATCATCATGAACACAGGAGCCGGTAACATTATTCGAGAGAAGCAGCTTACGTGGAATAGTGAAGATCTTTGTCTTTGGACTCTGAAGTCGAATTTAAATACATCAAGAAACGTGGATCCTCAAAGCCAGTGAACCTGTACAAGTAAGCAAGAGACGGCCGACTGCTGGGGTTCGTGAGGATCTATGCCGTTTCAGGTGCTCAGAAAGATCGAGTCTTACACCAGGAGAGGTTTGCATTTGCTTTAACCCCGTTGCTGCTGCGAGAAGACACCAGTTCTTCTTCTTCTTCTCGAACGCCGTCCGTCACACTTGGAGTTTGGCTCTCAAAATGAAATCTGTGGTCTTCTGTAGCGCCTGCACAGGCCCGTACAGTTTCTCTTGCCATGAAGGCACCAGTCTTTAACCCATTACAGCCTGAGGATGAATTTTTCAGTTTTGTGAGTTGTCCTCGCGCTGGGACCATATGGCGTTGAGGCGCGTCCCCTGGGTGGTGGATAGGGGGTCCGGCGCGAGAGGGGTGCGCTGAATGAACTAATGTTCTGCGAACCAACATGGTCTAATGAACAATGAACAATGAACAATGAACCTCTATTTTCCAACGGTAGAAGTTATTGGTAACAGGACCAGTTTTCAAACTTGCCGTTGCTACATCTACTACATAAATGACATAGACATGTAAACATACACATACCACACACTGACGCATGTATGCACTCGCTCACGCACGCACGCCCGCACATACGCACGCACACGCACGCTCACACACACACACACACAAACACAAGGGAAGGTGACCCCGACAGAAGACCCCTGGTCCTCCTAGTAAGGGGGTTGGGCGTGGGGGTAGCTTCCCCACCCTGCAAATAAAGAAATAGCTACAAAAACGCCGACGAATAGACAAACAGCAATTCCTTTCCTGGAGGAGGAAGGTTCTTCTACCAGAAGATTTATGACGTCGTGTGGTGAAAGCCGGAAGTCTTCGGAAGCCACAGCTGCCTCTTTCTATCCAGGGACACCATCATGGGCACATGGAATGTCAAGACCATGTACCAGAGCGGGAAGTCCGCCCAGATAGCAGCGGAAATGCAAAAGTACAACCTTTCCCTGCTAGGTCCAGTATCACTAGGCAGGCATTGTCATGGAACCCCCAGGGAAAGAGGAAAAGAGGCAGGCCGAGAAACACCTGGCGTCGAGACCACCAAGCAGACATCAAGAGACTGGGAACCACCTGGAGTAAAATCGAAGGAGAAGCACAGGACAGGAGTCGCTGGAGGTCTCTCGTCGACGGCCTATACCCTGGCAGGGGTGACAGGCCTAAGTAAAGTAAGTAAGGGTTGTCCTGTGAAAGCTACATTGCAGTTCAGGATCTAAATTGACCAGGATAGTTCAAGGGTGGTGCCAGGACAGCTTGGCGCCTTATGGCGCCAAGCTGTTCTGGCACCACCCTTGAACTATCCTGGTCAAATTAATGTAATTTTAGGGTGTATCAGGACGTACAGTGATAAAAGCATGAAGAATTCAATGAAAAAAAAAAAAAAACACGGATGCAAATGAATCAATGCAAGAGGCACAGACCCTCCTCATGAGCCTTTGACTCTTGCAGTAGGGCATGTCCGCACATTCCGGCCTGGCACAGAAAGGGTTAGCTAAAGGGGTCTCAAGGTGTTCTTTGTCTTTTGAGAGTCCGAAATAGCTCAGGCGGATAAACGTCAGAGCAGGAGAGCGAAGGGAATCGCCGGGTCGTGGGGTCGAATCCTGTCCCGGCCCCGGTAGCTGGACTCACAATCCAGGGAGAAAAAAAACCGGATTTGTTCAATAGCATGTCCGTTGAAAGGTTCTGGTAAATCAAAGTGGCACAGTTGATCAGTGTTCAGGTCGTACTCCATAGGCGATAGATTTCCCTGTCCCCCATAACCCGCCCGTCAGGGCCGTCCATGATCACCTCGGTGCTGTGGACGTTAAACCCGAACTAACCAACCATCTTTGTCTTTTGCATTAAGATAGTGTTCGTATCTCCCTGGCAGTGAAAGGGTTAAATGATGGTTGTTGTTTGTTTTGTTTTTTTATGGGGGGAGAGGAGTTAAGGGGGAGTGTGGGAGGGTGGGGCACTATGTTCTTTGCCTCTTGAAGTTGGGCAGTGTTCGCATTTTCTTGGCAGTAAAAAGGTCACGAGGTCCAGCTGGGTGGTGTTTTCTTCCTCGGCAGTAAAAGGGGTTAAACCTTTGGGAGTCGGTAGCGGTTTCTGTCGCGACGATTCCTGACCGGCAGAAACCGCTACCGACAGGGGTGGGGGTGGAGGGGGGGGGGGGAGGGGCGCCATGAGATTCTTCGATCGCCTCTAGCAGCTGGGAGGTGTTCGCGTTTCTTGGCCGTGAAACGGTTAACTGCTCTATCAAAAGGGGGCATCGAAAACGTTTCGCTAAAATGTCCGTGAGATGGGGATGAAATAAATTATTTGCTTTGGGTGATTAACAAGACAATCAAGCACCCCTCCCTCGCATAACCTAAAAGCCATGCCGGAGTTTTGGGTTCAAAGTGGGGTGAGTGGTTAGGAAAACAGACTTACCTGCTTCCTTAACTCTTTCTACCCCAGCACCGAAATCCCCCAAATGTTGCCGTTGTCCTCTGAAGACTGCATTGCAGTGCTGGACACAGTTCGACCATGATAGTTCAAGGGTGATGCCAAAATAGCTTGGCGCCCATAGGCGCCAAGCTATTCTGGCATCACCCTTGAACTATCATGGTCGATCCTTATCTTGCTGTGGCGTGTCTGGGGTAGAATGGGTTAACCCATTCCACTCCGACACGCCACGGCAAGACATGGAACGAGCGTGATAGTTCGAGGGTTGTGCCAGAATAGCTTGGCGCCCATAGGCGCCAAGCTATTCTGGCACAACCCTTTAACTATCACGCTCGATCTGTTTCCAGAAGTGTAATACAGTCTTCAAAGGGCAACTTCAGTCAAAATTTGCGGATTTCAGTCCTGGAGCAGAATGTGTGTACTTTCACTTACCACATCTTCCTACACACCCATAACTGCTCATCGTCTTAACCTACAACATCTCCTGTGATCCTCGCTCAGATAGCATAGAGAATGATCATTCTCCAATGCTACGCTCAAGATTAGTAGTGTGTTCGCTGAACGAATGTATATCTAAGGTCCAAGTCGGAAGATACTGGTGCGTTGGAGGTATAACAATAGATTTGTTGTATGTAGGTATGTAGACTATGTAACATCATCTCAGGACTCATCTTATAGACAGCGGACGAAACTAAAACAAACACCACTATGTAAACACCAGATGTGTATAACGTATAGAGTTTGATCTTCTTTAATTAGCAGACTGCTGTGTCATGGCTTTTATCATTTAGAATTATTATTGTCAATTCGGTGATAGTGTCTCAGTCTAGCATCAACGTGCACGCTATGAAGTCTGTGAGATAAGTCTGTGACTAATGTATGCATGAGATTCTCTTGTACTCTAATCTCCACTCGTTCTGTGAGCTCTAGTATCTATAAGATTAGAGCTCGAGCGCAGCCAACAAGACGCTCTGAGCTATGAAGAGATGTGTGTTCTCTCTCGATATACGCCGTCAGCTCTGTATCACGCATGCGGCAAGCTCTGGCTGGCGCCTTGCGCTGGGACTATGGTGGATGGTCAGGATATGTGTTGATTGTTCCGCGCAGAAGAAGTGCTCGTGAGGCTACATGGTCCTCTGGACACATCCTCTGCTCAACTCTCGCTTCTAGTGTGTGTGTCGCTCGTACAGCTAGGCTGCTCGAGATGTGCTCGCTCTGCTATTCTAGAGTACGCAGTACTGGCCTCTTGTAGCGCATCATGTTTGTTGTTGACTGGAATGATTTTGACTGATAGATGTTAGCGCAGCTCAGGGTTATCATGGTGCTCTCGCGAGAAGTCGTGATATAGGGTGGAGGGTGCGTGCTGGAGTCTGATAGTCGTGGTCTTTGAGCAGTCGATCGGTTGTGTGGAATTAGCGGTGTCGCTGAGAAGGCGAGCTTTTTGTCTCACGGACGTGAAGGCTGACGTCTCTAGTTGATTTCTGGTACGCGCGCATCAAGGCGCTGTTTATGTGTGAGGCTACGCGGCCCGCATCTCGAGTGATCAAACTCTTCTTGGGTTTTCTAGCTCGAGGTGGAAGCCTGCGTTTGCCAGCGGTTACAAGGCTGGTGGTCAGTGGGCACTGCTGACACTACTGGGCTCTAGATCTCACTTCTGGTGAAGGAGGACGTCACTGCCTGTGGTCATCCTCTGCACGGCACAAGGACATAGTCGCGACTTAAGTGCCAGTGCTTGGAGCGGAGGAGGTCGTGTGCATCTTCTATCAGTATAGTTGGTCCTGTCATGTGTGACCTGGAACACAGCCCTAACCGTGTATCTCTTTCTGCTGACGCTCAAGTGATGTGTTGTGTGGTGATAAAGGCGTGGCTGTTGTCTTGAAACATCTAGATAACTCTCTTGAGAGAACATATGCCACCACGTAGGCGGCCATGTGCCTCTCGTCATGTTCTCGACTATGTTGTGTAATCCAACGGCACTGTCTGTTGCACACGATGTCTTCCTCTCTCCACGGCGAGTGTTATGGTAGTTTGCCTGCGCGTGTGTGTTGTGTTGTCGATTGTCGCGCGCTCTTCAGGTGTCGAGTGACATGACTGTGTCGTCTTGCTGTAGGGTGTGCGTTCTTTTGGCGCTGAGTGTCACTGTGTGAGACATACATAATGCCATCCTACGCTAGCGTTCTCTAGTGAGTAGACATAATATGTCTGTCCTCTCTTACTCTCCGCTACTCGAGACTTGCCTTCAGCGTCTAGGATGGGTATGTGACGCGCTAGGAACCGATATCACGCTCGATCAACTGAGTTAAGCGGTCGTGATCTGTAGCTTGCCTCCGCAGAAGTGTACGCCGTCTGCATGAGTTATACGCAGCGATTGAGTTGAAATAATTGAGCATCTCTATAATGAGATAGGATCTCTAAGGTGTGAATGAGTGAGCTCAAGATTATCTTGAGTCAGCACGTACATTGATGCTGACCTTAATCTATCGTGTCCATAATCTGTGCTCTTCTACTCTAATGTGTCAAAAGATGTATCGCGTATGTTGTGTGAGGATGCGCCGTCTTCATATGCTAATGCACAGACGCAAATAGAATCACTGTCTCTGAGTATCTCATGTCCATCTTTGTGAGTAATTGTCTTTGTGTCTCTCCAATGCATATAGATACACAGCGACATATTAACGTGACATTAGATTATCGTCTACAGAGCAGTGTATAAGTGCAGTGTGACATTGAAAGACCTACCGCTGTAGTCATGCTGTAGAGCTCTTGCACGACTGTCGACTTGAGTGTATTCTGTAGTGCGTATGCTTGTGTAAAGTGCGCTCAATTTGTAGACCATCAAGATACTCCCCCGATAGCAGAGAGAGACTGTAGCAAGAATATGTCGATCTAGATATGAGCTTTCATTTTACCATGCATGACATTAGGTGTTGTGCTGAGTGGACTACCGATATGCTAGAGAACAGGTCCTGCGTGTAACTTCGCTGACACTTTGACTAGAAGACTCCAATAGTTATAATCTAGGCTGTCTCTACCTTCTGTACCGCTCATGATAAGTGCATCTTGTAACATGAATAGAGACCGGTTACGTAAGAGCTGCTCTCGAGTGACTACGCCGATCTAGCAGACTCGTTCATCTACCAGGTCGAATATCTCTGTGAGCTGAGCGTTAGAGAAGCTTATGTGCTCTGTACTTCCTATCTCATACTTGATCACAATACTTCTATCTTATTGTTTTACAAATTCTAGCCTTCAGTCGAGGATGTTATGTGTATCGTGTAAAAGAATGATGAGCAGATGAGCTCACGCTATATATCTGTGCTAGAGATGCGCACTAGAACCAGTTCTGAGTAACTGATTAGCGTGTATATGTCACGTGTCAACGTGATTAGGCTCGTACTGTCGACTTTGACTGGACTCGCTCTCGTTTGAGTGCTGAGTCCATCAAGTGTGTCACGTATGGTGCGACTCACGGCCGCCTCTGCAGTCTAAGACATTGACGTGCCGAACGACTAGATGCTCGCTGGCTCACTCGCTTGGTGTGTGTGCATGCAGGTTTCTCAGCGTTACTCTAGTCAATTGATTATGTGCAGCTCCGTCATGTCTCTCCCGCTACCAGTCTCTCGGAGTCGCTCCGAGACTCAGTAGTGTGCTGAATTGCAGTTGATTTGTTGTCTCTCACAACTCGTAAGTTAATCTCGCTCGTGTGATTCTGTGAGGATTGTCATTCTCTCATTGTCAGGATTTTCGTCTGTCATTGATGGTATCTAGCGCATAGAACTGCTAGACCAAATAGACCACGTATCTCGATTGTTGACAGGGTCGCGGGAGATATCGCAGAGTGTCGTGCTGTGGTGACGTGCATGAATATACCTCTATTAAATTCGGCTCTGTGCACCTTACTATGTCCTCACTCTAAACTGCCTTTGCCACAATCACACACACTCGCTGCTCTCTTTAACACATACTAACAAGCACAACCCATTGCACCCCCAAATCCTAACAATGAAGATAACCCATTGTTATTTCATTATTACCCAAACAATCCCACACACTAAACACCCTCCCCAACCCATACCCTACCCCCCCTTGACCCCTCCCGTAGTGAGGTGTAACTCCTGAGTGGCGCATGTGTCGGAGTGACAGGAAGAGTCACTGAGTCGTCCGGTGTGAAAAGGTAGCTGAGTGTGTACTAAGAGTAGTAGCTATGTCTCGTTGTCTGTGTCTAGACTCTATCTGAAAGTTAGAACTTTCAAGAGTGACTCAGTGTGTGTGTAATGTTGAGACAGAATTGTGAGGCGTATTCCTGTAGGTGCTCTAAGCAGAAGTATTCGCTCGTGTCGCCACACTCTCTCTCGCCTGTTCCAGTGTGTCGCGGATGATACACCGGTGAGTTCGACACTCTCATCGGTGTCAGCGTGTCGGTTTGAGTACCATTTGTCATTAGACCAGTGTGTATGTAGAGAAGATGTAGATAGTTGTAACGCACAGAGTAGCCGTGTTGTCGATAATCAGTGGTCTTGCGTTGATCTGTCTCTGTAGGCAGAGTTGGTCTCGCGCGAGAGTGATATGATAGGTACAGTTATGAGTAGCTGCCAGGCAAGACACGCAATGTCAAGATATATGCAAGACGCTACGCAGCCAGCATCTCTCGCTGAGGGAAAGACCATCGGACATCAGCCGCTCCTTTGAGAGATGATCCTGTTATAGATGAGAGCAGAATATACCTAAGCTGAGATAAGGTATCTCGATAACGATAGATCAGTCTAGATTGATCACATCAGACTAGTACTGAGCAGACTCGCTTCAGCGCTGATGATGTGAGTGGTGCGATATCGTCGCGGTCGCGTGTGAGTGGTGTACTCTCTTGTGTGGTGGAGATAGACGGTGGTGCAGACCAGTGTGGATGCTGCAGCAGAGTTAGGGTGAGGGGGGACGCGTGGGGTGGAGGAGAAGAAGCCAGGAGTACACGGATGAGTAAGAATAACTCCCCCGACCGGATTCGCAGGAGAAGTAGAATATCGTAGTATCTTCACGTAGCCTAGAGGTAAGAGTAATGTCACCAAAGACAGTGTCGGGGATACGCGCCCGTGTATTCGGTATGAGAGACCGCTACGCTTTGCTGGAAAGTGTGCGCGCGGCAAGTGTTCGCACGTTAACCGCCCCGCGCCCGCCCGGCGGCCCCCCGCCCCCCCTCAAATGTCACAGTCGCTACGCTCCCACCCCGCCCCCCGCGCAGGATACACAACGAATCAGCAGAGGGGAACCAACCACTGTACTGCTGCTCTGAACAACCAGAATGCGGATGCTGTAGTAGCCACTTGTCAACACTGTGGGCTGTAATTATAGTGACCCCTTAAATCACAGGACCGAGCAACGGGACTGGATACCAACCATGGCATCCCTGGAACTCACCCGAAGAAGGATCTCATTCTGTCCCGAAGGGACCCGGGCCCACCACGCCCCGCCCCGCGCTCGTGTGAGGGCTTCAGTGCTGCCGCCTGATATGCGCTAGCTCGGTAAGCTATTCAGGCCATCGAAAGTCCGCTTGCTGATTCCCATAGATCTGTTGCGCTCTGCTGAATTTGGAGTCCTCTTACGGCTCTGAACTGACCGTAAGTGTCCAAATGTCGTCAGCAGACCTTGCGCACCAGATCGACTATAAGCGCTATCTCGGCCCTACGCGGATCGGTCGTGTTTGTATGATATGCTGCCTCAAGAGCGATGACTACACAATAATTCACCGACCTCCAGCACGTGACTAAGAGGCAGCATGGCAAGGTTGCCCAACGCTCCCAAATTTGTTCGTCTCTAAACACTAGATAAAGGATCCCCACCTCCTCGCGCCTCCGTACAGCGGAAACTCTCTCTTAACACTCTGATAGAGAACCGTCCGTCGAGTGTTACGAAACAGCACTGGCACTGCCATATGATTGATCCCATGGCTTGTACGTTTTGCGAGCATACCTTTCGCGTTTTTTTTTTTTCTTTTGGCCGGGCAGGGCGCGGGCGCGCCGCGGGCGCCGTTCGGTACGGCCTACGCTTTCTAGGAGAACTAGCAAATAAAACTCAGTGACTTTGCTTTTTTTCTATAGATTTTTCTCGTTTGGCGACCCCCCGGCCGCGGCGCGGCCGGCCGTTGGGGCCGCGGGGGGAAGGGAAGGGGGCGTACTTTATTTTTTATATTATATTCATCGTCAACAGACATCTGCTAAAATAACAAAAAAACATCTGAAGCCACAATCACACTCTTCCTTCACACTTTTAGCTTGGTTTGGAATAAACATCGCAATAATTTCTTCAACCAGAGGCCATAACGTGTACACTTAAAATGATGGAAAATTATGAACTACAAATGAAAGTCATAGTTTCATTAGTCCCTACAAGGCTTTAGCGTCACATGACAATCTGTGCCCTTTTCGGACCGAGGAGGGGGTGCTGGTTCGTACTCAGGCTGTGAACTCGTAAGTTCCGCGCCATAGAAGATGCATGGCTTCCAATGTGCTTCATCAGTAAAAGCCTATAATATTTCGCACACCGGCGCCTCAAAGCATGTGTCTGATCCCTACATCCCAACCCGTTACGCCTGAAAGAGGCATAGACCCTCATGGGCCCCCGCATTTGCGGGGGCTCATGAGGATCTATGCCTCTTTCTGACACCACTTTGAATCCAAGTTCCTCAGACGGTGTTGGATCCTCATGAGCCTCTACTTCCTGCAGGGCCTCGTGAGAATCTATGCCTCGTGCTCACCGAAATCCACACATTTAGACCTATGATGGAGAGATTTTTTTTTTCGGGTTAGAAAGTGTGGACAACTGGATTCATTTCTACTAAAGCAAGAAAGAAATTTAGCAAGAGGCATAGATCGTGAATGCGGGGGCTCATGAGGATCTATGCCTCTTGCAGTTGGCGGGGTGGTGTTCAGATTTTTTTCAACATCGTAAGGGTTACTTAAAACGCGTGTGCAGGCGCTCATGTCATTAAACAAAAAAAAAAAGACACGCAGATTCTCGCGAGCCCAACGCTGCAGGGGTTAATCAACTTCTATGCCTCCTGTTGAGCAAGGTCGGCTTCAGCTGCGCCTCGAAATGAGGGTGTTAATTCAGGTTAAGCGTATGACTCGCTTCGCTTCTTGTGAAGTAAATTGAAAAGGCACTGTATGAAAAGAATCGGAAAAAATGAGTGAGATTCCACGATACGAAGTTTCTTTTATTTTAGTCACGAATGGTGCAAATTGAAAAACACAAGCCTACTTCACAGAAAGCGAGGAAAGCCATTAAGTCCGAGAAAAAGAAAGTTTCTTTTATTGCTGTTAATTTTAAAATTTGTATTGT
>BTPG01000002.1:89066946-89103023 GCA_036245525.1 Semisulcospira habei
AGTTGGCTAGTTCTCCGATTTTCTCGGCAGGAAAGGGATTAAAGCATCTAGCAGTGGTGTCATAGGGGATCAGTTTCCGGTTGAGATTTGAAGGGTGCAAAAATCTCAACATTCGCCGCGCAAAATAATCAGTCTCGGGCCAAAAACACGAGTGAGCGCCTAGCTGTTATTCCACTTAATTTAACTGTGTACATGTGTTCAGGGCGTTTTTTTAAAATTATTTTATTATCTATTGCTGTTTAAAAATCAAGACTGAAAGTTGGACTTGCATCTAATAAGTCTTGTGAAAAAGCAAAGTGTCGATGTCATCATCGTCATCGTTTGAGTTATCGTTATGGTTATCGTTATAGCTGGCGGAAATGTCTACTGCATTCACTAACCCATTTAGCGCCGACGCACTTCAATAGGAGATGAATCGACCACGATAATTCAAGGGTAGTGCCAGATTAGCTTGGCGCCTGAAGGCGCCAAGCTAATCTGTCACTACCCTTGAATTATCATGGTCGATCCATCTCCTGCAACTGGCACATAGTCGTTCGGTGACACCTCCAGAATTTGTAACATATGGCCGTGGGATTTAATGAGTTAAAAGGCATTCTATTTTCTTAAAACAAAAAAATTATATGCATATATCACTTTGACAATTATAATTATATATGTTAATAATAATAATAATAATAATAATACCGTTATTATATAAGCGCTTTTTCTCAATTTTTGGGCAAATCGACTCAAAGCGCCGCGAACTGAAACCCAACACGCACACTCACGTAACAGACACGGATTTACGCCATTTAAGACAAACACAGTAAAAGACAGACGAAGGGCCAGTTCAGCTACTGAAGTTACAGAGATTTTTGATCGCCTGTATTTGAAATTTGTAAAGTGGCCTGAAACCGGTACCAAAGTGTGGGGGGTGGGGGGGGGGGGGGGGTGGGGGGGGGGGGGGTCAGTCTGTGATTTTGAAACTTATGGCTAATGCAGTTAAGTTCAAACTCATAGACCAGCACAGGTACTGGTCTGAGTCATAAGGTCTAACATTTTCAATCACAACACATTTATTTCATCCAATGTCAGTGACAGAAAAGAAAAATCGTTGTAGTGTTTTGTGGGTGTTTTTTTTAACCGATCGATTTTGCTACATAACGCATAGTCAGTCATACGCACAGTACAAAACCGCTTGATTTTTTGACGCACAAAAAAATCATAGAAGTATTTAAGTCATTTCGAAACGACACACAGCAAACAATCAGAGATGCAAAGAGAGAAACAAATTATAAATAACACTCACCATGCATTTCCACGTGCAGAAATTCTTGAGCCGCAAAGAGTAATAGCTGAGAAGAAAATACGGGCACCCAAAGTACAATCCACCACGAGTGTGTGTACGCCGAGTGTATTCTACACTATAACACTGGTGTACACTCTACACTAAAACACTGAGCATTGCATTTGCGTCCTCGTGAGATCCGACCGCACAGCTCGTGGCGCGTGCTGTGAACGCGCGTCGCTCGTGCATCCTCTCATCACCACTCTATCGCGCGCGCTATCACACGGGCTGCCGAAAACCGAACTACTGTGTCTTGCTCCGTGTGAGAAAAGCAGACGAGACCTCAGACGTAAAGGGAAAAAAAATGAGTTTTTGCAGAAATGTTTCAAGAGGCATAGATCCTCATGAGGCCCTGCTGCCGAAGGGCCTCATGAGGATCTATGCCTCTTGAAGGTGTGAGAGTTTGAATGGTAGGAAGGTTGCCGAAAATTGACTCGACACACGTTGATGTCGTAAATCTACGTCAAACTCGTGCAACCCTCGCTCCGTCGTCTGTGCAAGATGAGATGATGACTGAGAGGTAAGAATGGAGAGAGAGAGAGAGAGAGAGAGAGAGAGAGAGAGAGAGAGAGAGAGAGAGAGAGAGAGAGAGAGAGAGAGAGAGAGAGAGAGAGAGAGAGAGAGAGATGATGATGATGAAACGTTTACTTCAGGTGATTGAGCGGTTTTAGACTATACTGCCTCTTCAACAAACTGTCCTGTTAGCTATGACAAGATTAAACAACAAATTTTTATAATATAAAAAAGTGAAACGAAATAAACAGAGACAGTGGAAAATGCCAGACTTATGCAGCAGTGCAAATAATAGAGAGAGAGAGAGAGAGAGAGAGAGAGAGAGAGAGAGAGAGAGAGAGAGAGAGAGAGAGAGAGAGAGAGAGAGAGAGAGAGAGAACACTGAACTGAACTGATCTGAATTGAACTGAACTGAATTGATTTGAATTGGAACTGATTTGTATTGGAATTGGTTTAAATAGTTTATTGCTGCGCCTTTGTCAGTAACGGTGGGCAGTGCATACGAGGATATACAGCAATTTCCATCAGATCAAAACAATTGGCATTGGAATTGAACTAAATTGAATTGAATTGAATCGCATCGAATTGAACTGAATAAACCTTATCCCAATGCGCAAAAGGACATCGGACCGACGTCGGAAGGATGCAGATTTAGGCTGTAGAGAGCCGAAATGTCCTAATACCGTAGATGTGATAACCGAAACAGAAGAGTGTTGAAGAAGCAGCAAAACTGGAACGCGATACGGCCTAAGCTTTTGTTCAACACATTACCATTATACCGGCGATGTTTCCAAAGGTGGTTTACTCATAACACCGCCTGTCCACCGTGCCAATGGCAAACGCACTTCTTGCATTGCTGTGGCATGTATAGGCTGCGCTCACTTTGACCTCCACCCTATGAGGACGAGGGATGTAAACTGGATAAATAAGTAACATGGACCCTAATAACCCTAGTCAATAATTCCATATAATAGGCTGCACTCCCGTTCCCGCCTATGCGAGGAGTACCGTCACAAGCACATTTTGCGTAGAAAGATATGTATTTCATCACTAGTTATTTCAAACTGCAGGGTAGCATGAAAACCTATGCCTGTTGGAGGTGGAACCGTGACACAGAGACTTCCACTGTCTAAGGAACGCTGAGGTAAATTAGGTCAGCTAGATAACTCAATCTTCATTAAACCCCATAGCCGCTAGCTGAAGCAGATTGTAAGTTCTGGAACCTGTGTTGACTCAGTCAACGCCAAAGAGCTCCCGGCGTACAAGTAACAGTAGTGTCAGCAAGAGGCATAGATCCTCATGAGCCCCCGCAACTGCGGGGGCTCATGAGGATCTATACCTCTTGCAGTTGGGTGGTGTTCCATTTCTCTCGGTCGTGAAGGGGTTGATCAGTCATTGCAGCCTGCGTGAGCCCTGCGTGAGCCCGCGTGAGCCCTGCGTGAGCCCGCGTGAGCCTATGCGTCTCGCACGTAGGTTGAAAGGGGAAAGTTCACTCCAGGAGTCTGTATTGTCTCCATTGTGAGAAGCATTATTTGGTGAAAACACACGGGTGAAGACATTCGCGAATTTATGTCCCTCAGGCAGACTCCAAGCCTCAGTAGGGCTGTGTTGGTATACCTCGCCCTGTGCCTAGGTTAAACGCACCAGCGGCGCCATTGTTGTACGGTCGTAGTTGAAGTAGGAGAGATGCTCGCCGACTTGGTTCAGGGGCGTGGGGCGTGACACAAGCCTCCGCTATCTCCAAGTCTGCACAAAACTGGCGCGCAGTTTTGGCGCACATGACCGGTCCGAGCGACCGGTCTGGTGCGAAAATGGCAACAATGGCTCCGCTGGTGCGTTTAACCTAGGTACAGGGCGAGGTATACCAACTGAGCCTCAGTAGGATACACTGCCCCAGTCCCGCGGCTGTGTATATACGCCGGTTCGGAGACCATTTCAAGGGACACAACTCGGCTTCCTAACCCTGTGGTGAAAACGAGGAAATCACGAGCAAGAGGCATAGATCCCCACGATCCCCTCATGATCTAGCTCTTGCATTATCATGCCGAGAACCGTGAAGATCTATGCCAATTGCGGACAGAGGGCACTCACCATTCGAGACGGCCGGGTACCCATCAGTGTGAAGTAAACGCTTTCTACCGAGTTACGCCGTGTGTGGCAACGTCGTTGATGAAAACTTTCGGTTAGAGGGCGCTTTTGTCAATGGAAATGGTGAATGAATAAAGCGCAGGAACCCAGTGCGCGAAAAGACGCCGGGCTGCCGACAAGCAGCAGTGCGCGGGCCGCGGGCCCGGCTGGGCCTGACGACAGCCCTGTGGTCTTTTGCTCATTGGGAACTCAGTGAAACTCTGTTTTTAGAGATGTTGAGTGTCGAGCACTTTGCGTCTTGTAAATGGCTGGCGATTTTTCCAGGATGCAAAAGGTACTCGGGCCAACGTCGTGCGCGGACCCTCTGCAGCCGACGTCGGCCCGACGACCTCAGTTTACTGGGTCGGTGTCATGAGGAAGGGGTCAAGGAATCTGATTGCTTGTTTGTCCATCGTTGAGTCATTTTCTCTCGGCCTAGAGTGCATTAACAAATGTTTATTTTTATTATTATTTTTTTTTCCTTCACATTTTGGGTCCCTAGGAGCTGCCTCTATTTCACACGAAGACGTTTAGTTCTGAGGGAGGGACGACTGCCACTCGGAGCGAGCTGTCATGTATAGCTGACATTATTATGTCACCACCACAGTTGAATGATATGTACATGTCTTCAGGTCAGCTTTTAATTGTATATTTCGAGGGAGGGAGGGAGGGAGGGTGAATGGATAAGTGGGTGGTTGGGCGGGTGGATGGATGATAGATGGATGGATGGATGGATGGATGGATGGATGGATGGATGGATGGATGGATGCATGGATGGATATGGATTCATTCATTCATTCATTCATTCATTCATTCATTCATTCATTCATTCATTCATTCATTCATTCAGTTTATTTATTCATTCAGTTTATTCATTCATTCATTGCCGGCAGACTGACAACAGAAACAAGATGAGGATTTCATCCCAAAGTCTACCGTATTGTTAGGAGCTCAGATGCGTTTTTCTTAGGAACATTCAGAGTTGTTCATATTTGTAGACTTATTATGCTGATCTATTTCCCTTCTCTCTAAGCCAACCTCTGATCAACACACACGTCGGCGCACACAAATAAAGACGGACACGCGGCGCTTCCCGCCATTAGTACGCTCTGTGGGCTCGTGTAGCGACAGAAATCCATTTCCTTCTACTCTAACCCACCCTCTAAACCACATACACACTGGCACACAGAAATAAAGACGGACACACGGCGATTCGTAAGCTCTGTGGTCTGGCGTAGCATAGCAATTCTGAAGAAGAATAATAGCACGAACAGCGAAATGGCGTCACTTCAAGCTTCACGCCACGACGCCGTGTTTATAGTGACGACTCGATGTTATACGTCACTCATCGCAGTACTAACATTTGACGTATCAGAGGATCAACTTTGCAATTTTCTTGCTGATTTTCACGCCTAGGGCTTACAGGTCACAAATTGACCTAATCCTACCCCAGGGCCGGGACAAACAGCAGGCCGCCCAAACACTGTTTATGAAAAATCATGCGGGTATTAATGAGAAGAGTTTTTTCTTACAAAAAAAATTAAAGTTATGTTAGCTGTTTTACAAATGACTCCGAAAAAGTTGTGCAGAAAAATTGTCTGATTTTCACAACTAGGGCGTACAGGTCACAATTGACCTAATCGTACCTGACAGCCGAGACAAACTGTAGGCTTATGCAAATACCATATACAAAAAAATCATGCGATCATTAATGAGAAGAATGCTTTTTTTTTTTGGTAAGAAAGATTCAATTGTTTTAAGATTAACCCATATTTGTGAAATAAATCCCCAAAACGTGAATAGTATATATATATAATATTTAATATCACTCAAAACGTTCTAGAGGTACAATACTGGTTAACAAACTCATTCAATATCTCTGTTTTATCTAGCGATATGCAAAATATCCTGTAAAAATAAGACAAATTACGGACTTCAGTGTGGATCAACCGGTTTTTGTGAAAAGGTAATTTTCTTGAAAATGAACATCTTAATAAAAAAAAATCGAAAAAAGGTCTCTATATAAATGTTTTAAGGATAATATCCTAAAATTTCAAGTGTGTCCGTTTTAAAACGCGGGCTCTAGTCGCTGTTACACACACACACACACACACACACACACACACACACACACACACACACACACACACACACACACACACACACACACACACGCACGGAGCTTTGGCGCCAAAAAGAAGTTCTCTAGCAAGGTTTACGTAACTAGACGTGACGTCATTTTTATCTTGTTACTTCTTTGCCAGAATGTCTGCCCCGCACGCCAAAAACGTCATGTGCATGCTCCGGAATCCGCTCCGACCAGCCCCATTTGAAAGTATACCGTATTTTCAATACGGTAGACAAAAACGGACGATGGATGGACGGAAAAAATGACTGACTGCCAGCCTCGAGTTTAACATCGAACATGCTGCATTTTCGCTGAATCAATCGCTTGCATGCTTTCTGTTCTCGAGCACGCGGTCGCAATATGTCAAATGCAATTTGTGGAGATGTCAGCCTCTAGTAATGATGAGTTTCTAATGGCCATTTCCTTCAAATAACAAATCAGCCCCGTATCTCATCAATGACATTTTACTCACAATGTAATTGCTACCCGTAAAGCCAAAGCAAACCGACTTCAGCCTGAATTGTCGGGGTATCTTGCCATACTTTCTTCATCGTGAATGATATAAATATTTCTTGACATTTACCATCAAGAAGCATAGATTCTCATGCGCCCCTGCATGAGAATTCATGCCTCTTGCACTGAGAAGGAAGGGTGACCGACGAGTTGCTCTCTGATTACCTGCCCCTTGCGCCACGTGACCACACGCGTTGACCGCGCATGTCTGTCGGCAGCGGGTTGGGTAGGTGCCGGTCGCCCACGTGATTGCGCGCGGCTAATTTTGCGGTAATTAGGTGCACAGGGGCACAGAACTTCTGACCCGCACAGATTGAGTCCCTTGGGAGGACACGTGGCATGGCCGTCATAGCTGAAGACTGGGTCAGCAAGGGGCAAAGATCCTCAGGAGCCTCGCTTTGCCTCTTCCAGTGTAGAGACTGACTTACGTCTCTTATAACTCAGTGGAGACTGTGTTAACCCATTTATCCCCGAGTCCGTACGACAGGGAATGGATTGACCATGATAATTCAAGGGTAGTGCCAGATTAGCTTGGCGCCTGAAGGCGCCAAACTAATCTGGCACTACCCTTGAATTATCATGGTCGATCCACCTCCTCCAACTGGTGCACAGCCTTTAAGTCAGTAACACTTCCAAAATTTGGGAAATGCACCCCCGGGGCTAAAATGGTTAAACGCTTTATGCCCTGACACTGCTACAAGATATGGATCGGCCCATGGTGGTTAAAACCCCTTAAGTGACTGCTGTTGACGATACCGTTTCGAGGAAATGACGCGCAGTCGTACGCGGGTTTTCTTTTAACTTTTCTGCCGACATATCGTCAGTAGCAGTCAAGGGGTTAATGGTTAAAGCCTGAAGAAAACAACGGTGGCCTACAGGCGTCAATCTTTATTATCTTTATTATTTATTTATTATTTATTTTGAAAATAATAATAATAATAATAATAATAATATGATAATAATAATACTAATAATACTAATACTACTACTACTCAGTACTACTACTACTAATAATACCACTACTGCTACTAATAATAATAATAATATGATAATAATAATACTAATACTACTACTACTACTACTACTACTCAGTACTACTACTACTAATAATACTACTACTACTACTACTAATAATAATAATATACTACTACTACTACTACTACTAATAATAATAATAATAATAATAATACGTAGTAGTAGTAGTAGTAGTATCATCATCATTATTTGTTGGCACCACACGAACTACTACAGATTTATGGTCGACATGTCTTCTGAACTGCAATGTATTATTCAGATTTCATTTCGAAATTTATGGAATTTTCAACCTAGTCAGGGCTTAACTCATTCAACCCCGACACACCACAGCCAGACATGGATCGAGCATTATGGGCGCCAAGCTATTTCTGGCACCACCCTTGAACTGTCATGCTCGATCTGTCTCTACAATTGCAACACAGTCCTTCAGAGGGCAATAATCAAAATTTGGGGATTTCGGTCCTGGGGTACAAAGTGTTAACTCATTCCAGACGTGCTGCTCGCCGTGTATCCATATACGGCAAGTTGCGATGATGATGATGATGACGACGACGACGACGATGATGATGATGATGATGATGACGATGATGATATGATGATGATGAAACGTAAAACTTTATCAACGGCCAACGAAATTTTGACGGCACACAAATCGTCAGTTTACAAACTTTTAGGCCTTTGCTAAATCTGCGACATTGATAAAGAAGCAAAACCTATAATATAAATAGATAAATAAAGATAATAGATAAATAAATAAATAAATAAATAAATACATAAGTCAACACCCACGGCATAAGCACAGAGAGAGAGAGAGAGAGAGAGAGAGAGAGAGAGAGAGAGAGAGAGAGAGAGAGAGAGAGAGCGAGAGAAGAGAGAGAGAGAGAGAGAGAGAGAGAGAGAGAGAGAGAGAGAGAGAGAGAGAGAGAGAGAGAGAGAGAGAGAGAGAACTTGTATGTATTTATCTCATTCAGCCCGACGCACGTATTTCCCAAATCTTGGAGGCGTCATCTAACGACTGTGCACCTGTTGCAGGAGATGGATCGACCATGATAATTCAAGGATAGTGCCAGATTTGCTTGGCGGCTAGCTAATATGGCACTACCCTTGAATTACCATGGTCGATCCATTTCCTGCTGCAGTGCGTCAGGGCTGAATGGGTTAATTTTTGTAGCAGTAAAACTTTGTTTAGTTCCCAAGGCGCCAGCAAGCTTTCAAACCCGCTATATCTTCAGATAAGTCGCTTCAGTACCAACGCCAACCGCGCGAGATGATTCCCCGTGACAACTCAAGGGTAGTGCCGGATTACCTCGGCGTCTGTTTAGGCGCAGGAGCTAATCCGACACTGCCCTTGAACTATAATTGTAAGTTCTCTGTCTTCCTCTGTTTGTGAAAGTATTTTTTGTGTGGAAATGTAAAACATGCCGAGTTATCAGGATCTGGTAGTGAAGAGATACACGCGCAAACTTGATGAAGACAAATCGGCTCATGAAACTTAGACACCCCCCCCCCCTTCCTCCATCCCCTCTAAACCTGCTCCTCCCCCCCCCTCTCCTCCCATCGACAAACGCCACACAAACTATTTTCATCTCATTTTAAGGCCTGTGTTTTTAAGGATGAAAGGGTGATGCATATATGCCTCCCCCGTTTGAACTTAACACAGATGTAAAAAAAAAAATGTAGTTTTTTTCACATGGTAGCCAGAGGCCTTAACCCTTTGACAGAAAGAAGAAAAGGAACAGGACCCAGCTGCAAGAGACATAGATCCTCATGAGCCCCCGCAACTGCGGGGGCTCATGAGGATCTATGTCTCTTACTGACACTACTTTGAATCCATCTTATCCGGCGCGGTACGGGTTTTTTTTTTTTTTTGCTTTTATTTAATTAAAAAAAAATTCAGAACCACAGTCTGCGTGAACTGGTAGTGAAGGGGTTAAATTAACCATCACGAACCTCTGTGTTAAATTAACCATCACGAACCTCTGTGTTAAATTAACCATCACGAACCTCTGTGTCATTGTAACAGCGTCCAGAACTTGTAAAGTCTTGATCTCAGTTTATTTCAGCATGATCACCCCAGCAACACCACAGGCAGCGGACGATGGATCGACCAGGACAGTGCAAGTTTAGTGTCAGATTAGGACGAGTGTTTTTCTTTTTAATTTGTCTGTATGTGCGTGTGAGCGTGTGCGCGCGTGAGCTATGTACAAGGTTATCATATCTGCACGTATGTTTATCATAGTAATAATAATAATACCGGTATTATGCAGGCGCTTTTTCTCAATTTTGGGGCGAATCGACTCAAAGCGCCGCGAACTGAAACCCAACACGCACACTCACGTGACGGACACGGATTTACTCTGAAGACAAACACAGTACAAGACAGACGAAAGGTCAGCTCAGCTACTGAAGTTACAGAGATTTTTGATCGCTTGTATTTGAAATTTTATAAAGTGGCCTGAAACCGGAACCACAGTGTAGGGGGTGGGGGATGCTCTTATGCGAGTTTTACAGTCGACTGAAGCCGAAGGAAAATTGCCATCTCAGTCATGGACAATAAAGCGATTTGTAACTGTGATTGTAATTGCAATGAGTAAATTTAGTGCATGTAGATTATATGTTTTAACATATGTTTTATGCTGTTCACTGAGACCAGACAACTTATAGGACTGTTAACCCATTTAACCCTAAAGCCGCATTTCCCACATTTCGGAGGTGTCTCTGCTTGACGCATATATACCAGTTACAGGAGACGGATCGACCATGATAATTCAAGGGTAGTTACAGATTAGCTTGGCGCCATCAAATTCAAGGGTAGTGATAGATTAGCTTGGCGCCTGATGGGTCAAGCTAATCTATCACTGCCCTTAAATTATCATGGTCGATCCATCTCCAGCTGGAGAGCGTCGGGGCTAAACGGAATAATTACAGTAAACTGTGGACATAACAAACCGCAAGGGGGCCCAATATTTCTTGCTGTGATATCCGAAGTGATAAGCGAAGCAATCTGTGTACAAAGAGTGCTGTCGAGACCTCTGAAAAAGTGTCGTCTTCTTCTTCTTCTCGAACACTCACAAACCAGATAGGTGAGACTAGCGCTGGCAGAACTGTACACATACCAAGGGGAATTACTCAGCGCTGGACAGACAAACAGTTAGATCCCCTGCCCCCGCCTATCAGGCACCCAATCGCCAGCCCACAGAGAAATACGCAGGTATAGAACAATACGATCATCTACATCCTCAAAGGAGGATGCAGATGATCGTCTTGTTCTATACCTGCATATTTCTCTGTGGGCTGGCGATTGGGTGCCTGATAGGCGGGGACAGGGGATCTAACTGTTTGTCTATTCTTCTCGAACGCCGTCACACTTGGAGTTTGGCTCTCAAAATGAAATCTGTGGTCTTCTGTAGCGCCTCCACAGGCCCGTACAGTTTCTCTTGTAGAGTGGCGGGCTTCGGCCATATCTTCTCCCTCAGCATCTGGTGGTTCCCACAGTCCTGGAGGATGTGCTCTGTGGTCTGCTCCGCTTCTCCACAAGGGCACAGGGGATATGGCACAGGGGAGGGGGAAAAGTGTCGTTATATCTGACCTTGCTATGCGCAAAGTGAGACTGTTATCTCGAATTGTTTTGGCGGGCATCTAGGCTCCGATGAATATCTGGCGGTACACTTGAACTATCACGGCCGATCCCTCTCCTACCTTAGTATCATAAGGATGTGTGCTAAGATTAAAATTATCCCCGCCGAATGCCTAACAAATATTTCAGGATGAACCATATTAAGATCTGAACCGAACGCAGATTCAAAGGGAGGGTTGGTGTTGGGAGTACAGAATGTTGCAAGTTGATAACGGGTCGTCAGATTGTTGAATGTGTCACTCACAAATAGATAGCCGCATAATATAGGATTTGCTTCAACCTGTCCGGGTCCTACTGTACTTCGTGCTTCATTTAACCCATTTAACCGGCCCACGACAGCATTTCCCAAATGGTGGATGTCTCGCCGATGACTATCCACCGGTTGTGGTAGGATCGACCACGATAATTCAAGGGTAGTGCCAGATTACCTTGGCGCCATAAGGCCATGAAAGTGTACCAGACATGTGTGCTCAGCATTCTTCTCTACAGTAGCGAGACGTAGAGTTTGTACACCCCTCAAGAGCGCAGACTTAACTCTTTCCATCTGCGCAGCCTGAGGAGAATCTTGGGCATCACTTGGAAGGACCGTGTTTCAAACACTGAAGTGCTGGCCCAGGCAAACATTCCTAGCATGTACGCACTCCTTTCACAAAGACGCCTACGCTGGCTCGGTCATGTATGCCGCTTGCAGGATGGTCGGATTCCTAAGGACATCTTGTATGGTGAGCTTGCCTCCGGCACCAGACCAACAGGCAGACCAGCGCCGCTTAGATACAAAGATGTCTGCAAGCGTGATCTGAAAGCTGGATACCTGAATCCCGCAGACTTAGAAGTCACCACCGCAGATCGTGCCAGCTGGCGGCTCGCAGTGAAGACCAGCCGATAAAGCTGAGCGAGGAAAGGAGAGAAAACCAGTGAGAGGAGAAGAGGCAGCGCAGACGAAAGAAAGAAGAGCCAGTGCCCACAGCAACAGTCACAGGCTTCACCTGTAGCAAATGCAACAGACATTCATCTCCTCTCTCTCGCATTGGACTGATTCAGTAGTCACAGCAGGCCGCACTGCAAATCTTAAAAACGGACTGACCCAGCAAGCCCATATACTCCATTGTCTTCCGAGAGAGAAAGATGCCAAAAAGTGCCAGATTAGATTGGCGCCATAAGGCGCTAAGCTAATCTGGCACTACCCTTGAATTATCGTGGTTGATTCATCTCCTGCTGTAGTGCGTCGCTGCTAAATAGGTTAATGGTGGATTGAGCCAGGCCGTTCTACCTACAACCGGCATGTAGCAGGGGGCTTATGAAAATGTATGCCTCTTCAGTGCTCGCAAGGAGTGGTTTCATTCACGTCTCTAGTTTTAAGTACTGCAACCCCAGGGGATTCATGAAAATTCCAGCACGCCTCTTCCTGTCAATGAGTCCGAAATAGCTCAGGCGGCTAAGCGTCGGAGCGAAAGAGAGTGAGGGGAACACTGCCGGGTCGTGGGTTCGAGTCCCCCGTTCCGGCCCCGGTACTGAGCTGGACTCGCAATCCAGGAAAAAGAACGGGTTTGTTGACTGAATACACGTCCGTTGAAAGGTCCTGGTAAATGAAAGTGGCACAGTTGCAGTGCGGCCGAATTGATCAGTGTTCAGGTCGTACTCCATAGGCGATAGTTCTCCCTGGTCCCCACTAAACGCGCCCGTCAGGGCCGTCCATTATCACTCCGGTGCCGTGGACGTTAAACCCCGAACTAACCAGCCAATACCCCCTGACACTGATTTGCATCCTTTATATACCCAGTTTTAACCCGTTCGCTACGGGTTGGTTGTATATTTCTTAACGTCCCGACAGCAACAAGACTTTCTCAGGACGTGCCTGCACTGCTTGTGAAAATAAATAAATAAATAAATAAATAAATAGACAGAATATGGAATGTATGCCGCCAGCCGGTATAATAAAAACCTAAGACCATTAATAGCAACGCACATCCAATATCAAGAGCTACAGGCAGCGCAGACAGTAGGGAGAGTTTAAAAAAGGAAAACCCCTTCGCCGCTACGGGAAGAAATGCAGTCACCAACCATCTGCAAGAGACAAAGAACCTCATGAGCCCCCGCACCTGCGGGGGCTCATGAGGTTCTTTGACTCATGCTGAACGCATTCATATCCGTGATGGGAGTATTTTCGGCCTTTGAAAGACATTATTGTGTGCACTTTGGCAGTGGCGGGGTTAGAGGACTAATGCGTGCTTGGTTCGTGACGGGGTTAGAGTACTAATGCTTGCTTGGTTGGTTGCTTGTACGACTGTTAAGAGGGCGGAGTATAATGTACTGATCACTCCCCTGCTCAAGCTCCTTCACTGGCTCCCCATCCCCCAACGCATCCAATACAAGATTCTGTCTCTCTGCTACAAATCCCTGAACAACTACGCTCCTGCCTATCTCTCCAACTTACTTCACCCCTACACTCCTTCCCGCTCCCTCCGCTCCGCCTCCGACCCCCTCCGCCTCCACTGACATCCCCCGCACCAAACTGAGCACTTTCGGCCCCCGCTCCTTCTCCGTCTACGGTCCATCCACTTGGAACACTCTCCCACTCTCTCAGTCTCCGTCAGAAACACTCTCTCTCCTCCTTCCAGTCCGCCCTCAAAACCCACGTCTTTCAACAGTTCTAGCACTATATCACCACACTCCCCACCGCAAACTGACTGTCGTAATGTATTTGTGGTACGTGAGTCATTGTCTAAAGGGTGCGCATGCGTGCGCGAGTTGTGAGTGCGCGCTTAGAGTTATAATTATTATAAGATAAGCGCATTATAAATACCGTAACTATTATTATTATTATTATACTGATGGCAGCGATCAGGCGAAAGCGTCCCTATCCACATATAGTGGGCAAGAAAAGTAGGCGATATTGAGATTCCAACCTGGATGGGTTCAACATTTTCAAAATCTTCGAAATAGTCAATTGTGCAACCGATTAGCCAGGCTACTGGCCTACATTTTCCCGACAGCGGTTTTGTTGTGCGGGTCACGTGATCAGATTGAGAGACATGTATAATTATGGTCCTGAGGTAATTGTCCCCGATCACCTAGGTGCCGAGGGACTTTAAATAGGAATAAACAGCAAGCAACTGTGGTAAATCTAATCACATGACTCTCGCAACAAAACCAATGTTGTGAAAATGTAGGCTATTGGTGTGGGTAATTGGCAACATAAGCTCCCATTTCGTCGATTTTCAAAATTTTCAACAATTCAGGTTGAAATCGCAATATCCTCTACTTTTCAGGCACACTGAGGTTACGTACTTGCGCAGCTCTCACTTTCAAAGGGCCCTTTCTACCTTTTGTCCTGTGTCCGAATAAGCTGACGAATAAGACAGCGATGTATTAATGTTTCGAACCTTTTCTGAGCGCACAAACGTCGCTACCTTAGTTCATGCTGGATGTCTTACTCCTGACTGAGGTTACGTTTTCCCAGAATGACTCCCAACAACGAACGAGAGCAGAGTTACAGCGGACAACCAGCTTCAACCTTAAGCATAGACAACACTCCAAACATCTCCAAGAGGCATAGATCCTCATGAGCTCTGAGGGCTCATGAGGATCTATGCCTCTTGGAGATGTTTGTAGTGTTGTTTCGCTTATGGTGAAGTGAAAGTTGATTTTCCACCGCAAGTCGTTCGTTTCAAACCGCGAAACCTCACAGTTCACGGAGCGTCGCGCCTGTGCCCGATCGGCTCCAGCTGTATGGCAGGCTCCTAAATCGGTTTCGTGAAATCTGACAGGTCTATCAAGTTTAAACTCCGATGAAAAATGGACCAAAAACCTTAGGCTGATAAGCCGGGCTCGCGAGACGCCGACCACTATCAGACAAAGATGTCAGTTGGTCTCTGATGTCAGTAACTACATACTTGCCAGGCAGACGGTAAACTATTAACCATTTTAACAGCAGGACATGTTTGTCATAGAGGCGCTTAACAGGTTATCAGAGAAGAAACCCAAAAGACAGTTGCAACACAATTTATTATTAATATTTCGGGTGAAAACCCGTTTTCAAATGAGACTTGATGACAAACAAGGGTTTTAACAAGAAATGCCCGTTTAAAAATCGTTTGTAACTGTCTTTTCTAAGCGTGTTTCTTTCTTCATTGGGTTCTTCTCTGCGTGTTACACGTTTGGCAGTCGCCGTTTTGGACTGGATTTTGATTAACTGTTTACGTTTTCAACTCTGATACAACCACAACAAGGGATAGATCGAACATGATAGGCCAAGGATGGTGCCAAAATAGCTTGACGCCCAGAGGCGCCAAGCTATTCTGGCACAGACTTTGAACTATCATGGTCGATCTCTCTCCTGAAGGGTAATATATTCTGTAGAGGACAGCTCCCAAATTTGGAAATTTCGACCTAAGGATTTGATGTTGACCCTCTTAGTAGCAAAGACATGCTGTCAGAAGAGACACTCACACTTGTGATTTTGGGACGCTGACCGTCTTTTTGTAGACTAGATTTTTTTGTCAGGAATAACCTACACATGTACTTGTCCGAGAGACGGTTAAAGTGATCTGCTCCATGACAAGGCTTGACTGCCAAAATTCGCCAATACAAGGGGTTCTCAATGTTGTCTTGCCTCAGCTAAGACTGTTCTATCCTTCTTGTCACAATCAATGTCAGTAGGCACACGTACCAGACGTTGTCCGCTGCCTTTGGAGCGTAATAGAAAGCACTCTCCCGCGTACAAAGGCCCGGACAAGATATTATGGTATTTATGTGGCGCATTTCTCATATTTATAATATAACTCAATGCGCAGAATGTAGCCGCGAACTGAACCCAACAAGCACGCTCACGTGAATCACGCGCATTCTCAGTCTCACACACTGTACGTAAACACGTGGTGCTAAGGGCAAGCTCAAGCGAGCTACTGAAGTTGTTTTGGGAAATTAAAATCGTTTGTATTTGAAATTTGATTATGTTTACTGAAACTGATACCAAAGTGGAGGGGGAGGAAGAACCGGAGTACCCGGAGAAAAAAACCCCGATGGTCCGCCCGAATTAGTGGTGACAACTTACTAGAGGAGAAAAGTCCGTCGCCAGAACCCGTAATCGAACCTCGCACCTTTAGCATTGGTTGCAGCCGCCTTAACCACTGCGCCACGGACCGCCCCAAGATGAGTACAAAAGTCTTTCATTTTACGAAATTTAAACTTGATAATTTATTTTATCCCATTTTGTCATCAATATTGTAAGACATACTAAGAACATAAAATTATATAAAGGAGATACTGCGATCGATCGACCCTATACTGCGTGCAGTAGGTCGCTTTAACTATTAACACTGTCAATGACATGAGCGTGCTTGTCAGGGGAGCCACCACGCTTGAGAAATTGCAATAGAAACCGGTCATGATTGCAGAGTGATTGTAATGTCGGCGGTTAAATAACACTTGTCAGAGGAGACAGTTAACTATTGACCTATATTGACTCGGATGACAAGAAAATTCTCCGTCAGGGGTTAACAATAATAGCGGTTAACCCTGTCACTGCCGAGAAAAGCTGACCGCATCCAACTGCAAGAGGCATAGATCCTCATGAGCCCCCGCAAATGCGGGGGCTCATGAGGATCTATGCCGCTTGCTGGTCCAGCTTGCGATCATATTCCTCAGTTTGGTGTGGGGCTTCTTTGGCGTTGAAATGGCATGGATGTCGGAACGCGCAGCTCGTGGCCAGTGGCAGCGATGGGGGTTAATAAAGCTGTCGGTCGGTCCCTCGTGTCACGAAATGAGTGTCATGCCTCTTTAACAGCAGGGAATGAGAAATGGATGATGATTAACCAACGCCTTTGCTGCCGGTGATCATGAATTTCGCGTCAGAAACCACTACTCACTGACGTGCATTCGCGTGAGAAGCACAGATGTGAATGCGACCAAAACTAGGCATAAAGAACACAGGACAAACAAGAGACATAAACCCTCATGAGCCCCCCCCCCCCCACCCCGCGACTGCGGGGGCCCATGAGGGTTTATGTCTCTTGCAGCTGGGGGGGGGGGGGGGCGTTCGCCTTGCCCCAGTATTTAAAGGAGTCAACCCTTTTGGGTGTTAAGGTCTCTGTTTACAACAGCTCGACGCTTGTCAGCGGAGACTGTTTAGCATATTTAAAGGGCACACTCGACCTTTTTTAAAGGGGCAGTCCTGACCTTTTTTACTGCTTCAGTTCGCAAAAAGCTTTTACTGGAATTCAGTATACACACCCACTTAGACAATGACAACTTATTGTCCCACCAAATGCTTTCTTTCGTCCGTTCAAAGCGAAAAGAGGTCACAGGAATCTTGTGACTATACCTAGTCAAAAGATTGCTTCCGATAGACGATGGTAGCTGACGTCATAACTATTCTATACGACCTTAGGTCATCTGCATAATTATAACCAATCAGAGACAAGATGGCGGATGAACTAGCGAAGACAAAAAGAAAGTATCAGTCGACTAGCGCCGGCCGACAATGACAGACTCGAAATTGAAGAGAAGAAAGAGAAAGAGAGACAAGATACCCCTAAGTAGAATTGACATCGGTCAAGGGAATATAGAGCTTGGCTTGACCGCCCATCCAGAATTTGTCGCTTTCTTGCTATGTCATCAGTAAGTAATCCGGCTACGGTCTTTGTCGATCTTCTTATAGTTCCGCGAGCGCTAGTGATTTTCAGAATTCATGATCTTCAGTAGAATTTATCTCTTACTGATTTTGCAAGATTTTAAACCTGTTTTATCATAAAGTTACGAGCTAGTTTATCAGATTTTATGCTGCAAGGATCTGAAAGCTACGGTGTGTGTCACAATTGCGGCACTGACATCGCTGGTCGTGACACCTTTTTGTCTGTGCGGGCCGCTTTCATTCACTCGATTCACAGAGGTATTGTTTCTGATGCGATGGCGCATTTGTCGTTTCCAGATATGCTTTCAGTTACGTAGACTTCAATGTGTGAGATGTGAAATTGCAGTGCAGAAAGTAGGTATAAATACCACTGTTCTGTTTTGTGACCCTGGCTCAGTCACTTGGCGCGGAGACCGAGTCGAACAAGCTACGGGGCCCCCAGCGCGATCGTTACTCAGGGTAGCAGGTCAAGCGGAACCCGCATTGATTTTGACAGCATAGTGAGTATGGAAAGTTTATTTTACATTCTCGTGTAAAATTATGTCAAAGGGATGCCAGAAAACATCAGTACATGTTTACACTGACACGTGTGTGCCCACACCGATGACCTCGTCTGCAGTATTGACCGGGTTCTGCCTTGTGACGTAGGCTAGTAAATATGCACAAATTCAAAACGAGGCCGATGCAGACGATAATTTGGGCTCTCAGGTACAAAAACAACACACCCACCAAACGATGAATTTCGATATTTGGCATTGTATTTACATCATAAAGCTCTAAGTTAGTACACAAAGGACCCATGCATAATACTGTCAGCAGTATCTGTTGCAGACAGTTTTCTGACTGTGTTGACTCGCTTGATCATGGGGAGAATAACTTTAAGGCTTCAGTTCGCAAAAAGCTTTTACTGGGATTCAGTATACATACCCACTTAGACAGTCACCACCCTATTGTCCCACCAAATGCTTTCTTTCGTCTTTTCAAAGTGAAAAGGGCCCACTGGGATCTGTTGTGGGATATCTGAAAAGATTACTTCTGATATGCGATGGTAGCTGACGTCATAACTATTCTATACGACCTTAGGCCATCTGCATAATTATAACCAATCAGAGACAAGATGATGGATGAACCAGCGAGGAAAAAAAGAAAGTATCATCATCGACTCGCGCCGACAATGACAGACTCGGAATTGAAGAGAAGAAAGATTGAGGAAGAGAGACAAGATACCCCTAAGTAGAACTGACCGTGCATCGGACAAGGGAATAGGGACATGTGGCAACGCGTAAAGCAAGAGCTTGGCTTGACCGCCCACCCTGAATTTGTCACTTTCCTACTGAATCATTAAGAATCTACGGTCTTTGTCGATCTTCCTATCATTAGTTCCGCGAGCGCTAGTGATTTTCAGATTTCATGATCTTCAGTAGAATTTATCTCTGACTGATTTCGCAAGATTTTGAACCTGTTTATCATATAGTTACGAGCTAGTTATCACATTTTATGCTGCAGAGATCGTAAACTAAACTACAGTCTGTGTCAAAGTTGCACATCGCTGGTCGAAACATGTTTGATGATGATGTCCACTTGTGAAAAAAAAAAAAAAAATTCACTCGATTCCGAGAGGCAGTGTTTCTGCTGCGAGGGTGCATTTGTCGCTTCCAATGATGCTTTACGTAGACCTCGATGTGTGAGATCTGAAATTGATTTTAGTGCAGAAAGTGGGTATAAATACCAATGTTCTGTTTCAATGATAGAACTGAGACGGTGCCTGTTTCCGAGGGGTAAAAGATCAAAGGTCAAACTAGGCACGGTGGACTCGCTTTGAGAGCACCATATGCACGCCCTCGGTGCACTGCGCACGATCGTTACTAGTAAATACTAGCAGGTCGAGCGGAACCCGCATTGTGATTTTGACAGCATAGCGAGTACGGAAGGTTATTCTACTTTCTTGTTAAAAGAAATACGTCAAAGGGATACCGGAGAACATCAGTGCACGTGTACACTGACACTGTCGTGTGTACATCACACCGATGACCTCGTGACCTGCAGTATTGTAAATACTCAGCCCGGCCGGGGTTCTGCCTTGTGACGTAGGCTCATAAATATGCATATTAATTCGAAACGAGGCCGATGCAGACGATACATCCGCGACTCGGGTACAAAAACAATACAACCCCAAACGATGAAATTCGACATTTGGCATTGTACTTAATCATAAAGGTCTAAGATAGCACACAAAGAACCCATACACATATTGTCAGCAGTATCTGTTGCAGACAGTTTTCTGACTGTGTTGAGATGCTTGATCTTGGGGAATATAACTTTAATCCTGTTGTCAAAAGTTGTCATCAGAAGGCAGATCGACCATGACAGCTCAACGTTGGCGCCAGAACAGCTTCGCGCCTAATTTTCGAGACAGACGTGGTCAATCGATATATGGCCAATGATCACCAGGTGGGACCATCATTTTGAATATGACTGAAGAAGCTTTTTTTTCAGAGACAAAACAATCGTTTATCTGTGCATGCCTGTGCGAAAGCTCTGGTGCGTTACCACACTGGTTGTCTCCCTCGATTCGCTACCGCTGACTGCCCAGCGGTAGCGAATCGAGGGAGACAACCAGTGTATAGCTGAACTACTTGATGGTATGACCTGGGAGAGGAATGTGCCAAGTAACACTGTTATATTTGTAGAACTGAAGTAGGTATGAAGAGAATAACCCAAGGAAGAAAGAAACACGCTTAGAAAAGACAATTATAATACAGTTTATCTTATTTAGAGTTTATTTTTAATTTAGAAAATACAATTATAATACAGTTTATCTTATTTAGAGTTTTTTTATTTATTTAGAAAAGACAATTATAATATTTAGAGTTTATTTATTTATTTAGAAAAGACAATTATAATATTTACAGTTTACTTTATTTATTTTGAAAAGACAATACTAATACAGTTTTTCTTATTTAGAGTTTATTTTATTTATTTAGAAAAGACAATTACAACACAATTGGCCTTTCTAAGCGTGTTTCTTTCTTCCTTGGGTTATTCTCTGCTTTTGGCAGTCACCTTTTTTTTGTTTTTGTCTGGATTTCGAAATAGGTAGGGACCAGGTCAAAACAGGAGACTATTGCGTTACCGTTTCCAGAGGACGTATGGCGGGACCATTCCTGGCCCCATGGGTTCCTACGGCACTGCCCGAAAATTTAGTACTAGAAACAGTTTGTGCTCGCTGTTTTCCACCGTCATCCTTTCTCTGTTGATTATAATTATTCATTTTTTATTTACTACTGGTCTCGCCGCGCGTTCTAGACTTTCGAGACTTTCACCGATAGACCGATAGTGGTTAAACGTCCTCCAAATGAGGCAGTCCCGGGTTTGAACTTACCACTGTACACAGAGGCCCCCAGGTTTAGAGTGACAGTGGAGGGTGTCTAGAGCAATTTCCCCTTGTTTTTGCACGCGGGCCGCTCGCTTACACGTCACTCAAAATGGAGGTTTAGCATTCCGAGACAACGATCAACATGCTTGCTCTTTTTGTTTTTCGCCATTTTCAATTTACAGTTAAGCGTTCAGCGTCTGTGACCATCCATCTGCAAGAGGCACAGATTCTCATGAGCCCCTGCTGTCGCAGGGGCTCATGAGAATCTACGCCTCTTGCTGATGGAGCATGGTTTCATCTGCTACTCAATTTGAGTAAGTTGGTTAATTTTGTGGGGTTTCCGGCGGACGGGATCATCGGGTCTTTCAGACATGGCGTTTGTCGGTTTAGCCATCAATCAGTCTAAACGTTTAGCCCATCGCACGGTTAATCTAACGGTTTGTGTCTTCAACAGCGGCAACAGTTAGTCCAGCCTCCCCCCACCCCTGAACTTGACCCCGATCCACTACTAACCACACACACACACACACACACACACACACACACACACACACACACACACACACACACACACACACACACACACACACACACACACACACACACAGGGAGACAAAACCATCAGAGTGGGTTACCTACCATTTTATGTGAAAATGGGTTCCCATATTTCTATTTATTGAAGGGCTCTGGAGTTGATGCGAATGTTTAGAACTCACCTTGTAACTAAGCTCTACAACTTAAAATAAAAAAGACATTTTCTAGAAACAGAGCCACTGGATGGAGAAAAAATGGGTTTCTACCAATAAAGTGGGTGCCTCTCACACAAAAACTGGCATTACAGTAGAAATGGGTGTCCTTGTCAAATCATTCATTTTAGCATGGACATCTCAAGAAAATTAGGTGTCTGTAATAAGGTAAAGTTCACTGAATATTTGATGCTTCTTTTCCACATTTATTTGATTGTTGTCATTCTTTATTCACCTCGCGCTGGGACCATATGGCGTTGAGGCGCGCCCCTTGGGTGGTGGATAGGGGGTCCCTCGTGAGAGGGGTGCACCGAATGAAATAAGGTGCCGTGAACCAACATGGTCTAAGGGAAGGTGACCCCGACAGAAAACCCCTGGTCCTCCTAGTAAGGGGGTTGGGCGTGGGGGTAGCTTCCCCACCCTGCCAAAAAGGAAATAGCTACAAAAACGCCGACGAAAAGACTAACAGTAATTCCTTTCCTGGAGGAGGAAGGTTCTTCTACCAGAAGACTTATGACGTCCTGTGGTGAAAGCCGGAAGTCTTCGGAAGCCACAGGACCGAGCCGCCTCTCTCTATCCAGGGATACAACCATGGGCACATGGAACGTCAAGACCATGTACCAGAGCGGCAAGGCCGCCCAGATAGCAGCGGAAATGCAAAAGTACAACCTTTCCCTGCTAGGTATCAGTGAAGCCAGATGGACGCAGTCTGGCCAGAAAAGGCTGTTAAGTGGGGAGATGATTCTGTATTCAGGTCATGAAGAGGAGAATGCCCCCCCATACAGAAGGTGTAGCATTCATGCTGTCACCAGTGGCACAGAGAGCGCTGATGGGCTGGGAACCTCTTGGGCCAAGAATTATCACAGCAGCCTTTAGAACCAAGAAAAAGCTCAAGCTGAACGTCATCCAGTGTTATGCGCCCACTAATGACAGTGACGAGGAAGAGAAACAAGAGTTCTACGACCGACTCCAGAGTGCCTTGGACAAATATGCGGAGCGAGACATCACCATCGTCATGGGCGATTTTAATGCCAAAATAGGGGAGGACAACACCGGATACGAAGAGGTGATGGGGAGACAGGGACTAGGCTCGGAGATGAGTGAGAACGGGGAGAGGTTTGTAGACTTTTGTGCTCTAAACCGACTTGTCATTGGAGGCAGCATCTTCCCACACAGAAGAATACACAAAGCAACTTGGGTCTCACCTGACCATACAACAGAGAACCAAATAGACCATATCTGCATTAGCAAGAAATTTAGAAGATCCCTTCAAGATGTTCGAGTGAGGAGGGGAGCAGATGTCGCCTCCGACCACCATCTGCTTACCTTAAGAATGAAGCTCAAGCTAAAGAAAAGCCGCACATAGACAACAAGAAGACAGCGCTATAATGTAGGCCTCCTGAGAGAAACTGGAGTTAGAGAAGAGTTCAAACTGGTGCTGTCCAACCAGTTTCAAGCGCTACAGGAGCTAGTAAATGAAGAGGAGGCGGTCACCACAGAGCAGCAGTGGAAGGCAGTTAGAGAGGCGCTGAACTCAACCTGCAAAGACACTGTAGGGTTCAGGAAACACCATCACAAGGACTGGCTGTCGGCACAGACCTTGAAGAAGATAGAAGTGAGGAAGCAGAAGAAAGCAGCTGTCAACAACAGTCGCACGAGAGCAGCCAAAGTAAGGGCACAGGGGCGGTCCGTGGCGCAGTGGTTAAGGCGCCTGCCACAATGCCAAGGGTGCGAGGTTCGATACCGGGTTCCGGCGTTGGACTTTTCTCCTCTGGTAAGTGTCACCGTTAATTCGGGCGGACCGTCGGGGGTTCTTTCTCCGGGTACTCCGGTTCTTCCACCCCCCCCCCCCCACCCCCCACCCCCCACGCTTTGGTACCGGTCTCAGGCCACTTTACAAATTTCAAATACAAGTGATCAAAAATCTATGTAACTTCAGTAGCTGACTGGCCCTTCGTTTGTCTTGTACTGTGTTTGTACTGTGCTTGTCTTAAATGGCGTAAATCCGTGTCTGTTTCGTGAGTGTGTGTGTGTTGGGTTTCAGGCGCGGCGCTTTGAGTCGATTTCCCCAAAATTGAGAAAAAGCGCCTATATAATAACGGTATTATTATTATTATTACAGGGGGAATACTGGGAAGCCAACCGCGAGGTGAAGAGGAGTATCAGGGCAGACAAGAGGGCCTACACAGACAGCCTGGCAGCAGAGGCAGAAAAGGCAGCAGGCAGCGGCAACATGAAACAGCTCTACGACATTACCAGAAGATTGTCAGGCAAGTATGGCCATACAGAAAGACCAGTAAAAGACAAAGAAGGCAAGCCTATTGCAGACAGAGCAGACCAACTCGACAGATGGGCCGAGTATTTTGAAGAGTTACTGAACAGACCTAGCCCACCCGACCCCCCAGACATCCAGCCGGCAGAGACCGACCTACCCATCAGCTGTGACAGACCCAGCCGGGAAGAGATCAGAAGAGCGGTGGCATTCTTGAAGAACGGCAAAGCAGCAGGCCCAGATGGCATCCCAGCGGAGTCTCTGAAAGCAGACCTAGAGACAATAGTTGAGATGCTGTACCCACTGTTTTGAAAGATCTGGGAAGAGGAGGTGATGCTGGCTGACTGGAAGGAGGGGTACCTAATCAAGCTTCCCAAGAAAGGCGACCTCATCAAGTGTTCCAACTACAGAGGAATCACCTTGCTGTCAGTACCAGGAAAGGTCTTCAACAGGATCATCCTGGAGAGAATGAAGAGCTCCGTTGACCCCCAGCTGAGAGACCAGCAAGCAGGATTCAGGAAGAACCGATCATGTACAGACCAGATCGCCACTCTCCGCATCATCGTGGAACAGTCTCTGGAGTGGAGCTCCCCGCTGTACGTCAACTTTGTGGATTATGAGAAAGCATTTGACAGTGTGGACCGAGAGACTCTGTGGAAACTCCTACACACTACGGTGTACCTACAAAGCTCGTCCGCCTGATCAAGAGCAGCTACGATGGCATGACATGTCGCGTGATCCACGAAGGGCAGTTCACCAGGGAGCTCCAGGTCAGAACCGGTGTCAGGCAGGGTTGTCTGCTGTCTCCGTTCCTCTTCCTACTGGCCATAGACTGGGTCATGAAGATGACCACAGAGCACAGACGAAGTGGAATACAGTGGACACTGTGGACACAGCTTGACGACCTCGATTTTGCAGACGACTTGGCATTACTGTCCCACACTCATCAACAAATGCAGGACAAGACCACGAGGCTTGCTGACATCTCGTCCCAAGTGGGCCTCACCATTCACAAACAGAAAACAAAGACAATGAGGCTGAACGCAACCAGGGAAGGACCAGTCTTGCTTGCTGGCACCCCGTTTGAGGAGGTGGAGTCCTTCACCTATCTCGGGAGCATCATAGACAAAAAAAGGCGGCACTGATGCAGATGTCAGAGCACGAATCGGTAAAGCCAGAGCAGCCTTTCTCCAGTTGAAAAAAAGTGTGGAGCTCCAGAGAGCTGTCACAACACACCAAAGTCCGGATTTTCAACTCTAATGTAAAAGCAGTTCTCCTATATGGAGCAGAGACTTGGAGATTGACAAAAACCACAGTCAACAGAGTACAGACCTTCATGAACAGTTGCCTTAGAAGAATTTTGAAAATCCACTGGCCAGAGAAGATCAGCAACGTCAGACTCTGGGAGAGAACAGAGCAGATAACAGCAGAGAATGAAATTGGGCGAAGAAGATGGGGATGGATCGGTCACAGTCTGAGAAAGCCAGCTTCCAGTATCACTAGGCAGGCATTGTCATGGAACCCCCAGGGAAAGAGGAAAAGAGGTAGGCCGAGAAACTCCTGGCGTCGAGACCTCCAAGCAGACATCAAGAGACTGGGAACCACCTGGAGTAGAATCGAAGGAGAAGCACAGGACAGGAGTTGCTGGAGGTCTCTCGTCGACGGCCTATACCCGGGTAGGGGTGACAGGCGTAAGTAAGTAAGTATTCTTTATTCAACTTAATGTATATTCCTTCTTTTTCCTGCATTAAAATTTAAAGCACAATGACACAACAACACAGTGAACAAATACCTCACTTAAAAATACCTCTGGTTGATTTTCTAATGATTGTTTGGGTGGGGTTGTGGGGGGAGGGGAGGGGAGGGGTGGGGGTGAAGGTGGGGAGGGGGTGGTGGGTCATCACTTTGGTTTTTATAGAGCTGCTGAATGCTCTCTTATGAATGAAAGATTTTAATTATCCCTGGAATCAGGAGGTCATTTCTGAGGCGCGCAACGAGTTGCACATCAAACCACCCACAAATACACATTTGGAGTGCACCAGATGGATCCAGTTGGACAAGTCCCACATTCCACACTATAGGACAGCTAAGACTGAGAAGCAATCGCGGCGTTTATGGCGCGGTGCAAGGTTTAAAACTAAGAAACTGTTGTTTTTAGAAGATTGTCGGGCAACAGTTTTTATTAAAACTGTTTTAAAACCTCTCCTTATACTCAACTTTTGTTAATGTTAAAAGTGTTTTCATTTCAGGCGTGTCGTAACTGTTATGCATCTATTCCAACGTAATAGTGCTGGATATCATAGTTTTCCCATTGTTGCCTTCTCTCTTCACTCAGCACTCGACTTTCCAGTCCTTCCCTCAAACACGCAGCATTCACACAAACAATACTTTACTATTACACCCTTTGGCAACATTAGGTGGGTTTTTTTTTTCTCTGACCTAGCATTACTTACTGCACTAAACGACCGACTGCAGCAGACGACACACCTAACGACACTGACTGTGTGACATCATTTGCATTCAATTAATTTGTGCATACAATCTGACAGGAGTTGCAGTCAAAACGAAAGCATAACACCAACAAACCCACAAACAAAGCAACAGGTTGAACCAAAAGACACAAGACAACAGCAGCCTCCCCCACGTCCTCTCTCACACTGCGCACTCATACAATCACTTCACTTCTTAGCAACCGGCGCACGAATATAATTATAGGCTAAGTCAAAGAAAAACAGAAGATAGTGGCGGAAAACCCTTTAAAATAGAAACAAAAAACGACGTTTCGGATCAAAGATCCTTCTTCATCTGACATGGAAACAAACGTAGAAAACGTATAGGCTAAGTCGCTGGTGAACGTATACATGAATCTCAAATTTGACACTAGACATCACCTTCCTCCACATCACCCGGGAAGTACATCACAACTCAACACTTTTTTAACAAAACAACCACACCCTCAAATAACAAACCTAATTTTGTAGGAACATAAACAATTTACTCCCTCAAACAACAAAATATCCCCCCCCCCTCCCACACCCTTCCTGACCCATATCAGCTATGAAGTTATTTATAGCTGAGAAGGATGATGTCACAAACACACGCCCATTTTCGGAGTTCTGTGCGCACAACACACACACATTGCTGGGAGGGACAAGTTTTCAAACACACTACAGGCGTGTCTGTTAAACACAAAAGTGCATGTGTTAACGCCAAAATGAGAAAAACTGATCTTTTTATTTTTTATGAATCTTTACCCCAAGACAATGCAGAAACAACCCTCAGAAAAAAATGGGTGTCTGACTTGGGCACCCAGAATTTTACACACACCCATTTTCCATAAGGATGGTAAAGACAGTCACCCATTTCATGTCTTTCGTGTACACACACACACACCATCACACACACACACACACACACACACACACACACACACACACACACACACACACACACACACCATCACACACACACACACACACACATACACACACACACACGCACACACGCACACACGCACTCACGGCACACACACACACACACACACACACACACACACACACACACACACACGCACACACGCACACACACACACACACACACACACGCATAGACGCACTCACGGCACTCACGGCACGCACACACGCACACATACACACACACACACACACACACACACACACACACACACACACACGCACACACGCACGCACAGCACGCACACACGCACGCACTGTTCTTTTAAATAATGCGAATTCAGGCAGGCAATACACGTTTTAAATAGAATAGTTTATCAGAAGTATGTAAAATGCACGACTTTGACGCATTCCGTGGATTAAAGGGAGGGATAAAACTTCAGGAGCCGAGGCCTCGGCTGTCTTGCAACCAATTGATTCTCTGATACACACAACCTCATTTGCGCCCTTATCAGCCTCATCTCCCCCTTCACTTCCCCTCCCCCCCCCTCTCTCCCCCCCCCTCATCCTCCCCCTCCCGTCAACATACACACATACATCTTTCTTTCTGTTTTTTTTTGGGGGTAGATAAATATATATTTTTTTTATAGGCGCCGGTAGATAGCAAACTTTATTTATGTGTTTCATGTCTGCAACGCGGGTTGGAACACCCCTCTAATTGCCAGTATGATGCCGCTGTGTACAATGTACCACCCTGCCGCACCCCCCCCCCCCCCCCAATTCTTTCCACCGCCTTGGAAGCTAGCTTGTTGACTCGTTTTAACCCGTTCACTGCCGAGGCGGCAAAGCGAACGCCACCCAGCTGCAAGAGACATATACCCTCATGAGCCCCCGCAGTCGCGGGGGCTCATGAGGATTTATGTCTCTTGTCAGTCCTATTATGTTCTTCCTGCCTATTCTGGGTTGTGTTTCATTTGTATTCCTCACGCGAATGTCGCTCAGTGCACGAAATTAGTAATCACTGGCAGTCGAGGGTTGATGAGCGAGGCTTTCTGAGGCCCTCATCTCATTGTTTGGGTCGCCGCGACCTACAACATTTTTTCCCATGTCATTTTTGGGCAAATTTCTTTTATTGTCCCAAAATGCGACATCTCCCTTAGACTAGTAGCCTGCAGTGACGTGAAACTCAAAATAACGTCACTATACGTACAGTGTGAAACTCACCACGTTCTCAAATCAAAAGCGGGGCTTCCTGAGACCTTCGCCTCGTGAATATCGCTAATACTGACTGACATAGTGTTTACAAGCACAGCCAGATATGAAGCTATTATACATGTCTACCGCTTTCTATCTGCTGGCACCTAAAGATTGTTTATAAGCTTACTGTCGACTGACAACCGTGGAACACCCTTAATAATTGACTGTATGGTGGAGGTACCTCACTGTTGTCCCTTCCTAACCCCTTTTTTGGTGGGTGGGGGGAGGGGGGTGTGTTTGGTGGGTGGAGGGAGGGGGGGGGGTTAATAGTGATGCGTTGGTAGATAGGAAACGTTATCTTCTTCAGTATACAACGTTGGAACACCCCTATAATTGACCGCGTGATGTAGTTACTACATAACCCCCCACCCACCACCCACCCCCACCGCACCGTCCCGCCGCTCCCCCACCCCCTTATCTTGTAACGGCGAGCAACCAATAAATATTAAATTCTTTCACTTTTTTCACTGAAAGAATTATCGTCTCTTTGATTTGGCGCCGGTAGATCGGAATCTTTATTGCTCGTCGACAAGGGTAGAAAACACCCCGCTTAATTGTCTGTGATGCACCCCCCCCCCTCCCCCCCCCTCACCCTCCCTTCTGCCTCCTCCCTCTTCTCAGTACGCAATAGGTCGCAGTGGGTACGGAAGGAGATTAAATTAACTCATTCTCCCCCAGACACCTATGGATCGACCATGATAGTTCAAGGGTGATGCCAGAATAGCTTGGCGCCTATGGGCGCCAAGCTATTTTGGCATCACCCTTGAACTATCATGGTCGATCTGTGTCCTGCACTGCAATGCAGTCTTCAGAGGACAACGGCCAAATTGGGGGATTTCGGTGTTGGGGTAGAATGAGTTAAACGCCCGGTACAAGCTGACGGGGTAATTACCTGTGTGAGGCAGTCGGTACGGAAACAAACTAAATCACACGTCTTTCCAAATACCTGTTTTCAGCTCTGGTCCTTTAACTTCCGGAGATAACGTGCTGGATGTAATTAGCCAGTTAGGTAAAGGGAGTTTTTGTAAAGACGATCAGTCCTTTAGAGGTTGGAAGCTATTCTGGCGCCGCCCTTGAAACTATTATGGTCGATCTGTCTGCTGATCTGGTTTCTAGTCTTTCGAGGACAGTTTCCAGAGACGGGAGATTCAACCTTAGTAAGTTAGCAGAGCACAAAGTGTTGATAATTATATGGTCAATGTTTATCATCACGAGGCCCCTCCTCCTCCCCCACCCCCCCTTATAAAAAAGAATTGTTAAATTAATAAGTATAGATTCTATATTTGTTGATGCAGCAAAACTGTTAGCGCTGGGTGTGCAACAGGCACCGGCTGTCGCCGTCAGTTACACGTAATATGGGAGACAACTGCTGTAGTTGCTGCAGCTAATCATGAGTTGTCTACCCTCTTTCGCTTCCCTGGTCGTCTTCGGGCCGGGTACTGACTACTTCTAGTTGTAGACAGCAAACGCACTTCTCACTGACAGAGTGCATAACCAGTGCGCAAAGGCCATCTGGCTGAAATCGGGTGCAGTGGACCCGCTGCGGCTGACTTCGGTCCGATGCTCGGCCTTCAGATTGCCGCGTACTTTGGGGCGCGGTCCGTGGCGCAGCGGTAAAAGCGCCTGCCACCAATGCAAGAGGTGCGAGATTCGATTCCCGGGTTCGGCGTCGGACCTTTTCTCCTCTAGTAAGTGTCACCATTAATTCGGGCGGACCGTCGGGGGTTCTTTCTCCGGTACTCTGGCTCTTTCCTCCCCCACGAATTTGGTATTAATTTCAGTCCACTTAATCAAATTTCAAAAATATAAAAAACGATTTAAATTTCCAAAAATTTCAGTAGCTCGCTTGAGCTTGCCCTTAGCACCACGTGAATGTTCTGTGTTTATGTACAGTGTGTGAGGGAATGCGCGTGATTCACGTGAGCGTGCTTGTTGGGTTCAGTTCGCGGCCTGCGCATTGAGTTATATTATTAATATGGAGAAATGCGCGGTATAAATACTATGTATTATTACTACCTATCGGTCTCGGCTGTGCGCTAGGGGAAAAAAAAGAAACTACTACGGTGGAAGAAGTTATCCCTGTACAGTGTGTCTTGTGGGGACCTCCACAAATTAAGCAATGGTTCAGTAGAGACAAGGAGTGACTAGGGAACCTACCCACAGGGGAGGGAGGGAATGGATATTCTGGAATGATTTCCGCGCCCCTGATCAGTTCAGGGCGTTGGTTGAATGATTAGGAGTAACAAATTCTACGCCAAGGACCGAACTCCCCAAAGTTTGAAGTTACCCTCTGAAAGATTGTATTACAATTCTAGAGACAGATCGAGCATTATAGTTCAAGGGTGGTGCCAGAATAGCTTGGCGCCTCTGCAGGGCGCCAAGATATTCTGGCACCATCCGTGAACTATCAGGCTAGATCCAGATCTTGCTGTGGTGTGTCTGGGCTGAACTAAGTTAATGTCCTGTTGACGCTTGGAGCGAGACCCTATTGACGCTCCAAGTCAGGGGCATGACTGAACTCTTGCCAGAACTTGGATTCCCCCCCCCCCCCCCACCCCCCTGTGGCCCACCTTGATTAAAGAAAAATGTCCTCAAGTGAGACAACAATTTGTGAGGAGGGAGAAATAAGAGTCCTAAATTTAAAAAATCGCGTGAAAGACTATAGGTTGAGGCCCTTTATAGTAAGGAAAGACAGCGCGTCCTTACTATGACGTCCACGCAGTTTATAACAAGGTCCCGGTTCGCTGGATCGCTCCGATCCAGGTCAACGACTGCGGCATCAGTGTATCTTCGTAGCAGTCGTGACCTTTTGGCTGTCGGTGCCTGCAGAAATCATCGCAACAACAAAAACAACTGTACCGACAGCCAAAGGGATTAACAACGCACACTGACCGGACGTACCTCAAACTGTGGAAATCAACTGTGCGAGCAAGAGGCGTAATAATCTCATGAGCCCCTGCGGTCGCGGGGGCTCATGAGAATAATTATCATAGTAACGCCTCTTGCAGGTTGAATACTGGCCCACTGCCAAAAGCTTGCTTTCGTCCTTCGGCTGTTGGAACTCAAAGGGCTGGTAACCCACAAAACGGGAAACAACTGTTTAGAGATGTACGACAGCTCTAATCAGAGTTGTCGTACTTATCCCGCAATACGGGAGACAACTGCCGGAGATGTTCGGCTAATCGCGAGTTGTCGTACTTGACGTCTGAAAACCTAACCTTGGCGGAGCGAAATGGGCTGTGTGGCGGAGTGGAACACTAGAGGTGCAGACATTCGGAAATGGTTTTATTCGTCTAAACTGACGCTTTGGAAATGCAAGGAGATCTGCCACTGACACACAAAAAATAAATAAATAAATAAATAAATGAAAAGGCGCTTCAGTGAGTAACCTTTTCACTGCCGAGGATAAAAACCGAACACGACTATCCAACTGCAAGAGACATAGATCCTCATGAGCCCCCGCGACTGCGGGGGCTCATGAGGATCTATGCCTCTTGCTGAGACCAATTTGTATCCATGTTTCTTGGACGGTGTTGGATTTGGGTCGTTGAATGAACCAAGATTTCAGAAACCATAATGTACGTACAGCATACTCGAGTTTTTTTTTTCTATTTGTGGTACGTGTCACTGTCAAAAGCGTGCGCATGCGTGCGCGAGTTGTGAGTGCGCGCTTAGAGTTATAATTATTATAAGATAAGCGCATTATAAATACCGTAATTATTATTATTATTAGTTTAAGTAGAGTGGCAGGGAGAAGATTAAAAGAGGTTGGGCTGCACAAGGCCAACCGGCGCCCACGGGCATAACTGACGTTTGTGTACCGGAACCACGTCAGTGCCGTTTCCAGCCGTATTCTTTCCTATTTGCATCGATGCGCCAAGCTAATCTGGCACATCCCTTGAATTATCATGGTCGACCCATCTCCAGCAACAGGTGCATAGTCGTTAGATGACGCCTCCCAAATTTGGGAAATACGTGCGTCGGGCTGAATGAGTTAACACGAGTTAATCCGGGCCCTTCGCTGCATGCACAGTTGTGTTCTCTGGCATGCTGAAGTCGTTTGTAACAGACTAACAGCACGGACGATAATTCGCTGAGCGAAGAGAAGTAACTGCGTCAAGTGATGTTGAAAACTGACATGCAATTTTGACTCCGCTGGTGATGGTGATGGTTGCGGTTCCGCCACCGTGGTGAGAGATGCGGTAGGGAGGACCATGGTTGGGGGTGTGGGCGGGTATTGTCTGTTATTTAATTTTTTAAAAAATCTATTGTTCATTTGTACCAGTTACCCCCCGCTGCCTGTGGTTTAAAAAAAAAAAAAAAAAAAAAAAAAAAAAAAAAAAAAAAAACAACGCACCCTTTTGCGTGTCGGTAGCGGTTTTCGTCGCGATAATTCCTATAGGAATCATCGCGACAAAAACCGCTACCGACACGCAAAAGTTAGGAGGCTCCTGCTGACAAAACATTTCAATGGTGTAGGAACAGCTCTACTCCCCAAGCCCCACTCCCTCTCCACAACCCAACCCTGTGAAAAAAGAAAAAAAGGCTGGGGGCCGGGCCAGATTATCCTCTGCCCCCCCCCCCCCTTTTCCCAAATAGCTTGAGAACAAAAAGTATGTTTCATCAAAATCAAAATGTGTTAACGTGTTAACCCATTCAGTCCTGACGCATTACAGCAGGAGATGGGTCGACCATGGTAATTCAAGGGTAGTGCCATAATCTGGCACTGCCCTTAAATTATCATGGTCGACCATCTCCTGCAACAGGTGCTTAGTCGTTAGATGACACCTCCGAAATTTGGGAAATGCGTGCGTCGGGCTGAATGAGTTAATTATTTATTTATCGTCTTTTATTTTTGTGGGTGAGAGGATAGCAAGGTCCCATGTCCCTCTGCGCGCTTTCTCTATCTGACAAATTATCCCTTTTCAGTCTAAACAAATTGTGTTATGAATTTGGCGGATTAGAAGGTAAACAATATGTTGGAATGCACAAAAGAAGATTTTTTTTTTTTTTTTCCTTCAAAATGTTCTATTTCACCTAAAACCAAAAGAAATCGCAGACATGAATCATTGGACAAGTTCACCGGCTCAATCTCTCTAGCGCCGAAAGACCAATTCACAGAATCACAGACTTGGTCTCTGACTATAACTGAGGCCGAGTGGTACAAGGCGTGCGAACAGAAAACACACGAGGGCTCTCCAGAGCCGAGATACCCTAAGACTGAGAGTCGCCAGCGGCTTTAACTGGTGGTTAGACTCACCGCTTCCGCGGGGGCTGCACACTGCGACCTCCTGCTGTGATATGCCGAGATGACGCAGTATCGATGCCGCTCTGCATGTCCTCAAACTCATGCATGCGATATAGGTCACCAAAAACTGCAAAGTCGCTGTGTCGAGTACTGTCATTGCAGGTAGATCGAAAAATGAGTCATTCAGGCGAAGGAATTAGTCAGCTTGAATTTGAAAAGTGTTCTACTGTTTCTGTCTCTTTTGTTTGTTCCACACAGAGACTGATATGGTCGCTTCAAAATCTTCAAATTGACCTTTGTAAAAATTAATATTCAGGAAATTAAAAACAAACAAACAATAAAGCAACAGAGAGAACAATTAACTTTAACTATCTATCCGCAGACCGTGAAATCGCCAGAAGGGGGATAGAGTTGGGGGTGTTGTGTGTGTGTGTGTGTGTGTGTGTGTGTGTGTGTGTGTGTGTGTGTGTGGTGTGTGTGTGGGGTGTGTGTGGGTGTGTGGTGAAGGGGGGGGGGGAGGCGTGAGATCCAGCTTTATGACTACCACTTTGTTCGTTTCTGTGACTATTTGGTTAGGCCCCTGGCTTGTGTCGCATCAGCTTGGTACCTCAAGACGCCAGGCTAATCCAGCACTTCCCTCGAACTTTTATGCCATGTGTTCAAATAATGCATGCAACGAATGTTACAACAATATTAATTACTTGCATCGTGTGTCAGCATTCTATTTGATTTAAAAAGAGTTATCCGTTTTGAGTTGGAAAGTCACCTTGCCTTTTACAAATCAGTGAAAGATTAACTAAGATGATTATGTCTGTGCAAATCATGTTACTGAAAACGATACAGATTTCCTGAAAAAGACTAGACGGCCGGGTCGTGTTAAAGAACGGTCATTAAATGAGGTTGCTCTTACCAATTTAACTCATTCGAGACGAACGACATCCGGACACGCGGCTTCAGCCGCGTGTCCGGATGTCGTTCGTCTCGAATGAGTGAAAAAATGCCGTGCATCTGAAACAATAATATGTGAATGCTTTTTTACTACATGTGCACAAACCTAGCAGCGAACACAGAAAGTATACTCACGAAATCGGAGACAGTGAAGACCACGCTTGGTCGCTTTGTCAAAGTTGTACTAGAACTAAACCTGTAAGTATCTAATCACCTTGATCCCTCCACAGAGGGCGCTGGTTCCTAGCTGCATGTCACACGGTAATCCATCCATATGAGGATACGTGGGACTAAGCGCTCATAGCGGGGAAATCGCTGTTTTTGCAATGTCAGGAAAGTCCTGACGTACTATAAGCAATAACAGCAAGTCTTGCCATCACTGTAGGAAACCGCTCACCAGAATCTGTTTTTGTTTGTTTCCAAAGAGGAAGAAACATGAAGAAAAACGTGTTGAAACACTATTTCGCTACTATCTCATGACTATGGTATCCTCATAAGATGGCGGCCGTGATGCGCCGACGCTGCTAGGCAACGCGGGGAACTTCCCGAGTCCTATAGGCCCCTCATTTTGCAGGATTTTATTTTTTTAATTTGTATTTATTTATTTTTTTGTCCTTGAGGCTCACAGACCAGCAAGCTGCGTGAATCTTCATGATTCCCCACATACTGCGATGGCTCATGGCGATCTATACCTGTTACAGATATGTGGGATTTCCACACAGGTTTCTTCTTGCTGTCAATGAAAGCCCGTAATTTTGTTCAGGTGAGAGACTAACACAGGTGCCGTATTGCCGGAGGCCATGCCAGCAAGAGGCATAAAACCCGTTCATGGTTCCACGCAGTATTAGGATCTGTGCCGTTTGCAGATTGTATGTGCTCATTTCATTTATTCAGAGAGAGAGA
>BTPG01000002.1:89112848-89182848 GCA_036245525.1 Semisulcospira habei
ATGACATAACAGACTCAGGGTTAGCAAACTATATTATGACACATGACCGAAACGATGCGAAGGGTTGGATCTTTGAAGTAGACCTGGAGTACCCGCACCATCTACATGATTATCATAATGATTATCCATTAGCAGTTGAGAAAATGAGTATGACAGGGAAAAAAGAAGACACTAAGCTTGTGCCAAATCTAAATGACAAATTCAATTACGTTTGTCACTACCGCTTGTTACAGTTTTACATCAGACATGGGTTAGTACTAAAGAAAGTTCACAGAGGAATTCAATTTGATCAGAGTGCTTTCATGAAAGATTACATAATGAAGAACACAACCCTTCGTGCCAGAGACGGCAACACTGCATTTGACAAAGACTTCTTTAAGCTTATGAACAATGCCTGTTTTGGCAAGACAATGGAAAATCCTCATCACAGAAAAGATGTGAGACTAGTCACAACTGAATCAGGTGCAATTAAACTTACAGGCAAGCCTCAATACACAGGGTATAAAGAATTTCATTCATCATTGTATGCAGTGTCACTCAAAAAAAAGATTTGTTAAACTGGACAAGCCAGTATTCATTGGTATGGCAATTCTGGAGTTGTCAAAACTGTTGATGCTTTAATTTTATTATGATTACTTCAAACCAAAATATCCTGAGTGTCGATTGTTATACACTGACACTGACTCTATGATCATTGATGTGCCTACTGAAGACTTTTACGAAGACATGAAAACAGAGTTACACATGTATGACACGTCTGACTACCCTAAAGATCACCCGCTGTTTAACACACAAAACAAGAAAGTGCCTGGTAAGTTTAAAGATGAACTAAATGGTGTGCCAATAGTTGAGTATGTTGGACTGAGATCCAAAATGTATTCTATACTGCACCAGAAGGGTAGTCAGTCGAAAGCCAAAGGAATAAAAAAAACAGCAATAAAAAATAAAGACATTCGTCATGAACATTACAAGCAAGTGTTAGATGGTGCATTAATGCCTGATTATCCAAACAAGTCACTGAGATCAAACAAACATAATCTTGAAATGATCCAAACACATAAGAAGTCACTTGCAGTTGGAGACACGAAACGAGTGTTTCACACTAAAGAAAAAGCTTATGCACCTGGACATTACAGACTCAAGTTATCTGAAGATATTTGTGATGAACTGGTTGATGAATTAATTGACGACTTAGTTACTGAAATGAGTAACGGTGTCTGGGGGAATAATCTGTAATTTTTCTCTGACAAATGCCCTCTGGGGTGCAGGGTCGTACAGGTAATATATTGTTGCGTCTGGACCGGGAATTATTTTTTTTATATTGTGTACAGACGTTGACCAGATGGGGTCTGTTGCCCTGCGTCTGTCGTCGTTCTCAGCCTCCCCTGGCTGATATAAATATCTCACCTGTTTAGTAAATAAACTTGTGTCTGGTGCCGGGGTTGGTCCTGTTTTTGGCTCTGTAATTGTTTTCAATTTAATAGCATCAGCAGGTTTTGGGTGTCCTTCATTGTTCATTGCTTTTATCACATGTGGTAATCTCTTTACCCATTCAGTGTTACGGGTGTCATGCATGAGTTCCTTAGAATACTGGTAACTGAAAAGTCTTTCTGATAACTGTTTGTTAAAGTTTTCAACAATTGCCTGCGATCTGTGCACGCCTGGAATACCACGTCTGACCAGTACACCATGCTTAGCAAATAACTGATTAACTGCACCTTTGAATTCTGATCCATCATCAACTTGTACAAGTCTGGGGTATCTTAAGGGGCCTCGACTATATATTTTTGATAAAGCAGTAGCAACAGTGTTAGCAGTTTTGTCAGATATGGGTTCAGCGTCTTTGTACCTTGAAGCAATGTCTACAACAGTCAGTGCATACTTGTATCGTTTCTTTCTTATTGTATCGTGTGGAAGAAACAGGAGGTCCATTTGGTGCGTGTCATTTGGTGATGTGTTTTCAAAATGGGGTCTTGTTATTTTTCTTGGAGCAGGGAGATATATCTGCCAAATTGCCTGTCTCTGTAACCATTGCTTGACTTGATTGAGTGTTATATCTCCGCCCACAGCGGCATGTAATTTCTGAATAGCTGTTTGCCCTTTCCAATAGCCTGATGGAGAGTAATATATTTTTGATAGTTTATTTTCGGCTGCCATTTTTTCTAGCAATGAAAACTCCTGTAAAATAAACAAATGTCATTCCCACTAGAACAAAGATTATCTCCCCGTTTCTTTGTTGTGTGCTTGGTTTGTAATAGTCACTTAGTTTCGGTTTCGGGATAGACATGTCTTCACCTGTGACAAGATAGTATTCCCTGATTGCTTCGTCTGTATTTGAAAACGTATGTTGTGCGTGACCTTCAAGCCTGAGTTTTTCATTGATGAAATCAAGTTTTTCAATTCTATTCTTTTCATATTCTTGTTGAGCTTGAGCGAGTTTCTCTGTTGCCTCATTGTGACGTTTCATTTCTTCTGCTGATTCTTCTCTACCCATTTTTGAAAAGAGATAGTTTGAGCCACTGAAAGCCAATGCGTTAACCATCGCTCCCCCAATCATAATAGCTATCGTCGCCATATTTATTTTATTTACATAGAAACATTTTCTGGAATAATTCCCTGATTGACAAGAAAATCTTTTGTCGCAATCGACGCTGTAACGACTACAATTAGCTTAGCGCTGTCTTCGAAATCAAGTCTACTGAGGTCTGCTGATTTCATTTTGAGTAGACTTTTCCCCAGCATAGAATAAGCTACTGCTAATCCACTGATTACGGCAGAGTGATAGACAAGGTTCATCATGTTCTTTGAGTCATTCATTTTCTAAGGCAAGAAAAATTAAAATAATATTTTTATTTACTGCATATAAAATGGGTCAACGGCTTTGGGTGTTACTGGTAATGTGGCGACTTCTGGTTTTGTTTTTGGAGTGTCTGATTTTTTGGTCACTGTACGAGTCTGTGGTTTGTATTTTTTGTATAATTGATAACCTACGTAACCAAATCCGACAACAAATCCGGCAACTATATATTTTGTTGTTTCAGGGTCAGACTTAGTTGTTTGTCTCTCACTTTGATGAGAGAGTGACGGCCCTGACGGTAGTGACACCAATGGTGATATTGACTGTGGGTCAGTTACATGTACCTTTTGCAGTAGTTCTAACTTTCTTTGTTTGTTCAATGCAGCTACTCTCTTTCCAGCCTCAACCCTCCCTGGACTTTTAGCCTTAGTCACAGTTTGAACCTGTGTCAAAACAGGGTCGGGGTTCTGTTGTGTAGTCATCTTGTTCTCGTCCATTTTCTTCTGCAGTAAAATTTATTTTTGAGAAATCAATATGGCTCCCAGTAACTAGTAATGTTACGACAGGTGCAAGGTAATTTCCAAACTTGTAAAACATGACACATGCTAATTTGCCAATTGAACTTGAAACAATAGGATTGCTTTCAAGGTCGTGTGAAAGACTGTCACTATCCACAGGTAGAAAGTGACTCACTGCTTTTGTGTATAGGCATACAAGAGATCGACTTAAATCACGTGTCATTAGTGAAGCAATGTGGTTTTCATATTTAGCATGAAGCTTGATTAGTTCATCAGCCGTAAGAGATTCAATATCATCTGTCATGTATTGTTTTCCAAGATAAGTCTTTGATTTGCCTGACACAACTACAGAAAGAAGGCGCTGTTTTTTCGAGTCTAAGTCTTTGTTTTCTACAGCATTGATATCATTTAGAAGAAGTAATTCGTCTTGATTCATTTTATAATAAAAAATATTAATTTTAATGACATTGAATTTGGAAACCTTTATTTTACTGGAAAAAAATAAGGAGAAACCTAGAAAAACGGGCGGCGTTAGGGCATGGGAGTAAGCGGTCGAAAAATCCTGGAAAATTGGGATAGATATAAATTGTCCATTTTCGCTCAGTGTGTGTTTTGTTATCAAAAATAGCAAAATTATGACCTCGACAGAAATTGCCCAAAAAATCTCCTATTATATATCTCTTGTGTGCATATGAAATAAATTTCGTGCGTCCGTAATAATAATAATAACATTAAATACGGCAAGTTCAATTTTTGTAAAAAGCGATTTTCCATTATAATACAATGAAAATATCGCTTTTTCCAAAAATGGACTTAGTGTCTTTTGCCTTCACAGGGCAGACATATGACGCTGTCAACGATAGTATTTATATGGCGCATTTCTCATATTTATAATTTAACTCATTCTACCCCAGACACACCACAGCAAGATAAGGATCGACCATGATAGTTCAAGGGTGATGCCAGAATAGATTGGCGCCTATGGGCGCCAAGCTATTCTGGGGACTGATGTATGGACAGAGACTAGAGCCTAAGTCCGAAACTATCTTCATACGCCTGAGACTAACATGTTAGTAAGAAATGCATGAACTGAGACTAGGCCAAGTCTGAAACTTTCTCAGGGACTAAACAGCCCAAATTTAAGCCCACGATTTTCTAGGTGTAAAGCGTCTAGTCTCTGACTAAAAGCGAATCAAAATGGCAGCCGCTGCCTACATGATGTTCCTATCTCAACGAAATCTACGCCGAAATCGATTATTTAGAGACCGTCGACACACACTAGATGAGTTTGATGATACGAAGCTTCACAAAAAGTTTCGTTTCACGCCCCGTGAAATTTATTTTTCTTGTACTTTTTGTTCTGTGATTTTTGATCTTGTAAAGCGCTTGGAGCACCATTCATCTGGAGGTTAAGCGCGATATACATGGACATTATTATTATTATTATTATTATTATTATTATTAAAACCAAAATCGATGAGAACAGTTTACAGGCAGAGTGAACATGGAAGACAGTGGCTGTCAAAACACGTGCAGGGCGAAAACTGTTCCCAGCGGCGCATGCTCAGTGGCATTTGGAACTGGATATTCCCAAGTTATAAATAGCACTTGTCACAAGTCGCGGACTAACCATATCTAGTCTCGGACTTGATAGTCTGACTCAAGTCTCAGTTCATGCATCGGAAATGTATGCCTCAGTTAGTCCCTACGTAACAAGTTTCCGACTAGGGCTACGTCGGGCACTTGTCTAGTCTCTGTCCATACATCACACCCCTGGCATCAGCCTTGAACTATCATGGTCGATCTGTGTGTCCTACACTAAAGTGCAGTCTTCACTGAGAGGACAACGGTAAAATTTGGGGATTTCGGTGTTGTGGTAGAATGAGATAACTCAATGCGCAGGACATAGCCGCGAACTGAACCCAACAAGCACGCTCACGTGAATCACGCGCATTCCCTCACACACTGCACATAAACACAGAACATTCACGTGGTGCTAAGGGCACTGACAATTTTTTGAAATTTAAATCGTTTTTTTATCATTTTGAAATTTGATTAAGTGGACTGAAATTAATATCAAATTCAGTTGTGGGGGAGGAAAGAGCCGGAGCAGTACGGTACCCGGAGAAAGAACCCCCGACGGTCCGCCCGAATTAATGGTGACACTTACCACAGGAAAAAAATCCGACGCCGGAACCTCGAACCTCGCACCTCTTGCATTGGTGGCAGGCGCTTTTACCGCTGCGCCACGGACCGCCCCAAACACTAAGCTTGCGTCTTCACACTTCAACGTTTCGCGTTTGAAAAAAAAAAAAAAAAAAAAAGGTATTATCAAGATCGAGTCTTCTTGGGTAGGGGATTATGGTAAGGAAAGTATATCAAGCAAGTTCATGAATATTAATTTGCTTGTTGTCCAATATACCAATACCGCATGTGTTAAAGAAAGACTGACAAACTTTAGTACGGAGTGGGTACGTACTGACGAGATAGAGGTTTCAAGTCACTGTTAGGTGTAAGTACGCTTAGACACGCAAGCCACAGCCTATAGAAGGGGCATATGGGAATATTAATAATAATAATAAGCGCATTAAATATTGTCATGATCTGTGAAGGCAAAAGATTGCCGGTAAGTCCATTCAGATTGCCGGTAAGTCCATTCAATTTTCGATGCAACCCGCCAATCACCGCCGAGAGAAAATGAACACCATCCGGCTGCAAGCAGACATAGATCTTCATGAGCCCCCGCATTTGCGGGGGCTCATTAGGATCTATGTCTCTTGCTGAGACCGATTTGTTCACCGTGTTCTTGGACGGTGGTGGCTTTCAGTCGTTGAATGAACAAATATTTTCTGGAACAAAAACTGTTTGTCTGTACAGCGCCGAGTGATTCCCCTTGGTTTGTGTACAATACAAAAATCTGCAAGGGGCGTATATTCTCATCAGCCGATGCGGCCGCAGGGCCTCATGAGAATATATGCCTCTTGCTTGCAAGAGGTTGCCTCATTGACATCCGGCACAGTTTGAGGTCGATCATTTTCCGATACGACTGCTACCAAGACGCAAGCTACAGTGGCAGACGCGACGAATCGGTCGCTTGAGTCCTTGCTGCAAAGGAGCGCAACCTGGTGTCTTTCCTTATTACAAAGGGGCTCCTCAGCCTTTGATCAGGGATTTTAAATAGAATCCCTGCTTTGATCTGATTGTGAATTCGAATAACTCTTTTTTTTTTTTGTTGCTGGAGGATGGCATGCATTGCAAAATTCATGTGCACCAGCCTGAAAATACTTGTGCATCAGGCTGAAAGTGATGTCATTAACACATTCTGTCCCAGGACCAAAATTCCCAGACTTTGTATTTGCCCTGTGAAGGACTGTATTACAATTCTAGAGACAGATCGAGCATGACAGTTCAAGGGTGGTGCCAGAATAGCTTGGCGTCTATGGGCGCCAAGCTATTTTGGCACCATCCGTGAACTATCATGCTCGACTGTGGTGGCTCGGGGCTGAATGAGTTAAGCACAAGACTACCTGAGTACTTGTATGCCTATGTGACAAAAGGGGTTAATACGAAATAGTAATAAACTGTGTTGTAACTCTCCTTTTTAAGCGTGTTTCTTTCCTCATTTGGTTCTCTTCAGTCCTTGCAATGCTGTAAGTGCGGGACGCCGTGTAATGGGTAATCAGCCAGTTTCTGACCCTTTGAACCTCTCACGAGACTTGTCTCCCTTTCAATCAGGGACGAGCACTCGGCCGGAAACGCTCTTCACGCCCGGAGGCACAATCAGTCTCCGGATAGGATGTGTCGTCTGCACTGCATTCTTCTTCCTACATGCCTGAAGAATCCTGTAGCAAGGCAGAGAAGAAGGGGAACCCAACAACTTCTTCAAAGAGTTCGTTCATCTGGATGAATTTCATATTTTCACCCCTTGACGGCTACCGACAATGACGTTCGGCGGAAACTGAAGAGGCCAAAGCACACAGTGGGCCTCCCTTGCAGTCCCATCTGTTAAAATGCCTTAGCCGTAGTCTGTCCCAGTCATCCCCTAATTTGTCAATCCCCTAAACAACACTACCGCCCATTTGCTGCGCATTTGCCATGCACAAAATTAAAAAAAAATAAGGACATCGCCCGTCTCATTTCCTGGCTATCAACATGTTTCTGTACCAACCCTATATCCAAGCGCAGCCAAACACGTACACACCTCAAATCACCATCCGCTTGGCAACTCAAACTAGGACAAAAAGAGTCCGCTGGTTATGCCAAGGCTGGTATGAATCAAAGCACCAAATATATCTCTACTCATCTATCAAGAGATTCAAGCAAATTCCAGCATACTGCTTCTGTACAAAATGCCAAAGAAGGCAGAAGATTTGTAAAAAAAAAAAAAAAAAAAAAAAAAAAAAAAAAAAAAAAAAAAACACCGGTCCTTGCACTGCCTCACCTACCTCATTTGAATATGTAAAATGACCTGTCAGAGGAACTCGTCCATCTGAACACCATTCAATCTGCCATCAGTGCAATTCTTAGACTGACACTAGCTAAGTCAAACTCAAAGTGACACCATTGAATGTTGCTGCATCTGTATGTTATGGCCCATTATGTCTTGCGCGTCGTTGTGGCGTTCACTATGCTGTTCATGTTTTAGATCATGCATGTCTAATGCCATGAAAACAGACTAGATATGGTCAAAATGCCGCCCAAATTATCATGTACGTCAAGTAACATACCTGATTCTCAGAAACGTTGCATTTGAGGCACAGGCACATGAAAGTATTTTTTTCATATTTTTTCATTACCCCCCGCCCCCCTCTCAACTTTTTCTGTTTTTCCAAGTTTACATACACATGCAATACAGTCGTACCGACTGGGCTAAACAACTCAAAACGGTTACCATAACACTGACATTGATGAAAAATGACTCGCTTTCAGACCCAAGGCCATTTCCTTGTGTATATCAGGGCAGCCAAAAAGACAACACCCAGACATCCTCATTGACCCTGTTGTCACGTCTGGTGACAGCAAGCAAGAAGAGGCCTGTAACCAGCTGCCATGCCCTATATGCTGCTTGCAATCTTTTCCTCAGGCAAAAGGAGTCATAAAACAGCCGTGCAATTTAAACATTAAGTCTACTGAGCTATCCCACAGCCAAAAGACTACACAAAAGAGCCAAAACTATGCTACTCTGGACGCACAAATGTCTGAAGTGCTTATTTAGGAGTTACCAGAGAAAAATGGTTATGTAGAGTTCGTTTTTATATAGAACACACTTGTCAGAGTCTCAAAACACCTGAACTCTTGTTGCAAATGTAGCAAGCATGTGTGTGTCAAACCTATGAACACTCCTGTAAAAGCCTGTACCTGTGGCCGCAGCTGCTGCTCCCCTAACAACGCACTCAAATGAGCTTTACGCAGTGTAAACGTGCTTGTGTTCGACTCAGAATAGACACCAGAGACATCCCTCATGACAGTTACAGCAGAATGACCTCAGATGCAGCCTATGTTGTATCATGCAAAATAACTTCTGCGAGTCACATTCTCTTTTCGTGTACGGCTGATTTCACTCTCAGAGGTCAGCTGTCTGATGAAATAAACCTGCTGACACTGTTTCATTGTAGTTTTGATCTTAACCTTTGACCTCCCCCCCCCCCCACCACCACCACCACCACCCCCCCCCCCCCAACCCCACCACCTGGCTTCTCCCCCACCCCACCCCACCCCACAACTTCAATAACTGAATAAGTGCATTTTTTTCATGCAGTTAGCAAACTGAACGCCCCAAACCTCACCCCTTTCAAGGTCAAAGTCAAAGGTCACAGCTCAAGGTCGAAGGTTAGACTCATGACTACCTGTAAGACAAAAAATAAATGAACAAACACACTAAACATGGCCCACAGTGCAGGTAAACAGGGTATAGCGACGCAAAACATGCAAAAACGCCTATAAAACTGCAAGCGACGCGATGTTTGGGCAACATTTCAAATTATTCTCTCATGATTTTCTCAGTTTTCCAACTGCAAAAGTCCAAACGCAATGATATGGTTACATTAAACCAGATTCTGGTCTATGTCACATATGGCATGTGGTGCCTCTGACAGGCCAAGGACACAGTGGGCCTCCCCTGCTGTCCCATCTGTTAAAATGCCCTAGCTTTAGTCTGTCCCAGTCATCCCTAATTTGTCAGTCCTCTAAACAACACTACCGCCCACGTGTTGCACATTTGCCATGTACAAAATAAAAATAAAAAAGGATATCGCCAACCTCATTTCTTGGTTATCAACATGATTCTGTACCAACCCTACATCCAAGCACAGCCAAAAGTCGTACACACCTCAAATCACCATCCCCTTGGCAACTCAAACTAGGACAAAAAGCTTCCGCTGGATAAGCCAAGGCTGGTATGAATCAAAGCACCAAACATGTCTCTACTCATCTATCAAGAGATTTTAAGCAAATTCCAGCATACGGCCTCTGTACAAAATGCAAAAAAGGCAGAAGATTAAAAAAAAAAAAAAAAAAAAAAAAAAACCACCGGTCCTTGCACTGCCTCACCTAATTCATTTCAATATGTAACATGACCTGTAATGATGCCGGAAGACAACTAGAAGCATGGTGACTAGTCTCATCCGCCGAGCGGTACGATCACCAGCAGTCAAATAGTTAACCAATTCAGCCCTGACGCACTACAGCAGGTGACGCACTACAGCAGGTGACGCACTACAGCAGGAAATGGGTCGACCATGATAATTCAAGGGTAGTGCCGGATTAGCTTGGCGCCTGTGGGCGCCAAGCTAATCTGGCACTGCCCTTGAATTATCATGGTCGATCCATCTCCTGGAACTGGTGCATTTCATTAGATGGCGCCTCCAAAATGTAGGAAATGCGGCCGTGGGGCTGAATGAGTTAATGGCATCACATTTTGTGCGAAATCTGTGTCCTTCGCATAGAAGTCTTTGATATAAAGTTATGGGGGTTCTTTCTCCGGGTACTCCGGCTCTTCCTCCCCCTCCACTTTGGTATCAGTTTCAGTCCACTTAATCAAATTTTCAAATACAAACGATTTTGAATTTCCAAAAACTACAGTAGCTCGCTTGAGCTTGCCCTTAGCACCACGTGAAAGTTCTGTGTTTACGTTCAGTGTGTGAGTGAATGCGCGTGATTCACGTGAGCGTGCTTGTTGGGTTCAGTTCGCGGCGGCGCTTTGAGCCGATTTTCAATTGGGATAAAGCGCCTATTTAATGCGCTTATTATTATTATTATTATTATTATAAAAGATATAAATATGAATTTCATTGGTAAAATTTGTGTGAAACCGATAGCCTCAGATGACAAAGAGGTTGTTGATGTAATGTAATATTTCATGTTTTATTAACCCCCCCCCCCTCCTCCTCACTGCCGAGAAAAAAGATGAAACCAATCCAACCGCAAGAGACATAGATGCTCATGAGCCCCCGCAATTGCGGGGGCTCATGAGGATCTATGCCTCTTGCTGACGCCACTTTGTATCTATGTTCCGCGTACGGCTGGGACTCTGGCGGTGAATTAACCCTTATTTGTTCAGACACACGGTCTGTGTGCACTGCTTGTGAAGGGGTTGGATCACAGCATGTGTGCTGTCCTATGGTTTTGAACCAAATCTGGCACTACCTTTGAACTGCCACGGACGATCCATCTCCCGCTGTAATGTCTGAATATATATATATATATATATATATATATATATATATATATATATATATATATATATATATATATATATATATATTATATATATATATATATATATATATATATATATATATATATATTTAAACAGCATTCACGTTTCACGATGGAAACACAGGGTGAAGAGAGAAGATACCGCTTTCATAGAATTCCACGTGACACGAAATAACCAGGGCGTTTTTACGGATCACGTACATCAGTCTTTTTCTTGACTTCCACGTTTCACGACTACCCCTTTTTTCACGGATCACGAGCATGAACAAACTCAAATCACGAAAACGAAAAGCCACTAATCACGCATCACGATTATAGGGCATCCCCCCCCCACCCCACCCCTACCCCCCCCCCCCCCCAACCAACCACCCACCCACCCCCTTTCCACAATGAGCTACGCATCCGACGATATCTGCCGATAATACGACTCAAATTTGACAGCTGAATCAACGGTACTGTCACACACGCTCAAAATTATCGTAACTGTGACATTTTCATTGTCATGGTGTTATTGCCGGGACCATTGACCTGAGAGAGAGAGAGAGAGAGAGAGAGAGAGAGAGAGAGAGAGAGAGAGAGAGAGAGAGAGAGAGAGAGAGAGAGAGAGAGAGAGAGAGAGAGAGAGAGAGAGAGAGAGAGAGAGAGAGAGAGAGAGAGAGAGAGAGAGAGACGCATTGCATGCAATGTTGAAATAAGTAGTCCGAGAAGAAATTTGAAGAGCAGTGGGCGAACACTTCTTATTTCAGAACAGGAAAAAAGAAACGCAGCGTATCGGATCAGAGACCGTCATGCCGTCATCAAGCTGCGTTCTGTTACGCGGTTTCTTTTTTCCTGCGCGTCTTGCGGTCTTGTGTTTTCACACCTTTTAGTCAGACACACAGTCCCTCTGCATGTTCCACGAATGTTCATAAAATCTGCTGGGTTACTGTCCATTGGCCAATTTGTATCCACGTAGCAATACAATACATGACAGGATCAATAAAGTATTTTTTCCTTTTCTTTTCTTCAGTTTTCTTATCGCGTCGCGTCTCGTCGCGTCTCGTCTCGTCTCGTTTCGTAACGTATCGTATCGTTTTGTATCGTATCGTAGAGTATCGCATTTTATTATATGTGGTATAGAGATGGAGGTCATGCACACTTCTCTCCCCTGACAGTGCTTTTACCTACTTTGTAATCTTCCTAAAATATTAGCGCTGGCAGTCTCCCCTTTTCTTTTCATTTATATGTGGTATAATTTGAGATTCACAATTCCTTACATTAGTCGCCTGTGTATATCATTGTAAACAGTACATGTGCTGTTCTGTGGTTTTGGACCTTACGTGAGAAACCAATCAGCCCGTTCAACCTGACGCATACATCATGAGACGGATCGACCATGATAATTCAAGTTTAGTGCCAGATTAGCTTGGCGCCTTGATGGCGCCAAGCTAATCTGGCACTACCCTTGAATTATCACGATCGATCCATCTCCTGCAACTGGTGCGAAGTCATTAGGTAAAAAGTAGAAAAGAGTAGAAATTAAACTGTACAAAGTTGACTTAATTGCGATATTTTTGTTATGTGCCTTATGTGTACACGCATTCGACGCAAAACCCGCCGCGCACTTTCGAAAACATTCCGTATACTCAAAAACGCGAGTGTCCTTGGTCAGCATTGCTTTCCAGAGTAACCAATGGCGTCCACTGGCGTCGGCAACAACAGGAAATTAGTGTCTTCAATGACATTTCACGTTCCACGCCGTTGCCAAGGGAACCATGCTTTTTTGGTGTCAACACGCATACAGACAACTCCATTTGGCGATGAACTGTCTTTGAGAGTGGCGTCCCTTTAGGGAGTGTCAAATTTTGGGGGGTGTTGCCTAACGACAATGTACCAGTTGCAGGAGATGGCATGACCATGATAATTCAAGGGTAGTGCCAAAATAGCTTGGCGCCTGAAGGCGCCAAGCTAATCTGGCACTACCCTTGAATTATCATGGCCAAGCCATGTCCTGTTGTAGGGATCCGGGGCTAGAAGGGTTTACTATCCTGGTCGTTGTGTCGCCTGTTGCAGAAATACAAAATTCATTGTGCTCGAACCGTTCTCGAATATTGACCTCGGCATAAGTACAGTGCCACCTGTGTAAGGGTCTTTTTTTTTAACCCATTTAACCCTACGGCCTCATTTCCCAAGTTTTAGAGGTGTTACATAACGATTACGTACCAGTTGCAGGAGATGGATCGACCACGATAATCCAAGGGTAGTGTCAGATGAGCTTGTCGCCTTCAGGCGCCAACCTCATCTGGTACTACCTTTGAATTATCACGATCAAGCCATCTCCTGCTGTAGGGATCCGGGGCTAAAAGGGTTAACTATCATGGTCGTGGTATCGCCGGATGCAGCTATATTGTACGGCTTACTGAGAACACTCACAAACCAGATAGGTGAGGCTAGCGCTGGTAGAACTGTACGCATACCAAGGGGAATTACTCAGCGCTGGACAGACAAACAGTTAGATCCCTTGCCCCCGCCTATTAGGCACCCAATCGCCAGCCCACAGAAAAATACGCAGGTATAGAACCAGACGATCATATATACCCCTCAAAACAGTTATATACATTCCTGAAAAAGTCGGAAGGGACCTTAAGTCGCGCTGCTTACAGGCCGAAAAGAGTGCAGGGGGTCAGTTTGAGTGATTAACTTTAAATGCATGTTTCTCGCTTAATAACAGGTCTATAACAATAGATTTTGCATCAAATTAATCTGTAATGCTAGTAGATTTTTAATGGTGTAAATATCTCAAACTTAAAATTTCCGACTTATGGTCCCTTTCGTGGGAACGGGTCACTCAGTTATGAAAGAGACATTGAGAAATGTTAAGCCTTTATTGCCTGAAGCAGGTTGCTATCAATATCATGTGAGATTCAGGATATTACCTAGCTAACTCTCAACATCAATAATTGAGTTTCCAGATATCTATGGACTTACCCGCCTATACAACTGGAGATTTGTGGTCATATTCCTTGTAATCTTAACCCACGTCAGCCCAAGGCCGCACATCCCATGACTGTTTTCCACTTGTAGGAGATGGATCGACCATGATAATTCAAGGGCAGTGCCAGCTTAGCTTGGCGCCATAAGGCGCCAAGCTAATCTGGCACTACCCTTGAATTATCATGGTCGACCCATCTCCTGCTGTAATGGGTTGGATTTGATGGGTTGATATGTTCTGGTCTGTGAATGTGGACATTACGGTCAACGGCTCTGCTGCAAGATCCCGCAAAATAATAATAATGATTAAAAGAAGAGCTATAGCGGTGCTTTTTAAAAAATGTCCTTCGTCAAGTCACCTCACACAAAATACACACCCCAAAATACTTGTTTTCTGAGAAGATGACGAATTTTATGAAAAATAAATGATGCCGCTAATGTCAATAAAGAACGTGCAAGTCCCAAGGGGCACAACTCTTGTTTTTCTGATGAAGAGTGCTCCGCCGTAGAGATTAGATTGACCGCTACAAAAATAGGGGGCAGCACTGGAATCCGATGAATATTTCAACATTATCGGCGGGACGCGGAGACTTTACACGCTCAGTGAGCAAAACAACTTCGAGGCCTACGTCGGGCCGCAGTGGGCCCGCGCACAGTCGTGCGCGGGCCCACTGCCGCCGACGTTCGGCCCCAGGGTCCTTTTGCTTACTGTGACGGGTTTTTTAATGGGTGCAGGATGTGCAGAGCTAGGAGATCGATGTAATGATTTACTGGCCTATGATTTCGGATCTAACGGTGTGGTTCAGGATGGGTGGTGGAGGACAAGAAATATGTGCTGGTCTGTGATTTTGGACCTTACGGCTTGCAGCCGTAAGGTCCAAAATCACCGACCAGCCCAGCGCTAGAAAACAAGCCGGTGTAACATGGTTTGGTCATTATCTAAGAGGCGCGGTTTGTATGCCAGCTTTATGCTGATAGCTAGCTGACTGTGCTAAAACAATTGAAGGTGTGGCGGTCGTTGTTTTATGTGTCCCGTCTATCACCCGACCGTTCGTTGGGGATCGTTTTCTACCCTAACCATCTATGCATGTGACTCAAAAGCCGATAAGGGGAGTGTGACTCGCTTGGCTGCAAAGAGGTACACAATCTCAATAACCACTGAACAAGTACACACGTGAAACATGACATCAATCATACCACTCTCGCATGCATGCGGCATAACAGACATAATCAAAGGCTACTTTTGGATTTACTTCGTATATATAATGTTACATTGATTAATAATAAATGGTTTGCTCACCTCTGACGTATATACAGGATCCGACGACCCAAAATGGTCACACGGCCCATCCCAGCACCAAAGACTGCTGGTGCCAGGAGGGAGAACAATCCTAACATCACATTTCAGGGTCGGTGTACTGTCTAGAGGGTACCACAACGTGTCACTTCAGGAACGGGGGCCCGCGAAACGCCCACCGACCATTCCTTATATACATCTGCCTAATTCAACTTTTACTTATACTACGTGTGTTCTCATCCACAGTCCCACATTATTTTTACCACGTGGACCCTCCATACCCGTGCCTAGACACCTGAACATTTGAAAGAAAAACAGAAGATAGTGGTAGAAAACCCTTTAAAATAGAAACAAAGGGTTTTCTACCACTATCTTCTGTTTTTCTTTCACGTGAAACCCTAGCGGCAACAGTTTTACTACACCTGAACATTTATTAATGTCTATTTGACATATTTCTCTCACAAGATACTCCTGACTTCTTCCGGCCTTTTGGACACCTGGACATATACCAATGTCTATTTAGTCTGTCTCACACATTATTCTACCGACGTAATCTGGGATTCCCTTTTAGCGTGCCCATTTATCACGCGTGTTTGGACACCCTGTTTACGACCACAACTCCGTCTTGTCCCACATCCCGCACCTGGACTTTGACCCCACATGTTAACTCTAATCAGTAATTTAACCCTGACCAGGCACTCTGTGACATCACTCCCCTCCCTCTAAAATGAGTCTCCTGACTCATTATACACTTACACAAATGTACACCATCATTACAAAAGAATAGGTGAGCAGACCCCCAATACATTGTCCAAAACTCAATTAAAATAACAGACATCATTCATATCATAGTATAATAATATAAAAAAAATTCATACGCAATAAAAGTAGCGTGCTGCACAGTGCGAGACATCTCCGCCGAGATATGTGGGGAATGAGGGGACAGGGGGGTTAACACGGAACACGTAGCAACCCCAAGGTAACCTGGCAGACGTGACAACCAGACTCTGGTTTAGAGTAGGCGACGTGTTATTGTTTTCCTGCCGATGTCAAGTGATCTGCAGTTCACGAGACCAACGGCTCCCTTTAGGGAACGGAATCGAATAATATTTATTTCAATTTCAAATTAAATTTCAACAAACTTTATGTCGACGAACTCTCGCCCCCAAAGTAGTCTTTATAAGTCTGGCGTCGATCTTCATGTGTGGTCATTGGACCCACAAGGAATCAGTGGACGTGATCCTGGTTCGATCCGTCGTAGAACCGATTCTTATCGTATCTGCCCATTTGTACGTTACCGTAAGTCAGCTGGCTGCTCTGTGTTTTATCATGGGGAAGGGTTGTTTTGACCAGAGGACATCTGGTCCCTCCGCGGAATTGCCTTACACCTTCGCACACTCAAAATATACTGCGTCATACCTAATTTGTCTACTCCTATCCCAATGTCACCTGACTCATTAACTGATATTTCTAGTTTGTCAGCGTATGTCTTCCCGTCATGCCTTATAGATTATATTAACATAAAAATATCGTCAGTACATCGGTGAGCAAACCTTACAATCACGAGATGATATATATCAGATAACACACAAAAATTAAAACTTTATTAATGCCCAAAACCTTTTTATACTAACTTGAGTATAATTCGTTCACAAATATAAGCCACTTTTTTCTTCTATTTCATTGATTTGCCATCACTAAAGTGACCTTTAAAAAATACATTTGCTTACTGCCCATCACTGAGTTTGATTTATCAATAAAGTCGCCTACCTGTGTGTACGTTTATAGGGAATGAGTGCAACGATTTATAAGCAGACCAGCAACATCATCAGTGGGGTGGGGACAACACTTGTCGCGAGAGTGAGAAACGTTACCATGTCCAACACAATGGCAAGGTATCTCAGTCTCAACCTCAGATTTAAGGGAAACCCGGAAAAATGCTCTGTGTAACACAATTCAATTCAAATCACATAACCAATATCGCAGTCCTGGGCTGGCAGTATCGTGTTCGTGGAGGTCACGTCGGAGGAGAAGAACGGTCCTCACACAGCAGTCTCATAATCTAGGTGATGAGTCTATAATCATTAGTGACTGACTATCTGGAGACCCCAGAAGACCTGCCATTAACAGTGGATGCAACATCTGGAAATGACAACCCCGTCAAGTTGTCACCTCCAATACAAGTTCCACTTGCACATCGCAAAAGTGTCAATAATTGTCACAGAAAACTCAGTTGAGCGGAACTGGCAGTCACAAACAAATATGACACCACATTGTTCATTGTTTCTATAAGTGTTCATATCATTGCGCCAGTCCCATCACATGTAGTAACTTGCCTTCCAATGTCCATAAATTAAAGGCAGTGGTTATGCGCTTGTGCATGATGGCGCTCAAACACGAACAGTCATCGCGTCTCCGAATGACATTCTCTTCAGTCTTGTCAACGTAGCAGGATATACGGCTGACAAAGTCTCAAGTCACAAAGGCGAATCTTGTGTTTCCAGCGTCTGATTTTTCCGGGTATTGGGTAAATCACAGGTCTCGCCATCTGTGAGTCGGGGGATGGAATCAAGCTGGCAATGTAGCTGGGAAATCTAAAGGGTTTATCTACAGAGGGAAGACACTGCGGATCTGCTTTTTGTGAAACTATCAAATATTCAGTCAAATTGTAAACAGCATGTCTTAAATACCACTTCATCGATGTACCTTTGTCAACAAATAAAATATAAACATGTCATAACTATAATGGGCAGCAGCAAACATCTATCAACGACTCCATTATCACTTTTTTTCTCAAATCTAAATAATTCACTTTAAAATATCATTTTATTTTTTTAAGTCCATAATTGCATGGTCATTCCTTTTTTTCTGCACAATCTTATTAAATTCCATAATTAAACCCAAATTCCATTTTCCATACACTATTTTATCTTAATTAAACCAGCCTGCTCAGACATGAAATATTCAAACTAACTCATGTATAACGAAACTAAATGCTTGCTTTAGCGTTGCATTTTACTTTCGTATATCGTATTTATAATGTACTCATAACAAATTCAATTTGATTAATATTTACCATTTTCATAAGCCGTGAGATTGCTGTACAGCAAACATTGTGTTTCGTACACAACTCCAATGCAAGGGTGTTCAAGTACGTGATAAAGCATGGCGATTACCGTGTCACACATTATATCATTGTCGTTTGTGTCCTGCCTGACTCGGTCTAGCTCCCCACCTGTGAACAGATTACTGTGGTCAGTGCTAGGATTGTGATAATATTAGTCTTGTCTCTCGTTTATTCGCAAAGGCCAAGCAAATCAAACGTGTCGTGTCTTAACACCAAAAATAAAATTCACTAAGGAAGGTCGCTACAAGTCAAGCAGGACATAAAACTGATACAACCGTATACGCTTTATATAGAGACATAATTATTATTAAAAACGCTACCAAAAATACGTATAAACCAGTGTCTGTTAGCGTCAGTCTGAGTGCAAGTCAACAAGGTGCAAAATGTTGGCAACTTTCATTTCACAAATGCCTCAAGAGACGAAAAAGAAAAAAAGAAGTAGAAGTGACAGTGGCGTGCACAATAGCGGATACTAGTGATGTCAGCCACGCATACGGTCAATGTGCAAGTGTCATGTCAAGCCCATAGTATAGTCTGTACAGTCGTGTTTGTGATGTTGGATACCGTCGTCATCAAGAAATGAAATGGAAGAAGATACAGAAAGAATCCTGAGTTAAAGTGCCGAAATGAGGTGAGTCATTTACAATGCGTGCTATAGCACTACAATTAGTGACACGACTCTCAGTCGACATTATGGTGCCTTTCCGTCTTATCTTTTTGTTTCCTTAATTTAGTTGTTTGACTCCCGTGCTTCCGATCTTACACATTTTCTTTCCTTTCTACCAGTCTGGCTTTAATTCATGACGACAATTCAGCACCACTATCACGAGCCATATCACTAATTCAGTGCTTCAAATAACCCAACAGCCATAAAATCCAAATTTTATTGACAACTTGAAGACCCCTAACATGTAGCTTCGGCTGTCCACTTGAGCAAAAACAAGAATGGTCGAAATAAATAAAAAGTCTGCCGGCATCCCGCGCTTTCTGTTTATTATAACTACTAAGGTCGGTCGCAACAACAAAAACACTCTTGCGCACTCAAAATATTACGATATATTCTTAACCATCTTACAAACCGCGCATTACTGAGGCTGTCCATTAGATTACTTTCTGATTGGTTTAAAACACAACTTACGTAAGTCCGCATTAAACAATAAAATACTCCGCTTCTGTGTCTGTCAAACTCAATCACATACAAACGACTGCAACAAAAATAATTGTAATTAGTTCTGTATCTGTAGTATTTCCTCTATACACATATCTTTACTATCGCTCACGCGACAAAATAATTACTCTAAAAATAATTATTATTTATTCATCATGTACCTTACAATTCATCATACTATAACACAATACTATTTCATAATTTTTCTTTATCTCACACCTCGATCATAAGTCATTTGCGACTTCCGTCTAACCCACCTTTCTTGTCTTGTCATGCCGCCAACGAAATTTACTGTTGTTCGCCCACCTTACATAATGATACATAAACATAATGATACTAGACACGAGCGTTGGGGTGTGCTGTGGCCGGCGACGGGGGAATCCCTGTCTCGCTCCAACAGCCAGGGTTGAGCTCGTCCCCTCACCCCAACATCAGACTGATCATGCATGCACGATCTTAGCGCCTGAAAATGAAATCATGAAGGATGAATGAATCCCTCTCCTCTGGACCCCGAGGTTTAGGAAGTAAGGTTTTAGTCTGGACAGCAGACCACGGGCAAAGCAAGTATTTTCCGTTACACATTGACTGACTACTAATGTCTTTCCACTCACCTGTGCTTAAGTCGCTTGTTCTCTCATGATGTTGTTTCTAGAATCAACAACTGCGTACTTGTCTCTACTTCTAATTATATTTATTTTTAATAATCAATATTCCTCTTCAATTATATTAAATATTTACCACAATAAAACCACAAATACGTATTCATAAATACTCGCTGAATACCCGAAGTGTGAAGTTCCATGTCCATTCAAAAAAAATAACCTGCAACTCAAAACACATAATTAGTTCACCTATCCTACCTATACGGGGGACTTTATGTAATATAATACTCAATAATCGTATACGTTAACAACTTCATTTTATAAAAATAATTCTACGCCTTATTCAACGTCTGTCTCTTCTTTATAATTTACACATTCACTTTTGGCAGCATTGTGTCCCAATGGATCTCATATTTCACACCCAATACCTGTTTTGTTTTTGTTTTCACTACTTGTCTCTCTTATTCAGACCGTATTCTCGACAGTGTATTTTCATGTTGTTTCAACGTTTATTGCATCTCGCTGCAACTGCATCTGGGCCTCTCCATATAACTCCAATCATTGGTCATTACCATTTATACTGTCCAATTATCACTGTGTGCCTGTAGTCACACTACATGTACGTATGCTTCCTGGTACGTTGCCTCTGTCGGCTGAGCCCCGACCTAACTGCTTTTCCAATACACACGCGTATACATATAATACTGCGACTTAAACAGGGACGACTCGTGATGCAAAATACCCAGCTTAAAAATTACCGTTTCCAGACCTGGCTCTAGATGTATTTCTACACGTCCTCACCTCTCATGCGCATATTAAGAAGTTCGGATAATGAGCCGACAGAAAGGGTAAGAAGGTACCTTTATCTTATCTAGATACCATGCGTCAGTGTCGTCCTCCATTATCACACATTTGGTCCTATAAATAAGCCTTCTGTAAAACCAGAAGAAGTCGCATTTAGTCCACCTGATGACCCAGGCACGATCAGGCGGAATCCCTATACCCATGGGTGTGTCACAGGTCACCATCCCGGTGCCTCATAGCTCAGTTTCACATTATTTGATCTCATTTCCCTTTGTCACATTATGCCATATTCTCTTTGTCTCATTACCACATGTACGTCTCTGTACGTCATTTTTCCTCACATCAGTATTAGCAACCCTGCCGTGCAGTCGGTCACCTCCTATGATACAAACTGTACCCATGCACAATGTGCATGTGTGTTCACGCATCCCGCCTGAACACGAGGCGAACTTCTGTGGAATCCCCGTCCCTTTCCTCGGAGGGGTTACATTATACGCATCAGGAGGAGCCCTGAACACAGTCGACTCTTCCCCCAGCCTTACACGGCGGACGGCGACCCGTAGTCCCGGTGCGTCTCCGCTAAGAGCCCTGAACACAGTCGACTCCCAGCTAGGCCTGGCCTTCTCTTGGCAGCAGGGCTTATAACCATTAATATTCACTCCTTAGACAATAGTTTGGACAGTATCCGTTATTTTCTTCATTAATCAACTAGGCCCATAAGGTACTTCGAGACAAGCTTAATCCACGACCCATTCATACCAACACTGTATATCAACTCTCTGTACTTTACGTATTAGCGTCCCCCGTATACTAACAAACAAACACTTCCCTATTTTCACTATTTCATTACATAATCTGAACAACAGCCTCAATATCACCTAACGTCGGTACATCACCTGTCCTTACTAAAACATAACTTTAAATCATATCATCACTAAACCAAAGAATATAAATGTATAATTCCCGACACCATCATAATACAAAACCTAAATAAAATAATCACATTTAAAACATTTTCGTGATTTGCTATAATTATACAGTTTGCCATGTTCTCATTGCGTACTTTTTAATAACGTAGAGTTTCAGTGGTTATTGAGCAAGCGGTTCTTTGCAATTTATTCTCTTAAACACTTAAAAAAAAAACCATTCCTTGTACACTAACATTAAACAGTTTTTACCTACTATTCTACCGTTTTCTTTCATTTTTAAATTCAAAACCGCATCTCCACCAATATCACCCGACCGTTCGTTGGGGATCGTTTTCTACCCTAACCATCTATGCATGTGACTCAAAAGCCGATATAAGGGGAGTGTGACTCGCTTGGCTGCAAAGAGGTACACCGGTCGAGGACACAATCTCAATAACCACTGAACAAGTACACACGTGAAACATGACATCAATCATACCACTCTCGCATGCATGCGGCATAACAGACATAATCAAAGGCTACTTTTGGTTTTACTTCGTATATATGTTACATTGATTAATAATAAATGGTTTGCTCACCTCTGACGTATATACAGGATCCGACGACCCAAAATGGTCACACGGCCCATCCCGCCAGCACCAAAGCTGGTGCCAGGAGGGAGAACAATCCTAACATCACATTTCAGGGTCGGTGTACTGTCTAGAGGGTACCACAACGTGTCACTTCAGGAACGGGGGCCCGCGAAACGCCCACCGACCATTCCTTATATACATCTGCCTAATTCAACTTTTACTTATACTACGTGTGTTCTCATCCACAGTCCCACATTATTTTTACCACGTAGACCCTCCATACCCGTGCCTAGACACCTGAACATTTATTAATGTCTATTTGACATATTTCTCTCACAAGATACTCCTGACTTCTTCCGGCCTTTTGGACACCTGGACATATACCAATGTCTATTTAGTCTGTCTCACACATTATTCTACCGACGTAATCTGGGATTCCCTTTTAGCGTGCCCATTTATCACGCGTGTTTGGACACCCTGTTTACGACCACAACTCCGTCTTGTCCCACATCCCGCACCTGGACTTTGACCCCACATGTTAACTCTAATCAGTAATTTAACCCTGACCAGGCACTCTGTGACACGTCCATTAACTCATTCAAGGCCAGCCGTGTCCGGATGCGCGGCTTTATTCTGCGTATCCGGATGCGGCTGTCCTTGAATGAGTTAACACCTGCACTACCTCACATGTGCATCCGATAAAAAAAAAAACAAGCCAGCGAAGTAACGAACGAACGAACAAACAAAGAAACAGACAAACAAGTAAGCAAACAAACGCACGAACAAATGAACAAACAAACAAACAAACAAACAAACAAACAAACAAAGCAAGAAACAGACAGTAAAGAAACAAACAAACAAACACAAAGCAAGCAAACCAAGAAACAAACAAACAAGCAAACCGCCACCCACAATTTAAAAAAAAACAACAGGGACCAAACAATACACGCTAAGTAACAATCACGACAATAAAAAAAAACCAAAAACAATAACAACAAAAACAACAACATCCAACAAGAAGAAGAATGTGAACAAAAATGACAATGACAATAATAACATCATCAAAATCAACAATAACAGCAACGTCAACAACTTCATCACAGCCAACAACGACGACGACAACAACAACAACACACACACACACACGCACGCACACACACACACACACACACACACACACACACACACACACACACACACACACACACACACACACACACAAAACCCACAGCACCAACAATCTCATTAAAATCGACAGACAATAGAAGAAATCCCAACCCAATCTCCGCGATCAGAACGTGTACCCAACAGACTCAGGCGTGTGCATTACCAGTAATCAGCTGATGACAGTTTGTATCGCAAGCTTTTCTAATCACATCACTGCCGGAACACCCCCTAGCAACACACAACTGCAAGAGGCATAGATCCTCATGAGCCCCCGCTACAGCGGGGGCTCATGAGGCTCTATGTCTCTTGCTGACTTCATGAGTGCATATCCACGTGTCACATAGGCAAACGGGGGTGATTCCGTTGAGCCTGCGGCGGTGGTGGTGGTGGTTTCAGACGGGTGCAGGTTTTGTCTGCCGCAGAGCCAGGGGTAGCTCGTTCATTGACTGACTGACTGACTGACTGACTGACTGACTGACTGACTGACTGTCTGTCTGACTGACTGACTGACTGACTGACTGACTGACTGACTGAAACTTTATTTATCAAGGATTGAAATATTAGGCGCACAGGCGGCCTTTCTTCCAATCTGTAGACATACAATAACAGGCAAAGCTACATTACACTCACAAACACCATCGAAAGTAATGCGAATTACAACACTACAAACAGCCACAAAGATTTAACAAAACCACACAGGCACCCATTCGAAGATGCATGCACGTGTCATAATCACCGTTTGCGGGAGCCCTCCCCAGACACTCCGGGCCCACCCGGGGGTTTTCCTTGTCGAGAAAACGAGAACACGATCTAACTGCAAGAGACAGAGATCCTCATGAGCCCCCTGCGAATGCAGGGGGCTCATGAGAATCTATGCCTCTTGCTGGGGCCAATTGGTATCCACGTCTTTTAGACTGTTGTGGTTTGGGGCCGCATAATGAGGAAAGATTCCAGAAACACGATAGCATGCGTCCAGTGGCAGAGGTAGGGGTTAATGACAAATACTGCTGGCAGAGATGGGGTTAAGTCAACGATCTGCCGTTGACAGTCTCGATCACAGGGCCGCCGTGAGATGGCCTTAGTTGCCTGCTCGGCCTTAAACCCAAATAACTAACTAACTAACCCTATCACTGGGTTTCCAAGCAAGGGCTTATAAAATTTAATGGCTATTAAATTCAGAGCTTAACTCGCCCCCCCCCCCCCCCTCCCCCGCCAGCCCACACTTCCCGCCTGACCTGCTCCGTCTGAGGAATAGGCATGTTGGTAAATGGGCTGATATCTAATGAGCAAGAGGTATAGATTCTCATGAGCCCCTGCTGCTTCCTCAGCTCATGAGACTCTGTATGCCTCGCAGACGTAATGGACTGCGGGACGCACCTTCAGTGCCATTGGACTCAGATTGTGATTAGGCGTCATTGTGAAGCCAGCGTCAAAGCTCTGTAGCCGTCAAAATGAACATGGATTCAATATAGTGTCGGCAAGAGGTATAGATCCTCGTGAGCCCCCGCAACAACGGGGGCTCATGAGGATCTATACCTCTTGCAGTTAGTGTGGTCAAGTGAAAGCGTTAAGTATGAAGTCGCGTAGTTTTAGCAAGCAGATGTGAGACTCAACTAAAACGTGTGGCAACTTCCTTCTTATTGTCGTTCTCTTTACTTTATTTTGTTTTTGTTTTTGTTCTTTCTTTCTTTCTTTTTTTCCATATCAGATCTATTAAATGTATTCTGGGGCTTTCAGGGAAAATTACTTTAAAGAAGACAATTACTGCTTCATGAAAAATTATAGTCGTTGCATAAGGAATAACATAAAACTAATCGAGTGGATTCATAGTCATTAGGCCCGTAAGGGGGGGGGGGCGGGTCATGAAGGGGTGGGGGGGGGGTGGGGAGGGGGAGGGAGGTACATAGTGGAATCGAGTGGTTGACTGAGATAGTACCAACTATTCGTCTATCCCCCCCCCCCCTTACCCCGCCCTCCTTCTTCCAACTTTTCACTTCATACTCTCGCAGCTTGGCCGGTTGTTTAAAATTTAACAACGACGACAGCAGTCAGCATTTGAGGCTTCATACTCAGTCTCTAATACCACACCATTCACCTGCTACAGGAGGCACAGATTCTCATGGGTCCCTGCAAGCTTAGCCTGCAAGGGCTCATGACCATCTATGCGTATTGCTGACACAGACCGGCTTCATTGGCATCCGCAATTTGAGGAACATCGCGCGGTTTAAGTCTGCAAGTTTTCATTTTTTTTTCCCCGACCCACGCGGGTTCTCAAGTAACATGCGTCGCAATCACAACACTTTGGTATTTGCCCCGACCAAGGACGTTTCCTTGTAGAATCTAAATATTAACCCTTTCACTCTCAGTGGCCGCAAGCTGTGCTTCTGGAATCGTTTTCAGTTCAACTGAAGAACCGGTTTAACCCCATCCTGTCCGGCAAAGAAACACAGACGTAAAAATTACGACGGACACGAGTCATGAAACCTAGGCAGCTCCAAAACATACAGGGATGCAAAATTACGTCAGCAAGAGGCATAGAACCTCATGAGCCCCCGCAAATGCTGGAGCTCATGGAGTTCTATGCCTCTTGCTGTTGGGTGATTGACGCTCAGGTTTCCGCCTCGACATTTGAAGGATTAGAGTCAGTTTGTGCATTGTCAGATTGTTTCATGGAAACGATGAATTACATAGGTATCACATCGGGCATTATCTCTAACATTCAGAAACTTTAGTAGTTTGACATTTATTGCGCAAGTGTGCTTTTGTGTGTGTGTGTTTGTGGGGGGGGGGGGATAATGGTGGGGGATAATTGGGGAAGGGGGGGGGGGAGACAGACAGACAGACTGACAGAGAAGGACAGATAGACATACAGTGAGACAGACAGAGAGAGAATGACAAGGTTCATGGTGGGATTTTTATATTTGTTTCTTGTTGTTGTGGGGTTTTGTTGTTGTTTTGTTTGATTTTTTTTTAAGTATCAGTATACGTGATGACGGTAAACATTTCTCGGCTTTGTGGCAACTATTTCCGGCATGTCGTTCTGAGAGAGAGAGAGAGAGAGAGAGAGAGAGAGAGAGAGAGAGAGAGAGAGAGAGAGAGAGAGAGAGAGAGAGAGAGAGAGAGAGAGAGAGAGAGAGATGTCCTCAGCTTTGGAGTCCTCAGATGACCCGGAATGTGTGTCGGGAAAGTGCGAACAAACTCCGGCGCAGACATTCCGCAAACTTTCAAACTTCGGGAACAAGGATGAGATGCAAACACCGCACGCCAAGGACAACAAAAGGGAATAAACACGGTGAGCCAAGAACAATAGTGCACGGGAATCAGTCTCACGAGCTGTGTTTCTCCACACGACAGTCGCTCAAACACCCGCTTCTATCCGCAAGAGGTATAGATTCGCATGAGCCCTTGCATCCTGCAGGGGCTCATGAGAATCTATGCCTCTTGCTGGATAAGCTCCGCGCAATTTGCATCGTTAGATTTCATCCTCTTCCGGAGCAATTTCTCGATTTGTGAGTTCCTTGAGTGAATCTTAATTCTGCGGCTGGAACTTCAGACTGGAAATAGGTTATTCAAGTCAGCCAAAATTTCCTGTCCAGTTTTTGTCATTTGAAGATGCTTCTACTTGCTAAAACAAGCTTTTGCTGCTGTTATATAAAAATTGTGAACTTAGGGCCTAATAATAATAATAATAATAATAATAATAATAACAATAACACAATAATATCTATCATATTGTTGTTGTTGTTATTATTATTATTGTTATTATTATTATTAACAATGTTATTTATTATTAACATCATCATCATCATCATTGTTGTTGTTGTTGCTATTAATTTGGTCACATGGCAACATTAGCGAATGCAGGCTAGTTAAGTCAACACTGCCAATATCATCGTGTTGGACTACTTTTTATACAGCGGAACCTCTTTGAGCGACCACCCTTATGACAAATCACATGTCATCTAAGACCATAGTTTAGGTGGATGTAGCCATCTCAATGATGGTTGTTAATGGCAGGTGACACTTATATAAGACGTCTCTTGAAGGAGTACATGTCTTTTGAAGACCAGTTTTTGTCTTGCCAGATAGGTAATTGCTCTATACTTTACCACACCCGGGTCTGCCCTGGGGGACTTGGGTGGGGTTAACTACTTTTTCGTTCGCAGGGTCACCCTGGTCAGCCCCACGGGGTGGGGTTTCCCCTCTATTTTGGGGCATGTGTTTCTGTCTACCCTTGGTCCATTCACCTGTATTTTCATTTTTTAAACTCTCCCTACTGTCTGCGCTGCCTGTAGCTCTTGATATTGGATGTGTGTTGCTAAATGGTCTTAGGTTTATTTAGCGTGTTAGACCGGCTGGCCACATACATTCAATATTCTGGGTTTTTTGTAAGCAGTCCAGGCACGTCCTGAGAAAGTCTTGTTGCTGTCGGGACGTTAAGCAATGTAAATCAATCTATACTTTAGAGTCGGAGCCTGTCTGGTTTCGTGCGGTACAATGGAGATTTCAGCGGCATGATTCTCACCATAAACAGTTTAATGTAAGCCTGTCTGGTTTGTTAGAGGCACATGTGATCACAACGATAGCACGTGGAAACTGTTTTGCTGTTAATAAAATTGAATGGTGTGTGTGTTGGTCTGTGATTTTGGGGCCCAAAATCACAGACCAAGCACACAGTCATGTTCCGTAAATTGTTAGCCTTTTATGACGCGTGCTTATATCTTGTTTACCGGCGCACGCGTGGTTTAAACTATGCCTAGGAGCGCAGTTAGGTGATACCAATCAGGGCTTATTGCAAATTGCGGTAAAAAGATCATGTTAAGGGACGGAAGTGACGTAGGCTACGCAATGATCTGTTGTCGCCTTTGGTGTCGTAAACAAAATTCAAATTACCTCCCTCACACGCGCTTAACCCCTTCCATGCCGACGAACCTACATTTGGTTTCTGAAATCTGTGCTCACTGAACGACCAGAATCCACAACTCATCATCTCTTTCAATTTTCAAATCCAAGCTTAAAACACACCTGTTCTCTGTTGCTTATACGTCAAGACCATTTTGTCCGCCCATCATGTGTGTGTGTGTGTGTGTGTGTGTGTGTGTGTGTGTGTGTGTGTGTGTGTGTGTGTGTGTGTGTGTGTGTGTGTGTGTGAGTGTGCTGTGTGCGCGCGCGTGCGTGCGTGCGTGTGTGCGTGTGTGCGTGCGTGCGTGCGTGCGTGCGTGCGTGTGTGTGTGCGTGCGTGCGTGCGTGTGTGTGTGTGTGTGTGTGTGTGTGTGTGTGTGTGTGAGAGAGAGAGAGAGAGAGAGAGAGAGAGAGAGAGAGAGAGAGAGAGAGAGAGAGAGAGAGACGGAGAGAGTTTTCGGTTCCTTGTAAATCAATGTATTTTTGTTGTTGTATGTGCTTGTTTTTTGAATTTTGCTTTGTGTTTCATTTCTGTGATTGTAAAGCGCCTAGAGCACCTTGGTGAATAGGCGCTATACAAATTACCTTTATTATTATTATTATAATTATTATTATTAACTGTCCAAAAAACATGGAGACACGTAGTCTCAGTCAGCAAGAGGCATAGATCCTCATGAGCCCCCGCGGTCGCGGGGGCTCATGAGGATCTATGCCTCTTCTAGTTAGATCGCGTTTGCTTTTTCTCTCGGCGGCAGAGAAGGGATTAAAGATGCGTGTGCGCCCGTGAACTTCCGCTAACAGAATGAAAGGGGGTCTTAGTATTTCTTGATGTTACATTAGAAGTTTACTTTAGGTTTATTTTAGAGTTTAACGTCTGCGCTGCAAGACTTGTTCTTAACTCTTTCGCGGCTGGTCGCCAATGAGTTAAAAGTAAACGTATAGAGGCTTAACGTCTTTTGCCCACCGCGGCGGTGATATCAAAGCCGGGGCGCCGGAAGTGTCTGAACAAACTTTGACTCCAGCTGGGTTCGAACCTTCGACCTTTAGGGTGAGAGTCGAACGCTCTACCACCTAAGCTACCCAGGTCCACACAGGCCGCAGGAGTGACCATAGACCACTAAAGCCTATTGCCCAGGCGAGTACGACCTGAACACCGATCAAATCAGGCTGGTTACATTGATTGCAGCTGTGACGTTTTTCATTCACCGGGATCTTTCAAGGGACGGTCTTGTTTTTATATCAGAATTTTCTTATAGGCGGAAGATTTTTTTAGGGGTTTACATTTCGGTTGTTCTGGTAGATACCATTTTTATGCCTTTTGTTCCCATAGTTCAAGGGTGGTGCCAGAATAGCTTGGCGCCTATGGGCGCCAAGCTATTATGGCACCACCCTTGAACTATGGTCGAAGCGAAGTCAGTTGTGTTGCTTGGCCTTTTAACATTTCAATAAAAGTATTGACAATAAACATCGGGGACTGCCAGAGAACCCACACCTTGTCTTTGTGATACAGGTCTCAAGTTTCTTATCAGCAGCAGTAAATTTAGAAGAAAAAAAAATGTAGTCAAGACTTCTAAAACAGCGTTTCTATTGTCTGTTTTGTTTTCTTTTTCTTTCTTTTCTTAACGCATGCAATTTGAGCGAGTATAAACCCACTCGAGGTGTGATCCACAAGTACATTTGTATTCAAATGAGATGCATTAGCACCTCATTTGAATAGAAATATACTTGTGTACTCCCCGAGTATCTGTGCAACACCTTCACACACGGTACAGAAATGTTCAGTCCTTGCTACAAGCAAAGTCTACAGTTCTAGAAGTTTCATCTTCATGGAGGTGTGTATTTGTGGGTTGGTCTGTGATTTCGACCTTACGACCAGAGTCCGGAAGGTCGAAAATCACAGACCAGCCCCAACATTGTGTATTATGGCATTTGTTTTGGACAGCGCGTCTACCACTTTCGCTTTGCCACGTGAAGGAGTGAGGTAGAATGACTGAGTGGTGGCGGAGAGCATGAGCCGAAAGTGGGAGTGAAGGAGAAGTCGAGTACATGCATGAACTTTTAGAGAGATTTGTGGCGAACATTTGTGTGTTTATAAATAACCCCCGGCCGGGGCCTCAGTTATATTTTGGGGCTCTAGAACCGAGGCCCCGAATCCAACCGCAAAGAATCCTTGACGCATTAACTGACCGGATGATTTGACGGTGACGCATAAGATATTTTGGATCCTCACGCATTCGAAACTGAGTTTAGACATTATGACGTACAATGGAATTGGAACGGATCCGTTCCTTGGGGTAAGTTGTTTTCGTCGTTAGGGCGAAAATAAAATCTCCATTTTAGAACACACGCTGCTTTTATCTCCGCCGCAGATTTGTCCAGGTAAAAGTATTAGCTAGTGCTGCAGAATTACTTAGTATTTTTTCCTTTTTTTTTATCCCTTAAAGAGTCTTCTCGAGGAGTACAGTTTTTTCTTCATATGCACTTCAAGAATGAGGCGTCAAAGAAATGATGACGTCATCCTGCTGTCGAGTGACGTAAATGTTTCTTGTAAAATCATTATATGCTAATGACGTGGAATCTATTGATCCCAAATTCTTCAATTTCTTGTGGACAAAATGGCGGTAGGTCTGAAATCTTTCACATCGCAGTAGCTGACAGTGGCTTGTGCATTGACTAGAACCTTCTCCCTGAGTTTACGGTGGCATAGGAGCTCGAGGTACATAGCATTTCTTTCTTCTTTTAAAAAAAAAAATCCGCTGCTGCCGTCGTTGGCCCGAGGACCCTTGCTTAATGGGAAGCAACCTTGTTTACGTGTCCCTACTAACTTGTAAAAAGAAGGCCAGAAAAGTCGTAGCTGTGGCGAGGCAACCTTGAGAACTCCAACCCGTTGCGGTCTCGGCGAAGTTCAGCAATCAAAGCCTGCCCTGTGGCAGATCCCTTTTTAATTCTAAAAATGCACTAAAAGCTCTAGAATGTTCTTCACTCATTAACACGCTGGGCGAAAAGTGACGGACAACTCTTGAATCTAACGTCCTTAACTCATTCAGCCCGACGGCCGTATTTCCCAAATTTGGGAGGCGTCATCTAACGACTATGCACCTGTTGCAGGAGACGGGTCGACCATGATAATTCAAGGGCAGTGCCAGATTAGCTTGGCGCCGACACCCTTGAATGATCATAGTCGATCCATCTCCTGCTGTAGTGCGTCAGGGCTGAATGAGTTAAAGAGACCTAGCTCGATGATTTTTAAGATAAGATGCTCTATATAAAGCGGCATTGCTGCCGAGAAAAAAAAATGAACACCAGCCAAATGCAAGAGGCATAGATCCTCATGAGCCCCCGCAGTGGCGGGGGCTCATGAGGATCTACGCCTCTTGCTGACACCACTTTGTATCTATGTTTCGTTAACGCCTGAGGATCTTCGGCGATGAAATCAGAAAAGATTTTAGGAGCACAGTCTGCGTCCGCTTGGGGTGAAGGGATTAATGTCAATGTTTGTTCAGACTCTGAAAAGCTTTTAGCTTTTATAATCACTCGGCGAACGTTGCCATCCGCAAGAAGCTTAGATTCTCATCAGCTCGTACAGCCGCAGGGCCTCATGAGAATCTGCGCTTCTTGATGGGCGAGATCGGTCATATGCACTACAGATAATTATATCTATTTATTTATAAGATTGAGGGATCAGTTCAATTGGGCTTTTAGTTAAGCACTATTTTATTTTATTTTATTTTATTTTATTTTATTTTATTTTATTTTATTTTATTTTATTTTTGTAATTTTTATAATTTCCTTTTCATTTAATTTATTTCTGTTTGTTTTTGGTGAATATTTTTGTATTTTGATCTCGTTTTTTGAGCACGTCTTATGATTTTAGGCAGATGGATCACTATTGCTTATGCTCCCTTTCACTTCCGGGTCGTGGCGCACGTAGCATTTGCGACGCACGAGTTAGCGCGCCTTCTAGTTAACCCTTTACGTGCCGGGGCCAAGGAGAACGCCACCAAGCACCAAGAGACATAAACCCTCATGAGCCCCCGCAGTCGCGGGGGCGCATGAGGGTTTATGTCTCTTGTTAGTCACGTGTTCATTTTGCCTGTTTTGGTCTCGTTTACATCTGTGTTCCTCGCGCGAATGTCGGTCAGTGTGCAGTCGTTTCAGACGCGCAATTCGCGATCACTGGCAGCGAAGGGATTAAAATAACATTTAATTGCTACTAAGGTCTATTCAATTCTAAATTCTAGATCGTTCAAAGCCGGCGGCAAAACAACCCTTGACCCATCTCAGCCAGTCATCTCCTGCTTTGGCCCGGCTCGTCAATCCATCGTCCGCGGTTGGCTGTGATGTGAAAGAGCCGTGACCTTTGCGCCTGCGGCTGTACACCTGGGGCCAGTTGCAGGAGCGAGTTTAGTCCTGCGCCGGCCACTAAGCAGGGCGCTCCGCTATAGAGAGGAGCACCTTGCTTAGTGGCTGTCGCAGGACTAAGCTCATTCGTGCAACTGAGCCGTGCATCTTGACACTCGCCATGCCATGCGGTCAAAGGCGTTCGTCACGTCCATGCGCGCTCGGGATCGTCACGTGATGTATTAACGAAATTAGCACGGGCCTTTGCAGAACGATTAACTCATTCAGCCCGACGGCCGTATTGCCCAAATTTTGGAGGCGTCATCTAATGACTGTGCCGACAGGCGCCAAGCTAATCTGGCACTACCCTTGAATTATCATGGTCGACCCATCTCCTGCTGTAGTCCGTCCAGGCTGAATGAGTTAAAAAAACAAGTCATACAATATTGACGGACAGAGGAGGCTGCGTGTCTTAATGTTCGTAACCCACTCTCTCTCCGTCAGAAACACTCTCTCTCCTCCTTCCAGTCCGCCCTCATAACTCACCTCTTTCAACAGTTTTAGCACTATATTTTACCACACTCCCCACCCCAAGCTGACTGTCGTAATGTATTTGTGGTACATGAGTCATTGTCTAAAGCGTGCGCATGCGTGCGCGAGTTGTGAGTGCGCGCTTAGAGTTATAATTATTAGAAGATAAGCGCATTATAAATACCGTAATTATTTTTTATTTTTGTACTCTAAGGCCGAAATCCCCAAATCTTGCCGTTGTCCTCCGAAGACTGCATTGCAGCGCAGGACACAGATCGACCATGATAGTTCAAGGGTGATGCCAGCATAGCTTAGCGCCCATAGGCGCCAAGCTATTCTGGCATCACGCTTGAACTCTCATGGTCGATGCTTATCTTGCTGCGGTGTGTCTGGGGTAGAATGAGTTAACTCTTAACACGTTCACTGCTGAGAAAAAAAAGAATACCACCCAACTTCAAGAGGTATAAAGCCTCATGTGAGCCCCACTGAGATGGGGATGCCCGGGAGGTGTGTGTGTGTGGGGGTGGTGGGGGGTGGGGGGGGGGGGGTGACCATTTTGGTCTGTACCTCTTGTTGAAACCACTTTATGTCTTTGTATTCCCTGGACGGCTAGATCTCTTTGGCGTTGAACTAACAAAGATTTCAAAACGGCCACAATCTGCGTACAATGACATGGAAAGAGTTAAAGCACGCCGAACGTGTTATAAATATTAATTTACCTCTAAAGGACCCTCAACTCTCCCTGTTTCAGAGGGGACAAAACTCGTCATTGCGAATTATTGTTAGACTATGTAGCTGCCCCGGCGGTTCATGTTTACATAGGCGGAAAACGGAGGGTTGGCTTCATGGACAGTTCAAATGTTCCAAGGTAAAATCAAGGACTATAGAACCGCTTTTATAGCGGAGCGGCTCGGGAGTCTTTTGCTAAAATTCATAGTATATTCGGCGCTCTTTAACCCTAATACTCCGGTATCTCCGCGTCAACCCTCGCGCGCCCGTTACACCATCAACCTGACGAGTGCCTTTTCATGTACATTGTAGCATATTGATTTTGCATCAGACGCCATCGGAACTGCATCCTACAAAAAAAAAAAAAAAAAAAAAAAAAGAAACCCTTGAAAAGAAAATCTGACAGACGCATTTTGCCTGCCGTCCAATCATCCAATCACTGTGTATTTTTTAGCCATTGTTCAATTATTTCGGATCTTTTAATACCCCCTTTCGCCTGCCGTCCAATCATTGGGTGTGTTTATGCATCCGCTGACCAGCCATTGTGGGTTTTCAAATCCCTGCTGCGTGCCATCCAATCATTGTATACTTTTTTACCCATTGTCCAAACAATTTTGTCAGCTGTCCAATGATAGATTTAAAAAAATATATATATTTATTGTGAAACCGCTGCTACTATCATTCAGTATCACATTTTCCCTGCTGAGTTATTGTGTACGTTTCATTTCCAAGTCCTTTTGATCGCAGCTGCCTCAGTGATTTCGTGCTGGGATGATAATGCGCGTGAGCTGTGTGCGCATTGGATGCTATTTTGTTAGTTTTATTTCTTTTTTCTTTTTTTTTTCTGCGAAAGCAGAAACCTTCTTGCCTGATTGTTGCAATCATTGTAGCGTGCGACTTCTGACAGGCCACAGCCCATTCACTGCCGGCCATTGGACCCAGATTTTGTCAACTCCAGAGCCCCAGCCCCAAGGACCATGGACTGACATACAAAGTGGTATGTGCGCAAGAGACATAGATCCTCATGATCCCCCGCAACTGCGGGGACGCATGAGGATCTATGTCTTTTGCAGTTGGGTAGTGTTGACATTGTTTCGGCAGTGACGGACGTGCTCCCGGCATGAAAGGGTTCATTGGTTCGCAATATCAGTCTAATGTATGACTGCTGTTAGAGCGTCTTACCGTTGTAATGCTGCACATTAGGGCAAACTCAGCTTGCGAGATTTTAAATGTCGTAAAACGGAAGACAGTTTCTTCTTCTTCATTTCCAGTTTACTGTCCCACTGGCACTAGCCAGTAGTGATCGGGGACTAGCAGTTTTGGCGTGGTTATCCAATTTTCATCCGGCAGTTTTGACGAAGTTCTGTAGTTGTTGTTTTGGCGTAGGTTTTCCCTCCTCCGCCTTTCTCATCCGGGCTTGGGACCGGCAACGGCGGAGTTGCCGGACTGAGGACCGTTTGGGGGCGGTCTTCCCTTTGTACGTCGGAGACTAGAGTCTCCCCGGCCGGGCACGCATGAGGGACAGTAGAAAACCTCTGTTACGTGTGTCTGCCCACATGAAAATAAGGCTTAGTTAGTTATTGGGGCTTAACCTTCAAGTTTTCAGGCGCTTTCAAACGAGACTGAGAAAAGAAGATTAGGCAGAGTCCGAAATAGCTCAGGAGCAAGTTGCATGAGCGAGCTTAGTCCTGCACCAGCCACTGAGCAAGGTGCGCATGCGCCGCTATAGCGGCGCCGGCACCTTGCTTAGTGGCTGGTGAATGACTAAGCTCGCTCATGCAACTGGCTCCATGCGGTTAAGTGTCGGAGCAAAAGTGCGAAGGGAATCGCCGGGTCATTCGTGGGTTCGAGTCTCCGTTCCGGCCCCGGTAGCTGGACTCGCAGTCCCGGGAAAAACTAAAAGACGGGCTTGTTCCATAGCACGTCCGTTGAAAGGTCCTGGTAAATCAAAGTGGCACAGTTGCAGTTAGCCTGAATTGATCAGTGTTCAGGTCAGTCGTACTCCATAGGCAATAGATTCCCCTGTCCCCCATAACCCGCCCGTCAGGGCCGTCCATATCACTTCGGTGCCGTGACTGACGTGGTGCCCCGAACTAACCAACCAAGATTCAGATGTTCAGTACGCAAGACACCATTGCGACCTCGTCAGTTGTACGACTGACTGGCGAATAGTTTTACCGCTCTCTGAATCAGGTCGCTTTAAAATGGAACCGAACAGAAGTCAGCAGTGACAACATAGGCGGGACCCGCGATTCTGTGTTTTGATAACTGACTGAAACGTTAGCACTGAGAAACACATATGATTTTCGAAATAGGTAGTTCCCACCCCCCCCCCCCCCCCCCCCCCCCCGGCCGTTGCCGCCTGTTTATGTTGATGAGAATTCTGCCAGTTGCCCGGTAGTCTAAATTGTTTCAGATGGTACAGCTATCGAGGAACTTTTGTTTTTCAGGTGCCTATATGCGAAAGGGTTTTTCAGTTGCCTGTGGCTTTTGGAAACTCCCCTTTTCCCTCGGCTCGGAAAACGTTTTGTGTGCCGCGCTGTTTACACTGCGGCCGGCGGCATGGGCTCGGAACCAGGCATAGCAGAGCACGCGCTGTCTCGCGCACACCGCGTGCGGCCGGAATGATTAGTTCCTGGCCAAAACCTTCTCGCCTGCAATAGGCATAGATTTACATGAGCGCCTGCTAAGCAGGTGCTCATGAAAATCTATGCCTATTGCTCGCACATTTGTAAGCATCTTTACTTCGATAGTTAGGACTCTCGTTAAAACGTTACGCGACTGAGAGAAATGTTGTCAGTCAGGCTGTCCGCGAGTACGGCGTTAGTTCTGTTTTTACTCGAAGGTAGTGCACTGTAGAAACCGGATAACAACGCGTACACTGAGTTCATATTTTACAGTTATGAGGCTAAGGGACGCCGGTATAATGCGTGCCGGAAGGGGGGTGTACGTGTGACACACAGTTACGCTCAGAACTAATTCTCTGGCGACTGTGACGGACAACTTGTGCGTGGTTTAGATCTGTGAATTTTGTGGTGGTGTAATTTGTGTTTTTTTTTTTAATGAGAGGCCGGTTTAGATTCCTTATTGAAAGGCGCGCCGCCGGGCTGGATACTACTATATATCGGTGCATTGATTCAATCACGATGATTCTCAGTGACGAGTTGTGTCATGTGTGTGTGGTGACATGTGCCAGTTGGTGACAGTTTCCAAAAGAATGATCATAAGTACACACATGTGATCGGTGGGCAGGGTGAGTATCAGAATATCTGAGGACCAATAAAGAGTTTCAGTTAGTCAGTTAACCCATATCATTCGGAATACACCAGTGTGTGACTGAAATAAGTGTGACTAAAATAGTTCAAGGGTAGTGCCAGAATAGCTTGGCGCCTAGGCGCCAAGCTATTCTGGCACCACCCTTGAACTAAAGCTATTAGTCTATCTGTAAGTACTATAATGTAGCTTGCATATGGCAGTGTACAAATTTAAAGCTCTTAGCCTCAAAACTGACATGATATGGGTTAAAGTGTAGGTTCCAGCTCAGTCAGCCGGTGCACTCTGGGACTCATCTCATGGAATGATCACTCAAGTGTTGCGGAAAATTGTAGTCTATACGGGGTCTGCGTAACTGGGACTGACATGGTGCCAGCACTATCAGGTTCTCTTAGTGCGCACGTTCCTCTAATTATTGGTTCGGTCGACCGGCGCTAACTCATTCAGCCTGACGGCCGTATTTCCGAGATTTCGGCCCGGGAGGCGCCATCTAATGACTGTGCACCAGTTGCAGGAGATGGATCGACCATGATAATCAAGGGCAGTGTCAGATTAGCTTGGCGCCGAGAGGCACTACCCTGGAATTATCGTGGTTGACCCATCTGAGTTCTGCTGTAGTGCGTCAGGGCTGAATGGGTTAAGAAATTAGTACACCTGTGCAAATTAGACTGAATAGAAGGGAAGCGGTGTAGAAAGGGTAGGTGGGGAGAGGGCGGGGGGGGGGGGTGTGCGTGTGTGTGTGTGTGTGTGTGGGGGGGGGGGTAGTGTTGAGAGGAAGTGGTTATTAAGATTGCTTTGCATATCATTTTCATTCGCGGTGTCTGTGTTTGTGTGTTTGTGTGTGTGTGTGTGTGTGTGTGTGTGTGTGTGTGTGTGTGTGTGTGTGTGTGTGTGTGCCGTGTGTGTTGGGGTGTATGGGGGGGGGGAGGTGGAGGGTGGGTGGGGGTGGTGAGTCTGTTTCAGTCCTGATTTTGGGTGTGTATTATTGGCAGAGTATTACTAAGTTACTATTTTAAATTTTGAGTCACTATTTTAGCCGAATGGTCTTTGTTGTCTCTGATTGATTTTATTTTTATGCTTTAAACCATTGACTGTCGGTAGCGGTTTTAGTCGCGATGATTCCGACAGGAACACAACCCATACCTTCCGACAGGAATCATCGCGACTAAAACCGCTACTGACAGCCAAAGGGTGAAAAACATAGGTGTGCTGCACTCACACCTTCAGCAGACATAACGAGCTAAGTTTGTTGACTTTTATTGCTCGCAAGCGGCGCCATAGTGTTTTACAACTGTTTGCGGCGTCTCAAGTAGCTCGGTAAAACCTGCAACTTTTCACCTTGGAATTCCGTTTTGAGTTCGGCGTGCCAATTTGCAACATCGACCCCTTCAACTGATGCGGGCCGCAACACAGACACAGAACCGATGTGTCTAAAACCACACTGAACAGCGGCGGGCAGATTCGACTGATCAGGATATTGTCACTTGACCTCGCCTGTCTGAGACGCACACTTAGCAATGCGACCAGCAAGAGGCATAGATCCTCATGAGCCCCCCGCAACTGCGGGGGGCTCATGAGGATCTATGCCTCTTGCATATGGATGTTGCTCGCTGCGCACCTGCCGTTAAGGTGTTAATGACATAACCAGCATTCGCAACATACCTCTACCGCAGTCAGTTGCGAAAACATCGGGGAGAAACTTACAAGTTATGTACAGCCCTGTCTATTTTGGGGAGTCAGACACTATTGTCGGAATCCGCACGCGGAACCGTCCCGTGTGAGGCGCCGGAAAAGTGACGTAATACGCACAGTATTGGTACCGCCCTAATTAAAGCGACCATCTCCAGCTATACAAAAAAAAAACACAAAAAAACTTCTATGTCCTGTATACATTCCTTGGTTTTATCTTTGGATAATGCTGCAGAAATTACTAATTAACTTGAATGTACCCCTCTCCAGGCAATACAGGGTTAATAGTTGACGATGTTTTCTTTATAATTATTAATGTCTTTGGTGTGTCTTGCAGTGATGCTGAACACAAGGACTAGCTTAACTTTTATTTAACAGATCTAATTATACATTTAACTCATTCAGCCCTGACGCACTACAGCAGGAGATGGATCGACCATGATAATTCAAGGGCTGTGCCAGATTAGCTTGGTGCCTGTCATTAGGTGACGCACCCAAAATTTGGGAAATACGGCAGTCGGGCTGATTGAGTTATATAATGCGAATTTCGTAAAATAACAAATTTTCCTGCTCTTTTCTCATTGCTATTTGGGAGAGTATCAGTTGCTCGCCCACAAAGAGCAGTCGGTACAAATTTTAAAAGTTTTTTTTTTAATACTGTTGCGTGTGCTTCCACAAACGGATTGTCGATGAAAAAAAAGCGCAGACAAGTCTTTGTTAAGGTAAAAACAACATTGAGAACCCGCTGTACTGGCGAATTTTTAACAGAGCACGCCCTGGAGCAGGTCGCTTTAAAGATTGATGCACATGTGTGCGTTGGTATGTGAATTTTGACCTTACGGCTTACACTTACATCATTATTACTAAGGGTCTGTGATTTTGGATCTTTTTGGTCCGAAATCGCAGACCAAAACAGACAAACACATGATAATCAAAGGATTTTGTTGAGACTGCTGTATGTACATTTAGGCAGCATTAGAAAACAAGAATGTCTCAAAACCGTAAAGCTTCAAATGCAGTTCAGCAGCAGATTGATACAAAATATACCACGCAAGAGGCAAAGATTCTCATGAGCCCCTGCGGATGCAGGGGCTCATGAGAATCTGTGCCTCTTGTCTTGACACGCTGGTCCATCTTCCCAACCCTACACACAGAGCTGCGGCAGAACTTTGGAAGAATGGCCCCGCCTTTCGCCGTATTCCTCTCGGACGCGTGAAATTGACTTAGGAACCGTCTTCCTCATGAGCTGTTAATCATGCGATCGATTCCTAGCAAAGCCAAGTGTCCTCGGATCAGCCGACGTAAGCCGCTTACGATAGGCCCGCGCTCAGACGTCAGTGTGACCTGTAGCGGCTGATCCTCGGCCCGAGGTCCTTTAGCTTTCCTGGGAATCGATGGGATATGACTGACGTTTTTTTTAAATTTGTGCTGTAAATAGAGCAGACGGGTTTTTTTTTTAATTGTTTTTTTTTTTTTAATTTATTATTATTTTTTTAATTTATTTTTTTTAATTATTTTATTTTATTTTTTAAAAATTTTATTTATTTATTTATTTATTTTTTTTTTTTCTCACACTAAGTAAGCCAGTGTTAGTCCCCCATACCCTAGTTGGTCGTGAGGACAGTAAACTGGAATAATGAATAAGCAGTCGGTCCTTCTGTGCCGCTATTCAGTGTGGGACGGCGGTGTGACCGCTAGTGTCTTATTAATGATTATTGGGTCAAGTTCGGGGGGTTTCTTCATTCATATCGTATACTGACGAGAAAAAGAAATGCGACACCATTCGACTAGAATCATGCGAATGATGTCGCATTTTCTGTTGTTCGTCAGTATATAATAGTCCGTTTTTCCTTTGATTTTTTTCCTCCGAATAACTTTTCGTCAAGACACATTTTCGGATAACAAGAGCAAACAGTCATCACCAAACTTGGACCAAATTGAAGACCTGCGCGTCACTTCCGACTTTCCGCGTCATCACTTCCGTCCTGTGTTCCGTCCGTCCGTATTGCACTCTCCTTCAGAGGGACCGTGGGTTGAGGCGCTTGAGTTATTGGACTGTTGCCACCAAAGGGCCACGGGTTTCGGCGCTCGAGTTATTGGACTGTCCCTAACATGTGGACACGGGTTGCGGCGTTCGAGTTATTAGACTCTCCCTAACAAGGGAAAACGGGTTGTGGCGCATGAGTTAATTGCGTCTCCCGAGTTTTCTGCGCACCAGTGATTTGCTGCGCAAGGGTTATCGCGCCTTCTAGTATGTTTCAAATTTTAGGTAGTTATAAAAACAAAGGTTTAGCCGTGCCCATCTAAGATATAGAGATGGAGATGATGCATTTGGGCGTTGCTCGTTCGTTATGGAATGACGCCGAAAGGTCAAAAATCACAGACCAACACGCTTGTGAGTCTACCTGTTCCGGTTTGTGTGCGTGTCGACAATAGACTGGCTGCCCGACTACTTCTACCGGCGAATCTTTTTCTGAGTCTGAGCTAGTGCTCCGCCGCATTGCAGAGCCATCAGGTCATTGTCCTAGCCGCAGCAATCTCCCCAACTACGCCCAGCGAGTACTCGACCGTCGGACAGCCGTCGGCCGCAGTCGGGCCGAGCACGTACGTGCGCGGACCGACTGCGACCGACGGATGCCCAACGAAGGTTTGCTTCCCGGGACTAAGCACCATTCGCTGATTAGGCGAGATGGTATAGGAGCGACCATTTGCGCAAAGCCCGCAGATTAGACCGTGCTGGGGACTTGAAGCCCCATCCCCCCCCCACCCCCCTCTCTTTACCCCCCTACCCTTCTGTCGTCAAGAGAACCGCAGATCAGTATGAACCCGGATTAGACGGCGCTAGTCCATGGGGGATCTGTCAGCGGGATCAGGTGTTATGTGCGCATCAGGCACAGATCCTCATGAGCATCTTCACGCCATCTTCACCGATTGCAGATTAATCCCTTCGCTGCCAGTGGACGAGAGACTGTGCGTCTGACATCTCCGTAAATTCAGCGCCGAACTGCCCTAGCCGCCCAAGGAAACAGGGATAGATGAAATGTCAGGTCAGCAAGAGGCATAGATCCTCATGAGCCCCCCGCAAGTGCGGGGAGCTCATGAGGATCTGTGCCTCTTGCAGTCGGATCACGTTCACATTTTCTCGACAATAAAAGGGTTAACTTTTAATTTTTTTCAAAGCGAAAACCTAGACTGACCAATTGTGTATCATCGCAGCTATGTTTCGTTTCTATTTGCGAGAGGCATCGATCGTCGTCAGCTTCAAGGGTTCGGCTCTATTTTACGTGTTTACCAACTTCTTACAAAGATTATGCATCATTTTAGACATACGTGTATGTTGTTGTTTTTTTATACGGAGATTTTGAGCGTTAGACTAAAGAAGGTGTGCTCTGTGCAAAAGGACAAGATTTGTATGCATGGATCCACAGAATCTATGCCTTTTCCTCTTTTATTTTACATCTGTTTCGTGTAAGGAGCTTGTTTCTGGCGTTAGACTGAAGGTTGAACGCTGTGCCGATAGAAGAGAAGACAAGAAATTATCTGTCAATGTCCGCCATGCACGCTATGTCTCCCGTCTCAGACTGTGTTGGATTGTTTGATGTTGGCATCAGCCCCCTGGCAAGGCAAACGGTTACTAGCGTCCTGTCAGGCAAACGGTCATCGCGCCGAAGTCGGTCTCTGGTAGTGCGCGCAAGGCTTTCTTGCTCTTTCTTACGCATCCAATACAAGATTCTGTCTCTCTGCTACAAATCCCTCAAAAACTACGCTTGCACAGTTTCAGTTACACCCAGTCAGCTTGAAGGATACGCTGTTTTGTGCTGCTTGTGCACGATTGCACAGTTTCAGTTACACCCAGTCAGCTTGAAGGATACGCTGTTTTGTGCTGCTTGTGCACGATTGCACAGTTTCAGTTACACCCAGTCAGCTTGAAGGATACGCTGTTTTGTGCTCATTGGATGTTGATGGGGAAAATACGATAGGACGGATATGACAAACTTGAAGATAATAATAAATAATAATAATAATACATAGTTCTTGTATAGCGCTGTTCTCCAGGAAAACACTGGACTCACTGCGCATGCACAACAGCACACCCTCTCTCTCAGACACACGCACGATTATACACTATTTTAAACCACCCCATCCCTTCCCAACATCTTACATTCACTTCCTCTAGGATCAGAACCCCACCCGGGTCTGCCCTGGGGGACTTGGGTGGGGTTAACTACTTTTTAGTTCCCAGGGTCACCCTGGTCAGCCCCACAGGGTGGGTTTTCCTCTCTATTCTGGGGCATGTGTTTCTGTCTACCCTTTGTCCATTCACCTGTATTTGCCTTTTTAAAACTCTCCCTACTGTCTGCACTGCCTGTAGCTCTTGATATTGGATGTGTGTTGCTAAATGGTCTTAGCTTTATTTAGGCCCTATGTGTTGGGTTTATTTAACGTATTGGACCGGCTGGCGAAATACATTCAATGTTCTGTTTAGGTTTGTTTTTTTTCACAAGCAGTGCAGGCACGTCCTGAGAAAGTCTTGTTGCTGTCGGGACGTTAAGCAATGTACAATCAGTCAATCAATCTAGGATCAGAATAAAAGGCAGTCAACATACTACTAATATTTTTAAAATGAAGTCGTATTGAGTGAATTCTGTTAGTTTGTGAGGCTCAGGATCAGTAGGATAATAGTGTTTAACTGATTGTGCCCGAGGTACACAATACCCACATTAAGGACTGCATTACAGTCAGGAGACGGATCGACCATGATAGTTCAAGGGTGGTGGCAGAATAGCTTGGCGCCTATAGGCGCCAAGCTATTCTGCCACCACCCTTGAACTATCATGGTCGAACCATATCTTGCTGTGGTGTGTGTCGCGGGTAGAACGAGTTAAAAGTTGAGCGGAAATCAGAAGCAAGTCAAAACTGCAATTAATGTTTCCACGAAAACTGTGGATATGGCATGTTTGTCCGGGTTTATCATCCACAGTTTTTCAACAAATGAAAGACGCGCAGTTTTGGACCTGTTGCTGATTTTCAGGCATCGTCCTTTTGCGGTACACCTCACTGGTCTAATGGCTGCATCAGTTCTGTGTGTTTGTATAGCTGTGCATTTGAAAGAGAAGAAAAAAAAAACGCCACCGACCAACAAACATCGTAAAGTTTAAATCATAAGCACTGACTCAAGCCGTCCAACACCCAATGATACAAAATAAGGCAAGCAAGAGGCATAGAACCTCATGAGTCCCCGCGACTGCGGGGGCTCATGAGGTTCTATGTCTCTTGCAGTTTGGCCAGATCAGTCAGTGGCGAAGGGTTACAAAGCAATTTTTAAAAATATGTACACGGCTGAAGATATAATTGGTCAAACCCAGCGCTGACGCGTTTTCAATGTGCGCGACTGTGAGAACATGCGTCTGCGATGTACTGTGCTGGTCTGTGATTTTGGGCCCACAGGGCTATGTGTCGTAAGGCCCCAAATCACAGACCAGCACACACACGTGCATTTGAAAGAGAAGAAAAAAAACGTACTGTGCTGGTCTGTGATTTTGGGCCCACAGGGCTATGTGTCGTAAGGCCCCAAATCACAGACCAGCACACACACGTGTGTATAGAACCGAATCTCAGCTGGAAGGATCTGGTGATGACAAGAGTCACGGTTACGTTCACTTGGACACTGTTGCTTTCCGCCGACTCCAGCGGCCTTGAAACTTCAAAATGTCCACAACATTGACAGGCATGAAGATACGCTTCTGAGCTCTTGCAATTGGAAGTTTATGCTAACGTCCGAGTCAATATTCGGAAAGCACTGACGCGTACAAAAGCCCTTTTATGAAGTAATACACACTACAACTTAGTCTTAGTCTGTGGCATTTGAGGCCGTGTGAAATAACAAGAACTAATTATGCTGACATCTGTCAATTTGGACATTAAGACTCCAAGCAACATTGCAACTCCAGTGATAGACTGAGGTGTATACCAACTCTGCCTGTGAGATCCGTGAATCTGAACTCTACAGCTTCTAGCAACATTACGAATCAGTGGCGTGTAGAACGACCGTGGGGCATCGGCTTGTGTGGACTTCTGCTTCATAATCGGGAAACCCCTTAACAGTGTCCTGCCGGCCGGGTGAACGTCAGTGTGCATTAATTGGCGTGGGTCCAGATTCTCCTGTCATCGTCTGGGTTTACCGATTTTCCGGCCGTGTGGCTTATCCGGTCAACGACTTCAGGTAAGCCAGCTACACTGAGGAGCCAAAGAAATGCGACACTTTAAAAGAAATGTCGCATTTCTTTTGCTCGTCACTGAGTAGAAATGCGAAATGTTGTAATCAGTAGAAATGTGATTTTGCTCGTCAGTAGAAATGCGAAATGTTGTAATCAGTAGAAATGTGATTTTGCTCGTCAGTAGAAATGCGAAACGTTGTAATCCCCTGCAGCCACTGCGGTCGAACCTGCCTGTCTCGGATTGGCCTCCGCAGCCACGAACAAGCCTGCAGACATCGTGGTCAACTCCTATAAAATCTTCGTTCGCGAAGTCAAGCCAAGAAGAAGAAGAAGAAAGAAGAAAAGAGAAATGCGAAACGTTGTAATCAGTAGAAATGTGATTTTGGAGTCAGTAGAAATGCAACATTTTTAGTTTTCCGATGATTTCAAAAATTCTCGCCTTTCTTTTGCTTGTTAGTAGGGCCTATATTATTATGCTATTTTCTGATTTTGTTGTTGTTGTTGTTGTTGTTGTTGTTGAGTGTATTAGGCTGGTTGTGTGGTTGGTTGGCTGATTATTTGGGAGTAACGCCGTGCTATCAACAACTGAAATATTGCTGCATTGGTGTTTGTTTGCGATTTTATACCCTATGTCCGGAGCGCATTTTTTCTGGAACTTCTGTCGTTTCGGCTTGTTGTGTTGATCGATTGTTTGAGTTTTAACCCTTTAGTTGTCTGTAGCGGCTTTTGTCGCGATGATTTCTCCGATGAAAGAATATAAGTTATTGGTCGCAGGGGTTTGCTACGCGGACTCTTGTAGGCCTTCGGGAGGTCAAAGGAACCATTGTACCCCGAAGGCCTTCGGGTTCAATGGTTCCTTTGACCTTCCGAAGGCCTACAAGGGTCCGTGCAGCAAGCCCCTTCTACCAACAACGTATTTGTTTTCATTCCTCCACTATTTTCGTAAAAGAAATCAGTAAGACATCTTCCGACCTGGATGACGCCAGATATGACTGACGTCAAAGGAATATACATGTATACATAATAGACTTATGACGTAATTTAAAATATTTCATGACGCTGCCGTCTCCAGTACTGAGTGTGCTTGTTGTTTCGAACAACACTAAGTAACTTTATACTTTAGAACGTTTTTGGTGATGTTTCATAGAAGAAAACTCGCATCCAAGATGCGTTACAGCTACAAGAAGTCCGCCATTTGTCGCTACAAGGGTTTTTGTAATACGGTCACATGGTACGGTTTGCGCTAAAGAGACTGGTCGTGTGACGTAGGGATGAAAACAAATAAGATAGGCTGACGGCGAAAGTTACAGGCACAGGATGACTAACTGTTGTTTGCAATTGACTGGTTTACTTGTATAACGTCAGACAAAACCTAAGGATAACCTGAGTTCAAATCAGTTTTGCGTCACTCTCTGAGTGCGAGAATGTTAATGTTTGACGTCATTTACTTCATGAAACTAAACGCCTGCCTTATCTTGTTTAACTCATTCATCCCGACGGCCGTATTTCCCAAATTTTGGAGGCGTCATCTAACGACTATGCAATAGTTGCAGGAGACGGATCGACCATGCTAATTCAAGGGCAGTCTAATCTGGCACTACCCTTGAATTATCATGGTCCACCCATTCCCTGCTGGGGGGCGTCAGGGCTGAAGGGGTTAGTATAATGAATTAAATCCCCGTTTCGTTTATTTCTTGAAGTTTATGACTAAGCATCTTTCTTCTCATATGGATCAGACTTTAAAACAAACAAACAAACAAACAAACAAACAAACAAAAACAAACACAAATTGACACCTGTGACAGCTCAACTGAAAATAATAATAATTTCAATTCGAACTATACCCCCTTTATCTACATTTGAAAATAATACTTCTGTTTGTAACCTCTTGGGTAAATCTGGGCTTACTCGTTGCAAATGAGCGCAGAACATGCAGAGAACCCAAGTCCCGTCATTAGCCGACCGCTGATTTCCCCAGGGCGGAGCAGAGTTTCCGGCGGTCAAGGCAATTTGCCAGTCACGCTACTGAGCTAGCTGCAGGTAACGCACTACATCCTGAGCTGATTAAAACAAATTGATTATTGTCCTATGAAGGCTACATTGCGGATTAGAGGAGGTAGATCGACCGTTTTAGTCCAAGGGTGGTGCCAGAATAGCTTGGCGCCTCAGGCGCCAAGCTATTCAGGCACCACCCTTTGAACTATATATCATTCTTAAATTGATGTCATGCTACTTGTGTAATGGAACTTGAAGCGCAAGCACAAGTCAGATCCGGCTGGCGTGCCGCCACCAGGAAAGCCTGCACGCTCTTTGAACACAATCGGCGCGAAATGATCACCGGTGCCAGAGCTCGCAGAAAGACAGCGTCGACTCTCCCCACAGCTGCATTTCAGTGCCCCCATTGCCCTCGCAGGTGTGGCTCCAGGATTTGTCTTGGCCAGCCACACTCGCACCCACAAATAGAGATCATGCACAATGACGACATCATCGGTTTTCGATGGTCTACCCATCATTATTATTACGGGTGTATCAGGATGCCAGTGAATATGAAGTATCTGAAAACAGGGCTGTAGGGGAGGAAATGGCTTGGTACAACAGAACCTGTAATGAGCGACCACCCCTACGTCAAATCATCTGTCGTTTAACCCTCCACCTGCCAATAAATGGACGCAGATTGTGTTTCTGCAATCTTCAGTACTTCAACGCCCAACAGTCTCTGCCGTCCTAGGAACATGGATTCAAAGTGGCGTCAGCAAGAGGCATAGATCCTCATGAGCCCCCGCGAATGCGGGGGCTCATGAGGATCTATGCCTCTTGCAGATGAATCGCGTTCACCTTTTACTCGGCAGTCGAGAGTTTTAAAGACCATCATTGTATGTAGCCGTAGCCACCTAAAGTTTTATGGCAGGTCTTTCTGCTCCTCATTCCTCGAGTGTTCTCTTAAAATAAATAAATAAATAAATACGGTATTTATAACGCGCTTATCTTATAATAATTCTAACTCTAAGCGCGCACTCACGACTCGCGCACGCATGCGCACGCTTTTGACAATGACTCACGTACCACAAATATATTACGACAGTCACGCTACTGAACTAGCTTGAGAAAGAGCAACTGTCTTTTTTCACCATTTTCCTTCAGAAAAAAAAAAATCGTTGCTTAAACCAGGTTCCGCTGCCGTGCTACTTTTAAGCCTTTAGTTGCTTTGAAACATGCGCGCCCAACTTGCACCGCCGCCGGAATAAATTGAAAGTTTACGTGCCTGCCAGTATTATGCACTTTCAATAATAATAATAATAATAATAATACCGTTATTATTCGTTGAATCATTCGTTGAACAACAATCAACACCTTTGTCTGAGGAACAGCCGATGGACACCAGCAAGAGACATAGATTCTCATGAGCCTCTGAGGCTCTCATGCGAATCTATGTCCCTTGCTGATGACACAGGGCGCATGAAGCTCTATGCCGTTGGTAGACGGAAGGGTCTGGATCCCGGACTGAGGCTTTGTGTTTCGATCGGTGTAGTGGCTTTGGCGACACAGACAATTAGACCGCCTTGGCTTTATCACAAAAGGGGAAAGGGGAGGGGAAGGGGGGGGGGGGGTCGGGGAGGGAAGGAGGCTTGTGGGGGGAAAGGGGAGGGGCGGGGGAGGGGTATTCGAGATATAGGTTTATGTTGAATAATATAGGTTTATGTTGAATCGCTTAGAACTTCAAACTGTACAAGCTCAATTCACACACCCAGTTACAGATTATTAAAAAGAAAGATTTTAGCGACATTGATCGTTTCCCGATTACAATTTGTATATTCCCAAGAAACAGACGTCATCCCGAAGTCAGGTCAGAAGTGACACGAAGTCGACGCTTTCCGTCGCCTATATACCCCAGAAAGCGCAGTGAAAGCTTTCGTACTTCGTACCCGTCATGTCGTGTGGTCTATTACGTCTGTTTCCGATGATTCAGAAACTCCCATCTGTATCGAATAGGAAGAAAGGTTTATCCTAGTCGCTTTATATTGCGGCTGATTCCCACTGAACAGTCTACATTAGCGTACCCTAGCGAATGACGTTAACCAATGAAATGCTTGCCTACGTCTAACCCATTACATCCTGAGGCAGAATTTTTTTTTAAATTTTGCTTATTGTCCTATGAATGCTCTATTGCAGGTTAGGAGTTATAGATCCACCATTTTAGTTCAAGGGTGGTGCCAGAATAGCTTGGCGCCTCAGGCGCCAAGCTATTCGGGCATCACCCTTGAACTGTCATAGTCAAATTTAATTTCAAAGCGAAAGTGTGTCAGAATGGAAAGAGTTATGAGGACATTTTACTGCTTCAATTCTGCGCTCTCTTCCCTCCCTCTCCCTCCCTCCCCTCTCGCACCCTTCCCCCTTCCCCCGCTCTCCCCTAACTCTCCCCTACCCCTTGCCCCCTAACCCGTTCCCCTCCCCCTTCACCCTCTCCTCTGTACATTCTTATACACAATTCCCAGCAGACATACAATCAGATTTCAGCGCAATCAAATTTGGATTTTTTCATGTCGTGTGATTCCAAACTCTCGACGCCGTACAGTTAATGTTCAAAATCACATAGCAACACACACACTCGCCTAATGTCGTGCTATTCCCAAAGCTGTAAAGGAAACCTAGCTGCTGACTCAATGAAGCACCAAAGAACGGCAGTCAATTGTCTGGTTATGCCAAGACCCCTTTGTATTGTTGTACTGTAGGAGTTCCTTTGGGAACGGAATAAAAACCGCCGGAACCTTTGGTACTGCCTCGGTCAAGACAATACGTAGAAAGTTGTTGTCAAAAATTCAGTCCCCAGAGAGACAAACGCGGGGAGTACGCCACAAGTACTCCTCTAGAAGTGTACTTGTGGCTTACTCCCCGAGTGGGCCTGTTAGGGCAGTACTCCTGCAAACAGTAGGAGTGTGAATAGGAAGAAAAATTTACAGAGGTAACATATTTTGCATGTATTAGTATAGATGATAAATGTGATGGGTATTATGTCTGAGAAAAAACAGACAGCCGGATACATGAAGGATACAAAGCTATCCCGCACAAACGTTTTGTTAACTCACTCGAACACTCGAATTTAATCCATTTAACCCCGACACACTACATCAGGAGATGGATTGACCGTGTTAATTCAAGGGTAGTGCCAGTTTAGCTTGGTGCAGTCAAATTGACCATGATAATTCAAGGGTAGTGCCAAATTAGCTTGGCGCCTGACGGCGCCAAGCTAATCTGGCACTACCCTTGAATTATTATGGTCGATCCATCTCTTGCAACGGGTACATAGTCGTTAGGTGACACCTCCCAAATTGGCAAGCTCGGACTTGGGATTAAGGGGGTTAATGAGAGATGTATGACCGCGTGTGTAATAAAGCATGTTCAAACACTGCATCTTACTAGTGGCGGATGGACGGGCCATGGCAGCTGAAGCACAGTGCCTTGTTTAACACTCCTCATACACAACCATTGAGTTAGCATTGTCGATCATTTCTGCTTTCTAATTGCAACTCGTAGTTCCAGAGTCCATTTCATTAATTTGCCGCGTTTGGATTTGACTGGACGCTGGGAATAAGGCCGGTAGTCATGAGAATGCTTTCCCTTTGCCCATCAATCGATAGTCATCAACTAGGGGCGGACAACCCTTGTCATTGGCTCCCCGGAATTGAACTCTCCCAAGTCCGATAACGGTGGCTACTGACTCTTACTTCAATGAAGCCGACTGGGTTTCAGAAACTAACGTAAATTCGTGTGTGGCTGATGAAAGTCATGAGTGGTAAGAGGCATAGATCCATATGAACCCCTGCAACTGCATGGGCTCATATAGAACTCTGCCTCTTGCAGCTGTGTGCTGAGGCTTGTGATTTAATATAAAGTCCATTGAGCCAGCTGCGTTTCACTGGCAAAGTAATACAATCTCATTTTTCGGGGTCAAAGTTATGACCAGCAAGAACCCTACAGGGGCTCATATAGATCTATGCCTCTTGCAAATGTGGCATAGATTTATCATTTACTGATTTGATCTTCCTAAATATCGCCAAGAGATCTCATTCGGGCCTGAGGGGGCATTACTCGCCCGTTTGTCACAATTTTATGGTGCTAGATTGTCGTTCTTGATGAGTGTAGTCATCTGGTTGACATAAAGGGGACTGGAGAGTCAGACTCGATAAAGCTTGAATGATGCCGCATTTTTATAATGGTGGACACAAGCTTGCCGCAAAAATGATGTGCAAAGCACAGTCTACTTTATTCCCGGTGTCAAATCCTACCTCATTTTATTATCAGAAAAATAATAATTTGAATTTTAAAAAAATTGTCATCTTCTTCTTTGACTGGTAATAATAATAATAATAATAATAATAATAAGCGCATTAAATAGGCGCTTTATCCCAATTGAAAATCGGCTCAAAGCGCCGCCGCGAACTCAACCCAACAAGCACGCTCACGTGAATCACGCGCATTCACTCACACACTGAACGTAAACACAGAAGTTTCACGTGGTGCTAAGGGCAAGCCGAGCTACTGTAGTTTTTGGAAATTCAAAATCGTTTGTATTTGAAATTTGATTAAGTGGACTGAAACTGATACCAAAGTGGAGTGGTGACTAGTGCGTGTGGGGGGAGGGGGAGGGGGAGGCGAGGGGGGGTGGGGTGGGGGGAGGCTGTGAGCCCCTTGATCCAGCGATACGTAGTGATGCAAACGTTTGATGATAGATACATATTCAGCCTCACCACGGGGGCAGAGAACGGAATATTTATCTGCCAAGAGTTGTGTCCCTGTCTAGCCCCAAGAGTCAATAGAATACACATTTTGTTCAAAACTCCTGTATCGTGAGCATTCGCCGTTAACTCATTGTACCCTACGGCCGAAATCTCCTGTTTGTTCCCTTGTCCTCTGAAAGACAGATCTGGCTGGCGTGCCGCCACGAGGAAAGCCTGCACGCTCCCTTTGAACAAAATCGGCGCGAACGGATCACCAGTGCCAGAGCTCGCAGAAAGACAGCGTCGACTCTCCCCATAGCTACGTTCCAGTGCCCCCATTGCCCTCGCAGGTGTGGCTCCAGGATTGGCTTGGCCAGCCACACCCGCACCCACAAATAGAAGTCATGCACAATGATGACATCATCGGTTTTCGATGGTCCACCCATTACCTCTGAAAGTGCAGTGCAGGACACAGATCGACCATGATAGTTCAAGGGTGATGCCAGAATAGCTTGGCACCCATAGGCGCCAAGCTATTCTGGCATCACCCTTGAACTATCATGGTCGATCCATATCAGGGGTAGAACGAGTTGAAGACTAATTTGGTCTTGTAGAACAGGCGGTTGTCCAAAAGGTTCCACTGTAAGCACAATGTTGTTACACTTTCAAGAAACTTTGCTCTTCTCCTCACCATGGGCCTGACCTTTGGCGAGAGTCCATCGCGGAGATTTTCAGTTGCAGAGACCACTAAGAACCGTCCCTCAAATTGAGGAACTAGATGAGGTCCGCCACTTACGCCAAGAGACATGCCGATTCTCGTGGAGCTGTAGGGGCTTATGAGAATCTGTGCCTCTTGCAGATATAAGGAGGTGTGAGGAGCTGTCTGAAGGATTGAATTGTCCACGGCATCCTGCGCTGTGTGCAATGTGGCCTGTTCCGCAATCACGGTGACCGGGATGGCTGACGTGGCTGAGCGACGGACACTCGAGGTTGCGGGTTTAAACCGCGTTATCTATTTGGAGTCCAAATTTGTTTCAAACCCTTTTTCATTACCCCGTCTTTGAAATCACCTTCGTGGTGGACAAAAGACGATAAGCCCTAAACTTTTAACGATTAACTTTTTTTTTCTTTTTTTGCTGCGCCCTCACGCTATCAACAGAGTGACTGATCTAACATGTTCATTCATGGGTAGTGCCAGATTAGCTTGGCGCCTGACAAGGCGCCAAACTAATCTGGCACTACCCTTGAACTGCCATACTCAACTCATCTCTAATGGATGCAAATTTCGTATTGAACACTACTCAGCTTCAGACACTAGAGACATAAGACTAAAAGCTTTTGCAAATATCCCCAGACATAAAAGTCGTTTGCACGGGAGATATGGGTCTGATTAAGCATTAATTCCTTCCTGATATAGCGGTCACATGAGGTTTGTGTGTCTAAACTCAGCAGCGTCATTTCAACGCCAAAGAACCTGACCGTCCCCCCCAAAAAAAAAAAAAAAAACGTGGATATTAAACAGAGCCAGCAATAGATATAGGACCTCAGTCTTGAGCCTCTGCACTCATCTTCAGTTGTGTTTCTGAAATAATTGTGAATTCAACGACGAAGAACCTCACACTCGCCTAGAAATATGGATACAAAACGGGGCTGTCAATGCAAGAAGCGTAGATTTTGATGAACGATCCCCCCTCCCCCGCCCCCCCCCTTCTCTCTCTCTCTCTCTCTCTCTCTCTCTCTCTCTCTCTCTCTCTCTCTCTCTCTCTCTCTCTCTCTCCCCCCCCCCCTCCCTCACACCCATAATTTGTGTTTATGGAAATCAATTTAACCGATTCAGCCCTGACGCAATACAACAGGAGACGACCGTATTTCCCAAATTTTGGAGGCGTCGTTTAATGACTATGCACCAGTTGCAGGAGATGGTCGACCATGATAATTCAAGGGTAGTGCCAGATTAGCTTGGCGCCTGCCCCTGAATAGGTTAAGTTCCTTTACAATAAAATTATTTTAAAAAAACCGCACCATTAATCCGCTTAAGCAACAAGGGGCATTCAAAATAAGCTCAGCAAGAGACAGAGATCTTCATGCGCTCACCGCAGGTGCGGGGGCACATGAAGATCTATGCCTCTCGCAGTAGGGTGACGCTCAACTTTTCTGGGCAGTGTGAAGGGGTTAGCAGATTTGTTGGAATGGCGCAGCTTTGAAGTTAGCTCCAACCTTCTCACTACACGCAGTCAATGGCTTTGTTTTGCCAGATCCATGGTGTTCCTTTTCTAGACATACAGCGGACAAAACGTCAAAGTTTTCTTCACACGCATGTACAGCCGAATGCACACCCAAAGAAAAAGAAAATCACTGAAAAACGAACACACATTCATCGGCACAAAGAAATATGTACGGGCACGAACACCTTTTCAGCTATTTAATAGGCCGCCTATAAATCCTAAACCAAAACGCCGCATTACAGATGTCTGGCTGTACGATAAATAGTGTCCACGAGTTTTAATTATTCTTCAGTAAATCTTTCGCTTTGAGTGCGGACCTGAATGAATGCTACAGCGCCGACCAAACCCCCGATAGCCATTCTGTCGGGGGAAATATAGATAAGAATAAAATAGAGAGCTTTAAACGCTTGAGGCTTAACCCCTTGAGCTGTTGAGAAAAAATGAACACAATCCAGCTGCAAGAGACATGGATCCGCATGAGCCCCCGCAGGTGCGGGGGCGCATGAGGATCTATGCCACTTTGTTCCATTTTTTTTTTTAAATCTGAACGAATTTGGACCCCAAACCGGCCTGGACGAAAGTCGAACACTGTACGACCTGCGATATCTTGCTGCCCACACAAGTTAAGGATAGCCAGCAAGTGGCATAGATCCTCATGAGCCCCCGCGGTCGCGGGGGCTCATGAGGTTCTATGCCTCTTGCTCTTGAGTCTTGCTGCCTGTTTCTTACCGGTAAAGTGGTTAAAGCTTTACAGTTAGAAGTTTGTTCAGCGTGTCCCTTGCACAGACCTGCACTTTGCAGTTCTTCATCATCATCATCAGTCCCTTGCCCGAACTGGGCGTTGGGGGGACTGAAAGGCAGCAGCAACATACAGTGCTCTCCACTGAGTTCTATTTTGGGCGGTGGCAAGCAAGTCTGGCATCTCTTGCAGTTCTTACGGTCTCGTTAATCCCGGCTGGTCTTTAGAAAACGATACGCTCTTTCCATCATGCCGGAGGATTTTTTTCCGCTAAGTCCTTGAAGTTTGAAGTTGATTGAGCTATTGTGAAGTGCGCGAAGCTCGCGCCAGGCACGTCTTATTGAATTAATTCGCTGCGGGACACGAAGTCAACACAATTTGCAGAGTTATTCGTAGTCTTACAACAACAGAATCAGTTAGCTGACGAATTTCCTCTTGTAATGCAAAGAGGTATTGCGGCTATAACAGAGTATTGAAAGCAAAATTGTGACGGGATTGATTCCCCCCCCCCTCCCCCCCTCCACTCCCCACCTTCAGCGCTTAGATGTAGTACGTAAACTTAACCCCTTCCTCGCCACTGGACGACATATTTTGTTTCTGAAAACTTTGTTTATTCAAAGGCCGAAAACCGTCCAAGGAAAATAGGCACAAACTGGTTTCAGAAAGAGACATAGATCCTCATAAGCCCCCCCCCCCCCCCGCCCCCGCCCCCCCCCCCGCGACTGCAGGGCTCATGAGGATCTATGTCTCTTGCGATTGGATCGTGTTCACTTTTTCTCGCCAGTGAAGGGATTAATGACGTCACAAATGCCTTTTATTTTTATTTTTCTCAATGCTCCATTTTTCAAAACCTCTTTTGTGCTAGCTGATCGTGTCGTGTTAGATCACAAAATCAGCCCAAATTTTAACCATTTTGGTTGTCGGTAGCCCCCTTTTTTGTTGGGGTGGAGTGGGGGGGGGGGGTTGGGGGGGGGGGGGGAATGATTCCTACAGGAATCATTGCCACAAAATGCGCCACCGACAGCCGCGTGGTTAAGTACATGTACGCGCGATTGACGAGCAATACATTTCATTTCCTTGCGCAAGAAATTAAACATATTAATGTGAAGACCTAACTTGGATTTTTATTACGCGATTAAAATTGCTATCAGTGCCTGGACCTCTCGAGTGATATCTTTTGTGCCGTTGCCAAAGAAGTTAAATCTGTGAATCTGTGACCGTTGGGATATTTTTTGTTCATGTTAACCCTTTAGCAACCGGGGCAAGTCGGACGCTACCCAACTGCAAGAGACATAAATCCTCATGAACCCCCGCGAATGCGGGGGTTCATGAGGATTTATGTCTCTTGCTAGTTATATGCTCTTTTTTTAAACCTATTTACATCTGTGTTCTCGCGCTAATTTCGGTCATCGCGCAGTCGCTTCAGGCGCGAAATTCTTCATCAATGACAGCGAAGGGGTTCATGTTTTAAGCCGGCCTCTCCTACACTGACGTATTTTGTCGGGATCGATCTGCATCAATGCATGGACCACTTGTATAATATCTTTTGTGCCGCCCTCAAAGACTTTGAATTTGATCACTCAATCTGCGATCGTTGGGATCTTATGTTCAAATTAATGTATTACGCCGGCCGGCCTCTGCTAAGATTCCGATTTTTTTTCCTCGGGATGGTTCTAGACTCCTCTGTGTGCCTGTCTATCTGTTTCTCTATCGTTGGATGTATTGTATGGAGCACACGTCTGACGTTAAGAGATAGGTGCTCGGGCCAAGCATGTGCCTCGGGATGGTTGTAGACTCCTCTGTGTGCCTGTCTATCTGTTTCTCTATCGTTGGATGTATTGTATGGAGCACACGTCTGACGCTAAGAGATAGGTGCTCGGGCCAAGCATGTGCCTCGGGATGGTTCTAGACTCCTCTGTGTGCCTGTCTATCTGTTTCTCTATCGTTGGATGTATTGTATGGAGCACACGTCTGACGCTAAGAGATAGGTGCTCAGGCCAAGCATGTGCCTCGGGATGGTTCTAGACTCCTCTGTGTGCCTGTCTATCTGTTTCTCTATCGTTGGATGTATTGTATGGAGCACACGTCTGACGCTAAGAGATAGGTGCTCGGGCCAAGCATGTGCCTCGGGATGGTTCTAGACTCCTCTGTGTGCCTGTCTATCTGTTTCTCTATCGTTGGATGTATTGTATATCCCTTTCTATGACTGCTGTGTGTGTGTGTGTGTGTGCGTGCGCGCGCGCGCGAATGTAGTGTATGTGTGCGCGCGCGCGAATGTAGTGTGTGTGCGCGAATGTAGTGTGTGTGTGTGTGTGTGTGTGTGTGTGTGCGTGCGTGCGTGCGTGCGTGTGTGTGTGTGTGTGTGTGTGTGTGTGTGTGTGTGTGTGTGTGTGTGTGTGTGTGCCGTGTGTGTGTGCGCATGCGTGTGCGTGTACGGATGTAGTGTGTCTATGATTATGTCTGTTTATACAAACGATGTTGACAAATGTGTGAAAGTGTTACGGTTGATATTATATGCATGTACATCAATAGATATTACAATACAATAACACTTTATTGTCCCCCAGGGGAAATTTGGGCGCAGCGGTATACCATACATAACAGAGACAAAAATAAAAAGTTGTATGTTCACGTAATCCGCATCACTCCCCCCCCCCCACGCCACCCCTCCCCACCCCCACCCCCCACCCTCGTACCCTTCCACATAGATACACACACCTAAAACACCAAAACTCACTAGTAGGCGTACACATAATAAACAATAGACTAAGACTGAACGACTAAAAATTACGTGTGTAAAGTTGTACAGTTACAGCATGAGTCGTGGAAGGTATCACAGCTACATATACTCATGGTCAAAACCTAAGGGCCACTTGTTATCGCAGACGCGCCGACAACACCACACAAATAATGTAACAATACTTGGAGTCACTACTTTGCTAATCTATTCAGTAACAATTTCATTTAAAGAAGTACCCAACGGAGAAAGAAACACGCTTAGAAAAGACGGGTACAACACAATTTATTAATATTTCGGGTAAATACCCTTTGTCAAAATAGACAAACAAACAAATAGAGAGATTAGCCGCTACTTATCTTCATTCGCAGAAAGAATGTGGCAACTGAAGGAGGTGACGTAAAATAGAATAAAATAAAAATAAAAGAAAAGGAAGAACAAAAGTGCGTAAAAAGTAAAAATGACGTCAACGAAAAAATCATAAGAGAGAGACTCGGAGAGAAACTGAACACGAGAGACAAGAGTGTGTGTAAGCACGCGCAGAAGCGAGCAAAAGTAAATGCGTGTATGTGAGGCCAGAGAAAGAAAGAGGGAGGGAGAGAGAGAGAGAGAAATGAAATGAAATGAAATGAAACTTTATTTCTCAACGGATGAAGTAATTAGCACGTGTGCCATTTTTCATACTTGACGTTGCTACTCTACAAACACAGAATAATAATTGTAATACTAATAGTACCAAATTACACTAAAAAAAAAGGGGGGGGGAGAGAGAGAGAGAGAGAGAGAGAGAGAGAGAGAGAGAGAGAGAGAGAGAGAGAGAGAGAGAGAGAGAGACGGGGAGGGGGGGAGGAGGAAGGGGAAGAAGGGTAAAGGAAAAAGCGTAAAGAGAGAAAGAGGGCTAGAGAGAAGTGTTAAGGGGGTAAGGGGGGGGGGAGGAAGAGTGAGAAAGAGGGAGAGAGAAAGAGAGAGCGAAGGAAAAAAAAAAGGGGGGGGGGGGAAGACAACCAGGCAGAGCCACCAGCCCCACCCAACAGGCACCCACCAGCCCACAGAAAAACACACAGGCACGCAACAAGACGACCAAATACATCCCCAAGGGATGCACAAGATCGCCCCGCCCCACAACCGCACATCACTCCGTGAACCGGAGACCAGGCGCCCGACAGGGAAGGGCAAGGGATCCAACTAAACGTAAGGCCAGCGCTGAGAAAGTCCCCAAGGGATGTGTACATATCAACCAGCGCCAGCCTCACCTATCTGGTTAGTGAGTAGTAAAACAGAAGCGACACAGTGAGGTAAAGGTACAGTTAGCAGACACAAGCAAGGTAAAAAAATGTTAATCTTTCATATTCATCCCGAGTGGCGCCACAGTGCCCAGTTTATTAATCAGAAATTTTTCACGGTCTTTCCTGGCCCAGACATTACTGGCTTGCATAAGCCAGAGGCCTTTAACCCGAATGTCCGAGACGGAGTGGTCGGCCTGATTGAAATGTCGTCCGACCGGTCTGTTGTATTGATACTTGACAGACTGAAGATGTTCTTTGAAACGGTCGTTGATGGTTCTTTCCGTCTCTCCAACATAGAGTTGGCCGCATTTCACACAGGAGATGACATAAATCACGTTGGTGGTTTGACACGTGAAGTATCTGTCTATGTTGAATTTGTAACGTGGACCATTCACCACGGTGGAAGGGCAAATAAAAGGACACGTCTTGCAATTAGGAACATTGCACGGAGTGGAGCCGGAGGGTCTGGTGGTATGACGAGGCTTGATAGTAGAGCGAACAAGCATGTCCCGTAAATTAATATCCATATTGAAAGCTACCAACGGAGGTTCAGAAAAGATAGCGGCAGACTCTTTACTGGATGACAAAAGACCCCAGTTAGAAAGAAGGATTTTACGAACCGGATTGGTGTGGCGATGGTAGATCATGGTTACGATAGGCCTGTCACTATCAGCGGTAGTTACCCTTGAAGACGGTTTCACAACTACCTACTCTCCACTTATACCAATATTCTCTTACTGAATTTGATTATTTGCTTTGTTTCAATGACTTATTACTTGTTGTGTACCGTGCTAAATGCTGGGGGTTTTTTCCCCGGGGTCCTCCCGTTTTTCCCCGAGGTAGTCCTCAACTTGAAGGTGATATAAAGTTTGCCTTCGGGTTGGTGTTAAGCAGGCTTTGTGTATTAGACACTCAGCCTACTTCGTGCCCAAGGGTACTCCCCGTTCGTTCGTTCTCTCTCTCTCTCTCTCTCTCTGGCCTCACATACACGCATTTACTTTTGCTCGCTTCTGCGCGTGCTTACACACACTCTTGTCTCTCGTGTTCAGTTTCTCTCCGAGTCTCTCTCTTATGATTTTTTCGTTGACGTCATTTTTACTTTTTACGCACTTTTGTTCTTCCTTTTCTTTTATTTTTATTTTATTCTATTTTACGTCACCTCCTTCAGTTGCCACACTCTTTCTGCGAATGAAGATAAGTAGCGGCTAATCTATCTGTTTGTTTGTTTGTCTATTTTGACAAAGGGTATTTACCCGAAATATTAATAAATTGTGTTGTACCCGTCTTTTCTAAGCGTGTTTCTTTCTCCGTTGGGTACTTCTTTGCATTTTACACGCTTGGCAGTCACCTTTTTGGTCTGGATTGCTAATTTCATTTAAGGTTTAAGTAAATCAAGCACTTGTAACAACAGCAGTACGTTAGAATGTTCACCCACCACTCATTTGAAAAGTCACACAAGACTGGTCCAGTCAGTAGCGAGTGTACCCACCGTTTGCAGCCAAGCAATCAATGCAGCTTTGACGCATGGAGTTCACCAGGATTCGGAGAACATGTTGTGGGATCGCTTCCCACTCTTGATGCAGGAACTAAGTCAGCTGGGGGACGCCTTGAGGTGGGGGTGGTTGCTGACTACACGTTGCCCCAGAACGTCCCAGAGGTGCTCGATGGGAGCCAGATCAGGTGAACGAGCTAGCCACTCCATCCTCATGATGCCCCGTTGCTCAAGGTACTCGTCCACCACACGGGCGCGATGAGGTCGAGAGTTGTCGACCTGCAGAACAGTATTGTCGCCTATGGCTTGGAGAGCTGGCTGCATGAGGGGCTGCACAATCTCGTCCCGATAGCGAAGTCCAGTCAGGGTGCCTCGGATGACGTGGAGGGGGGTCCTGAATTACCTGCTGAAGCCTGCCCAGACCATGACTGAGCCTCCTCAATAGCGATCCATCTCTTGGACGCATCCATCCGTGAATCGGTCGCCCTGGCGTCTCCAGACCCTCACCCTGCCGTCGTTGAAGGACACAGTGAACCGTGACTCATCAGTAAACAGAACCTGAGTCCACTGGAGTCTGTTCCACCTCACATGTTGACGACACCAGGCAACCCGGGCTCTGCGATGAGCTGGAGTGAGGGGTATTTTCACTGCTGCTCTGCATGAAGCCAGGCCAATTTCGCGCAGACGTCGGCAGACTGTGCTTCTGCTGACGTTAACGTTTGCAGCTTGCATCAGTTGACGTCGCAGATTGGTTGACGTGACAGTCGGTCGCGCAGAGCCGCCACACAGAGGTATCTGTCCTCCCTTCTGCTGGTGCAGCGCGGGCGTCCTGAGCAGGGTCGTCGTTCTCCCCTTCCAGTTTCTTGGAATCGTGCCAGCAGCATTTGGATCACTGAATGGGACACCCCAAGATGTCTCCCAAATTCTCGTCCAGGAATTCCATCCTGCAGCCATGTTAGCGCCCGGTTTTGATCTACTGTCGAAAAGGCTTCGTTGTGGTGGCATGGTTAGGAAGTGACAATTATGCCCCTACTGTACCGGTATTTGTAGCGAAACAGAGGTGCTCAGTGTTAACGGCTGACCCCTTTAGCACGTGCATCACGACTTTACCGAGTTTTTCCACCTGCCTGCCTTTGGTACGCTTGACAATATAGCACAGCTTTTCACAAACAAATTATGACGATGTTTCACGTGCATTTGACACGTTCGTGGAAATTGATGAATTGTTGTATACTGTTCCCTGTACAGTGGACGGTTTAAGGTCAACGTTTAACCCATTTGGATCGAAAGAACATTGTATTTTATTAGCGTACTTGCGACGATAAACAATGACACAAAAAGTGGGGTGGCCCTTAAGTTTTGACCATTAGTATAGACTGATAACTAAGAAGACTATACAAAGAACTAACGTCGCGACCTTCACACAGACACATGCACCCACACACGCACGCACGCACTCACACACACACACACACACACACACACACACACACACACACACACACACACACACACACACACACACACACACACACACAGAGGATGTGTTGTATTACCCCATTCAGCCCTGACGCACCACAGCAGGAGATGGGTCGAGCATGATAATTCAAGGGCAGTGCCAGATTAGCTTGGCGCCTGTCGGCGCCAAGCTAATCTGGCACTGCCCTTGAATTATCATGGTCGATCTATCTCCTACAACTGGTGCATAGTCGTTAGATGACGCCTCCAAAATTTTGGGAAATACGTGCGTCGGGCTGAACTAGTTAAGAGTGTATCTTCGTGTTTGTAGATATTCCTTGATTGTTAACAACGGCAGGTCTGTGACGTGGTTATGTCAGTCACGATGTCTATGCATCAAACGTTATAAAATAAAGTTTCATTGATTGATTCATCGACTCTCTCTCTGTCTCTGTCTCTCTGTCTGTCTGTCTCTCTCTCTCTCTCTCTCTCTCTCTCTCTCTCTCTCTCTCTCTCTCTCTCTCTCTCTCTCTCTCTTCGCCTTTTATGCTTTTCGTACACGTGAATGTTCTTGACAGTTGACTTCGTTTTGTTTTGTTTTGTATCTTTTATTGTGTTGCTCGAATAATATTTATGTATGTAGAGTAGCAGGGCAGTTTTTAAGAGCGGCATTCATATGCCTAAAACTTTATCCTGAATAAAAACGTTTCGTCATCATCATCATCATCATCTCTCTCTCTCTCTCTCTCTCTCTCTCTCTCTCTCTCTCTCTCTCTCTCTCTCTCTCTCTCTCTCTCTCTCTCTCTCTCTCTTTGTCTTTTCACCCACAGTGTGTATACTTCTGCCCGAGAATAATGCAGTCGCTCAAAGAATAGGCTGTACCCAGTGCGCAAAGGCCATCGGGCCGATATCGGCCACCGTTGTCTCGCGCATGGCTGTGCACGGACCAACGGTGGCAGACGTCGGCCCGATGGCCTTTTGCGCATTGGGTACCTTACAGTGGCTGACTGCCAAAACTCAAGAGTCTTCAACTGCCAACAATGCGATCTCACCCAGTGAGTGACAAACAGGTCTTCGGGCCGACGACGGCCGCAGTTGGACCACGCAATCCGCGCGCGGGCCAACTGTTGCCGTATCGGGCCCGAGGACTTTTCCCCCCGCAGTGAGCTGCAGTGCACTACACCGACCGCGCGAGAGAACAGGGCCTCAGGTAAAGAGTAGGGTTTGCCAGGTGTTTTGATATGTCAGGTGTGTCTCAGATGTTTAGAGGTGTAGTGTGTGGAGATGCTGCTGTCAGCAAACCTCCCCTGGTGCGTTTAACCCATTCGGCTCCGACGCACTACTGGCAGGAGATGGGTCGAGCGTCATAATTCAAGGGTAGTGCCAGATTAGCTTTGGCGCCTGACGGCGCAAAAGCTAATCTGGCACTACCCTTGAATTATCGCGCTCGATCCATCTCCTGCAGCTGCAGCATAGTTGTTAGGGGACCTCCAAGATTTGGATACGTGCCGTCGTGGGATTAAATGGGTTAACGTGTTCTCGTCCCCGCCGCCAGCAGTAGAACTAGAAGATTGTGTTTCTGACAGCTTGGTTAACTCAAAACTCCACTACAATGAGTCAGTCGTCCAAAGAGCGTGAGCACACAGTGGTTTCAGCAAGAGACATAGATCCGCATGAGCCCCCGCAGGCGCGGGGGCTCATGATGATCTATGTCTCTTGCTGCTGCATGTGTCGTGTTCACTTTTTCTCGACAGTGAAAGAGTTAACACGCTCAGCCCAAAGATCGTAATTTGCCAGCGGCGAATCTGTCGTAGGAGTATCGCACTGCATGCAGTTACGGAGATTCAGCAAACCATGGTAGTTCAAGAATAGCTTGGTGGTCGAGGTGTGAGGTAGGATCACAGGCAATTGACGCTGTATCGGTTTTGAGCTAGGTCGTGAGTTGCACCGTGATAGTCCATCTGTTGTTTCCTCTAATAGCATGATGACGTGGCAGTCCGGTTTTAAGACACTTTTTCTTTTAACCCATTTGACAACAGTTCTGGGCACGTCCTGTTAGCCTGTTTGGACGTTCAATCGATCAAGCAATCGAGAAATCAAGCAGTCAATCCATCGAGCAAGCAAGCAGTTGATCAGTCGGTGCCAATCAGTCAGTCAAGCAGTCAAGCAAGCACACAGTTCATCCACCTACCCACCCACCCACCTACATCCGATGCCATCCATCCATCCATGCATCCATCCATCCATCCATTGTTGCGCTCGCTCGCCTGTTCTGTTGTCTAAAAAATCACCCAAACAAGCCATAGAATCAATCAAACAGCCGACTTATTACTGGACTACAACAGGTATGTCACTGAACAATGCCTTTACAACAGAAACTTGCTACAAATTCAGAGTGTGTGCTGGTCGGTGATTTTGGACCTTACGGCTGCAGCCCTAAGGTCCAAAATCACCGACCAGCACACAATCTGTAATTTAGCATGGGCATTCAAGAGAACGTGCCTTCTGCTACGAATAGATTGTGAACTCGCCACACGGCGTAGAGTGCGAGTAAACGCCGCGTGTGTTTGTATTTCTCAAGTTTACAAAAAAAAAAAAAAAAAAAAAAAAAAAACGGAGAAGTGCTCTCAACAGAAGGGCCCTTCTAGCTAAAACTGACAGCGGTACATTTAAGTCACACTCATCTGCATTGAATCACAGATCATCATGGGCCACAGTAGGGTGCGGATCCTTATGAGGTTATTCGCCCCCATGGCGTCCTTGTTTCGCCGGAGGAGAAAAACATGGGGCGTTCAGTTCAGTGTTGGCGGTTGTCAGTTGAAAAAGGAGCGATAAGATGGGAGCATATTTGTCGGGAGAGAGGTCTTCTTTCTATAAACCGAAACACTAGTTTCGATTTTGTTTAACTCAATCTACCCCAAGACCGAAATCCCCACATTTTGCCGTTGTCCTCTGAAGACTGCAGTGCAGTGCAGGACACAGATCGACCATGATAGTTCAAGAGTGATGCCAGAACAGCTTGGCGCCCATAGGCGCCAAGCTATTCTGGCATCCCCCTTGAACTATCATGGTCGATCCATATCTTGCTGTGGTGTGGGCAAGGCAAACGCCACCCATCTGCAAGAGACATAAACCCTCATGAGCCGTTCTGCCTTTTTTCTGGCACCACTCTTGGACTGTCATGATCGATTCATCTCCTGAGCAGGTATGTAGTGGTTTCAGGGGACAAATTCCAAACTGGTCAATTACTACCGCCCCCCCCTTCCCCCCCCCCCACCCACCACCACACCCCCCACACCCATCCCCCTGCACTTTTGTTTGTATACAACCTTTCACTCATTTAACCGTAAGACTTTGCACCAGTCATAGGAGATGGATCGACTATGATAATCTACGGGTAGTGCCAGATTACCTTGCCACCTGACGGCGCCAAGGTAATCTGGCCCTACCCTTGCATTATCCTAGTCGATCCATCTCCTTCTGTAGTGCGTCCGGGCTAGAAGGGATAAACTATTTCTTGCTCCACCGTTGAACTGTCAAGGTCCATCGGTCTCCGGACATGATGTTGTCAACAGAAGACAGCTCTCAAAAGTTTGGAAATGTTGCGTCCTTCGAGCCTAATTTCTGCACTATTATCTGCCATTAGCAATATCCCAGGGATACCGTGACGTGCCCTCCGCGCACACACGCAGAGGAAAGTGAACATTACAGGAAAATTACAACACTTTTTGTCTTTTGTTGCCCAGTTTCATTTTTTATCTTAAAGCGCGCCAACATGGTACACATTTTACCAGTGAAAACTGAACTGTTCACCCTTGAACTATCATGGTCGATCTGTGTCCTGCACTGCATTGCACTGCAGTCTTCGATTTCGGTCTTAGGGTACCATGAGTTAAACAAAATGAGCCCAACCCTCCCTTTTCAGCGGCATATAAACTTGACTTTAACTTTACTGAGAAATCTTGACCCACTTCGGGTATATGAGTCAGGGATGGGGTGTATAAAGGTCTTCTTCAGGTTAGGTCACAGAACAACACATGCCGCCACAGACATAGATCCTCTCTCGGGGGCTCATGAGGATCTATGTCTCTTGCATCTGAGGTTTTCAATGTATGACAGAGAGAGAGAGACAGAGAGAGAGAGAGAGACAGAGAGAGAGAGAGAGAGAGACAGAGAGAGAGAGAGAGAGAGAGAGAGAGAGAGAGAGAGAGGTTACCCATTCGCCAACAAACAAGTCAAACGAGGCAACTGAATAGTTTGGACAATAGCAATGAGTTTTGTCCCCTCGGAAAAATGGAGAGTTGGGGTCATTTACTCTAGAGGTCAGCTTAGTCTATTGGAGGCGTCATCTAACGACTATGCACCAGTTGCAGGAGATGGATCGACCATGATAATTCAATGGCAGTGCCAAATTAGCTTGGCGCCGACAGGCGCCAAGCTAGTCTGGCACTGCCCTTGAATTACCATGGTCGACCCATCTCCTGCTGTAGTGCGTCAGGGCTGAATGGGTTAAGGGTGCGAATGGTGTAGGGGTTGGTATAAGTTTTTTTCTTCTTCTCTCCAGCACAAGAAAAAGAAATGAGCATGAAATATGAAAAAAAAAAAAAAAAAAAAAAAAAAAAAAAAAGGAAGACAATTTTGCATGGGTTTCTTTCGTTCTTTGTATCATTTCTGGGTTTGTGGGTAAACCGAAAATTGACAGAAAAAAAGTAAAGCAAACAAAAGAACAACCGGTCGGAAAAGTGCATCGTTTTAACCTTTGGCTGTCAGTAGAGCTTTTTTGCTGAGGTGATTCCTGTAGGAGTCACCTCGACAAAAAGCACTGCCGACAGCAATTTAGTTGTGTCCCTTGGTTTGGGACACAATTTGAACACACCATTCCCAATTTCAAATAAAACAAAGAAAGAAAATGAAAAACTGCAACAATTTCGACAATTTCTCCCGAATTAACCAGGTTGTGAAGCCATCAGAAAAAGGAAAAAAAAAAGTAACCCAAAGCTGGAAAGTTTATTAGCTCATTCAGCCCGACGCACGTATTTCCCAAATTTGGGAGGCGTCATCTAACGACTATGCACCTGTTACAGGAGATGGATCGACCATGATAAATCAAGGGTAGTGCCAGATTAGCTTGTCGCCTGTCGGCGCCAAGCTAATCTGGCACTACCCTTGAATTATCATGGTCGACCCATCTCCTGCTGTAGTGCGTCAGGGCTGAATGGGTTAAAGAAAGAAAGAAAGAAAGAAAGAAACGAGCGGACACGGAAGTGGTTTACTTTAACCTGTCACTGCCACTGGCCCCCACATTTTGTTTCTAAACTCACTACAAGTTCAAAACAACCTCATCTCTCCAAGAAACATAGAAGCAAATTGCAGGACCAGCAGTAAGCATATAGGCTATCTTGTCATGAAAACCTTCGCCTCTTGCAGATGGGTGGTTTTAAGAGTGAATATTTGAAAGTGTTTTTAAATAATAATAAAAAAAAAAAACGTGGATGGCGCATGCGTGATTCTTCCTTCCGGCCTGTCAAGAGGGCAATAACTAGAGACCATGCAAATTTCACATTTGAAGACATAACTCAACCCGGTGCAGATCTACCACCCCCCCCCCCACCCACCCTCCCCAACCCCCCACCCCCCCCCACCCCTCACCCCCATCCCTCTTTATGCGCAATAATTGCTGTTTGAAAAGCCAAGACGCAAAACAAATGACAGCTGTCCATCCTGCGGGAACTGTCATTAGTCAGGTTTCGTTTTCAACGAACGACTCCCATCAACGAACGACTCCCATCAACGAACGACTCCCATCAACGAACGAGAGCGAAACCACGGTGGATAACCAGCTTGTTCCATAAGCACAGACAACACTCCAAACATCTCCAAGAGGCATAGATCCTCATGATCCCCCATACATCTCCAAGAGGCATAGATCCTCATGATCCCCCATGGGGGATCATGAGGATCTATGCCTCTTGGAGATGTTTGGAGTGTTGTCTGTGCTTATGGCAGTTGCTGGCTGCCGCGGCCATGATCTCGCTCTCGTTCGTTGTTGGGAGTCGTTCGTTTGCAAACGAAACCTCACTGTTTAGTGCCCATCTGTGACTTCATTAGCCGGTCCAGTTTGCAGAAACTTACCATGACGGCCTCTGCCCGATCACGCTTTGCTGACTGCCAGGCGATAATATATGAAGATCGCCTTTCATTACCGTCATGTTGATGACGTCCGTTCTGCTAAGCCATTCGCTATCGTCATGTTGATGACGTCCGTAGCCATTCGTTATCGTCATGTTGATAACGTCCGTTCTGCTAAGCCATTCGCTATCGTCATGTTGATGACGTCCGTTCTGCTAAGCCATTCGCTATCGTCATGTTGATGACGTCCGTTCTGCTAAGCCATTCGCTATCGTCATGTTGATGACGTCCGTTCTGCTAAGCCATTCGCTATCGTCATGTTGATGACGTCAGTTCTGCTAAGCCACTCGCTATCGTCATGTTGATGACGTCCGTACTGCTAAACCATTCGCTATCGTCATGTTGATGACGTCAGTTCTGCCAAACCATTCGTTATCGTCATGTTGATGACGTCCGTTCTGCTAAGCCATTCACTATCGTCATGTTGATGACGTCCATTCTGCTAAGCCATTCGTTATCGTCAGGTTGATAACGTCCACTCTGCTCAGCCATTCGTTATCGTCATGTTGATAACGTCCGTTCTGCTAAGCCATTCGCTATCGTCATGTTGGTGGCGTCCGTTCTGCTAAGCCATTCGCTATCGTCATGTTGGTGGCGTCCGTTCTGCTAAGCCATTCGCTATCGTCATGTTGGTGGCGTCCGTTCTGCTAAGCCATTCGCTATCGTCATGTTGGTGGCGTCCGTTCTGCTAAGCCATTCGCTATCGTCATGTTGATGACGTCCGTTCTGCTAAGCCATTCGTTATCGTCAGGTTGATGACGTCCATTCTGCTAAGCCATTCGTTATCGTCAGGTTGATAACGTCCACTCTGCTCAGCCATTCGTTATCGTCATGTTGATAACGTCCGTTCTGCTAAGCCATTCGCTATCGTCATGTTGGTGGCGTCCGTTCTGCTAAGCCATTCGCTATCGTCATGTTGGTGGCGTCCGTTCTGCTAAGCCATTCGCTATCGTCATGTTGGTGGCGTCCGTTCTGCTAAGCCATTCGCTATCGTCATGTTGATGACGTCCACTCTGCTAAGCCATTCGCTATCGTCATGTTGGTGGCGTCCGTTAGGAATCATCGAGACAAAAAGCGCTACCGACAGTCCAAAAGGTAAATATACAGGCGTTCGTTTAACACATTTGAGTCCTGCCGCTTCGGATTCGCTGCATGAAACCGCGTGTATGAAACGCAGCACGACTCGAATGAGTAAACATGGCCGTGGCTGTGTGTGTGATTACGGTCGCCACGCGAGAGATTACCGTATTTTCGGATTATCCACCGCTCGCTATCATAACCCTTAAGTTACTGTGGCGCGATCAGCGGCGCTCACACCGACGTAAAATACGTCTTCACCCCATTCGTCATCGAGAATTTTGCGTCTGAAACCGCTGCACGCTGTCCGACATTCGCGTGAAGAACACACATGTAAATGAGACCAGAAATGGGCGTAAAGAACACAGAACTAACAAGAGACATACATCCGCATAAGCCCCCGCGACTACGGGGGGCTCATGAGGGTTTATGTCTCTTGCAGCTGGGTAGCGTTCGCTTTGCCCCGGCAGTGAAGACGTGATTTTTAGTGACGTCAGTAATGACGTATGATTGGTGTGGGTTGTGTGATTGAACTAAACATAGTCCGGAGCCTGTCCGTAACCGTAACTCATCCAACCTCACGCACGTATTTCCCAAATTTTGGAGGCGTCAGATAACGACTATGCGCATGTTGCAGGAGATGGATCGACCATGATAATTCAAGGGTAGTGCCAGATTAGCTTGGCGCCGATAGGCGCCAAGCTAATCTGGCACTACCCTTGAATTATCAT
>BTPG01000002.1:89187848-89193217 GCA_036245525.1 Semisulcospira habei
TTAACCCCACCCAAGTCCCCCAGGGCAGACCCGGGTGGGGTTAAAAGTGTTTTAATTTACAAGCGTGTCGTAACTGATATGCATCTATTCCAACCAACGTATAGTGCTGGATATTTTTCCCATCCTCGCCTTCTTTCTTCGCTCAACACTCGACTTTCCAGTCCTTCCCTGAAACACCCCCAACCGGTCTGCCCTCAACACTCGACTTTCCAGTCCTTCCTTCAAACACCCCCAACCGGGTCTGCCCTGGGGGACTTTTTAGTTCCCAGGGGCACCCTGGTCAGCCCCACAGGGTGGGTTTTTCTCTATATTCCGGGGGCATGTGTTTCTGTCTACCCTTGGTCCATTCACCTGCATTTTCCTTTTTTAAACTCTCCCTACTGTCTGCGCTGCCTGTGGCTCTTGATATTCGATGTGTGTTGCTAAATGGTCTTAGCTTTATTTAGGCCCCATGTTGTAGGTTTTATTTAACGTATTGGACCGGCTGGCGACATACATTCAATATTCTGTTGAGTTTTTGTCACTAGCAGTGCAGGCACGTCCTGAGAAAGTCTTGTTGCTGTCGGGACGTTAAGCAATGTACAATCAATCAACCTTCCTTCAAACGGACAGCATTCACACAAATAATACTTTACTATTACATCAGAAAATGGCCCATCCAAGCCTGCACTCTTTTAACTGCACTAAACGCCTGACTGTAGCAGACGACGCATGAAACGACGCTGACTCTGTGACGTCATTTCCATTCAATCAATTTGTGCATACAATCCAAAAGGAGATGCGGCATTGATAACATCGACAAACCTACAAAATAAAGCAACAGGTTCAACCAAAAGGTCGGGCAGGACAAAAGACAACAGCAGCCTCACCCAAAGTCTAAACGTCCTCTCTTACAATGCGCACTCATACAATCACTTCACTTCTTAGCAACCGGCGCACGAATATAATTATAGGCCAAGTCAAACTAAAACAGAAGATAGTTGCGGAAAACCCTTTAAAATAGAAACAAACAATGACGTTTCAGATCAAATATTCTTCATCTGACATGGAAACAAACGTAGAAAACGAATAGGCTAAGTCCCTGGTGAACGTATACATGAATCTCAGACATGACCTTTCTCCACATCACCCCGGAAGTACATTACAACTCAACACTTTTTTTAACAAAACAACCACACCCTCAAATAACAAACCTAATTTTGTAGAAACATCAACAATTTACACCCTGAAACAACAAAATATCCCCCCTGACCCATATCAGCTATGAAGTTATTTATAGCTGAGAAGGGTGATGTAATACATGATACATGCTCATTTTCAGGGTTTTGTGTGCACAACACACACATTGCTGGGAGGGACAAGTTTTCAAACACACTACCGGCGTGTCTGTTAAACACAAAAGTGCATGTGTTAACGCCAAAATGAGAAAAACGGATTTTTTTACATTTTATGAATCTTTACCGCAAGACAATGCAGAAACAACCATCAGAAAAAATGGGTGTCTGACTTGGGAACCCAGAATTATACACCCCCCCCCCCCCCCATTTTCCATAAGGATGGTAGAGACAGTCACCCATTTTACCTCTTTCGTCTACACACAAACACACACACACACACACACACACACACACACACACACACACACACACACACACACACACACACACACACACACAGAGTTATTTTATCTGGGTGTTGTGTTCCGCTGCTGTGGAATTTGCTGACATTACATAGTTCGAAACGCACAGCAACTCACCGAATACAAAACGCAAACGTGAAAGAGAGATGGACCCCTTCAACATGGAGCGAGCACATCGAGCAACATTAATAAAGTAGGACCTTTTTTCGGGCCAACGCTACTCCCTTTGGGACAAAAATGTCTTTAAAGACAGGAGAGAAGTCTTGAAGATCAGAAGTGTCACCTGTCACGAAAGACCATCATTTAGGTGGCTACAACCATAGCCACAGTTACAGCCACCTAAATGATGGCCTTTAATGACAGGTGAGCTCACGTAAAGGCACTCGCTCAAAACAGGTTCTGTTGCACTCAGATGCAATTGATACCTACAAAAAGAGGAGTACTAAAGACGTTGTTGCAAATGGCCTGTGTTTCGTCGTAAACGGTTCATTAAAATTCCGGAAAAATATACGCGACATGTGAAATTGCACGTGTTTCGACAAAAATAAAATTAGATTAACCCTTTGGCTGTCGGTAGCACTTTTTGTCGCGATGATTCCTGAAGGAATCATCGCGACAAAAAGCGCTACCGACAGCCACACGGTTAAAAGCTCGTTAAAGCATTTAATCTACATTTATTCGCGGACACAAGCGATTTGACCTATTTCTGATTTGTGCGAACCGTCTGTTTTAAAAGGACTTATTACCATGTTATCTGGCAGACAGATCGTGTTTTGATAGTGGCAGTGAAGGGTTGGGAAAAGTGGTTGACGAAACGTGAATCACGTGCTGCACGCAGTCATAGACCACTCGATGGCGTCGTTACCATGGTGATATTCCTTGACGACGGACAACGATTCTGATCGGAAGCTCGAGTGTCTGTCCAATGACGTCATGTCACGCGGCAGTCTTCGAGAAAAAGGATATTAAACAGCAAAATAAAAATTAATCACAAAACATACTTCGCACCTGAAATTCACAAAGTTGATTGTTTTCTAAAGACTGTTACAGGTGGGTTTTTTTTTTTGTTTTTTGTTTTTGTTTTTTTTTAAAGGGGGGGGGGGGGGGGGGGGGGCGGGCGGGCGGGCGGGCGGGCGGGGAGGGGACTAGACCATACACAGAAGTACACAATGCAGCAACTCATCTTTTATTCGGTGATCGGAAGCGTCCACTGTCATTCATTTGACACTTTCGACTGATCACCAAAGACAAAGACAAGCAGCACATTATGTACATGTTTTGTATGTCTAGTTTGACAAAAGGATTTTAAGAGTGAGTTGACACTTTCCATTACCAAAGAAACAACAAATAGCACATAATGTACTCGTTTGTTTGCCTCTTTTGAAAAATAAATGGGGGTTCATCACGAAATATTCATAAATTGTGTTGTAACTGCCTTTTGTAAGCGTGTTTTTCTGTTTTCGTTGGGATTTTCTTTGTATAGTACGCGCTTGGCAGTCACCGTTTTACTCACAAACCAGATAGGTGAGGCTAGCGCTGGTAGAACTGTACACATACCAAGGGGAATTACTCAGCGCTGGACAGACAAACAGTTAGATCCCCTGTCCCCGCCTATCAGGCACCCAATCGTCAGCCCACAGAAAAAAAAAGAGAAAAAAAATAGAGATGTAGATGATCGTCTTCTTCTTTACCTGCGTAATTCTCTGTGGGCTGGCGATTGGGTGCCTGATAAGTGGGGGCAGGGGATCTAACTGTTTGTCTGTCCATCGCTGAGTAATTCCCCTTGGTATGTGTACAGTCACCGTTTTAGTCTGGATTTCACAATTTCACCAACATGCAAGAGGGTCCACAACCAGCACAGACCATTAGGTAAGAAACTGCAAGGCAACATGCTTTTAAAAGAAAAAAAAATTAAAAGTTATCCAGTACGCAAAAGCTTTTGGGCCGAAATCGGCCAAAATGGGCCCTGCGCGTGCCCACTGCGGCCGACTTGGGTCCGATAGCCTTTACGAACTGGGAATCCTATTTCTAACTTCACAGCAGACCAACTGTCTGTTACTCAATTAATGCGGGAAAAAACAACCCAGACCAAAAACGTTAATGCTGAGTGTGTAAAATAATGCAAAGACATTCCCAGCGAAGAAAGAAACACGCCTCGAAAGGACGGTTAGGTACAATGTAACCCATGTCTGTCTGTCTATGTTTTTTTTTTCAAACCCAAATCTTTAATCAAATTATCAGCATATTAAATCACACTTTGCTTACATTGTGATGTTATTTTTTACACCCAGTCGCGTGGCAACGTTGGCTGTAAAAGGAAAACCGACCCTCTACCACTTCTGTTCCCGTCATAAAATGTTAATAAATTGCTTTGCCCTTGTTGAACGTGGTAAACGTGACCAGGTGCCTTTCAACAATCTTTTTTGTTTTAAAGCTTTTTGCCCCAAGGTCCCATTTCTCAAATTTTGGAGATGTTGCCTAACGACTATGTACCAGTTGCAGGAGCTGGCTTGATCATGATAATTCAAGGGTAGTGCCAGATTAGCTTGGCGCCTTCAGGCGCCAAGCTAATCTGTCACTACCCTTGAATTATCATGGTCAAGCCATCTCCTGCTCTAGGGACCCAGGGCTTAAAGTGTTAAATGTCACTTGGTGGTGGTTGCAGTCGCTGATCCCGCGAGGACTGACACGAATTCCATTTTTTCATGCGTGAAAAGCGAGATATTCTCGTGCACTGCAATGACAATCTTGCATTTCGAAAAGACGCAGAGGAGTTACTTTCTTGCGTTTGTTTGTTTTGCAGAAATCGAAGTCTAATACGTCTGCCGGAAATTGGGTGAATGATGGGAAGGCTATTATTCCTTCACCTGCTGCGAAACACACACGTTTTCCACTGCACTGCTATCTGTTTTCAGGTCCAGCCAAGTGGATTCGCTTGCCGTCTTGCTAAGTCACGCTTGGCCCATTGCGCTAATTTCTTTCAAATTCCAGCGAAGTGGCTGGCGTTTTCGCTCAAGGGTAGTGCCAGATTAGCTTGACGCCTTTCCAGGCGCCAAGCTAATCAGGCACTACCCTTGAGCTATCACGGGGTCTTGTGGAGAGTGCCAGGTCATCTCAGTAGTCAACATTGTGAGCCAGGCATTCAAGTCAAGTCAAACCATTGTCTTTATCTTACATCTTCAAGTTCAGACAGTACCCTCGGGATATCGCGATAAACTTTCCTGCAGCTTACTGGTAGTGCTTAGCTTCCGATTCAATGTTGCTCTTTCGTCTGCGATGGAAGGTAAAGGGTCTGCAGGAAGCGTGCAGCTATCGTCTTTTTTTTTCTCGCCCAGTATTGAATGAAAACTGGTGTCTTGCCAGAAACACTTTTCTATTGATTTGCAAGCTACGAGGACCAGGTGAAGTGTTTTCAACACGTAAAACAAATTTACTGTTTTCTCCTCAAACCTGTAGAAAATCTGTGAGCAGTAGAGCATTTCATATGCTAAGGTTCATCGCATTAAAAATTTTTTTAATGTATTTATTATTATTTTTTAATTATTGTTATTATTTTGCAGTTGAGCGTATTATATACTAATAGTCAAAATTTAAGGGCCACCCCACTTTTTGTGTCATTGTTTATCGTCGCACGTACGCTAATAAAATACAATATTCTTTCGATCCAAATGGTTTAAAAGTTGACCTTAGACAGTCCACTGTACAGGGAACAATAGACAACAATTCATCA
>BTPG01000002.1:89193237-89206630 GCA_036245525.1 Semisulcospira habei
ATTTCCACGAACGTGTCAAATGCAGGTGAAACATCGTCAGTTTTGTGAAAAGCTGTGCGATATTGGCAAGCGTACCAAAGGCAGGCAGATGGAAAAAAAACTCGGTGAAGTTGTGATGCACGTGCTAAAGGGGTCAGTCGTGAACACTGAGCAGCTCTGTTTCGCTACAAATACCGGTACAGTAGGGGCATAATTGTCACTTTCCTAACCATGCCACCACGACGAAGCCTAACGCCAGTAGATCAAGGCCGGGCGCTAGCATGGCTGCAGGATGGAATTTCCGGACGAGAAGTTGAGAGACGTCTTGGTGTGTCCCATTCAGTGATCCAGAGGCTGCTGGCACGATTCCAAGAAACTGGAAGGCAGAACGACGACCCTGCTCAAGACGCCCGCGCTGCACCAGCAGAAGGGAAGACAGGTACCTCTGTGTGGCGGCTCTGCGCGACCGAACTGTCACGTTAACCACTGCGACGACAACTGATGCAAGCTGCAAACGTTAACGTCAGCAGAAGCACAGTCTGCCGACGTCTGCGCGAAATTGGCCTGGCTTCATGCAGAGCAGCAGTGAGAATACCCCTCACTCCAGCTTATCGCAGAGCCCGGGTTGCCTGGTGTCGTCAACATGTGAGGTGGAACAGACTCCAGTGGACTCAGGTTCTGTTTACTGATGTGTCACGGTTCACTGTGTCCTTCAGCGACGGCAGGGTGAGGGTTTCGAGACGCCAGGGCGAGCGATTCACGGATTGATGTATTCAAGAGGTGGATCGCTACGAAGGAGGCTCAGTCATGGTCTGGGCAGGCTTCAGCAAGGAAGGCAGGAGCCCCGCCCCCCCTCCCCCCCCCCCACACACACCCCTCCACGTCATCCGAGGCACCCTTACTGGACTGTGCTGTCGGGACGAGATTGTGCAGCCCCTCATCTAGCCAGCTCTCCAAGCCATAGGTGACAATGCTGTTCTGCAGTACGACAACGCTCGACCTCATCGCGCCTGTGTAGTGGATGAGTACATTGAGCAACGGGGCATCATGAGGATGGAGTGACCAGCTCGTTCACCTGATCTGGCTCCCATCGAGCACCTTTGGGACGTGCCGGGGCAACGTGTAGTCAGCATCCACCCCCCACCCCCCCCCCCCCCATCCCCCCACCCCCACCCACCCCCACCTCAAGGCGTCCCCCAGCTGACTCGGTTCTTACATCGAGAGTGGGAAGCGATCCCACAACATGTTCTCCGAACCCTGGTGAACTCCATGCGTCAACGCTGCATTGAATGCGGTGGATACACTCGCTGCTGACTGGACCAGTCTTGTGTGACTTTTCAAATGAGGGGTGGGTGAACATTCTAACGTACTGCTGTTGTTACAATTCCTTGATTTACTCAAAACTTAAATAAAATTGTTACTGAATAAATTAGCAAAGTACTGACTCCAAGTATTGTTACATTATTTGTGTGGTGTTGTCGGTGCGTCTGCGATAAAAAGTGGCCCTTAAGTTTTGACCATTAGTATATATATATACTTAGTTGCAAAAGAAAACGTACACTGTGATAAACATTTGCTTTGCACATCCATGTAACATAGTCTTTGTGAATCGATTTTTCTTGTTTTTTCGTTGCGTGGGCCCGCCTTCGACTGTGCGCGGGCCCACTGCTGCCGTCTTGGGTCCGAAGACATTTTGCTACTGGGGAGTTGGATCTGCTATGACAGTTGAAAGGGCGTGCCAAGATGGTTTGGTGTCTGCGGGGGGGGGGGGGGGGGGGGGGGGGGAGAGGGGGGGGACTCACCGAGATTTAACTCATCCAAGGCGTCCGCATCAATAGCTACGGAAGAGTCTATACGACTCTACCGCAGCTATTGATGCGGGGCGCCTTGACCGAGCTAAGCCTCTTGCGGATGGCAGACTTTCACTGTGACACGGTAACAAGTTATATCTGCACGTGTTGCCATGAAACTCAGAAGACGATGAGAGATTTGTGACGCAAACATCCTGCATTGCGCGGTGATGATGCGCGTCTGATACTCGAATCTCTCTAGGGAATTTGGCGCAATGAACAGATTGCAGCCGACCAGGATCTGCCACACACACAGTCAGAGTGGTGGGAGGAGTGGATGGGGGCGTGTGGGAGGAAGGGGGGGGGGGGAGGGAAGAGGTGGTGGAAATCCTAACAGACCGCTCTCTCCAAATCGAACCGGAAGTTTCGGACCGGTTGTCTCGCTTGATTTGAAGGTATTTTGGGCTCTTCATTTCAGATCAGTTCATTTCAGGTCGGCCAAGATAGGATCTATGCGCCCCCCCCCCCCCCCACCACCACCACCACCACCACTAGAAGTCTCAAGTTCCCAGGGTTACTTTCGATATTGTACCAATATTGGTCTGGTTGACTATGTATCTCTCACGTCCTATCAAGTCTGCTCAACGACCACTACCTTTCTCCACACCTCTGCTCAGAGTACACTACTGGTCTGGTTGACTATGGACTTCTCACGTCCTTTCAAGTCAACGACTCACCACTGCCTTTCTCCACACCTCTGCTCAGAGTGCAATATTGGTCCGGTTGACTATGGATTTCAAACGTCCTTTCAAATCTGCTCAACGACCACTGCCTATCTCCACACCTCTGGAGGCGATCGACCCCTGGCTTTGTTTGAGTAAATGCTTTCTCAGGTTTCTCAACACGTCTGATCTGCTAAAAGGGCTCTCGATGATATATGATGCCTGTTGCTTTCCTCATCGTGTCCATGCAAGTATTATGTTTACTTATATGTATGTATATTTGTAGTTAGTCTTGTAGTTGTTAGCAACGGCAGGTTTGTAAAATGGCTGTGTCGATGACGATGTCAATGCCTAAACCGTTGTAAAATAAAGTTTCATTGATTCATTGATTCATTGATTCATTCATTGATTCATCTTCCTGTTGTAGAGCTAGCTTGTCCACAAAGGGGGAAGGGAGGGGTGGGGGGGTGGGGGGGGGGGAAGAAAACTGTAGTTATGGCAAGAGTTTCGTGCCTCTGACTCCGAGCGTCAATCATTGTTCCTCTGTGGCTTGTCCGACGATAAGCTGAGGCATAATGTATGGGCACTGATAATGAATGGGTTAACAAAGAATAAAAGTGTGTGAGTGTGTGTGTGTGTGAGTGTGTGTGTGTGTGTATGTGTGTGAGTGTGTGTGTGTGTGTGTATGTGTGTGTGTGTGTGTGTGTGTGTGTGTGTAAAGGCGGCAGGGGGGAGTTGTTTATAAATCTGTGATTTCAAGCCTTACGGATAGAAGGCGTAAGGTCCAAAATCACAGACGAGCACGCAGATTATCTGCCGTCGTACAGCAAAAGCCAGAATGTCCATTCTTGAGACGAGCGAGATATGTATGACAATGAAAATCTCTCTTTTCTAAAAAGAAACAAAATGGACATACGAGGTTTTTCCACGGCAGAAATGCTATCGATTCATTATTTCCACGCACTTATTCATGCGCTGACTTCTCACGGTTGTAACATGGTCTCCTGGGTCCAAGTTCCAAAACGCAAATGTCGAAAGTCAGTGTGACTCAAGGGACTCAACAAAATGAAGTAAGTGGGGGTGGATGGGTGGGGGGAGGGCACAGGGGGGAGAGGGTTTTTTTTTTTTTTTTGGGGGGGGGGGGGGGGAAGGTACGGGTCACTGTCACGGCTTCACGAGGACTTTGTAAAATTAACATGAACCCCGTCATTGCCGAGAAGAAGTGATCTCGGTCCAACCGCAAGAGGCACAGATCCTCGTGAGCCCCCGCGACTGATTCCATGCTAGTTGGACGTCTGGGGCTGGTTTGCTTTGAGTTGATAAAGATTTCATAAACACAACCTGCGTCCACTGGCTGTCAAGGGTTAAATTTCTAAAACGAGTTTGTGACATTGTTAACGAATCACGCCTAAGTTTTTATTTATTTTTTTTTTTTTAATTGAATTTTTTTTAAATTTATTTATTTTGTTGTTGCCCGTACGTAGCGAGAACTAGAAATACAGTAATCTCGAGTCAAGATTTCAACTCGTTCTAGAACTGACAGACATAATGCCAACGTTTTCGGATGATGCACACCTCGAATGTGTAGACGCCCCGCATCAATAGTTGCAGAGGTGTCGTATAGCGCTCCCCCCCCCCCCCGGCAACGCTACACGACATTTCCGCAGCTATTGATGCGGGGCACCTTCGTAAAGAGTTAACACTAGTCATCCTCAAAACCCCAGGGCCTAATCCCCCCCCCCCCCCCCCACTGGGCCCCCACAATCATTTTGTTTGAACCAAACTCAACACTGTAGTACGTTCGGTGGCTTGATGTTGACTATTGACTTTTGTTTCGCGTGCGGGGCTGTGAAACCCGACACCCGGGCAGGTACATTAGGCTCGCATTCATTTACACGGAGCGATTTCCCGGGCAGGTACATTAGGCTCGCATTCATTTACACGGAGCGATTTCCCGGGCAGGTACATTAGGCTCGCATTCATTTACACGGAGCGATTTGTCTGCGTAAAACTGCGCGATTTGGTTGTTGGAGCCGTTTGTGGTTCGCGGCCGCAATTTGTATTGAATTTGGTTTAACCCCCATTAGCTGCCAGCGGGGGGAAATACGCTTGCAGTTTAACCCGTTAACCCCCAATCACTGCGAGCATCTACAAATGAGGCGTATAAAGCTATCGCGGGTTCAGTTGGCAACGTTAAGACATTCTGCCCCAGGTCCAAAATCCCCACATTTTTAGGTTGCCCTCTGAAGGACTGTAGTACAGTTCTTGAGGCAGATCGAGCATGATAGTTCAAGGATGGTGCCAGAATAGCTTGGCGCCTACGGGCGCCAAGCTATTCTGGCACCACCCTTGAACTAGCATGCTTCGATCCATATCTTACTGTGGTGTGTCGGGGCTGAATGAGTTAAATGTTTTGAAAACCGTCGTTTATGGCGTTGTGTCGTGTGTTACCGCGAATCCCGCGACTGCGGGGGCTCATGAGGATCTATGCCTCTTTGCTGATACCAGTTTGTGTCCATGTTTGATGGACGGTTGTGGCTCCTGGTCGTTAAATTGACAAAGTTTTCAGGAACAAAGTTCGCGTGGCAGGAAATATAACCCGACTGTAACTGCTGAGCCATATAACCTGGCTGTAACTGCCCAACCATATAACGCGGCTGTAACTGCTGAACCATATAACCCGGCTGTAACTGCTGAACAATATAACCCGGCTGTAACTGCCCAACCATATAACCCGGCTGTAACTGCCCAACCATATAACCCGGCTGTAACTGCTGAACCATATAACCCGGCTGTAACTGCTGAACCATATAACCCGGCTGTAACTGCTGAACCATATAACCCGGCTGTAACTGCTGAACCATATAACCCGGCTGTAACTGCTGAACCATATAACCCGGCTGTAACTACTGAACCATATAACCCGGCTGTAACTGCTGAACCATATAACCCGGCTGTAACTGCCCAACCATATAACCCGGCTGTAACTGCTGAACCATATAACCCGGCTGTAACTGCTGAACCATATAACCCGGCTGTAACTGCCCAACCATATAACCTGGCTGTAACTGCTCAACCATATAACCCGGCTGTAACTGCTCAACCATATAACCCGGCTGTAACTGCCCAACCATATAACCCGGCTGTAACTGCCCAACCATATAACCCGGCTGTAACTGCTGAACCATATAACTCGGCTGTAACTGCTGAACCACATAACCCGGCTGTAACTGCTGAACCATATAACCCGGCTGTAACTGCTGAACCACATAACCCGGCTGTAACTGCTGAACCACATAACCCGGCTGTAACTGCTGAACCATATAACCCGGCTGTAACTGCTGAACCACATAACCCGGCTGTAACTGCTGAACCATATAACCCGGCTGTAACTGCTGAACCATATAACCCGGCTGTAACTGCTGAACCACATAACCCGGCTGTAACTGCTGAACCACATAACCCGGCTGTAACTGCAGAACCATATAACCCGGCTGTAACTGCTCAACCATATAACCCGGCTGTAACTGCTGAACCATATAACCCGGCTGTAACTGCTGAACCACATAACCCGGCTGTAACTGCTGAACCACATAACCCGGCTGTAACTGCTGAACCACATAACCCGGCTGTAACTGCTGAACCACATAACCCGGCTGTAACTGCTGAACCACATAACCCGGCTGTAACTACTGAACCATATAACCCGGCTGTAACTGCTGAACCACATAACCCGGCTGTAACTGCTGAACCATATAACCCGGCTGTAACTGCTGAACCACATAACCCGGCTGTAACTGCTGAACCACATAACCCGGCTGTAACTGCTGAACCACATAACCCGGCTGTAACTACTGAACCATATAACCCGGCTGTAACTGCTGAACCACATAACCCGGCTGTAACTGCTGAACCATATAACCCGGCTGTAACTGCTGAACCACATAACCCGGCTGTAACTGCTGAACCACATAACCCGGCTGTAACTGCAGAACCATATAACCCGGCTGTAACTGCTCAACCATATAACCCGGCTGTAACTGCTCAACCATATAACCCGGCTGTAACTGCTGAACCATAATGGAGTCCTGAAGGCCAACTTTTCCAGCTTAAGATTTGCAATATCAGTGCTTGATATATGTTCGAGGGCGGATCAGTTACCTCTAGACCTTACCTTGCTTCCGACGGTCGAAAAATCGAAAAGCGGGACTGAGAGGGGACGGGGAGAGGGAGGGGGGGGTGTGTGTGGGGGGGGGGGGGGGGGGCTCTGTGACCTGAGGAGGCATGGTAGAACTACAAGAATACTTTTGTATAGGCAGCACAGGGCGGCGTCATTAGATTGCCAGCGGGGCTTGTATTGGGCAGACTTGAAAGGACACGAGGGATCCATTGTAAAGCAAACCAATATTAAGTACGATATCGAAAAGCACTGTGGGAAGACTTCTGGTGGGTTGTATGGACCGCGTGTAGGCCTTTCCAAGCGCAGACACCCCATCTTTACGGAAATGAACTGAGCTGAATAGCATCGCGATACCGGGGAGCCATTAAGTCCGGCAGCATTATTCTCGATCGCGCCATTGTTGGGCTAAAAATGTACATAGACTTTGCCGTGAGAAAAATAACACCTTATACGCCGCAAAAGGTCCTCGGGCCGACCTCAGCCTTAGCTGGCCAGCGCACGACGAGGACCTTTCGCTTTCCGGGCATCCCCGCGGGAGCCAGAGACCTGTGTAGCGCGCGTTACATCAGACACCGCTGGTATACTGGAGCGCACAATAATCAGACTAACTTGTACCAAGAACAATGAACAATGCACAATGAACAATGAACCCTTTTTTCCAACGGTAGAAGTTATTGGTAACAGGACCAGTTTTCAAACTTGCCGTTGCTACATCTACCACATAAGTGACATAGACAAGTAAACATACACACACCACACGCTCCTGCTTGCATGCATTCGCTCACGCACGCACGCACAAGAGGAGGTATGACCTAGGGCCAGAATTGCCAGGAGATACTCGATACTCCGGCCATGCGGTGTCTAGATCGAAGAGGTATTGCCAGGCCGCACCCAGGCCGTGAGCATTCCTACACTAATGATTCCGGTGCGTGTGTGGAGGGGGGGGGGGGGAGGGGGGCAGCTATTTTTGGAAAATGTGGCCATCTGGGTCTCAATCTCAATCCAGTGTCCAAATAAGGATTTTGAACGTGTCGATGCATTTGATAAGCAGCTTGGCCCGCAGTTTCAACGCTCCGCCTGTTTTTCTTGGAATAAATCCGTCGTGTAACCGGGGTAAAGTGGCAGGGTGTCAAGTTCGATAACTGCGCAGCGGTATTTCACTCCATTTTTCAGGGGCGTTAGTAAAATGGGCGTGTGTTTGTTCTCAGACATAAATCATTAACAAAAACTGTCGAAGCACTCAATAATCATTCAGACAGATCAACACATCTGCAAGAGGCATAGAGTTCCATGTGCCCCTGCAGCTGCAGGGGCACATGAAACTCTATGCCTCTTGCTCAGTGGTAGGGAGCGGAGCTATTTGCATCTTTCACCGGAGGAGGTAATCCAGATGTAAGTGTGTGATTGTGACATCTCCTAAAATACTGGCTTGTTTGGACCGGCGAAATTGCCCTTAAAGTAATTCTTGTCATATCTAGGGTTTTGCGGCTGAGTTGATTGCAACCCGCAATAAGCTGTGCCTGCTAAGCAAACGGTTCTTGGTAATGTTAATAATGGTGACTTTACAGATTGTTTATAGAGTGCGTTGTATTTTTAAAAAGCACTTTTTGTTAAATGCGTTTTTGTAATTAGTTATGTTTGTACAATTAGCTTTTGTTAAGCGCCTAGAGCTCTAATCCGAGGTTAGGCGCTATAGAAGTACTCATTATTATTATTATTATTATTATTATTATTATTATTATAAAACTGTACACTCCCAACCACATAGTAACACTTCTCATCTTTTCCTACGGCCTAGCAACTAAGACATCCATTCATCCATCCATCCATCCATCCATCCATCAATCCTTCCATCCATCCATCCATTAGGCAACCCATCCACCTGGTACCCGCTTCTCTCAGCCTGGCTCCGTGTTTGTACGACACCACGTGCGCACGATCGAAAGCTAGGCGAGTCTCGATCTCTGTCATTATTCACTATCAGACAATACAGTCATGAACGGAACGGATCAACACACTATGCATTCAGTGCAGAGCCACAAGCAAGACACGTCTTTAAAACCATTGCAAATTCAACCCCCAAAAAGATCTCACCCATTCATAGAACACTCCTGTAACTCGGGTCAGCAAGAGACAAAGAACCTCATGAGCCCCGGCAACTGCCGGGGCTCATGAGGTTATTTGCCTCTTGCAGTTGGGTTGTGTTCTCATTTTCTCTAGCAGCGGAGAGGTTAAATACGACCCATGAAGCATGTTTCTTGGCCCAGGTCTGTGGGCTTAACACTGGCATCAGCTTCCTTCACCTGCGGTAACTCCATTTTATGTGTTAACCAGCTTGAGTGATTCTGGGTCGGCAATGCGAGGCTCTAAGAACAGCCCAGAGAGGCTCTAACTATCTTATGAAATTCTCCACGGAGCTGTTCTGGCACGGACTCTTGTATACAAAAGGGGTGGGGGGGGGGGGGAGGCACTGGGGAGTTGCTGCCGCGGCTTGACGAAGGCTTTTCATTTTCAGTCACGAAACACGAAACCTAACCTTTTGAATGTCGTTAGCGGTTTTTGTGGCGATGACTCCTGCAGGATGTCAGGGTGTTGTTATTCCTGCAGGATGTCAGGATGTTGTTATTCCTGCAGGATGTCAGGGTGTTGTTATTCCTGCAGGATGTCAGGGTGTTGTTATTCCTGCAGGATGTCAGGGTGTTGTTATTCCTGCAGGATGTCATGGTGTTGTTATTCCTGCAGGATGGTGTCAGGGTGTTGTTATTCCTGCAGGATGTCAGGATGTTGTTATTCCTGCAGGATGTCAGGGTGTTGCTATTCCTGCAGGATGTCAGGGTGTTGTTATTCCTGCAGGATGTCAGGGTGTTGTTATTCCTGCAGGATGTCAGGGTGTTGTTATTCCTGCAGGATGTCAGGGTGTTATTCCTGCAGGATGTCAGGGTGTTGTTATTCCTGCAAGATGTCAGGGTGTTGTTATTCCTGCAGGATGTCAGGGTGTTGTTATTCCTGCAGGATGTCAGGGTGTTGTTATTCCTGCAGGATGTCAGGGTGTTGTTATTCCTGCAAGATGTCAGGGTGTTGTTATTCCTGCCGGAATCATCGCGACAAAAACCGCTACCGACAGCCAGTGGGTTAGGATTTGAGCCATGAAGAATTCGTAACAACATATTCGTGATAATCGCAAAGCACAACAAGGCTGTTTCACTAGTTACGAAAACCTACAGCACAGCCACCACGTGTCTCGGGTTTAACACATATTCCTCTATTGCCTTTACAGCGTATAGGTAACAGAAGTCCGTCTATACGATGTTCCATAAATGCGGTGCCGACAGTGTTAATATATTAGATGATTATGTAAGTGTGCAAGTGATATGGTCATTGCCATTAGAAGGTATGACCAGAAAAGCAGAGTTAGTCGACGGAGGAAAGATGAAATATAGGAGAGAGCTACTCTTGTAATCAATCAATCAATCAATCAATCAATCAATCAATCAATCAATCAATCAATCAATCAATCAATCAATCAATCAATCAATCAATCAGCCAGTCAGTCAGTCAGTCAGTCAGTCTGTCAAACAAGCAAACAAGCAAACAAACAAAATAACAATACTACTGCTACTGCTATTAGTGGTCATAATAAATAAATAACTAAATAAATACAATCTACTTGGCTTAAAACAAAGACATAAGTCGGATATAACAACGCTTTTTCAGGGATAGCGACCACATAATATCTATCATCCATCTATCTATCTATCTATCTATCTATCTATCTATCTATCTATCTATCTATCTATCTATCTATCTATCTATCTATCTATCTATCTATCTATCTATCTATCTATCTATCTATCTATCTATCTATCTATCATCTATCTATCTATCTATCTATCTATCTATCATCTATCTATCTATCTATCTATCTATCTATCTATCTATCTATATATCTATCTATCTATCTATCTATCTATCTATCTATCTATCTATCTATCTATCTATCTATCATCTATCTATCATCTATCTATCTATCTATCTATCATCTATCTATCTATCTATCTATCTATCTATCTATCTATCTATCTATCTATCTATCTATCTATCTATCTATCTATCATCTATCTATCTATCTATCTATCTATCTATCTATCTATCTATCTATCTATCTATCTATCTATCTATCTATCTATCTATCTATCTATCTATCTATCTATCTATCTATCTATCTATCTATCTATCTATCTATCTATCTATCTATCTATCTATCTATCTATCATCTATCTATCTATCTATCTATCTATCTATCTATCATCTATCTATCTATCTATCTATCTATCTATCTATCTATCTATCTATCATCTATCTATCTATCTATCTATCTATCTATCTATCTATCTATCTATCTATCTATCTATCTATCTATCTATCTATCTATCTATCTATCTATCTATCTATCTATCTATCTATCTATCTATCTATCTATCTATCTATCATCTATCTATCTATCTATCTATCTATCTATCTATCTATCTATCTATCTATCTATCTATCATCTATCTATCTATCTATCTATCTATCTATCTATCTATCTATCTATCTATCTATCTATCTATCTATCTATCTATCTATCATCTATCTATCTATCTATCTATCTATCTATCTATCTATCTATCTATCTATCTATCTATCTATCTATCTATCTATCTATCTATCTATCTATCTATCTATCTATCTATCTATCTATCTATCTATCTATCTATCTATCATCTATCTATCTATCTATCTATCTATCTATCTATCTATCTATCATCTATCTATCTATCTATCTATCTATCTATCTATCTATCTATCTATCATCTATCTATCTATCTATCTATCTATCTATCTATCTATCTATCTATCTATCTATCTATCTATCTATCTATCTATCTATCTATCTATCTATCTATCTATCTATCTATCTATCTATCTATCTATCTATCTATCTATCTATCTATCTATCTATCATCTATCTATCTATCTATCTATCTATCATCTATCTATCTATCTATCTATCTATCTATCTATCTATCTATCTATCTATCTATCATCTATCTATCTATCTATCTATCTATCTATCTATCTATCTATCTATCTATCTATCTATCTATCTATCTATCTATCTATCTATCTATCATCTATCTATCATCTATCTATCTATCTATCTATCTATCTATCTATCTATCTATCTATCTATCTATCTATCTATCTATCTATCTATCTATCATCTATCTATCATCTATCTATCTATCTATCTATCTATCTATCTATCTATCTATCTATCATCTATCTATCTATCTATCTATCTATCTATCTATCTATCTATCTATCTATCTATCTATCTATCATCTATCTATCATCTATCTATCTATCTATCTATCTATCTATCTATCTATCTATCTATCTATCTATCTATCTATCTATCTATCTATCTATCTATCTATCTATCTATCATCTATCTATCTATCTATCTATCTATCTATCTATCTATCTATCATCTATCTATCTATCTATCTATCTATCTATCTATCTATCTATCTATCTATCTATCTATCTATCTATCTATCTATCTATCTATCTATCTATCTATCTATCTATCTATCTATCTATCTATCTATCTATCTATCTATCTATCTATCTATCTATCTATCTATCTATCTATCTATCTATCTATCATATCTATCATCTATCTATCTATCTATCTATCATCTATCTATCTATCTATCTATCTATCTATCTATCTATCTATCTATCTATCTATCTATCTATCTATCTATCTATCTATCTATCTATCTATCTATCTATCTATCTATCTATCTATCTATCTATCTATCTATCATCTATCTATCATCTATCTATCTATCTATCTATCTATCTATCTATCTATCTATCTATCTATCTATCTAATCTATCTATCTATCTATCTATCTATCTATCTATCTATCTATCTATCTATCATCTATCTATCTATCTATCTATCTATCTATCTATCATCTATCTATCTATCTATTCTATCTATCTATCTATCTATCTATCTATCTATCTATCTATCTATCTATCTATCTATCTATCTATCTATCTATCTATCTATCTATCTATCTATCTATCTATCTATCTATCTATCTATCTATCTATCATCTATCTATCTATCTATCTATCTATCTATCTATCTTCTATCTATCTATCTATCTATCTATCTATCTATCTATCATCTATCTATCTATCTATCTATCTATCTATCTATCTATCTATCTATCTATCTATCTATCTATCTATCTATCTATCTATCTATCTATCTATCTATCTATCATCTATCTATCTATCTATCTATCATCTATCTATCTATCTATCTATCATCTATCTATCTATCTATCTATCATCTATCTATCTATCTATCTATCATCTATCTATCTATCTATCTATCTATCTATCTATCTATCTATCTATCTATCTATCTATCTATCTATCTATCTATCTATCTATCTATCTATATCTATCTCATCTATCTATCTATCTATCTATCTATCTATCTATCTATCTATCTATCTATCTATCTATCTATCTATCTATCTATCTATATCTATCTATCTATCTATCTATCTATCTATCTATCTATCTATCTATCTATCTATCTATCTATCTATCTATCTATCTATCTATCTATCTATCTATCTATCTATCTATCT
>BTPG01000002.1:89206650-89269150 GCA_036245525.1 Semisulcospira habei
TCTATCTATCTATCTATCTATCTATCTATCTATCTATCTATCTATCTATCTATCTATCTATCTATCTATCTATCTATCTATCTATCTATCTATCTATCTATCTATCTATCTATCTATCTATCTATCTATCTATCTATCTATCTATCTATCATCTATCTATCTATCTATCTATCTATCTATCTATCTATCTATCTATCTATCTATCTATCTATCTATCTATCTATCTATCTATCTATCTATCTATCTATCTATCTATCTATCTATCTATCTATCTATCTATCTATCTATCTATCTATCTATCTATCTATCTATCTATCTATCTATCTATCTATCTATCTATCTATCTATCTATCTATCTATCTATCTATCTATCTATCTATCTATCTATCTATCTATCTATCTATCTATCTATCTATCTATCTATCTATCTATCTATCTATCTATCTATCTATCTATCTATCTATCTATCTATCTATCTATCTATCTATCTATCTATCTATCTATCTATCTATCTATCTATCTATCTATCTATCATCTATCTATCATCTATCTATCTATCATCTATCTATCTATCATCTATCATCTATCTATCATCTATCTATCTATCTATCTATCTATCTATCTATCTATCTATCTATCTATCTATAATCTATCTATCATCTATCTATCTATCTATCTATCATCTATCTATCTATCTATCTATCTATCTATCTATCTATCTATCTATCTATCTATCTATCTATCTATCTATCTATCTATCTATCATCTATCTATCATCTATCTATCTATCTATCTATCTATCTTCTATCTATCTATCTTCTATCTATCTATCTATCTATCTATCTATCTATCATCTATCTATCTATCTATCTATCTATCTATCTATCTATCTATCTATCTATCTATCTATCTATCATCTATCTATCTATCTATCTATCTATCTATCTATCTATCTATCTATCTATCTATCATCTATCTATCATCTATCTATCTATCTATCTATCTATCTATCTATCTATCTATCTATCTATCTATCATCTATCTATCTATCTATCTATCTATCTATCTATCTATCTATCTATCTATCTATCTATCTATCTATCTATCTATCTATCTATCTATCTATCTATCTATCTATCTATCTATCTATCTATCTATCTATCTATCATCTATCTATCTATCTATCTATCTATCTATCATCTATCTATCTATCTATCTAATCATCTATCTATCTATCTATCTATCATCTATCTATCTATCATCTATCTATCTATCTATCTATCTATCTATCTATCATCTATCTATCTATCTATCTATCTATCTATCTATCTATCTATCTATCTATCTATCTATCTATCATCTATCTATCTATCTATCTATCTATCTATCTATCTATCTATCATCTATCTATCTATCTATCTATCATCTATCTATCTATCTATCTAACCATCTATCTATCTATCTATCTATCTATCTATCTATCTATCTAATCATCTATCTATCTATCTATCTATCATCTATCTATCTATCATCTATCTATCTATCTATCTATCTATCTATCATCTATCATCTATCTATCATCTATCTATCTATCTATCTATCTATCTATCTATCATCTATCTATCTATCTATCTATCATCTATCTATCTATCTATCTATCTATCTATCTATCTATCTATCTATCTATCTATCTATCTATCTATCTATCTATCATCTATCTATCTATCTATCTATCATCTATCTATCTATCTATCTAATCATCTATCTATCTATCTATCTATCTATCTATCTATCTATCTATCTATCTATCTATCTAATCATCTATCTATCTATCTATCTATCATCTATCTATCTATCATCTATCTATCTATCTATCTATCTATCATCTATCTATCTATCTATCTATCTATCTATCTATCTATCTATCTATCTATCTATCTATCATCTATCATCTATCTATCATCTATCTATCTATCTATCTATCTATCTATCTATCTATCGATCGATCGATCGATCGATCTATCGATCGATCGATCGATCGATCGATCGATCTATCTATCTATCTATCTATCTATCTATCTATCTATCTATCTATCTATCTATCTATCTATCTATCTATCTATCTATCTATCTATCTATCTATCTATCTATCTATCTATCTATCTAATCTAATCTTATCTTATCTATCTAACTGTCTGTCTGTCTGTCTGTCTGTCTGTCTGTCTATGTATCCCTTAGTCTTGTCGACCGTTGGGGCACCACTGATGACTTGGCAACCAGCTCCCTCCATTCCACTCTGTTCTCTGCCATTCTTAGTGTGTCGCTCAGCTTCAGTCCTGTCCACTCTGAGATATTGTCCTCCCATCTTTTTCTCTTGTCTTCCTCTCCTTCGTCCTCCTTGCACCGTGCCTTGCAGGATTGTCTTGGCAAGCCCTGCTGATCGCGTGACATGCCCATACCACTTCAGTTTGCGTTTTGTCACAATGGCTAATAGGTCTTCATAGGGCCCGGCTTCTCACTTCCAGCAGCCTTCGAAAACATCTCATTTCAGTGGCTTGTATCCTCCTTTCGAGGTCTGCTGTGAGGGTCCATGACTCACAGGCATATAAGAACACTGAGATGAGTAAGGAGCGCATCAGTCTGATCTTGGAGCAGAGCGTGATGTTTCTGTCTTTCCATATGCTCTTCAGTCTTGTCAGCGCTGTTGTTGTCTGCCCATTATTTCTGGTTTTGATCCTTCATCTGTCACAATGGCTCCTAAGTATTGGAATTTCTTAACTGTTTCCAGTTGTTGGCCTCCTATCATGATTTTGGTGCCAATGCCACTGGCGTTATTGATCATCAGTTTGGTCTTCTCTGCGCTGATTTCCATTCCAAACGCAATGACTGTACTGTCCAGATTTACCACCAGCTGAGCTAGCTCCTCCTCTGTTCCTGCAAGGCCCTCAATGTCGTCCGCGAAGTGCAAGTTCTTGATTGTTCTTCCTCCGCATAATACGTCCCATCTTAATTCTTTATTACATTTGTAACAAACTTGGATTATAATGAAAATATGTCAGTCCCCGGGCCCCGGAGTGTTGTTATATCAGAAGTTTACTGTCAATAAATTTTCGAAGTACGCGACTTTCAGCTTGTAATGGCTATGAAGCCTCCATTAACCTTGTGAAATATTTATTTATAACACTAGAGGTGAGAAACACGTCGAAGATTATCGGTTGAAAACGCCGGTGCACAAGCTCAGCAAGAGCCATAGAGCCTCATGAGCCCCCGCAATTGCGGGAGCTCATGCGGATCTATGGCTCTTGCTAAGGGTAGCAGCAGCCTCCGAAATGTATTAGTATTCAGAAAACGGTGCTTTGCAAATGTGATCAGCTGAAGTGAATCGCGCAATAACAGGGGACGTCAGACGGTTTATCTCACCAGCTTCCGACCAAAATGCAATTTGCTGCTTTGCGCCAAAGCTGCGTCAAGTCCGGTCAAATGTAACAAATCACTGAGATATAAAACTGAACCATCGCAGATCACACGTAGGCTAGCTCCTGATTTTTTTTCAGATTTTCTGTGTTCAATTTTACGTTCGAAATAGCTATTAAATCTGTCGCTGCCAGTGGGAATACAAAAATGTTTTCGAAACCCGCGCAAATTCGGTGCCAAATAACCCTATCAATCATTGAAACATTGTTTTATCTGAGACCAGCGACCGGAAGACGATGTCATTGGCACTCGTGTCTGCGAAGTCACTTTAGGCTCTTTTCCCGATGCGGTTTGGCGGTGTTCTCATTTACCCGGCACTGAACGCCCATTGCTTCTGTTTTCCTGTTCGATAAGCTGTGAACCGTGGCCGGCGATTTACTGTGACCACGGTGGAAATGTCCCAACCCTGTAGGTTTTTTTTGTAAAAGGGTGTAGTTGAAATATAAATCAACAGTTTAGCCAGGTTACAAAGTAAAGTAGATAATAGCACTGTCAGGGGAGAGAAGTGTGCATGATCGACCAGTGATCATAGATCTACTGTGGCCAAAGCACACACACACACACACACACACAAAAAGAGATAGGAAAGAGAGGGGGCGCTAAAAAAGTGACTGAAAGCAATGCATATGGAAGCCCCCCGAAGGGGGGCATATCACATATCCCACTGTTCCAGCCACTCAGTGCATGGAAATTTAAATCTAGGTCACCCCCAAGGGGGGGGGTCCAGATATTTAGCCGGTGTGGACAGCTGTTTCGGTCTTGGCGACCTTTTCAGCACACCATCGGCGATACTAGAGGAGGCAGGAATTTCTGCCTACCTGCAAAGACAACCACATTTTACTATGGTGTCTGCAGGGGCATACATTCCATGCCACCACCTAGAGCCAAATTTCCATGCACCCTAAAAGAGAAGCTACCAAAAGGGGGGAAGGGGTTGCAGTCGATATTGTAGTAGTAAATGAAAAGAAAAGGGGAGACTGCCAGTGCTAATATTTTAGGAAGGTTACAAAGTAAAGTAGATAATAGCACTGTCAGGGGAGAGAAGTGTGCATGATCGACCAGTGATCATAGATCTACTGCGGCCAAAGCACACACACAAAAAAAAAGAGATAGGAAAGAGAGGGGGCGCTAAAAAGGTGACTGAAAGCAATGCATATGGAAGCCCCCCCGAAGGGGGGCGTATCACATATCCCACTGTTCCAGCCACTCAGTGCATGGAAATTTAAATCTAGGTCCCCCCAAGGGGGGTCCAGATATTTAGCCGGTGTGGACAGCTGTTTCGGTCTTGGCGACCTCTTCAGCACACCATCGGCGATACTGGAGGAGGCAGGAATTTCTGCCTACCTGCAAAGACAACCACATTTTACTGTGGTGTCTGCAGGGGCATACATTCCATGCCACCACCTAGAGCCAAGACCGAAACAGCTGTCCACACCGGCTAAATATCTGGATCCCCCTTGGGGGGACCTAGATTTAAATTTCCATGCACTGAGTGGCTGGAACAGTGGGATATGTGATACGCCCCCCTTCGGGGGGGGGGGGGGGGGGCTTCCATATGCATTGCTTTCAGTCACTTTTTTAGCGCCCCCTCTCTTTCCTATCTCTTTTTTTGTGTGTGTGTGTGTGCTTTGGCCACAGTAGATCTTTGATCACTGGTCGATCATGCACACTTCTCTCCCCTGACAGTGCTATTATCTACTTTACTTATATATTAGCACTGGCAGTCTCCCCTTTTCTTTTCAACAGTTTAGCCGTGCGGTCTCGAGGTGTCCTTTTACCACAGGGAATAAAATCAACTAATCACGTTAACACATTGCGCCTGGGGACAAACTTGCTTGTACTTTAAACACTGTAGTTTCAAATGACAAGGCAGGGTTGACCGTGATAGTTCAAGGGTGGTGCCAGAACACCCTTCAGTGAGTATCCTGTATTTACAAATGCCGAGACAGGTTCACCGTAACAGTTCAAGGCGCCACGCTGTTCTGGCACCGCCCTTGAACTATCATGGTCGATCCATCTCCTGTAGCGTATAAGGGATGATTTGTGTGAATACGCGTGCTTACCAAAATGATCCGCTGAGTAATTCCGCTTGGTATGTGCACTATTCTACCAGCGCTAGCCTCACCTATCTGATTTGTGAGTACCAAAATGATCGTCCCACGGTGAACCGTTGCGATTTGCTGTTACCTATATGGGTTGTGTCCCCATTATGTGTCTTCCTGATTTGAAATTGGGTCCGCAGTGTGGCGCTGCGGTCTCAGTTAGCGTTTTTTTTTTTTAATACCGGAAGTAATTAAATCAACATGTCAGTCAACTTTACCCCTTTCGCAGTCGGCAAAACGCGAACACTATCCAACTGCAAGCGGCAAAGAACCTCATAAGCCCCGCATCTGCGGGGGCTCATGAGGTTCTTTGCCACTTGCTGTGGCAATTTATCTCTACGTATCCTGAATGGCGTTGAATTTGTAATGGCTTGCGTGCAAATTTTCCAAGACATGATGTGTGCCTGCTGGCTGAGATATGGTCACCTCTCCCAACAGTTCTCACCTCTTTGAACAGTTCTAGCACTATAACATCACCACACTCCCCACCCCAAGCTGACTGTCGTAATGTATTTGTGGTACGTGAGTCATTGTCTAAAGCGTGCGCATGCGTGCGCGAGTTGTGAGTGCGCGCTTAGAGTTATAATTATTATAAGGTAAGTGCATTATAAATACCGTCATTATTATTATTATTATTATTATTATTATTGTTACATTTGTGCGAACTGTGAGTAAGCCTGTGGAAAGGAGAACCTTTTCAGTGTTTATTTTACGGGAACAGAAAACTCTTTCAATAAAAAAAAAGTTAAATTAAAAAAAAAAAAAAACATGGAGAGAAACATAGGCGCTTGGGAATAACAAGAACAAAGTGTGCTACATTTTCAGGTAAAAGCATTTTCAAAGTGGATAAACACAATACAAATGACAGTGAGAAACGAATCTTCTTTCAGAAGGTGTCGCATCTCTAAGATGTACACGAAACCTTGAGCGGTTAGTAACTTTTTGTCCTTGTGATTTAAAAAAAAAAAATCAATTTCAGCCCACTTAATCAAATTTCAAATACAAACGATTTTAAACTTCAGTAGCTCGCTTGAGCTTGCCCTTAGCACCACCTGAATGTTCTGTTTTTACGTATTTTGTGTGAGTGACTGAATGCGCGTGATTCACTTGAGCGTGCTTGTTGGGTTCGCGGCGGCGCTTTGAGCCGATTTTCAGTCGGGATGAAGCTCCTACATAATGTGCTGGGTTGTTGTTGTTGGGTTTTTTTTGTTGTTGTTGGTTTGTTTGTTTTTTTCCCTCAGAAGCGCGTTACTTTGTTTACTTCCATTCATTTTACACGCTTGGCGCAGTCACGTTGAGGTCTGAATGATTAACTATTTCGAGACGTGCCGGATCCGGATTCGCGGCGTAAAGCCGCGAATCCAGATGCGGCACGTCTCGAAAGAGTTAAACACATCACAGCCACCTGACGCCGACTGTGTTTCTGAACTCTTCCTTAATTCAACACGGCCAAGCGCTCTAGGCGTCCCAGGGTAAACGGCTCAAAGTGGTGTGATCAATAGGCATAGATCCTCATGAGCCCCCGCAAACTGCGGGGGCTCATAAGGATCCATGCCTCTTGCAGCTGGATCGTGTTCACCTTTTCTCGGCAGTCAAGGGATTAATTAATTGGATAGTTATTGTCACGATGTACGTGTGTACGCATTTGGAGTCAACACTGAAGAGATGGCTAAATCACGCTTTTTGCGGCTAAAGCGAATGCCTGCCTTGCAGCAAACAATTTATTAACCATCCTGTCAGCGCAAGTCTTCGACCTGATGTCGGCGATTTTATTTCATTTTGCCCCTTGATAGTCGGCCCTGACGACTCCTAGCTCGCGTGTGACTGATGTTTTGAAATGTCAAAGCAATGATTATTCCCCAAAGTTATGGCAATGTCGTTTCTCCCGTTTTGATGTGTTGATTATCTTTACACCTACTGACGGCAGCCAATAATGGCCCGCTTTAATGATGTACCATTTGTCCTCATTCGTTTTATCCGCGGCCATTGATTTGTGCTTTATGTTCAATTTTAACCACACTACTGCTAGGAAAATACGGATCGACACCTAACTGCAAGAGCCAAAGAACCTCATGAGCCCCCGCAGTTGCGGGGGCTCACGGGGTTCTTTGCCTCTTGCAAGATCCCATGTCGGTGTTGTAATTGTCATGGTTTGAACAAATTATTATTTATTAAACACGTTAGGAAGAAAATACCATATTTCTGATACTGCGAATTCATTTTTTTTAAATTCCTCGGCACGATTGTGATCAGGGACGGCATTTCTGCTAGGTTGGCCGACGTTTTTCGTCTAGCTGGGGAAAAAAAAAAAAAAAAAAAAAATCCGGAAAGGCCGACCGATTGAAACTGTTAGGAAGGGACATCACTCATGTCGAGAGCAGTTGTTACTTGCCCCTGACTCTGACGCCGTGATCCAGCACGCAGCGCCACATATATGGCGTCGATTTCCGACTGTTTGTCTGAGCTATACTAGACAATAGGCCGATCCTGATGTCTTTGAGGCTTGATTCTGTTAATTAACAGTGTAGTATATATTTAGTTTCCTTTCGCGTTTCTTTTCTTGTGGCCTTTGTAGCTTAGTGTCACACTGGATCACACTACCTAAGGACGGCAGTCTCAGTACTAGGCCACGCAGGACCTGAGGCCAATCAAGAACTAACAGATTAGGTGTGAAGAAACATTACCATTATGTGTTAAAATAATGCAGCCCTGAAACAAGGTGTAAGCTCAGAAGATAAAGCTACTTCATAATATCAAATCATTCTATTATCAGTCTTAGGGTCAGTATCAGCATAGACGAATAATAAGTGTGCAGCTGAATAACTGTCTTTAAAACACGTCAACAAATTAATTAAAAGCAGTCGTCAAAAATAATAATATTGAGAACACCACAGTTCAGGCTATTTTGATCTGACCATCTCATTTTATTATCACGAGCTATAATTATGAAATCTGTAATATACATTAAGATAAAACCGGTTTTTATTTAGTGCTTTTCAAAATTATGTCTGGCGCGTTAGAATGAAACACGCTTAGTCCGATAGAGTGACGTTATTTTATTCCAACTTTACAGGGCAATAACACTAAAACAGATCGGTGCACAAACGTCATATATACCTTATGGTACAGATCTACACTAGTAAAAGGAACGATACACACACACGCACACGCACACACACGCACACACACACACACACACATTATATATATATATATATATATATATATATATATATATATATATATATATATATATATATATATATATATATATATATATATATATATATATATATATATATATATATATATGTGTGTGTGTGTGTGTGTGTGTGTGTGTGTGTGTGTGTGTGTGTGTGTGTGTGTAACAGGATACACACAGATAAGTTATTGGTCGGAGGGGTTCGCTACACGGACCTTTGTAGGCCTGAGGGAGGTCAAAGGAATCATTGTACCCCGAAGGCCTGAGGGGTACAATGATTCCTTTGACCTCCCGAAGGCCTACAAGGGTCCGTGCAGCGAACCCCTTCGACCAATAACGTATTTGTTTTCATTCCTCCACTATGTTCGTAAAAGAAATCAAGAACACATCTTGCGATCTGGATCACGCCAGACATGACTGACGCCAAAGGAATATGCATTTAAACATAATAGACTTATGACGTAATTTAAAATATGTCATGACGTTGCCGTCTCCAGTACTGAGTGTGCTTGTTGTTTCGAACAACACTAAGTAACTTTGTACTTTAGAACGTTTGGCGATCTTTTATAGAACAAAACTGGCATCCAAGATGCGTCATCGAGAGGGCTACAAAACGTCCGCCATATTTCGCTGCAGGGGTTTTATATCACGGTCACATGGTACGGTTTGCGCTAAAGTGATTGGTCGTGTGTCGTAGGGATATATATATATATATATATATATATATATATATATATATATATATATATATATATATATATATATATATATATATATATATATATATATATTATATATATATGTTTTTCTCCCTACGTCACACGACCAGTCACTTTAGCACAAACTGTACCATGTGACCGTGATATAAACACCCCTGTAGCAAAAAATGGCGGACGTTTTATAGCCCTCTCGATGACGCGTTAGGACCTAGTTTTCGATTCTTGACAGCAACTCGGTTCGACAAAATAGCAGAAATAAACGCACTATTTGACGTAATACACATCCTCTGCCTTATTTTTTTACGACGTAAGGAGCCAACTTGAACAATATTTCACAACTAATTACACAGCGCAAATAGCAAAAGCCTTTGCCAAATCCATCTCATCGCCATGCACCGAGCACTGATTTTTAAATTTCGGGAAACCACGGAACAAAAATAGCGGCGAGTTTTTTTTTTTAACCAATCAGAGACAGCAATCCTTGAAAACAACACACTGTCGTCTGCTCAGCCACCAACATGCCACAATTTCACCAAAGCACAGAGCAACAAATTCAATAACTAAAACGAAAATACACACCCAGCAACTCAATACACAAAGCACGATAATTATTGCCAAACTTCTCTCTTCACGTCACTCAATACGGGACTATGTAAAGAAACACATCTCACGAATTTTCGAAGACTATCTGACATCATTCAGCTGTGACAGACCCAGCCGGGAAGAGATTAGAAAAGCAGTGGCATTTTTGAAGAATGGCAAAGCAGCAGGGCCAGATGGCATCCCAGCGGAGTCTCTGAAAGCAGACCTAGAGACAACAGTGGAGATGCTGTACCCACTGTTTGGAAAGATCTGGGAAGAGGAGGTGATGCCCGCTGACTGGAAGGAGGGGTACCTAATCAAGCTTCCCAAGAAAGGCGACCTCAGCAAGTGTTCCAACTACAGAGGAATCACCTTGCTGTCAGTACCAGGAAAGGTCTTCAACAGGATCATCCTAGAGAGAATGAAGAGCTCCGTTGACCCCCAGCTGAGAGACCAGCAAGCAGGATTCAGGAAGAACCGATCATGTACAGACCAGATCGCCACTCTCCGCATCATCATGGAACAGTCTCTGGAGTGGAGCTCCCCGCTGTACGTCAACTTTGTGGATTATGAGAAAGCATTTGACAGTGTGGACCGAGAGACTCTGTGGAAACTCCTACGACACTACGGTGTACCCACAAAGCTCGTCCGCCTGATCAAGAGCAGCTATGATGGCATGACATGTCGCGTGATCCACAAAGGGCAATTCACCAGAGAGCTCCAGGTCAGAACTGGTGGTGTCAGGCAGGGGTGTCTGCTGTCTCCGTTCCTCTTCCTACTGGCCATAGACTGGGTCATGAAGATGACCACAGAGCACAGACGAAGTGGAATACAGTGGACACTGTGGACACAGCTTGACGACCTCGATTTTGCAGACGACTTGGCATTACTGTCCCACACTCATCAACAAATGCAGGACAAGACCACGAGGCTTGCTGACATCTCGTCCCAAGTGGGCCTCACCATTCACAAACAGAAAACAAAGACAATGAGGCTGAACACAACCAGGGAAGAACCAATCTTGCTTGCTGGCACCCCGTTGGAGGAGGTGGAGTGCTTCACCTATCTCGGGAGCATCATAGACAAAAAAGGCGGCACTGATGCAGATGTCAGAGCACGAATCGGTAAAGCCAGAGCAGCCTTTCTCCAGTTAAAAAAAGTGTGGAGTTCCAGAGAGCTGTCACAACACACCAAAGTCTGGATTTTCAACTCCAATGTAAAAGCAGTTCTCCTATATGGAGCAGAGACTTGGAGATTGACAAAAACCACAGTCAACAGAGTACAGACCTTCATGAACAGTTGCCTTAGAAGAATTTTGAAAATCCACTGGCCAGAGAAGATCAGCAACGTCAGACTCTGGGACAGAACAGAGCAGATAACAGCAGAGAATGAAATTGGGCAAAGAAGATGGGGATGGATCGGTCACAGCCTGAGAAAGTCAGCTTCCAGTATCACTAGGCAGGCATTGTCATGGAACCCCCAGGGAAAGAGGAAAAGAGGTAGGCCGAGAAACTCCTGGCGTCGAGACCTCCAAGCTGACATCAAGAGACTGGGAACCACCTGGAGTAGAATCGAAGGAGAAGCACAGGACAGGAGTTGCTGGAGGTATCTCGTCGACGGCCTATACCCGGGTAGGGGTGACAGGCGTAAGTAAGTAAGTAATCTGACATCATGTCAACGCTGTAAAATAAAATCTTACCTTAAAATCCATCTCAGCACTAGTCCTGAACAACGAGCGTTTTGGGGTATTCCTTTTTCCAGATATCCAAACACACATGACACTTTAGAATATAACAACGACAATCTGCTGCACACTCGAAGCATCCCCTTCAGTCATCGTGAATCTAAACTGAAGCACAAGGCACCATGCTAACGTGCACAAGCTGTCACATGGTCAAATGCCGATCGCTTCATCAAAAAGTTCTTAATTTTTCTGAATCACACAGCAGTCAAGAAGCACTATCACTGTCATACTTTAACGACCTTTTGTAGACATTGCAGCTTGAATCATTCTGTACACAAGCCAAGATTAGCTTTTTACTCGCGAAACCTGCGCTTTACACGGAATCATGCTACGTCACACTCTTCCGCCGTGAGATGGCCTTAGTCGCCTGCTCGGCGTTAAACCCAAATAACTAACTACGTCACACTCTGTCTCGTAAAGACGAGGAATCCCCGGCAAAACATGTATATTCAATGGGGTCACCTAACCGCCACAGAAGCGGCCGTCTTCATAAACTGGATTTTTTCTAAACAATAAACGGAGGAAGGAAAACAAATACGTTATTGATCGGAGGGGTTCGCTACACGGACCTTTGTAGGCCTGAGGGAGGTCAAAGGAATCAATGTACCCCGAAGGCCGAAAAATTCGGGAGGTCAAAAGAATCATTGTACCTCGAAGGCCGAAGCCTTCGGGGTACAATGATTCCTTTGACCTCCCTCAGGCCTACAAAAGTCCGTGTGGCGAACCCCTCCGACCAATAACTTATAATATTCTTATTAAATAAAAAATCAAGTCTGACGCGTCAGAGGAAAGCGCAAATCCGATATATGAAAACGTGATGTTGCTCCGACTTTACGCGCTAATAACATACAAACGGATCGCGTCAAGAACTTCCTATATACCTTGTAGTACAGATCCGCACTAGAAAAAAAGAAATAAATATATGAAATTTGTAATATACCTAAAGATAAAAAAAAAAAGCCTTTGTCAGACAAAATCAAGCCTGAAGCGTCAGTGTGAAACACGGAAAGTCCGATATGAGGAGAACGTTTTACTGCAACTTACAATCAAAACCCACCATAGAGCAGACTACATTAAGGAAGCAGATTACAGGTAAATTTACACATGATTAGCAAGAGACATAGATCCTCATGAGCCCCCGCGAACGCGGGGGCTTATGAGGATCTATGTCTCTTGCAGGTGCGTTGGATGTGGACTCCAGAAAAAGAGATTAGTCACAGCTTACAAATGTCCAACTCATTCGGTGATAATGTTTCACTATCTGCTATCTGCAATCGCCACGTGGTGGTCCGCGCTCTTTCTTTTGTCAAGAGGGTTTGTAGAGGCACTGAACATGTTTTTGTTTGCATGGCGTCAAAACACATTCGTACATAAATTCAACGAGCTGCAGCAGCTGCTGCTGCTGCGCTGGTGACAAATGACAGGAATAAAAAATAACGCCCACAGCGCGTGAATATTTTGTGTTAGTCGTACCATGTTGTCGATAAATCATTGTTTATATCCGGGTAGTTACTCCAGTAGCTGTGTGAAGCGTGGATTGTGCACCGAATTTTGAGCGTGGATTGTGCACCGAATTTTGAGCGCGCAATGTGCACCGAATTTTGAGCGTGAATTGTACACGGAATTTGGAGCGTGGATTGTACACCGAATTTTGAGCGTGGATTGTGCACCGAATCAGTTTTGAAGGTATTGTTTTTGCTTTTGTTCTCCTCACAAGCATACCTTTCTTTGTTCGCTTGGGTGTTTTTTTAAGTTTAAAAAAAATATAAATAATAATACCGGTTATTATATAGGCTCTTTTTCCCAATTCGGCGAATGGGCTCAAAGCTCAGCGAACTGAACCCAACACGCACGCTCACGTACACACACATTCACTCTGAAGGCAAACACAGTGCAAGACAGACACAGGACAATCACGTGGTGCGAAGGGTCAGCTCAGCTACTGAGGTTTCGGAAATTTTGATCGCTTGTATTTGAAATTTATAAAGTGGCCTGAAACCGATACCAAGCACCATAATGTGAGACAACACTTGATATATATGTAGTATACGTCAGAACCTTTTGCGCGTGACCACCCGGAGAAAATCACCTGCCATTAAAGACCATCATTAAGGCGGCTGCAGTCGCTTAAATGGTGGTCTTTAAAGACAGGTGTCTCTTTTTGCCCTTTAAGACTTCTGACAGAGTCTGTCTTCTATACAGAGGAGCAAAAGAAATGCGACATTTTGGGAATCATCGGAAACACTTTCGTGTTTCCGCTGATTCCAAATATGTCGCATTTCATTTGCTCCTCAGTATGATACCAGTATAAGACACCGTTTCCTCTTGCCAAAAATAGGAGATTGTTCAACTGAGACAGGTCCTGCCGTTATACTAACTGCTGATTTTAGGGACAGGAATGTCGTGTACATACTTCATGCCTTATCGTGTAGTGGGCTGGCGGGTTGATGCCAGTGTCAATGTCGTGTACATACTTCATGCCTTATCGTGTAGTGGGCTGCGGCGGGTTGATGCCAGTGTCAATGGGTAACTGCACGCTTCTGTTCAGCGTTGAGTATTTCCCTTGGTATGTATGTATATTATTTGTTTATTCGTTCGTCCGTTCGTTCGTTCATTCGTTTGTTCCTTTGTTCCTTCGCTCCTTCTTTCGTTTGTCTGACTGACTGGCTGGCCGGTTTGCTTGTTTGTTTGTTTGTTGCCTCTTCCCATCACGAAAAGACAAGAACCAGGTTGTGTACTTGTTTGTTTGTCTAATTTGAGAGAAAAAAAAAGAAAGAAAAGGTTTTAGCCTTATTAGTCTTTTTTTTTTCCAAAATAGACATACAAAGATCAGTAACAAAATATTAATAAATTGTGTGGTAGTTTTTTTTCCTAAGCGTGTTCCTTACTTTCTTTGGGATTTTATGTAGTCTTTATGGCGTCACCATTTCTCCCTCGCAGTGTTTACAACCGTGACTGGAGACTAGAGTTCGGTCCCTTGGGACTTTCTCTCCCCCCCCCCCCCCCTCCCATCCCGGCCACTTTCTCAATCTCTACTTCCTGTACCCCATTCCCCTCCTCTTCCCCCTCCCCAATCCCTTGTCCACCCCACCGCCCCCTGTAGTCCCCTGCGTGCACGTGATGAATTTCTTTTGTGATCAAGCGGAACTGACCAACGACGTCGACTTCAATTCCCGGTGTCAGTAGTCCGATCTCGAGAAGCATAACGTCCTCAGGCCGACGCCCGCCGCAGTTTGCCCCCCCCCCCCCCTCCCGTACGGCCCTGCTTGGCGCCATACGGCGCCCTGCGTCCCCACGGTATCTGTGATCATTGTCCCAGATTATTTGGAGCGGCGTTGCTAAACTTCTGAGAATATTGCTATCACGTGAGACAGGTAGAGCGCATGTTTCTTTTTTAAAAAAATGTCTGGTGAGGAGGTGGATTAGCTTGGCGCCGTCAGGCGCCCAGCTATTCTGGCACTACCCTTCAATTATCATGGTATCGCGTTAGGGCAAAATGGGTTAAATGTGCCAGGATCTGCGCAAAAAAACAAAAACAAAAAAATAAATAGCAGCTGCAGTATCAAAAGATAAGACTGCATTGTCCCAAGAGATTATTATTATTATTATTATCATTATTATTATTATCATTATTATTATTATTATTATTATTATTATATTAATGGTATTTATAGGGCGCATTTCTCATATTTATAATATAATTCGCTGGTTGCCAACAAGAGCATAACTTTGGTCGTAGTCTCGTAGCATCCGACCCCCCCCCCTCCCTCCACCCCACCCCCATCCCCCCACCCTTCACCCCCCACTAACCCACCCTCCCGCCCCCACTCCGTCTGAAGAACACTAATGTAAACATACCCAACAAGAGGCTTTGATCTGCACTAGTCCCTGCAAAAGCAGTTACCAGTGAAGATCTATTCCTCTATTCCTCTTACAGAAAAAAAGACATTGGGTTCCTAGTGAGGATCATGAGATCTATGCTTTTGTTAGCTCGTGGTCGGAAGTCTGCTGTGCAGCAGACGACAAGTATATGTGGGACTGGTGTTCGAACGTTAAGGAAATCTTTGAGCAGACGACAATTTCGTCTTGACAGCAGGTGAAGGGTCGTTGTCTGGCGCGGTTCCCTCCGACGAAAGTCATTGGAAGCCGTGGGATCGTGGCTTGTCAAAAATTTAGTACCAGAAATAGCTGTGCCTGCAGATGATTGACAGCAAAATAACAGAGACAAAGCGAAATAACAGGGGTTTAACTCAGGAAGTTGGAGGACAATTTGGTTAGGTCTCTATATATTAAAATGTGGTATAACTAAGATCCGTTACATATATAATAAACCCTAAATTCGAAACTCCCCAATATCAAGTGGTGGTTGTCCTTTAAAGACTACATACCAGTGGGGTATATAGAACAACAATGATAGTTCAAGGGTGGTGCCAGAGTAGTCTTTCTGACACCATCATTGTCAATCTCTTTCCTGTTGCAGTGTATCAAGGCAGCTCAGTTGTCTACATGTATTAGCACTATGGCTGTCTGTAGTCGGGTTTTATCGAGGTGATTCCTGCAGGAATCATCTCAAGAAAAATCAGACTACAGACAGCCAAAGAGTTGGCACATGATTATCCTATCCTCTGAAGAGACTCTCAAACTAATCGTCTTCATGAAAAGCGATGCGAACTAAGCACATTCTCGTTCAACGCGAATTATAAACACCGCTGTGCAAAGCGAACTATATGCATTGTCGTGCAATGCAAACTATATGCATTGTCATGCAAAACGAACTATGATCACCATCGTGAACTGACGCGAACAATATACATTGTCGTGCAACGCGAACTATGACCAACTTGGTGCAACGCGCACAATGAACACCGTCTTGCAACACCAACTATTCACATAGTCGTGCAACGCCAATCATACACACAGTCGTGCAACGCGAACTACATACATTGTCGTGCAACGCGAACTACATACATCGTCGTGCAACGCGTACTACATACATCGTCGTGCAACGCGAACTACATACATTGTCGTGCAACGCGAACTACATACATTGTCGTGCAACGCGTACTACATACATCGTCGTGCAACGCGAACTACATACATCGTCGTGCAACGCGAACTATATACATTGTCGTGCAACGCGTACTACATACATTGTCGTGCAACGCGAACTACATACATCGTCGTGCAACGCGAACTACACACGTGCAACGCGAACTACATACATTGTCGTGCAACGCGTACTACATACATCGTCGTGCAACGCGAACTACATACATCGTCGTGCAACGCGTACTACATACATTGTCGTGCAACGCGAACTATATACATCGTCGTGCAACGCGTACTACATACATTGTCGTGCAACGCGAACTACATACATCGTCGTGCAACGCGAACTATATACATTGTCGTGCAATGCGAACTACATACATCGTCGTGCAACGCGAACTATATACATTGTCGTGCAAAGCGAACTACATACATCGTCGTGCAACGCGAACTATATACATTGTCGTGCAACGCGTACTACATACATCGTCGTGCAACGCGAACTATATACATTGTCGTGCAACGCGTACTACATACATCGTCGTGCAACGCGAACTATATACATTGTCGTGCAACGCGAACTACATACATTGTCGTGCAACACGTACTACATACATTGTCGTGCAACGCGAACTACATACATCGTCGTGCAACGCGAACTACACACATTGTCGTGCAACGCGAACTACATACATCGTCGTGCAACGCGTACTACATACATTGTCGTGCAACGCGAACTATATACATTGTCGTGCAACGCAAACTACATACATCGTCGTGCAACGCGAACTATATACATTGTCGTGCAACGCGAACTACATACATTGTCGTGCAACGCGAACTACATACATTGTCGTGCAACGCGAACTATATACATACATTGTCGTGCAACGCGAACTACATACATTGTCGTGCAACGCGAACTATATACATTGTCGTGCAACGCAAATTCTGTAATTGCTCTCTCACCTCGGGATCGATGAGTCTGCGGCTCACTCCTGCCGCTTCTGTTCGATCATAATCTGTTTTCATTTCTGTCCCGGTTTTTGCCAGTCGATAATTATTAATAGCAGCTATTACTGTAGTCTCTCAGCTGGGTTCTTCTCCATTCGCAAGAGGCAGACACTCTCGTCAGTACCTGCTTTCCAGCTCTATGTATTTTATTTTTATTTTGTTTTATTTTATTTTATTTTATTTTATTTCGTTTCACCTTTATTTATTTCATTTTATTATTATTTTAGTTTTTGTTTCGTTTCGCTTCGTTTCGTTTACTTTAACTGATTCCGTCCCGACACACAACAGCAAGCTAAGGTTTGACAATGATATTTGAAGGGTGGTGCCAGAATAGCCTGGCGCCTATACGATTGTAATGAAGTCCTCAGAGGACAACTCCAAAATGTGGGTATATCGTACCTGGGACACAATGGGTTAATTTATTTTATTTTAATATGTATATATATGTATTCTTCACTTTTAAACAAAGGCCGCGTCGCCCAAAGCCAAAAATGCACTCAATCAGATTAGCTCCAAGGGACGGAATATAATATATATATATTTTATATATATATATATATATATATATATATATATATATATATATATATATATATATATATATATATATATATATATATATATATATATATATATATATATATATATATATATATATAATAATAATAATGCATAGCATTTATATGGCGCATTTCTCATATTTATAATATAACTCAATGCGCAGAATGTAGCCGCGAACTGAACCCAACAAGCACGCTCACGTGAATCACACGCATTCACTCACACACTGTACGTAAACACAGAACATTCAAGTGGTGCTAAGGGCAAGCTCAAGCGAGCTACTGACGGTATTTGGAAATCGTTTTGTATTTGAAATTTTATTAAGTTGGCTGAAACTGATACCAAAGTGGAGGGGGAGGAAGAGCCGGAGTACCCGGAGAAAGAGCCCCCGACGGTCCGCCCGAATTAACGGTGAACTTACTAGAGGAAAAAAATCCGACGCCGGAACCGAACCTCGCACCTTTAGCATTGGTGGCAGGCGCCTTAACCACTGCGTCACGGACCGCCCCAATATATATATATATATATATATATATATATATATATATATATATATATATATATATATATATATATTATATATATATATATATATATATATATATATATATATATATATATATATATATATATATATATATATATATATATTATATATATATATATATGTGTGTGTGTGTGTGTGTGTGTGTGTGTGTGTGTGTGTGTGTGTGTGTGTGTGTGTGTGTCATTATTTTTTAATTTCATTATTTTATTTATTTATTTCGTATTTTGCTTGTACAAAACTGTAAGTACATCAAATGCGTTGAGTTGACGCTTTTCCGTGGCGGGTAGAGGTAGCGCTGTACAGACATGATTGGCAATGAGTGTTAATCTCCTTTCTTTCTGTTAGCTTCACAGTTATTCAGTTTTGTTAAGGTGATCGAAAGAAAACGACGAATCAATCGCAATACACCAAGGCAGTTTTCTAAGAAAATGGACAAATCGGTCACAATACACCAAGGCAGTTTTCTAAGAAAATGGACAAATCGGTCACAATACACCAAGGCAGTTTTCTAAGAAAATGGACAAATCAATCACAATGCGCCAAGTCAGTTTCTTAAGAAAACAGACTTAGTGTCTTAGCATTGATCCGTCTAGCCTTCTTTCAACAAGCTTCACAAACTGAGTTCATGATGAGAAAGTTGTCTTAGCGTGTCCTCATTGATCAGCAGATTTCTTTCTATAAGCTTGGGAGATCCTTGATTAACCCCTTGACTGTCGGAACACAGCGAGAGGAGCCCAAACGCAAGAGGCATAGATCCTCATGAGCCCCCCCGCAATTGCGGGGGGCTCATGAGGATCTGTGCCTCTTGTTCACCCCATTAATTGTGGTATCCATGACGAATGGACGAATGCAGGTTCTTGACCGTAGGTTTAACAACAATTTCTCGAACACAATCTCCGTCCAGTGGCAGGGAAGGAGTTAAGCATTTCTCTGTCAGTTGACTGGACTGGGGTTTTTTTTCTGCAACTTAACATCCCCCCCCTTCCCGCCCCCCGCCCCCCGCCCCCCTCCACCCTCCACCCCACCCCCCCCCCCCCCGCCCCCCCGGCCCCGTCCAAAGAACATGGATAGAAAGTAGTGCGAGCAAGAGGCATAGATCCTCATGAGCCCACACGAGTGCGAAGGCTCATGAGGATCTATGCCTCTTGCATTTAGATCACGGCCTCTGGTTTTTCCTCGGCAGTCACGTCGACTGGCAGTGCCTGCGTGACATAATTATCATAGCCTGCCTCTTCACCCAGTAATATTGCTGTCATTCGATTTGTCTGCGAGATGTTCTGTATATGAGAAGACACAGGTTTCAAGCACATTAGAGACGAGCTTCATTTGCGATACGCGGCGTTATGCCGCGTATCCCTAATGCGACACGTCTCGAACGAGTGAAAGTACGTCTGTGGCAAGTCGTTAACCCTTTGGGGCTGTCGGTAGCGCATTTTATCGGAGGTGGTTTCGGCAGCCAAAGGGTTGATAATTATGATCAATAATCGCAAGTTACGTGCGTCATATCACATTTTAACCCATTATAATTATGCCGGCGCAAGGCGAACGCTACCCATCTGCAAGAGACATAAATCCTCATGAGCCCCCGCAGTCGCGGGGGCTCATGAGGATTTACATCTCTTGTCAGCCCGATGTTTCTTTACCCCGATTTTTGGGTCCCAAGTTTTTATGTTATGAAATTGTATACTGCGTCTACTAGTCTATATATAGCCGTGTTTTTCGCAATGCTCAAAATGCCCAAGGCGCCGCATGGCTTGAAAGCTGAAGTATTGAAAACCTGCTGATAATAAGACCTAACTTATAGCTGCGCGCTTTCTAACGGCGGCCATTGGACGGGGGATATTTTGCTTGCTGGAAATAATGCGCGAACCATTTCGTCTGGAGATCTCTATAATGCAATCAGACAGTCTATTACTATAAGTACCGATTTTTTTTTCTTCCTTCCCGTCGATACGAGACGATGTTAATCCATTTGCTTATGTCAATATGCGATTATGGTCCTTGGCTTGTACGGATGCTGGGTTTAGCCGCATGGGCGAGCTTAGTCCTGCGCCAGCCACTGAGCAAGGTGCTTAGTGGCTGGTGCAGGACTAAGCTCACTCATGCAACCTGCACAACCCTCGGACTATCGTGGACTTTCTGTCTGCTGGTGTTGTGTCAGGCTTTAGCAAAGTAATGAGGTTGGATATATCGCCAGATGGCGCTATTAGAGAATATGGAATGCGGAGAACATTGCCTCATTCTGTCCCTCGACACATCACAGCAAGATATGGCCCGACCATGATAGTTCAAGGGTGGTGGCAGAATAGCTTGGCGCCTACAGGCGCCAAGCTATTCTGCCACCACCCTTGAACTATCATGGTCGATCTGTCTCCTGAACTGTAATGCAGTCCTCAGAGGATAACTCCAGAATGTGGGTATTTCGTACCTCGGGCACAAGGAGTTAACGCCATCACTTCATTCGTTCCGCACAGGATGGAGAAGGTAGACATTGATCTATTCAAGAGACTGTGGCATTTGGCCTAACAGCGGAAAGCCGCTAGGTCTACATTCACATTACAGAACAAATATACTGGCCAGACAAAAATATATCTGCAATAGATAGAATGTCTCCTGACCCTGTAGCTTTCGAGTTAATGAAGACTTCAGACAACAACAACGAGCGTTGATAAATCAAGTAGCCGTACCAATTGTAGGAAAATCACTAAGGACAGGGCAAACAAAGACTAAACAACCACATCCTTTGACCACTTATAATGTGGCTCCAAATCGACAACCCAGAACAAAACGCATTTGTGTAAAAAGATATTCAACAAAGAAGGCAATGAGTTTAGAGAGGACACGCACAACACAGTTAATTAATTCAATCTTCTGCTTATAACTCTCTTTTGTTTGAAAATAGACATTCACAATGAAATACATTCGACAACTTATCTTTCCTAGGTCAGAAGTTTGAACAATAAATAGTCTTGAATCTTGACGCGTTACCGCCGCCGGCAACGCTTCTTCTTCTTCTTCTTGTCTCCCTGCCACGGTCAAAATTGACCATTAATGCTGGGTTTGCTGGTGGTGCGCAAAACAAAACAAAACAAAAAACCACTTAATTCTTACTTCTGGTTATTAAACTGGGGAAGGGTCAAGGGTGAGTGGGCTGGGGGGGGGGAAGGGGGGGGGGGGGGCAGGGAAACAGGTGTTGGGGGCCAGCTGCTGTTTCGGTGCCTCCGGCACAACGCTATACGACACTTTCGCAGCTATCGATGCAGGGTGCCTTGAACGAGAAGAAGATACCAGCAAGTCAGCAGCCAATCCTATCACAGAGTGTGATGGCCGTCAGAACGGCCACACCAAAGTGATTAATTAATCACCTGCGTTCATAATGAACGGAAGACTGGTGTTTGACTGCCTCTCAGCGACTACTCTCGTTATTACAGATGCTGGTCACGTCAGTCGGACATTCACCATTAACCCTGTTACTGCCACAGCTCGTGATGGAAACCTGCCCGACCATTACAGCTGGGAAAGTCCGAAAACCGTTCCTGTGCAAGGAACATAGACATGAATGGAACTAGCAAGAGGTATAGATCCTCATGAGCCCCCGCAACGTGATCAAAAGCTTACAAGCGCCGCATGGCTTGAAAGCTGAAGTATTGAAAACCTGCTGATAATAAGACCTACCTTATAGCTACGCGCTTTCTAACGGCGGACATCGGCCGGAGGATATTTTGCTTGCTGGAAATAATGCGCGAACCATTTCGTCTGGAGATCTCTATAATGCAATCAGACAGTCTATTGTTATTTTTCTCCGTCTATACGAGAAAACGTAAATCCATTTGCAATTTTGGTCTTTGCCTTGTATGAATGCTTATGCAACCTGCACAACCCTCGGACTATCGTGGTCTTTCTGTCTGCTGGTGTTTTGTCAGGCTTTAACAAAGTAATGACGTTGAATATATCGCCAGATGGCGATATTGGAGAATATGGAATGCGGAGAACATTGCCTCATTCTGTCCCTCGACACATCACAGCAAGATATGGCTCGACCATGATAGTTCAAGGGTGGTGGCAGAATAGCTTGGCGCCTATAGGCGCCAAGCTATTCTGCCACCACCCTTGAACTATCATGGTCGAGCTGTCCCCTGAACTGTAATGCAGTCCTCAGAGGATAACTCCAGAATGTGGGTATTTCGTACCTCGGGCACAAAGAGTTAACGTCATCACTTCATACGTTCCGCACAGGATGGAGAAGGTAGACATTGATCTATTCAACAACAGTCTGTGGCATTTGGCCTAACAGCGAAAAGACGTTAGGTCTAGTCACATTACAGAACAAATACACCGGCCAGACAATAAATATATCTGCAATAGATGTTTATAAAGAATTGTGACTGGACTGGTCACAGTAAGCAGGGCAGAAAGTAATGAATGTCTACCTGTCTTCGTTGCACTCTACTTATTAAGGAAGATGGTCGTCTCCAGTCGCACACGCGCGAATAAAGAGGTAATTTACGGTCTAATTGTTAGTGTTGACCTGTCTGTCGGTGCGCTCTGTTTCTTTTAATTAAGGATGACAGCCATCAGCCACAGACTCGCAATTATGGAAGCTATAAATGAGAGCAGGATTACGGTAATGTTTGTCCTTCGCTCAGTGGTCTTTTCCTTGTATTAAGAGTGTCGGTCATAATTCATTCAGACGGAGACTTGCTACTGCTGAAGTTATGTGTTCTAGGAAAAGAGCAAAAGGATGTAGCAGTGTGTTGACGTGTTTTTCCTATGCAGTGAGTGATTCCCCTTGGTATGTATACTACGCATTCGAGTACAAACGTCGTAATCCAAAAATTACATATCTTATTCACTTATCTCTAATATAGCAAGTAGTATGGAGCCTTAACCATTTCACTCTCAGCGGTCGCAGCTTGTGTTTCTTGTTTTGTAATTCAGCAACAACAACAAAATGTCCCTCCAAGGTACACGGATTCAAAGTGGTCACAGCAAGAGGCATAGATCCTCATGAGCCCCCGCAACTGCGGGGGCTCATGAGGGTCTATGCCTCTTGCAGTTGGATCGTGTTCATCTTTTCTGAGAAGCGAAGGGGTTAATAATATATAGCAAGGCTAGTTTGTCACGAAATAGCGTTGTTTATCACTCTTTACAAATAATAAACCTACTGCGGGGACAAATCGCCACAAGTTGCTAAGCCGCCAAAGAAACAATCGTGATTTACACCTGTTCTTAATTCTTTAATCTCAAGAAGAAAACTTCTTCAACGGCGAAAACAAAAAAGGTGAGCGCCACCCAGCTGAATGTGGCAGGTTCCCAACGTGGCAGGTGGCGGGATCTCCTTATCTCCTTCCCTGCCACTGTACGTACGTTTTTGTCTACCGTCTTAAAAATACGGTAGGCTTTGAAATGGAGCTGGGTCGGAGCGCATTCCGGAGCATGCACATGACGTTTTTGGCGTGCGGGGCACACATTCTGGCAAAGAAGTAACAAGATAAAAATGACGTCACGTCTAGCTACGCAAACCTTGCTAGAGAACGTCTTTTGGGCGCCAAGCGGCATATGTATGTGTGTGTGTGTGTGTGTGTGTGTGTGTGTGTGTGTGTGTGTGTGTGTGTGTGTGTGTGTGTGTGTGTGTGTGTGTGTGTGTGTGTGTGTGAGAGAGACAGCGACTAGAGCCTGCGTTTGAGGACAGACAAGCTTGAAAATTTAGGATATTGTCCCTAAAAGAATTATCTCGTGACCTTTTTTCCGATTTTTTTAATTAGGAGCCTCATTGGCGAGAAAATGGTCGTTTCACAAAAACCGGTTGATCCACACTGGAGTCCGTAAATGTTCTTATTTTTACTAGATATTTTGCGTATAGCTAGATAAAAGGGAGATATTAAATGAGTTCGTTAACCAGCATTGTACCTCTAGAACTCTTTGAGTGATAATTAAATATTTTTTTGGAAAAAAATTTTTTTCACGTTTTTGGGATTAATTTTACGAATTATATGGTTTAATCTTAAAACAATTGAATATTTTTTAAATGAAAAAAACCCCACAATCTTCTCATTAATAATCGCATGATTTGTCGTATAAGGTATTTACATAAGCCTACAGTTTGTCTCGGCTGTCGTGTACGATTAGGTCCATTGTGACCTGTATGCCCTAGGTGTGAAAATCAAACAATTTTCTGCACCACCTTCATTTGGGTCATTTGTAAAACAGCTAACATAACTTAAATTTTCTTTTACGAGAAAATCTATCTTCTCATTAATACCCCCATGATTTTTAATAAACAGTGTTTACATAAGCCTGCTGTTTGTCCCGGCCTGGGGTAGGATTAGATCAAATTGTGACCTGTAAGCCCTAGGCGTGAAAATCAGCAAGAAAATTGCAAAGCCGATTCTCTGATACGTCAAATGTTAGTACTGCAATGAGTGACGTATAACATCGAGTCGTCACTATGAACACGGCGTCGTGGGACTAATGATGCCATGACGTGAAGCTTGAAGTGACGTCATTTCGCTGCTCGTACTATTCTTCTTCTTCAGAATAGTTATGCTACGCCAGACCACAGAGCTTACGAATAGCGGGAATCGCCGTGCGTCCGTCTTTATTTCTGTTTGCCAGTGTGTGTGGATTAGAGGATGGGTTAGAGTAGAAGGAGATGGATTCCTGTCGCTACACGAGCCCACAGAGCGTACTAATGGCGGGAAGCGCCGTGTGTCCGTCTTTATTTGTGTGCGCCGACGTGTATGTTGATCAGAGGTTGGCTTAGAGAGAAGGAAAATGGATCAGCATCTCTCTCTTGGCTTGACTTCGCGAACGAAGATTTTATAGGAGTTGCCCACGACGTCTGCAGGCTTGTTCGTGGCTGCGGAGGCCAATCCGAGACAGGCAGGTTCGACCGCAGTGGCTGCAGGGGAAGGTATGGCCGGGGTTCTGAGCTGCGGCATCTCTGTTTTTTCTCCTGAGCCGCTTGTCCTTAAGGCTAGCTCTGTGAGAGTCCTCAAAGGAGACAGCTGCCTTGTAAATGGTGGAGCGCCAGGTGTCACGGTCCGCAGCAAGCGAAGACCACTGGTGGTGGTCGATTTGGCAGGCACTAAGTGACTTCTTGAGACAGTCTTTGTATCTCTTCTTTGGTGCCCCTCTGTCACGGTGTCCAGTAGCAAGCTCGCCGAACAGGGTGATCTTTGGTAGGCGATGATCCTCCATCCTGGAGACATGCCCCGCCCAGCGGAGCTGTGTCCGCAGCAGCAAAGCCTCGATGCTCACAGTTTCAGCCTGTTCAAGGACCTCGACGTTGGTGACATAGTCACTCCAGTGAATGCCCAGGATGGTACGCAGGCAGCGCTGGTGGAAGCGTTCGAGGAGTCGTAGTTGGCTGCGGTAGAGGGCCCAGGACTCGGAACCATACAGCAGGGTGGTGAGGACCACAGCTCTGTACACGCTGATCTTGGTGCCTGTTTTCAGCTGTTGATTGTGCCACACCCGCTTGAAAAGTCGCCCGAAAGCGCTGTTCGCTTTTGCCAGCCTGCTGTCAAGCTCCTTGTCCAGCTTGGCGTCCGACGTGATAATGCAGCCAAGGTAAGTAAACTGGTGCACTGACTTTAGATCAGACTCGCCAATGGTGATGTGAGGAGGGCGATACACTGTCTTGGGTGCCGGCTGATGGAGGACCTCTGTCTTTTTCAGACTGACCTCGAGTCCAAAGAGCTGGGCAGCATCTGCGAAGCAAGACGTGATGCGCTGCAGGGCTCTCTCTGTGTGTGCAACGAGGGCAGCATCATCAGCAAAAAGCAGCTCACGAATCAGTTGGTCTAGGGTTTTCGTGTGGGCCTGCAGTCGTCTGAGGTTGAACAGGCTGCCATCGAGACGATACCTGATGTACACTGCATCGTCATCATCAAGGTCCACTGTGGCCTGCTTCAACATCATGCTAAAAAAGATGGTGAAGAGGGTCGGTGCCAGCACGCAGCCCTGCTTTACGCCGTTGAGAATAGGGAATGGTTCTGAGAGGTCATTGTTGAGTCTGACCTGGCCTTGCTGGTCCTCGTGTAGCTGGACAATCATGTTGAGGAACTTTGGGGGACAGCCAAGTCGCTCCAGGATCTGCCACATGCCTTGCCTGCTCACAGTGTCGAACGCTTTTGTTAGGTCGACAAATGTTACGTACAGCCCTTTGTTCTGCTCGCGGCACTTCTCCTGTAGCTGTCTCAGCACAAAGACCATATCGGTGGTGCTCCTGTTTGCTCTGAAGCCACACTGGCCCTCTGGGAGTTGGTCTTCAGCGATGGCAGGTACCAGCCGATTCAGGAGCAGCCTTGCAAGGATTTTCCCAGCAATGGACAGCAGGGTAATTCCCCGATAGTTGGAACAGTCAGACTTCTCGCCTTTGTTCTTGTACAGGGTGATAACGACTGCATCACGGAGGTCTTTTGGTAGTGTTCCTTCCTCCCAGCAGCAGAGAAAGAGGTCATGGAGCTTGTTGTGCAGTGCTGTGCCTCCATGTTTCCAGATCTCTGGCGGTATTCCATCAATGCCTGCTGCTTTGCCACTCTTGAGCTGGTGGATGGCTGTGAGGGTCTCTTCAGCGGTGGGCGGTTCGTCCAATTCAACCTTTACTGGGAGGTGTGGGATTTGTAGGACGACTGCTTCTTGAACAGTGCGCTCAGCGCTGAAGAGGCTCTGAAAGTATTCCGACAAGCGGTTCAAGATGGAGGTATTATCTGTGAGGAGTGCCTGGCCATTCGCGCTTCGCAGGGGACTTTGTACCAGGTGCCTGGGGCCATACACTGCTTTCAGTGCTTCGTAGAAGCCCCTGTAGTCACCATTGTCAGCACAAAGCTGGGTCCTCTGTGCAAGTCTGGTCCACCACTCATTCTGGAGATCTCTGAGCTTGCGCTGGAGACTGCTGCAGACGAGGCGGAAGGCAGACTTCTTCACAGGGCAGGAAGGCTGGGCTAGGTGGGCCTGATGGGCGGCTCTTTTTTTTTGCTAGGTGTTCCTGGATCTCTACATCGTTTTCGTCAAACCAGTCTTTGTTCTTCTTTCTGGCGAAACCCAAGACTTCTGCAGAGGATTTTGTAATAGCAGTTTTCAGTTGTTCCCAAAGTGTTTCAGGGGAGGAGTCTACTGGGTCCGCTGTGTCTTTGAGCCTGCGCTGTAAATCTGTCTGAAAGGCAGCTTTCACATCGTCACGCTGAAGGCTGGCAACATCAAGCTTTTTCTTGGGGGGCCCCCATTTCTTGGGTTTTGGCCTGAAGTGGAGCCTGAGTTTGCAGCGGACAAGGCGGTGGTCAGTGTGGCACTCTGCGCTGGGCATCACTCTGGTGAGGAGGACGTCACTGCGGTCCCTCTGACGCACTAGGACATAGTCGATAAGGTGCCAGTGTTTGGAGCGAGGATGCATCCAGGTGGTCTTTCGACTGTCCTTTTGCTGAAAAGTAGTGTTAGTGATGACCAGTTGCTGCTCCGCACAGAACTCCAACAGTAGGCGGCCATTGTCATTGCAGTTCCCCACGCCATGCTTGCCGAGGACTCCTTTCCAGGCTTCAGAGTCCTGGCCCACTCTGGCGTTGAAGTCGCCAAGGATGATGACTTTGTCGTCTGCAGGGGTACTCTGTAGGAGGCTGCGCAGGTCAGTGTAAAATTTGTCCTTTTCAGCAGGCTCTGCCAGGAGGGTTGGGGAGTACACACTGAGAAGGGTGACGTGTTGCTGGTGTCTCAGTGGGAGGCGCATGGACATGATGCGGTCTGAGTGGCCCGTTGGTAGGTTTTCCAGCTTAGTCGCAATGGATGTCTTGACCATGAAACCCACGCCTGAGAGCCGTCTTTCTGATGCAGGCCTGCCTGACCAGTAGAGGGTGTACCCAGCACCAAGTTCTTGGAGGCTGCCTTCGTCCGGAAGGCGTACTTCGCTGAGCGCGGCGATGTCGATGTTTAACCTCCGCAATTCATGGGCAATGAGGGCGGAGCGGCGTTCAGGGCGTCCGCTGTCTGCTTTGTCGAGCATGGTTCGGACGTTCCAGCATGCTACGTTGAGTCCGGTCGTGGTCGTCATGAGAGTGGATCCGTTATTCTTTCTTGTTTTTTGACCGCAGGAGAAGATGCCCGTTGACCGCGGCTAGCCAACTGGGGTTGCGAGGGGACGAGCTTTGGTTAGGCCACCTTTTCTAGGCCCCTCTCCGTGTGGAGCAAGCAGTGCTGTCCCTAGAGAAGGCTGCTTGGTCGTTCAGGGTGTGCCGAGTGATGTTGTCATCCCCAGGTCAACATCAGGCGACCAATATCCTGAACCGCCTGCATGCAGGTTTGAGACTGCGGCTTCCAGTGACATCTTTCACCTGCCGTTTCGCCCCTCGCCCGTCGCTACAGGACTTGGAATGGTCAGTGTCATGGTCCGTGGACGTTTCCTAAAGCCTGCGCGGTGGAGCTTTTTGGTGGAGTGCAGTGTGCGCAGTACTGGCCCCACCCTTTAAACCCTTGGTTCATCTGCCATGGCCTAGCAAGCTGGGACGATGGCATCGAGGTCCTCGGGTCGTAGGTTTTATATCAGACTGTCCTTGTCCTAGTCTCTGGCTCAAAAGCCTTCCCCGGAGACACGGGGGCTTTGATGTCAGGGGTTTCCTCCCTTAGCCTTTCCGCAGCCAAACGGCCAGGCCTGCAAGGCAGCAGGCGACTCGTGGAGGGCGGGGTCGTCTATGTCCCGTGCAGATGTCAACATCTGCCCACTGCCCACTGCCCACATAGCATTAAACATTATTCTATACCTGCGTATTTCTTTGTGGGCTGGCGATTGGGTGCCTGATAGGCGGGAGCAGGGGATCTAACTGTTCGTCTGTCCAGCGCTGAGTAATTCCCCTTGGTTTGTTGTACAATTCTGCCAGCGCTAGCCTCTCCTATCTGGTTTGTGAGTATCTCAGTATAACTTGAGGCAAATTTGTATCGTTACATTGTTGTGTAATGTTCTGTGCATCTACTGTGGGAACTCAGGGTATTTACCCGACTACATCTTCGTGTTTGTGTATGTATGTTTCCCCTGCCTACTTCCTAAGTTCCGGAGAAAGACATGGGTTATATAAGAGACCTGATGCATCTTTTTTGAAGATGCAAATGATCGTCTTATTCAATACCTGCGTATTTCTCTGTGGGCTGGCGATTGGGTGCCTGATAGGCGGGGGCAGGGGATCTAACTGTTCGTCTGTCCAGCGCTGAGTAATTCCCCTTGGTTTGTTGTACAATTCTGCCAGCGCTAGCCTTTCCTACTGGTTTGTGAGTATGATTTGTGTTGCAATACCTGACATCCAACTATATTCAATTTTTAAAATATCCTACAAGCAAGAAAAACACACTTTGTCGTGTTATATATACCACTCACAGGAATACATGCACACAGAAGAGCACAATGAGAGTCATCTTTGCTGCCCAAATATATTTATTGGCAGTCAGGGCCAGAATTTGTAACTTATGTCGAACATCAGGATTGCAGCAGATATCCCGGGGATAGTTATCAGAAGCCACAAACACAAAGCCTTTCCCCCAGTTTCAAGCACAATATTTAACAAACAAAACAGATATGAAGAACAAACTGTGTACATACAGCTTTCTGATGTAATTTACATGATAAAACATGATGTGCTAAACAGTCTGTGCCTGTAAAAATAAAACAAATATTCAAATAAATTTCATCTGTGTACAGGCTGAGTGCATTATTTTAACTCTGACCCTCAGATTCAGTAGATATCCTAACGGCTATGCAACTGGTTGTCCAAAATGGCTCATTTTAACAGTGCCTTCTCCCCCAAAAGTTCTACAATCCATATGTGTTGAATGTCAGGATAGCATCAACAAATGTTGGCACAAGCCTGACATCCGATAAATTTTTTATCATTGCATTATTATGTTATGTTATTAAAAAAAAAATACCTTTTAAAGAAAAATGCAAAAAAATGCATAAAGAAAAATGCATATTTAAAGAAAAATGCATATTTATGGATCAGCATAATAAGCCTGAAAATATGAACAACTCTGAATGTTCCTAAAAGATAAAACGCATCTGAGCTCCTAACAATACGGTAGACTTTGGGATGAAATCCGCGTCTTGTTGTTTCTGAAATGTTCGTTCATTCAACGACCCAAAAGTCAAAACCGTCCAAGAAACTTGGCTACAAATTGGTCTCAGCAAGAGGCATAGATCCTCATGAGCCCCCGCATTTGCGGGGCTCATGAGGATCTATACCTCTTGCAGTTCACTTTTTTTCGTCAGTGAAGGGGTTGATGTCCCTATGTCTCTAATGGCTGCCCAGATTTTGCAACCACGTTTCCTGAACGGCTGAGGTTCTTTACTGTTGAATATATACCGACGAGCAAAAACTGTACCACGTTTTTAGAATCATCGGAAACATTATAGAGTTTCGGATGATTCCAAAAATGTCGCATTTACTTTGTTCGTCAGTATTATTATAATGATTTCATAAAAAAAGAAAGAACAGACCTCGTGGCGATTGGCAATAATGGGGTTCTGTTCTGGCTGATATATACCTTGAGTTGGTCGATCGCCTTTCTACTGCAAATGTCTTTTTACTGCAAACGTCGTTTGACCGCAAACGTCTTTCCGCCGCAAACAACTTTTAACAGCAGTTGTCTTTCTGTCGCAAAATTCTATTTTCTGCAATGGCCTCTCTGCTTCAAAAGTCTTTTCTTGCAAACGTCTATTTTCTGCAATCGCCTCTCTGCTACAAACGTCTTTTAACTGCGAACGATTGTTGTTGTTTTTTTTTTCCGCTACAAACGTCCATTTTCTGCAAGCGTCTATTTGCTGTAAGCGTGTTTTTGCTGTCAACGTCCTTTTCGTGCAAAATATCATAAATTACGGCGAATGCATCCTTTACGAGGAAGTTTCGGACAGCCGTCGATAAATAAACAGTAACACGTAGTTTATTGCTATCTTTCTCGACAAGGAAAGCCATTCTAGAATTTTCTTTTACGTTTTATCCAAACATGTGCTCTGGAGCCGTAAGGTGCAGAATCTTAGACCAAGCATACAGAAAGACTGACATAGTTTATGGTTGTCTACATCGACCAAGCACACAGAAAGATTGACATAGTTTATGGTTGTCTACTTCGACAAAGGAAACATTCTGAACTTTGGTTTTTATGTTTTATCCATGTGTTGATCGGTGACTTTGAATCTTACATGAAGGACATTCTAAAAAATGGTAAACGCGTAGGGCTGAACGTCTTTTGTCCACCACGGAGGTGATTTCAAAGACGGGACACCTACACAAAAAAAAAGTCTGAACAAATATTGACCCCAGCTGGACTCAAACCGGAGATTTTTCGAACTATAGGCGAACGTTCGACCGCCTTGAGATACTCAGCTCCCCAAGGACATTCTGATTTTGTATTTTGATTTTGCATTCTGACGCGTGTGTGTTGGGCTCAGTTACATGAGTGAGCTTAGTCCTGCCCCATCTACTCAGCAAGGTGCTTCGCTATACATAAGTGAGGTTAGTCCTCCGCCAGCCTCTGGGCAAGGGGTTCCCCTATAGCGGAGCACCTTGCTTAGTGGCTGGCGCAGGTCTAAGCTCACTCATGCAACTGGCCTCTCATGTCCCCAAAGCCGTGAGGTCCAAACTCGCAGACCAGCACGTAGGTTGTGTTTGATCCATAACGAAAGGACATAAAGTTGCACGGGGACGACGTGAAATTGATTTTCTTCAGCTCGTTGTTTCTCGTGCGTCAAACCAAAAGCAGAACAACAATGCCCGTATGTATACTGACGAGCAAAAGAAATGCGACATTTTGGGGCAAAAAAGTGTTCCTCCGATGGTTCGAAAATGTCGCATTTGATTTGCTCGTCAGAATACATACGTGTACGTGACAGTCTTCCGGAGGTGCAAAGATTCAATTAACTTGAATTAAACCCTTTGTTCATCTGGTCGCCTTTTTGTTCTCAGACTGCAGGAGTGATGCTGTGAACCAGGGTTTTCCCAGCAAGCAAAAGTCCTCGGGCCCACGACGACCTCAGTGGGCCCGCGCACGGCAGTGTGCGTGCCAACTGCGGCCATCGTGGGCCCGAAGACGTTTCGCTACTGAGTTTTTCCCGGAGGCCCGTAGAGGCCCATTACTTTTGCCCCGGAGGCCCGTAGAGGCCCATTACTTTTGGGAAGAAAGCCATTTGAGCGATTGAACGATTTGTTTTTCGTAATTGAAGATTGACTTGGGTGCTATAATTATACTGTGAGTAGAATGAGTATTTATACATCTAGTTGCACGCAGTCACACGCAGTTGGGTCGGATGGGAGGGGTGGGTGGTGGGTGGGGCTGAGTATATGGTTGGGTGGGTTGTTGGGTCGGGGCGCTGGATGGTGGGGGAGCAAGCGACAGGCCATCCTTCTAACAATCTAAATCATGATCTTTTCTTCTCTACAAATATTGTGTTTTTCAAATAACAAATAGAAATAATATTTCCTTTTCTAAAACATATTTCTCTCCCCCCCCCCATCCCCCTACCGCCCCCCCCCACCCCACCCCCCCCCACCCCCCTCCAAAAAGAAAAGTGTTCCTCCGAAACTGTTTGTTGGAGGGGGTGGTGGTGAGGGTGGGGGGGGGGGGGGGGGCAGCGGGCAGCGGGCACTCTTATTTTTCAAGAAGGGGTGGGGCTGAGGGAAGGGCCCAAAGTTGCTCGCCCCCGGTTTCTACTTTACTGATTATAGTGTTTACTGAGTGTGTTGTATGGTCATCAACATTCTCACGTAACCCTTATTTGCGTGCTCCGGCTAGAAATGGTTAAAGGTTTAGCTATGTAGGTGACATTGACAGAAACAGGGTCCGCACGTGGCCTATACCCCGAGGAACTTGCTACAGCACGCGCAAACAACCATTACATTAGTGATGCCGGAGACCCCCGCAGTACCACCAGGCACTATAATAGCATGTGGCACCGCCAGTTAGTGGCCCCAGTCTCTTTTTGACATTCATGTGTTTGGCGCAAATATTCACAGTCCAGAGCAAAAGGTGACTGCCAAGCGTGTGAAACGCAAAGTGCTGAGCCAACACAGAAAGAATTACGATTCTATACAGACGAGCAATAGGTGGCTGCCAAGCGTGTGAAACACAAAGTGCTGAGCCAACACAGAAAGAATCACGATTCTATACAGACGAGCAAAAGGTGGCTGCCAAGCGTGTGAAACACAAAGTGCTGAGCCAACACAGAAAGAATTACGATTCTATACAGACGAGCAATAGGTGGCTGCCAAGCGTGTGAAACACAAAGTGCTGAGCCAACACAGAAAGAATTACGATTCTATACAGACGAGCAATAGGTGGCTGCCAAGCGTGTGAAACACAAAGTGCTGAGCCAACACAGAAAGAATCACGATTCTATACAGACGAGCAATAGGTGGCTGCCAAGCGTGTGAAACACAAAGTGCTGAGCCAACACAGAAAGAATTACGATTCTATACAGACGAGCAATAGGTGGCTGCCGAGCGTGTGAAATACAACTTGAAGTGCTGAGCCAACACAGAAAGAATTACGATTCTATACAGACGAGCAATAGGTGGCTGCCAAGCGTGTGAAACACAAAGTGCTGAGCCAACACAGAAAGAATCACGATTCTATACAGACGAGCAATAGGTGGCTGCCAAGCGTGTGAAACACAAAGTGCTGAGCCAACACAGAAAGAATTACGATTCTATACAGACGAGCAATAGGTGGCTGCCAAGCGTGTGAAACACAAAGTGCTGAGCCAACACAGAAAGAATCACGATTCTATACAGACGAGCAATAGGTGGCTGCCAAGCGTGTGAAACACAAAGTGCTGAGCCAACACAGAAAGAATTACGATTCTATACAGACGAGCAATAGGTGGCTGCCAAGCGTGTGAAACACAACTTGAAGTGCTGAGCCAACACAGAAAGAATTACGATTCTATACAGACGAGCAATAGGTGGCTGCCAAGCGTGTGAAACACAAAGTGCTGAGCCAACACAGAAAGAATCACGATTCTATACAGACGAGCAAAAGAAATGCGACATTTTCTGAGTGCTCGGAAACACTAAAGTGTTTAAAGAGTAAAAAATGTAGCATTTCTTTTGCTCGTCAGTATAATATCAACTTCACTACCGAGAAAAAGTGAACACCATCAACTGCCGCAAGAGGCATAGATCCTCATGAGCCCCCGAAGGTGCGGGGGCTCATGCGGCTCTTTGCCTCTTGCTGACTCGGCTTTGTATGGTTTATATTCCTTGTACGGCTCGGGCTCTGTGGCGTTGAATTAACAACCCTCTTAGCCCCAGGACCCTGCAGCAGGAGATGGATTGATCATGATAATTCAAGGGTAGTGCCAGATGAGCTAATCTGGCACGACACTTGGATTATCATGGTCCACCCATCTTCTGCGACTGGCACATACTCATTAACTCATTCTACCCCAAGACCGAAATCCGCAAATGTTGTCGTCGTCCTCCGAAGACTGCAGTGCAGTGCAGGACTCGGATCGAGCATGATAGTTCAAGGGTAATGCCAGAATAGCTTGGCGCCCATAGGGCGCCAAGCTATTCTGGCATCACCCTTGAACTATCATGGTCGATCCATATCTTACTGTGTGGTGTGTCTGGGGTAGAATGAGCTAGGTGGCACCTCACTGGTAAATGCGGCGTTAGGATTAAATAGGTTAAAGTCACGTGCCGACGGCTGCATGCGCAATAGGGTATTACTGTTGATGCGGTTGGTTTGACTTCGCCGATCGAAGCCGGCATTGCTCGCTGTTTCTTGCGATACATAATTGATCGTAAGACTACTGCGAGCGACAGCGTAATGCTGCGTCTGAAATTGACAACAGAACTGAGCAGTATAAAAAATAATAATAATAATTTTTTTTTTAAGTTCCTTGCCCGTTTCCCATAATATGGCCCTCGGTTTGTGTGTTTGTGTGAGATAAAATACATGGTATTTATATGGCGCATTTCTCATATTTATAATATAACTCAATGCGCAGGTGAAAACCACACACACACACACACACACACACACACACACACACACACACACACACACACACACACACACACACACACACACACACACACACACACACACATGTACATAAATCTATAGCCTGTCATGTGTTGCGTTTAATGCAGGCAGCTGAGGATATTGTGTTTCTAAAGATCGGTAAGTCTGTTGTGAATTCTGCATCTGATGTTCTGGCAGCATTTGTGTATGTGGCTCCAGAGCGTTCTGTTGTATATGGTGAAGATAACGTTGATGGTTTTGAAGTGTTAGAAAACTACATGTCTCAAGTGTTACGTGCTCACCCTGAGCTGCCTTGGCTATTATGTGGCGATTTTAACGCCCGCACTGCCGGTCTGTCTGATACTGATTTTATTGATGACAATACACACGTGCAGCCTTTAATGGAATTAACAGATCTGCTAGAGGATGTACCACAAAGCCCACGGAGGTCAAAAGATATTGGCATAAACAGTTTTGGTCGGAAACTGATAGAACTATGTCAAGAGTACTGTTTGTTTATTGTCAATGGCAGAACGAAAGGTGACAGTGAGGGAGAAATTACGTGCGTGGCCAACAGAGGCAAAAGTGTGGTGGACTACTGTATTTGCTCTAAATCCGTGTTTGACCTAGTGACCGATATGTTTGTTGCAGACAGGTGTGAGTCAGACCATTTCCCCATTAACCACGTTTACTTCTATTCAGTCTGTTTATTCATGTGATGATGATGATTTAAATGATGATATAATACTAGAGGAAGGGGTTAAATTTGTTTGGAAAGAAAACTATGCTGAATCCTTTTGTGCATACATTGAAGATAATCAGGACTGAGACTCAGTTTCAACACTTTTCGTCAGCGCTTGACTCGAGTGTAGAAGAAGGGTCGGCCTGTTTTGTAGCATTCATTCAGAAGGCAGCTGTCAAAATGAGGTCAGGTAAGAAGGTAGGTGAATCCCGTGCACAGCCGCCGTGGTGGGACTCGGACTGCGAGTTAGTAAAACAAAACAAGTACATACAGTTGAAGCAGTTCAGACACACAAACACACATGACGACTTAGGGAAGTATCTTGACATGAAGAAAGAATTTAAGAAGTTGTGTAAAACAAAACAAGTAGAGTACAACGCACGGGTTTTGAATGAGCTCAACGATGCATGTAATGATGCAAACTCAAGAACATTTTGGCAAAAAATAAAGTCTCTGACTGGCGTTAAAAAGTTGTGTTCTGATGTCATTTCACCACGCGTGTGGTATGATTATTTTCGTAATTTGCTAAATGTGGATCAGAATGTTGATGATTCAGGTTTCAGCAGACAGGCCGAGGGTGTTTTGAATGACCATATATCTGATGATTGTGATGGTTGTCATAATGCAAAATATGACGAGGAAATCACACAGGATGAAATTCGCAGTGCTATTAACAGCATGAAGCAAGGGAAAGCATCAGGCCCTGATGGCTTGCCCACTGACCTTTTTCATCATGCAGGTGAGATCCTTGTGAAATTTTTGCATCCTTTGTTCAATCGTGTGTTTCAAAGTGCGGAATACCCTGAAAGCTGGACCATGGCTGTGATATTTCCACTACACAAAAAGGGTAACCCTAGAAATGTTGACAACTACAGAGGAATTTCTCTTCTGAACGTTATCAGTAAGTTGTACAGTTTTGTCATTAACAACAGGTTGGTGCGTTTTTGTGAAGAGAATGATTGTATTCCTGAGGCTCAAGCTGGCTTCCGTAAAGGGTACAGTACTATAGACAACATTTTTTGCTTACAGGCACTAGTGCAAAAGTATCTTAGCAAGCAGGGTGGCCGTTTTTACACCATGTACGTAGATTTTTCTAAAGCTTACGACAGTGTGCACAGGACAAAACTGTTGTATCTCTTGTTACGTAAAGGAGTTCATGGAAAGTTGCTTCAGACACTTGAGAGTATGTACAAACATGTAAAAGCTGCTGTAAGGGTTGGAACCAAAGTTACCGACTACTTTGATTGCATGTCAGGGGTGCGACAAGGTTGTGTGTTGAGCCCACTGCTGTTTTCTATCTTTCTTTCAGAATTTGAGACAGAAATATCATCGTGCGGTGCACGTGGCATTGATATTTTTGCAGACCCACTGGGTATTTTCCTTCTTATGTATGCTGATGATATAGCCATTGTCTCTGACTCTGTAGCAGATCTCCAAAAGAAAATTAATTGTTTAGAAAAATACTGTAAAAAATGGGGTCTCACTGTGAACATGGACAAGACAAAAGTGGTGGTCTTCAAAAATGGAGGTTTTGTGAAAAATTGTGAAAAATGGTTTTATGCTGACAAGCAGATTCAAGTCGAGTCCAGTTATACTTACCTTGGTGTGATATTTTCCTCTACTCTGAACTGGGCTAGATGTGTAGAAAACTTAGCTGGAAAAGCCATGAGAGCAGTTGCAGGTATCAAAAGACTATACTTTAAATTACAAAACTTGCCAGCTGACACTGTTTTTCACATTTTTGATGTCAAGATTAAACCCATTGTGCTATACGGGTCAGAGGTTTGGGGTTTCCAGAGACATGATGTAATTGAGCAGGTTCATATAAAGGTTTGTAAAATGGTCCTTGGTATTGGAAGAGATGTAAAAAACAATATTGCGCTGGGTGAGTGTGGAAGATTCCCTATGTATATTGATGCCTATGTTCGAATGGTGAAGTACTGGTGCAGACTTCTTACCATGTCAGAAAACAGATACCCAAGACAGTGTTACACGATGTTATGTATGCATGATGCTTCAGGTAGATCGAACTGGGCTACGCAAATAAAGACTCTATTGTGTATGCACGGGTTTGGGTATGTATGGGAAATGCAGTCAGTTGGAAACACTCCTCTGTTCATTCAGATATTCAAAGATCGGCTGATGGATTGTTTCCGACAGGACTGGCATGCATCCCTTTCCTCAAACACAGAATACTGCCATTACCACCCAGAAATACTTAGAGCCAGTTACATAAGGCAGCTGAACTCTTGTGAACTCAGGCGGGCAATATGTTTACTTAGATGTAACCGTTTACCTTTAAACGGAGTATCCAGATTTGGAAAACCCATCACTAATCCAGAATGTAATTCATGTGATTGGCATAAGGCTGAAGATTTGTGTCATTTTCTGTTCGAGTGTCCAAAATATTCCCCTTTACGTAAAAAGTACATTCCACTGTTTTACTACAGATTCCCATCCGATCTTAAAGTTCAGCTGTTGTGTGGAAACCTACATGATAAACTGGTTTTTAAAGTTGCTATGTATATTTCAGGTTGCCTTAAATTAAGGAATTAGAGGGATTTGCTTTGAACTTTTCTTGTTTTTTTTTGTTGTTGTTTATTTATGTGCGCTGATGTAATGCTATATGAGTGTGTTTTACAACCACCTTCCTGTATTTTCTGGTTGTAAATTGTTTTTTTGTGTTCATATGGGCCAGATGGCCTGCAAAAACTGAAATAAATTTATTATTATTATTATTATTATTATTATTATTATTATTATTACACACACACACACACACAAACACAGTCTGCAGGGGGGGGGGGGGGGTGTACAGAAATCCGTGGAGATCACACGAAAGTCTGGGAGAAAAGGTGAGTTTTTAACTTTGCTTTGAACTGCGTAAGGGGGGGAGGCATTTCTCAGCTCAGTCGGTAAGGAATTCCAAATTAAAGGAGCAGTACATCTGAAAGAGCGTTCACCGGCAGATTTGAGATGGTACTTTGGAACTTTGAGAAGATTCTCTCCCGATGAACGCAGTGAGCGAGAGGGCTGGTAAGTGATCAGACTGTGAGATGTGAAAACCAATATCTTGTGCAGAGCATTGAAAGCTTTAGCTGCACGCACTGACTTAACTCTTTTAACGCCAGCGGGCGCATTTCCCGAATTTTGGAAGTGCTACTTAACGACTATGTACCACTTGCAGGAGGTGGATCGACCATGATAATTCAAGGGTAGTGCCAAGCTAATCTGGCACTACCCTTGAATTACCATGGTCAATCAATCTCGTGCTGTAGAGCGTTGGCGCCGAAAGGGTTAATTACTATCTTGTGGTGTTTTTTTTCCGAATTGAGGGTAGTCTGTGATAGGTATGTGGTCAGTCATCTCTTAAAAAAAATTAAAATAGTGTAACGCAGCATAACTGTCTGTCCGAAACAGTTTTTTTTTCTTTCCAAACAGCCGAGATGTGTTAACCCTCTGGCTGTCCGGGTAGCGGGTTTTTTTTTTGTGTGCAGGAATCATCGCGACAAAACCCGCTACCGACAGCCAAAAAGGTTACAGCCATCAAACTGTCTCCCCCACCCGGGTTTGCCCTGGGGGACTTGGGTGGGGTTAGGTATTTTTTAGTTCCCAGTGTCACCCTGGTCAGCCCCACAGGGTGGGTTTTTCTCTCTATTCTGGGGCATGTGTTTCTGTCTACCCTTTGTCCATTCACCTGTATTTGCCTTTTTAAAACTCTCCCTACTGTCTGCACTGCCTGTAGCTCTTGATATTGGATGTGTGTTGTTAAATGGTCTTAGCTTTATTTAGGCCCCATGTCGTAGGTTTATTTAACGTATTGGACCGGCTGGCGACATACATTCAATTTTCTTGGTTTTTTTTTTTTTTTTTTTTTTTTTTTTTTTTCACAAGCAGTGCAGGCACGTCCTGAGAAAGCCTTGTTGCTGTCGGGAAGTTATGCAATGTACAATCAATCAATCAATCAAACTGTCGCTCTAACCCCTTAACTGCTACTCGCGATACCGTTCGACGGACAAAGAGGCGCCGTTACGCGTCATATCTGTCGAATCGTATCGTCAGTAGAAGTCAAGACCAAGGGGTTAATGATAATATTAACCCATTCATCCCTGACGCACTACAGCAGGAGATGGGTCGATCATGATAATTCAAGGGTAGTGACAGATTAGCTTGGCGCCTTTCGGCGCCAAGCTAATCTGGCACTGCCCTTGAAGTATCATGATCGATTCATCTCCTGCAACTGGTGCATAGTCATTAGATGACGCCGCCTCCAAAATTTGGGAAATACGGCCGTCGGGCTGATTGAGTCAATAAAGAAATTTGCATGAACCTAAGCGACTTAAAGGATTATTTTCAATAAACGAAAGACATTTTGTTCGCGGCATCAATGGCCGCGTTCATTAATTTGCCGAGCCGCCCATACGCACAAAATACAAAGACTGCGTCCAGTTCGGTATTTTAGAAAACACACACACACGCGCCCACACACACGCGCCCACACACACACGCACACACACACACACACACACACACACACACACACACACACACACACACACACACACGCACGCACGCACGCACACACACACGCACACACATACACACGCACGCACGCACACACACACACACACACACGCACACACACTTCCTAGCCCTTGGTCCAGTCAGTGTGATGGGATGTGACTTGTGACCTGACGGGCTTGGTTAGTTCGGGTTTAACGTCCACAGCACCGAGGTGATCATGGAAGGCCCTGATGGGCGGGTCATGGGGGACAGGGAAATCTATTGCCTATGGAGTACGACCTGAACACTGATCAACTCAGGCGCACTCCAACTGTGCCACTTTGATTTACCAGGACCTTTCAACGGACATACTATTGAACAAATCCGTTTTTTTCCCCTGGATTTACGGGCTTGGTGTGGTGTGGCCTATGATTTTAAACCTCACGACTACAGCTGTAAGGTGCAAAGTCACAGACCAGTATACCAATATGTTTGTAACTACCACCGCTGTTCTTCCTTTCCGGTGCGTCACGCGATGGCTTCATCAACCGATTCACTTCCAGCACCAAAAGGGAGATAGAGTGGCCATATAGCGCCATGGTCATGCATTTAGGAATGTAGTGCTAATGCGTTTAATTCAAAGGTAGTGCTTGGTCGCCTTGGCGCCTTTGGCGCCAAGCCGACCAAGCACTACCTTTGAATTATCACGGCCGATTAATTTGTTTATATCTATTATTTATTTATTTATTTATTTATTTATTTATTTATTTATTTATTTTTGGTTGCGAGTTGCGTCGCCTCTTATTAGACAGTTTTAGGTTGAGTCAATTAGCCAGTTTGCTCTCGATTAAAATGGTAAGTAGCGAACCCTTCACCGGAGTCTCCAAGCTATTATCATAATGAGAATTCTGCCGAGACATGGCAATTATTGCGTCATGCCTGTAGATCTTATTCACGATGCAAGTTCCTGGCTTCCCGGTGCGACGAGGGAAATATTGGATAAAAACAGTAACAAGGGATTGTCTGTGGTTGCTTCCGTGATTCGTGATTTGAGATAACTCTCCCCCTCACCCGCCCCCCCCCCCCCCACCTCACCTCAACCCCCACCCCAAACCCCTCCACCAAACAAACGTAATAACTCTTTGCTTTTTTAGTTGGTTGGTTGGTTATATGATTGGTTGGTTGGTTATATGATTGTTGGTTTGTTGGTTGGTTGGTTATATGATTGGTTGGCGGGTTATATGATTGGTTGATTGGTTGGTTGTTTGGTTATATGATTGGTTGGTTGGTTATATGATTGGTTGGTTGGTTGGTTGGTTGGTTGGTTATATGATTGGTTGGTTGGTTGTTTATATGATTGGTTGGTTGGTTGGTTATATGATTGGTTGGTTGGTTGGTTATATGATTGGTTGGTTGGTTAGTTATATCATTGGTTGGTTGGTTGGTTACATGATTGGTTGGTTGATTTGTTATATGATTAGTTGGTTGATTGGTTAAGTGTGACTGACACATTAATCCATGTAGCCCCGACGAACTACAGCGGGAGATGGGTCGACCATGATAATTCAAGGGCAGTGCCACATTAGCTTGGCGCCTGATGGCGCCAAGCTAATCTGGCACTACCCTTGAATCATGATGGTCAATCCACTTACTGCAACTTATACATAGTCGCCAATCCACTTCCTGCAACTTATACATAGTCGCCAGGTGACACTTACAAGCTACCATTGCGATGTTCAGTGATAATGTGTGACGGACAGGTGTGCCCTGTGGTTGTGACTGTGACTGCAAAAGAATGCAAGTCCATGTTTATGAAAAGTGCGATTTTCACGATAATACAATGAAAACTTCGCTTTTCACACACGTCGACTTACTGTCTTTTGCCTTCACAGAGCAGAGAAACAGTTGACTTGAAAATGTACTTATTTTTCATTGTTTACAGTGCATGCGCACCCCAGCTGTAATCACCATGACGACGTGTGACGTGCAGGCGTACCGAAGCGCTCTCTCGGCGCTGGCTATGCAGCATCTAATGTTGACGGCCGCCATGGTGGTGCTGTTTGTCTGTACCAAGGCCTACGTCAACCAACTTCGTCGTCAAAACGCTAGGTAAATGATGACATTATAACCACAAACACCGTGTCCGTTGATTCGTTCGTTCGTTTGTCCAATCGTTCGTGTGATTGCGTTTAATTGTTTGTTTGTTTCTTTCTTTCTTTCTTTCTTTCTTTCTTTCTTTCTTTCCTTCTTTCTCTCTTTCTGTCTTTTGTGGGGGGGGGGGGGGGGGTTTGGGGGGAGGGGGGTTGGGGAGAGGGGGGGGTTGGGGAGGGGGGGGGAGGGGGGTTGGGGAGAGGGGGGGGGGAGGATGGGGTCTGTAGGGTGAAGTAGGCCCACTTTAGATAATTTTGTTTTCACATCACACGAAATAAGTCCCTATGCGAAATGGCTGGGATTTTGAAACGCTTTAAAAAATATTTTCTGTGGCATTGAACATGTAAACAATTGACAGTTTAATACATAGAAGTGTTGCTGAAATGTGTCAGGGTTAAAAACCCTTTCTGCACTGATAACTTTTACACCACGACGGATTAAAGACTATTATTATTATTATTATTATTATTATTATTATTATTATTATTATTATTATTATTATATTTTTCCCCTCAGGTGTACAGTGGTCATCATTGGCGCGGGTCCAGTCGGTCTGACGTCATTGATGATTGCGTCACGCAGTCCGCACGTGGAGCGCGTGGTGTTATACGAGGAGGAAACACGTCACAATATCGTCAACAGAGATCACCAGATCGCGCTGGACAGAAAGACAGTGGAGTTTCTGAAGGGTCTGGAGGTGGACTTTGATAACATGGAAGGGTGTATGGAGAAGAGTATATTCTACACCCGTATAGGCATCTTTCTAGAACACTTGCTCAACATGCTGCCCAAGATTTCCATACCGGTGGATTTAAAACTAGCCACGAAGGTAGGTGGAGTGCGACTGTGTGAGTGTGTAATCCAGACATAGAAAATGACACACTGGCTGTCCCCCTCGATTGCTGCGCTGAGCGCAGCAATCGTGGGAGACAGCCAGTGTGAAACATTGAATGCCAGACGTGCTCATACGTCCCCTTCCCATGTCCCCGCCTTCCCTCTCGCTCCAATGGAACACCCACACCCTGCCCTGCTCCTACCAATACCCACTCTATAAACAAACAAAGTTATGGACATTACAACACATAGATGCAACCCCACCTCACACTCTCACAACAACACACACACACACACAACACACACATCACACAACACACACAACACACACACAACACACACCAACCCACCCACCCACCCAACAACCCACAAACAACCTCACCCAACACCTCTCTACACCCAAAAAACCACCTTTTCCAAACTATAAACAATAAAATACTATACAATATAATATAATACAATACAATACAATATTAATACAATACAATACAATAAAATATACAACACACATAAATTAACTACACTACCCTACAACCCCCTCAAAACCACCCCTCCCCCCCCCCCAAAAATCCCATACATAACCCCAAAAACACTTTTCCCCAAACTTACTACAATACAATACAATACATTATAATTTTTTACATTAAAATATATTACAATATTAATATAATTATAATACAATATAATATAATACAATATAATAACAATAAAATATAATATAATTTAATAAAATTATAAATACAATTTATTATAATTCAATATTAAATTTAATTTAATACAATAAAATACAAATAAAAAATACAAACAAACTAAACCTTAACTACACTACACTAAAACACACATAAAAACCTCCATCACCCCCAATACACTTCAACCACCTCCATACCTCCCAATTTCACAAACATTTACATACACCACCTTACTTAAAAATCCCTCATCCTATGAACCTCCAACCACTCCACACCAACTCCCATCACACCATATCCTTTTTACATAACCATAATTATTACAGTTCAAATCCCCCTTATACTCAACCACATACCATCCCAACTATAATTCCCCCTACCATAAACCTCTCAACAACTTCCATAAAACTTAAAACTACTTCAATATTACAACACATCCCTAACAACCCCCCCCCTCACTCCTCCTACCTCCCAAAAATTACATATTGATCTTCACCATCAAACCAATACTACCCCCACTAAACCCTCCCCCCAACCCATCCATTTTAATCCCACTATTTAATCCCCTTCATTTAATATACCCCTCTAACTCCAATTCCCCCCCCCCCCCCTCTTCCCACCATCCACCCCCCCACCCCACAACCCTACTCTCATTACATACTCATCACTTTCCTTCCCCTACAACATCCCTACTTACCACAATTTCATTTACTACTCCTATCCCCTTTTCAACCCCCCCCTAATCCCCCCTCCATTCCTCATCCCTAATTCACTCACCATCCCCAACCCTTTCCTATCCCTCAACTCAATTCTCCATACTTCTCCCCTCACCACATTCCCATCCCAATCCAACACCATTACTCACCCACACCATCCCCATTATCCACTACCAACTCATCCTCCACCCCCAAATTTCCCACCTTCTATTTACATCCAATTTAAACACCTTCTTTTCCCCCCTCTCAATTTCATAAATACTTTCAAAACCCACCCATAAAAAACCTCTCCACCACTATCTAAATTCCCCTCCAATATCAACTACACCCCTACACAACCAAACCTATCAATTCCATTTTTTCAAATATTACACTCCACCTTCCTCACCCCACCCTCCCAAACCAATACTCTACAAATCCAACCAATAATATAAACCAATTTCAATTAAAAAATTTATCTATTATATTTCCCCCCTTTAACTCCCCTACTCCTCACATACTAACATACCAACTTCTCTCACATCACCACAATCCCAACTATATCTTTCTACTCTTTCCTCTATTTTCCCTTACCAACATCAACTTTTATCCAATCATAACAATTCAAACTATACATATCTACACAAACATTACATTCCCCAACAATACATCACTATCACTCCCCAACCCCTAATAAACAATAAAACATATTCCCTACAAAAAACCCTCATAACAATGATTTAACGACAAAATAGTTTTTTTTTTTATATACCAGTGGCGTTTGTATGTTTGTTTGCTTGCTTGATTATTTTGCTTGCTAGTTTTGTTAGTTTGTTAGTTGTTACACAAAATTAATTTAAATCATGGAACATTTCTAGTTTGTACTTGTTGTTCGTTTTCATTAACAATTTCATTCCTTCATTTCTTTCTTTCTTTCTTCTTCGCTTGTTCAGTTGTTCAGGTCTTCTTTTCTTGCTCTTGTTCTTGTTGGATCTGTTTATTCAGACCATGAGTAATTATTTGTCACTTCTGTGAGATAGAATGAGGGAGAAGAAATGAGCTTTGTGTATTTTCTTTGAACTATTTCTAGTGTCTTCACAATGCGCAAAAGGCCATCGGGCCGACGTCCGCCCCTGTGGCCTTTGCGCACTGGTTTGCAGCTGATGTCAAAACCGACCCCAGACAAAAGAACGGGTTTCTTAGAAGTTCCATCTTTTCCCCCGCAGCAGACTGGTCACACGAGAACGCTGTCTCGCTGCACGCATGCAAAATTTAAAAAAAAAAAAAAAAAAAAAAAGTGAAAGAAATTGTTAACTCATTCGACACGTGCCGCCTCCAGATACGCGGCTTATGCCGCGTATCCGGAGGCAGCACGTCTCGAATGAGTTAAAAGAGCGAGCAGCTGCTGTATAACCTGTTCAGTGCGGAGAACATGTGAACGCCACTCAACTGCAAGAGGTATAGATCCCCACGCGCCCCCCGCAGTCGCGAAGGGCTCATGGGAATCTATGACGACATAGCTGCAGCACTTCCTGTTGTGGAAGGACCTTTCAGGATTATCAGAAGAAAACCCGAAGTAAGCAGAAGGCGTGTGCAAGCTATACTGACACAGCCCCACCGTCAAAACCGGCATGTCGTGAAACAGGGATCACGCGACTTTAAACGCACGAGAGGTGGTGATTTACGAGCCGAGACTGGCTTTTGACACACACGTTCTGGCTCCGAGGCTCGGTAGAGCCTCGGAGCCAGAATTTGTGTGTCAAAAACAAGTCTCGGCTCTTAAACCAGTATCGTCAGTATCGGTATATTCAATAGCAGGGGGGGGGGGGGGGGGGCGGGGGGGATGAGGGGGGAGGATCATGAGGATCCATTCCTCCTGGAGATGTCTGGCGTGTTGTCTATGCTTGTGGTAGATGCTGGCTGTCTGCCGTGACGGCTTTCCTTTCGTTCCTTGGTAGTAGTCGTTCGTTTCAAACGAAACCTCACTAATGTTAAAAAAAAAAAAATGTCAATGAACAGGACGTCAATGGGATGCGGGAAATTTAAAAAAAAAGAGTTGGGATGGCATTGAGAAAATTTGACAAGATGACGTGCGAATGAAAATGTCACGTTTCTCTGCTGTTTTGCGTGGCTTCATCTGACCTGAAGATTTTTTTTTTATGGACCGACTTACGCTGAAAAGTCGCACAATGCACGAGCTAAAAATATGACAGTTGTCTTTTCATCTTTGGTCAGATTTGCCTTTTGAACTAGTGGGGTGGGGGGGGGGGGGGAGGGAAGGTAAAGAGTGAATTGAAATGGCGCGAGGCAATGAAAAGACAAATGGAAGTGCCACATTTTGTTTTTCTGCTGTTGAGTGCAGGTAGTTGGTTGCCCCCCTTTTGCACCCACGTTGACCAGCGTCGAGAATTGAGATCACTGACACCATCACATATTTTCATTTTGATGACTTTTATATCTGTCTCAGATACATGCGGGTGAGAGTCAGTCTAACAAGAGACATAGAGCCGCATGAGCCCCCGCAACTGCGGGGGTCGTGAGGCTCTATGCCTCTTGCACGAGGGCGTTGCTTGTCGTGTTCTGGCCGCGAAGGGGTTACCCCATTCAGCCCTGACGCACTACAGCAGGAGATGGGTCGACCATGATAATTCAAGGGTAGTGCCAGATTAGCTTGGCGCCTGTCGGCGCCAAGCTAATCTGGCACTACCCTTGAATTATCATGGTCGATCCATCTCCTGCAGCAGGTGCATAGCCTCCAAAATTTGGGAAGCACGTGCGTCGGGCTGAATGAGTTAATAGTTTGTCTGGATTGGTGGAGCCCTACACGGTGCTGTGGCTAAAAATATGTCTGTGGTCTTTTCATCTTTTGTGGGACTTGCGTTGTACATGCCGGTATGTCTTGAAATAATCAGGAAATGCCATAGAGAGTCTGATTGATTGGTCTGCCCTTTGTGGCACGAAGAAAATGGCATGCACGCGATAGGCGTGTGTCTGCGACGGTGGGTGGATAGGTGGGAGAGGGATGAGGGGGGGGAGGAATGAGAGAGAGAGAGGTGATTCAAGAAATCAATGAACTTTTATTGCACAGTGGTTGATGCATTTTCATAGACAGTCATTGTTCAAATTTGCCGTTTCTTACTCATGACCTTTTGAACTGTGAGCTGTAACGAGAATAGCCCTTTTGGGAAATAAATATCGTGAGTCTTGAATCTCGAACAACAACTACCAAAACATTCAACAAGAAATATATGCACGCAAAACTAAAAACGTGTGTACATCTATAAATAAACATTAAAGTATCAAACATTTAACAACTGACAGACAGATTGACATACAGACAAGCAGACGGGCAGACAAACAGAGACAGACAGAGACTGACAGAGACGGACAGATAAATTAAATGTGTACCTGTGTCATTGGGAGGGGAGAGGGAGGAGGGTGTCAGTAAACGCGCTTGTGGGAGGTTCCATTTTTCGGAGGGGAGTAGGGATGGAAGGGTGTCCAGACTGATGATGTAATAGAACGGTTATTATAGATGCCAGAAGAACATGTCTTGAGTAGTCACCTTTTTTGCGAGAAAAGGTGCTCTTAAGACTGAAACAAGTGCTCTCTCAAGAGAGGTCTTGAAGGACATAAAGTGTCACCTGTCTTGAAAGACCATCATTTAGGTGGCTACAGCCAGTCACAGCTACAGCCACAGTCACAGCTACAGCCACAGTCACAGCTACAGCCAGTCACAGCTACAGCCACAGTCACAGCTACAGCCACAGTTACAGCCACAGTCACAGCTACAGCCACAGTCACAGCTACAGCTACAGCCAGTCACAGCTACAGCCACAGTCACAGCTACAGCTACAGCCACAGTCACAGCTACAGCTACAGCCACAGCCACAGTTACAGCCACAGTCACAGCTACAGTCACAGTCACAGCTACAGTCACAGCTACAGCCACAGTCACAGCTACAGCCAGTCACAGCTACAGCCAGAGTCACAGCTACAGCCAGTCACAGCTACAGCTACAGCCACAGTCACAGCTACAGCTACAGCCACAGCTACAGCCAGTCACAGCTACAGCCACAGTCACATCTACAGCCACAGTCACAGCTACAGCCAGTCACAGCTACAGCCACAGCTACAGCCAGTCACAGCTACAGCCAGTCACAGCTACAGCCACAGTCACAGCTACAGCTATAGCTACAGTCACAGCTACAGCCACAGTCACAGCTACAGCCACCTAAAAATGATGGTCTTTCATGACAGGTGATCGCTCATGCTTGTGTTCGCTCAAACAGGCTCTGCTGAATTGCAGTTAAGTTAATCCAAATGTCTGTCACCACTCACCATGTCGGTCTAGTTCTGCTTCGTTACCTTTCTCTCCGGGAACTTATTCTCCCAAGAAGCTAAGGTCCTCGGGCTGACGTTAGCCACTGCGGCCGACGTCGGCCCGCGGGTCTTCTGTTTACTGGACTCTTTCTTCCCCCCCCCCCCCCCCACCCTCCCCCTTAATTCACCCCAACTAAACTGCTTTCGAAGCGGCTGTATGAAGAGGAGGCTGCCCGTGAAAGCAAAAAGCATTAAATCCATGTTTGTGAAGAGCAGGATTTTCATTTTAATTCAATCAAATCTCGCTTTTCCCAAAAATTGGACTTACTTTCTTTTACCTTCACGTAGCAGGAGAAGCTGCATCCCCTCCTCCCCCTGACGCCCCACCCCAATTCCCTGCCCATCTACGATCCGCCCCTGGAATCTCTCTGACTGACAGAAGTGCACTCAATGAGATGGAAAAAGGACAGATTGTTCCGGAAGAAGAATCCTAATTCTTGCCCCTGGCAGCAGCTCTTCAGAGAGAGAGAGAGAGAGAGAGAGAGAGAACGTATAACGTGCCGAGCTCTTTGAAACATGGCGGATGACCTGATTTGACAAGCAGAACTTTTCTCAAATTAGAGACAGGCTCAGCAGGCCATTTGCAAGACGACGTGCTGGGTTCTCGTCGGTAGCATTGTGCTGATCGGTAAAAAAAAGTTCTGCTTTTAGACTGAAAGTCTAAATAGCGAAGGTTCCCCCCCACCCCCACCCCCACCCCCACCCCCGCCCACCCACCCCCCCCCCCCACCCCCCCCCACTGATGTGCGTCTGTGTTGTTGGACCTAATTACGGGCGCCTTAACCCTTTCACTGCCGGGGCCAGGCGATATCTGCAAGAGACATGAATCCTCATGAGCCCCCGCTGTCGCGGGGGCTCATGAGGATTCATGTCTCTTGTTAGTCGTGTGAGTTCTTTATGCTTAGTCAGTTTTGGTAGCGTTACAACTGTGGGTTTCGTGAGAAGTTGGGTCAGTGTGTAATGGTTTTCAGACGCGCAATTCGCCATCACTGACAGCAAAGGGCTATGATGAGGTTGTTTTTTGTGTGTGTGTGTGTGTGTGTTCTTTTTTTTTTTTTTTTTTTTTTTAAATCCCAAACCAATACATCTGACAAAGACGGCCATTAGCTTTTGGCTTCCAGCGTCAACTGCGGGAAATGGAATGACGTTAAAGCTCAGCGGTACTGCTTGATTAGTTTGGCGTTGAGATAGTCACCCAGGTTGTCGACGTTCACTAACTTTTAGCTTTCTTGGTGCATCCATTTGCTGTCATTTATGCCCGAGCCAAGGAAGCCATATGGGTTTTAAAATTCACATTTATATCGGATTAAAAGGGCTAACGGGGCACTTTTTTTCTTCTTCCTGTTTTGGTCTTGTTTTGTTTTAGTTTTCGGTTTTTGGTTGATTTTTGGGGGGTAGTTTTTTTTTTCCCCTTTCTATAATGCTCTCTTTACCAAACGACCCACAAAGTGCACTCGGGGCCAAACGTGTTTTTGCCCACAAATCTTCATGCTGTTATTTTGCATTTATTTTTTGTAGATATATGTTATTACCGCGTTATTTTATATTAATGTAACTCATTCAACCCGACGCCCGTATTTCCCAAATTTTGGAGCTGTCATCTGGAGCTGTGCGCGCGTGTGTACGTGAATGCCAGTATGAGTCCATAAGCGTAGCACTTTTGAATGGTGACTTTATAGCTTGTTTACAGAGTGCGTTGTATTTTGTTTTTGTACTTTTTGTAAATTGCGTTTTTGTAATTAGTTATTTTTGTACAATTAGTTTTTGTTAAGCGCCTAGAGCTCTAATCTGAGGTTAGGCGCTATACAAGTACTCATTATTATTATTATTATTATTATCTAATGACTGTGCACTAGTTGCAGGAGATGGATCGACCATGATAATTCAAGGGTAGTGCCAGATTAGCTTGGCGCCGATAGGCGCCAAGCTAATCTGGCACTACCCTTGAATCATCATGGTCGACCCATCTCCTGCTGTAGTGCGTCAGGGCTGATTAGGGTAAGTGCGGGTTTGGGGTTATGGAAACGAATCCTATCGAGTCACTCAAAAAACCCCGAGTCCAATTTGCAGCGCAGTATGATATAGAACAACAAGAGGCGAATGCACTCAGTGCAGAACTTGTTTTGAGCCACCACATTTAGAGATCACGTTCCTGTCATTAAAGACCGTCATCAAAGACCGTAGTGGCTGGGACTGTAACCGTCCTTCGCTGCCAGTGATGGCCAACTGCGCGTCTGCACCCACTGCGCACTGACCGGCTTTTCGGACTTGGGCCAGAAACAGGTGTATAGAACATAGGACTAACAAGAGACATATTAAATCCTCATGAGCCCCCGCGACATGAGGATTTATGTCTCTTGCAGATGGGTAGCGTTTGCCTGGCCCCGGCAGTGAACGGGTTAGGGACAAGGGGACCCTTTGTGCTCTGCTAGACTTCTATTGAGAGAGCTCCGGTCTTCTTTTTTTTCTTGCGAAATAATAGTCTGCTCAATACACGGGTTTTGTTGTGCTTTCTGTTTGTGTCTCGTATCCTGCTGCGCCAGTCTCAGGGACGAAGCACGTGCACTTGGCACCAAAAACAGATGAATAATTCCACACCGGTTACCTCCCTCGATCCGCTACTTGCGTAGCGGATCGAGGGAGGTAACCGGTGTGGACTGAGTCCTCTAAGGTCAAGCAGTCTCATGCGGGCCCTTATGCCCAGGTGCTGGTCGAGGGTCGTGTTTTCGAGCTGTGTATCAGGGTATAGTATTGATTTGATTATTATTATTATTGTTATTGTTATTATTATTATTATTATTAATATTATTATTATTATAAAAATTATTATTATTATTATATTATAACAATTATTATTATTATTATTATTATTATTTTATTATAACAATTATTATTATTATTATTATTATTATTATTATTATTATTATTATTATATTATAACAATTATTATTATTATTATAACATTATTATTATTATTATTATTTTATTATTATTTATTATAACAATTATATTATTATTATTATTATTATTATTATTATTATTATTATTATAACAATTATTATTATTATATTATTATTATTATTATTATTATTATTATTGATTTCTTCTATTCTTTTACCCCTTCACTGACAGTTGACGCACATCGTGTTTCTGAAATCTTTGTTAATTAAACGCCGAAGACCTAGAGCCACAACCGTCACAGGAACACTGATTGAAATTGGTGTCAGCAGGAGACATATATCCTCATGAGCCCCTGCAACTGCGGCTGGATGGTACTGACGTTTCTCTGGACAGTCATGTCAGCTGGTTAACAGACTTGCTTTTTTCTTCACGGTTTGTGTCAATGTAATACAATTACTTTTCATGTTTTATGTCTGTAATAGAGAACAGAAGCGATGTCGGCGACTGCTGTAGAATAAAACACAGTGTACACGTTAAAAAAGTGTTTCTCGGCGCATGTGCGTTCTTGTACTTCCGGTCTGCTGGATAGATGACGCGAGCTATTTTGTGTGTTCTGTGAAGTATGAAAGTATTCCCACATTTCTGGCTGCCAGTACTGGTGCCATATTGCGTCTGCGCATGTTTCCCTTTGGAAGCACCACCTATCTGCAAGACACAGAGACCCTCCTGAGCCCCACGTTCTGACGGTTTCAACAGATTTTGTTTTCCTCATTTGACTGTCGGTAGCGGTTTTTATCGCAATGATTCCTGTAGGAATCATCGGGACAAAAACCGCTACTGACAGCCTACATGTGCACGAATGAGATTTTAAAAGATTTTTTTTTTTAAATTCACACTTTGGCTGTCGGCAGCGGCTTTTGTCACCGCGATGATTTCTGCGGGAATCATCGCGACAAAAACGCCGGTGCCGACAGCCAAAGGGTGAATAAAAATCGACATGTTCATGATTGAGGTTCTGCTGAGGTTCTGGTGAGGCTCATGGAGATCTATCTGTATTACTTGAAATCTGAGGAGGTTGGCAAGGCTGCTTCAATCATTTACACCTAAGCAAGGATTTGGTAATTTTTTTGGAGGCGTATAAAAATGAAAGGACTGTGTACAAGGTAAGAGGGATGGATCAGTCGTGCCTGTTCATGGGTATTGCCAGGTTAATCCAATTAAACCCCAAGGCCGTATTTCCCAAACTTTGAAGGTGTCACCTAACAACTCTGTAGCAGATGCAGGAGATGAATCGACCATGAGAATTCAAGGGTAGTGTCAGATTAGCGGCTTGGCGCCATCAGGCTAATCTGGCACAACCCTTGAATTATCATGATCGACCCTTCCCCAGCTGTAATGGGGGCAAGATAATCTGGCACTACCCTTGAATTATCACTGTTGATCCATCGTGCGTCGGAACTAAATGTGTTAATTATTAGTGACGCCTTGCACAGTATACATCCCTTGTTACCTGTACGACTATCGCGAGGACGCATGCTTCTGCAATGATCGCGACGATCAAGAGACTGAAACGGTCCCTTCATATATACCGTTTGGACGTCCTCACGGGCAACTCTTGTTCAACAGAACGCAAAAAGCCATTGGGCCGACTAATGTCGGCCCACCAGTCTTTTGCGTACTGTTGAACAAAACTTTTTGAGGCATCAGTTAGTGAATTTTATAGTTCACGATTTATGCCTGATTTGCGCTGACAAATCTGCATGTTCAAAAATGGCTTTGGAAACACGGGCAATCGAGGGCTTTTAGCTTGATGGCATTCTCAAATGGTCTGCAGCAAGAAGTGATTAGATGTCAAATCTTTCTTATATTTCATTAGCAGACACTGAACTCACCTTAATGCATTCTTTTTGTAACGTTAAACCGGCTGCCCTTGCCAAAGAGCTTGACGGCATTCTCAATTAATGCTCTGCACCAATAAGAGATTATACGACAGTGTGCCCAAATCTCTCTTATGTTTCAATAGCAAGCATATCGTTTGAATGCATTCTTTGTGTAAAGTGAAAGCGGCTGCCATTGCAAAAGAGCATGGTGACATTCTCAAATGGTCTGCAGCAAGAAGAGATTAGATGGCAATGTTCCCGAATCTCTCTTATGTTTCAATAGCAGGCATATCGCCTTGATGCATTATTTGTGTAAGGTTAAACCGGCTGCCCTTGCAAGAGAGCATGGTGACATTCTCAAATGGTCTGCACCAAGAAGAGATGGCAATGTTCCCATATCTGTCTCGGGCATATTTCATGGCATGCATTTCGCCTTAATACTATCTTAATGCATTAACCTGTTCAGTGCCGAGAAAATGTGAACACCCCGCAACTGCAAGAGGTATAGATCCTCATGAGCCCCCGTAGTTGCGGGGGCTCATGAGGATCTATGCCTCTTGCTGACGCCACTTTAAATCCATGTTCCTAGGACGGTTCGGGCTTGTCGTTGTTGAACTGACGAAGACTGCAGAAGCAGTTTCCTTCAAAGGGCACTGACCGGGGAAATGTGGCGGCCCTTTTGTAAAACTAAACTAGCTGAAAAGGACATGGCAACCATTTTTTCCCCCGGACAAAATGAAATAATTCATGATGATCCTTTTGATGCTGGAAGAACAGAGAGTCAAAAGCGACTGTTACGTTTGTGGTTGTGTTATTCTTTTTAGGGTGTGTGTGCGTTGATCATAGGAAAAGATCGGATGTTCAGTTGCGGTTTTTTTTTAAGATTAAAATCACGTACCTTTTTAGGGTGATTCGTTTCCTTTTGCATGGAGAATTTGCGATGGATTTTGTGTGTGTGACTAGAATGTTGCACATTTCGCTAACTTGTAGCAAAGTCCGACCTAGATTATTCTGGAAGGTTCTGGAAAAGGCGCGATTGTTCTAGTAACCTCAAACATGACGTTAAAGTTTTGCAGTACACATGTTGGTTACATTTCATAACGTTTACTTAATGCACCTAGATTTTAGTGGAAGATTTAGAAAAAAAATCTAGAATGTTCTTTTTAATGTATATTAATGATTTGGGGTTACGTTTTCTTTTCTGATTGGTTGAGTTGTGTAATATGCGAGATTGTTCTGGAAATCTGTGATAGGCCGGTATAAAAGAGAGTTTTAGGAAGTATGTGCATGCATTGTAAGAGACAGCGCATCAAAGTGTGGATGCATTGTTCTAAGAGTGCATCGTGAGAATAAAGTACTGTTGGAACTGTTACTCCAGTGTGGTCTTCAACCTTGTGCCACGTGCGACACCCTACGTGAGCGTGTCTGGTGTGACTGCACGCTGCTACGACCACTACCACGTAACAGCGACCTGCTCAATGCAATATTGGGACTAGTTTGCAATGTCTCCTCTACACATGTTCGCAGTATGTTTAGAACAATGCTGTACAAACGGGAAAACTTTACTCAATAAGTTTGAATGTCCTGAAACAAGAGACTATTCTGCTCTTTTTCTCCGTTGTACGTAAGGGAGTTCCATTGACTTGCTCCAGGGGCAGTAGAAATCCCAAACCTCTGTTACGTGTGTCTACTCACTTTGATGGTAAAAGGAAGGGTGGAAAAACCTTAGTTGAGGCAAGTGAACATTTAGAACCCCGATTTGTCGGCAAATGTTAGCAATCAGAGTCCTCCCTGGCGTGAGTTGCACGAATGAGCATAGTCCTGCGCAAGCCACTAAGCAAGATGCTCCGCTGTCGCGGAGCACCTTGCTTAGTGGCTGGCGCAGGACTAAGCTCACTCATGCAACTTGCCCCTGAAGCAGATCGCTGCGCGTCCGGATGCCCCAGTCTCGAACGTGTGAAAAGGCATATATACACATTACTTCGATTTTTCAGTCAAGCTGAAGGGTGACACTGGTGAAGTGGATCAGTTTGAAACGATTGGTTCTTATCTGTGTGTCGGGAGGAAAAAAAATGGGCGGTACATAAGCGCACTGAGCAGGGTACGAAGTATGTCTGCGTCGATTGCGCCACCGTTTTTAATTTGGTTAGTTAGTTGGGTTTAACGCCGAACAGGCAATTAAGGCTACCTCACGGCAGTACACTATAAGCTATTGGTCGCAAGGGTTTGCTACACGGCCCTTGTAGGCCTTCGGGAGGTCAAAGAAACCATTGCACCCCGAAGCCCTGAGGGGTACAATGGTTCCTTTGACCTCCCAAAGGCTTACAAGGGGCCGTGCAGCAAACCCCTAATATCAATAACGTGTTTGTTTTCATTCTTCCACTATTTTCGTAAATGAAATCAAAAAGAAATCTTCCCACCTGGATCGCGCCAGACATGACTGACGTAAAAGGAATATATAATGATACATAATAGACTTATGACATAGTTTAAAATCTTTGATGATGTTGCCGTCTCCAGTAGTGTGTGTGTTGTTTCAAACAACACTAAGTAACTTTGTACTTTAGAACGTTTGGTGATTTTTTAAAGAACAAAACAGACGCCCAAGACGCGTCAGAAAGAGGGCTACATAAGTCCGCCATTTGTCGCTACAAGAGTTTTTGTAGGTCGGTCATGTGGCACAGTTTGCGCTATAGAGATTGGTCGTGTAACGTAGGGATGAAAACACTATAAGCTATTGGTCGCAGGGGTTTGCTACACGGACCCTTGTAGACCTGAGGGAGGTCAACGGAACCTTTGTACCCCGAAGGTCGAAGGCCTGAGGGGTACAATGGTTCCTTTGACATCCCTGAGGCCATCAAGGGTCCGTACAGCAAGCCCCTGCTACCAATAACGTATTTGTTTTCATTCCTCCACTATTTTCGTAAAGAAATCAAGAATAAATCTTCCGACCAGGATCGCGCCAGACATGACTGACGTAAAAGGAATAAAAAAATAAATAATATATATATATATATATATATATATATATATATATATATATATATATATATATATATATATATATATATATATATATATATATATATATATACATAATAGACCTATGACGTAATTTTAAAATCTTTCATGACGTTGCCGTCTACAGTAGGGCGCCTGTTGTTTCGAACAACACTAAGTAACTTTGTACTTTAGAACGTTTGGTGATCTTGTATAGAACAAAACTGGCATCCAAGACGCGTCAGAAAGAGGGCTACAAAAAGTCCGCCATTTGTCGCAACAAGTTTTTTTTTTATCACGGGCACATGGTACGGTTTGCGCTAAAGAGACTGGTCGTGTGACGTAGAGAGGAAAACAATATTTCGTATTTCATGCTTGCATAGCATCGCCGACAAAGTAGACCAGAAGTCGTTTTGAGCACAAAATGTGTGCTTAGATGTGATTGAAGACCTTTCTGAGTGTGAAACGCATATTTCACTGAAACATGCAAGAGACATTGACGCACATGAGCAAATGCGGGGCTCATGAGGCTCTATGCCTCTTGGACTTGTGTGTTGTTCACAATAGTAGTTGGGGCTCATTAGGTTCTGTGCCTCTTGTATGTAGCTTGTTCTTGGTGTTTCGGCAGTGGCAGTTTTATAACCATTTTCGGTGCTCTTTCTGGGTCTGTGCCTCTTGTATGTAGCTTGTTCTTGGTGTTCCGGCAGTGGCAGTTTTATAACCATTTTCGGTGCTCTTTCTGGGTCTGTTTTTTATGTTTTGTTTTATTTTATTTTCGGTGCTCTTTCTGGGTCTGTGCCTCTTGTATGTAGCTTGTTCTTGGTCTTCCGGCAGTGGCAGTTTTATAACCATTTTCGGTGCTCTTTCTGGGTCTGTGCCTCTTGTATGTAGCTTGTTCTTGGTGTTCCGGCAGTGGCAGATTTATAACCATTTTCGGTGATCTTTCTGGGTCTGTTTTTTATTTTTTATTTTATTTTATTTTCGGTGCTCTTTCTAGGTCTGTGCCTCTTGTATGTAGCTTGTTCTTGGTGTTCCGGCAGTGGCAGTTTTATAACCATTTTCGGTGCTCTTTCTGGGTCTGTGCCTCTTGTATGTAGCTTGTTCTTGGTGTTCCGGCAGTGGCAGTTTTATAACCATTTTCGGTGATCTTTCTGGGTCTGTTTTTTATTTTTTATTTTATTTTATTTTCGGTGCTCTTTCTAGGTCTGTGCCTCTTGTATGTAGCTTGTTCTTGGTGTTCCGGCAGTGGCAGTTTTATAACCATTTTCGGTGCTCTTTCTGGGTCTGTGCCTCTTGAATGTAGCTTGTTCTTGGTGTTCCGGCAGTGGCAGTTTTATAACCATTTTCGGTGATCTTTCTGGGTCTGTTTTTTATTTTTTATTTTATTTTATTTTCGCTGCTCTTTCTAGGTCTGTGCCTCTTGTATGTAGCTTGTTCTTGGTGTTCCGGCAGTGGCAGTTTTATAACCATTTTCGGTGCTCTTTCTGGGTCTGTGCCTCTTGTATGTAGCTTGTTCTTGGTGTTCCGGCAGTGGCAGTTTTATAACCATTTTCGGTGATCTTTCTGGGTCTGTTTTTTATTTTTTATTTTATTTTATTTTCGGTGCTCTTTCTAGGTCTGTGCCTCTTGTATGTAGCTTGTTCTTGGTCTTCCGGCAGTGGCAGTTTTATAACCATTTTCGGGGCTCTTTCTGGGTCTGTGCCTCTTGTATGTAGCTTGTTCTTGGTGTTCCGGCAGTGGCAGTTTTATAACCATTTTCGGTGATCTTTCTGGGTCTGTTTTTTATTTTTTATTTTATTTTATTTTCGGTGCTCTTTCTAGGTATGTGCCTCTTGTATGTAGCTTGTTCTTGGTGTTCCGGCAGTGGCAGTTTTATAACCATTTTCGGTGCTCTTTCTGGGTCTGTGCCTCTTGTATGTAGCTTGTTCTTGGTGTTCCGGCAGTGGCAGTTTTATAACCATTTTCGGTGATCTTTCTGGGTCTGTTTTTTATTTTTTATTTTATTTTATTTTCGGTGTTCTTTCTAGGTCTGTGCCTCTTGTATGTAGCTTGTTCTTGGTGTTCCGGCAGTGGCAGTTTTATAACCATTTTCGGGGCTCTTTCTGGGTCTGTGCCTCTTGTATGTAGCTTGTTCTTGGTCTTCCGGCAGTGGCAGTTTAATAACCATTTTCGGTGCTCTTTCTATGACGGGGCGCTGGGTGGCTGACTCGGTGGTAGAGCGTTCGACTCTCGTCCAAAAGCTCGTGGGTTCGAACCCAGCTGGGGGTCAACTCTTGTACAGATTTTTTTTCGGTACCCCGTCTTTGAAATCACCTTTGTGGTGGACAAAAGACGTAAAGCCCTTAACTCATTCAGCCCGGCGCAAGTATTTCCCAAATTTTCGAGGCGTCATCTAACGACTATGCACTCATTCAGCCCGGCGCAAGTATTTCCCAAATTTTCGAGGCGTCATCTAACGACTATGCACTTGTTGCAGGAGATGGATCGACCATGATAATTCAAGGGCAGTGCCAGATTAGCTTGGCGCCGACAGGCGCCAAGCTAATCTGGCACTACCCTTGAATTAGCATGGTCGACCCATCTCCTACTGTAGTACGTCAGGGCTGAAAGGGTTGGGAGGTTTTTGTTGTCGTTTTTTTCTATGACTGTCCGCATGGCATTTGATTGTCAGTAATGCGTCACGTCTGCATGAACTCTCCATTCACACCACTAGCCCGCCCCCATCCCTACTCCCCATTTTCATTGAGCCGGCAATATTGTCCGCACGAGACTTCATCGGCAGAGAAATGGAGACATTACCCTCCGTCACAAGCAAGCAACGAGTAGCAGACGGGAGTGTTAATGATCGTAATTCCCGGCTAATAGCCACCGTCGACCGCGCGAAGCACCTCATCAGTTGCGGGGCTAATCCAGGGATTTGTTCCTGAATATGAGGATGTAGATGGAGAAGACTTTTACATGTAAGAAGCATAGATTTTCGCAAGCCTCTGTAGCTCGTGAAAACGTCAGTGTGGCCGAACCTTACAGGCAGTTGCAAGAGGCACATATTATCATGAGCTCTTGCAGCCGTAGGCTGCAAGAGCTCATGATAATATGTGTCTCTTCTAGATGTAAAGGACTTTGGCGGGGGAGGGGGGGGGGGTTCTTTCTTTCTGATTCCCCTTTGTTCCATAATGATGCCTGTGTTCTTTTGCTGGGTTTTTCTTTTCTCCTTTTTTTTTAAATATGGGTGGCACAATGCGGAATTAGCCTAGCAGCAAATTCGTGTGTGAAAAAAAATCCTTCCGATGTATCGATTCTGCCTCTTTCAGCACTGCGCCAAATGACCCAGACGACTGTACTGTACAAACTCAAAGGACACTGCCTGCTAAGCTTGGCGGCATGATGACAGCGCAAAGATAGTGTCCAATGTTTGGGCTTTTTGTCTACCGTATTGAAAATACGGTAGACTTTCAAATGGGGCTGGTCGGAGTGCATTTCGGAGCATGCACACGACGTTTTTGGTGCGCGGGGCAAACATTTTGGCAAAGAAGGAAAAAGATAAAAATGACGTCACGTCTAGCTACGCAAACCTTGCTAGAGAACGTCTCTTTGGCGCCAAAGCGCCGCGTGTGTGTGTGTGTGTGTGTGTGTGTGTGTGTGTGTGTGTGTGTGTGTGTGTGTGCGTGTGCGTGCGTGCGTGTGTGTGTGTGTGTGTGTGTGTGTGTGTGTGTGTGTGTGTGTGTGTGTGTGTGTGTGTGTGTGTGTGTGTGTGTGACAGCGACTAGAGGCCGCGTTTGAGGACAGACAAGCTTGAAATTTTAGGATATTGTCCCTAAAAGAATAATCTCGAGACTTTTTTCCGATTTTTTAAAATTAAGATGCTCATTGGCGAGAAAAGGGCCGTTTCACAAAAACTGGTTGATCTACACTGGAGTCTGTATTTTTTCTTATTTTTACTAGATATTTTGCATATAGCTAGATAAAAGGTACATATTGAATGAGTTCGTTAACCAGCATTGTACCTCTAGAACGTTTTGCGTGATAATTAATTTTTTTTTAAATATATTTTCAACTTTTGGGCATTAATTTCACGAATTATATGGGTTAATCTTAAAACAATTAAATCTTTTTTACGAAAAAAATAATCTTCTCATTAATAATCGCATGATGTTCGTATATGGTGTTTGCATAAGCCTACAGTTTGTCTCGGCTGCCGGGTACGATTAGGTCAATTGTGACCTGTATGCCCTAGGTGTGAAAATCAGACAATTTTCTGCACCACTTTTTCGGAGTCTATTGTAAAACAGCTAACACAACTTTAATTTTTCTTTTACGAAATCCCCCCCCCCCCCCCCCCCCCCTCTATTTTCTCATTAATACCCGCATGATTTTTCATAAACAGTGTTTGCATAAGCTTGCTGTTTGTCCCGGCCATGGGGTAGGATTAGGTCAAACTGTGACCTGTAAGCCCTAGGTGTGAAAATCAGCAAGAAAATTGCAAACTTCATTATCTGATACGTCAAATGTTAGTACTGCGATGATTGACGTATAACATCGAGTCGTCACTATGAACACTTTGTCGTGGGACTAATGATGCCATGACGTGAAGCTTGAAGTGACGTAATTTCGCTGCTCGTGCTAGTATTCTTCTTCAAAATAGCTATGCTAGCCAAACCACAGAGCTTACGAATGGCGGGAACCGAAGTGTGTCGTCCTAATTCCTGCGTGCCAGTGTGTGTGGATCA
>BTPG01000002.1:89271650-89346650 GCA_036245525.1 Semisulcospira habei
CGTCAGCAAGTGTGTTGAAAATGTTCTATGTATGGGGGAATAAAAGCTACTGTATTTAGTTTTTCCACCTCAGAAGTAAAACTTGATACAAGCTAGCATTCTCGACACAAAAAAGAAAAGGGGAGACTGCCAGTGCTAATATTTTAGAAAGTTTACAAAGTAAAGTAGGTAAAAGCACTGTCAGGGGAGACAGTTGTGCTGTATCGACCAATGATCATAGATCTAGTTTGATCAAAGCACCCCCCTCCCCCCAAAAAAAAATAAATAAATAAATAAATAAATTTAAAAAAAAATTAAAAGATAGGAGAGAGGGGGTGCGCTAAGTAAGTGACTGGAAGCAATGCATATGGAAGCCCCTCCCCCACCCCCTCCCCCCACCAAAGGGGGGCGTATCACACATCCCACTGTTCCAGCCCCTTGGTGCATGGAAATTTAAATCTAGGTCCCCAAGGGGGGTGGGGGGGGGGGGGGCTGGAACAGTGGGATATGTGATACACCCCCCTTCGTGGGGGGTTCCATATGCATTGCTTCCAGTCACTTACTTAGCGCACCCCCTCTTTCGTATATATATATATATATATATATATATATATATATATATATATATATATATATATATATATATATATATATATATATATATATATATATATATATATATATATATATATAATATATATATATATATATAATTGCACTCGAAAGGGTACAGAAGAGACGAGCAACAAAGCTGGTCAAAGAATGTAGAAATATGACTTATTTAGACAGACTCAGATACTTTGGACTACACTCCTTACGTGGACGTAGAATACGTGGAGACTTAATTCAAGTTTTTAAAATTTATAATGGCATCGACGACCTAAATTGGAACGACTTTTTTTGCAGCACCATTTTGTGACAGAACTCGAAACTCTGAAGCACTGCGGAAGTTTTGTTTTTCTAACAGAGTTGCCATTGTTTGGAATGAGCTACCAGTTTCATTAAAAAAAAGCACCTAGCATAAATTCTTTTAAAAAACAGCTGGACGAATTACCAAAATGTAAAGAGATTTTCTATTCCTATGATGAATGATTTATAGGAAAATTTGCATGCATAGCAGACCAATAAAGTAATTAAAAAAAAGAAAGGACATTTGCAAAGGCCTCACGACCCATTTTGTCCTCACAATACTAATGCTAGATCTATGATCATTGGTCGATACAGCGCAATTCTCTCCCCTGAGAGTGCTTTTACCTACTTTACTTTGTAAACTTCCTAAAATATTAGCACTGGCAGTCTCCCCTTTTCTTTTCATTTATTACGACAATATCGACTGCAACCCCTTCCCTCCTGTTAGTAGTTTTTTCTTAGGGTGCGTGGAAATTTAGCTCTAGGTGGAGGCATGGAATGTATGCCCCTGCAGACACCACAGTAAAATGTTTCCATATGCATTGCTTCTAGTCACTTACTTAGCGCATCGCATCTTTCCAATCATTTTTTTTGTGTGTGTGCTTCGATCAAACTAGATCTATGATCATGGGTCGATACAGCATACTTCTCTCCAATAACAGTTCTTTTACCTATTTTACTTTGTAAACTTCCTAAAATTATCGACACAGGTTTATGTACATATTTAAGAAGCAAATTCAGGGGGAGAGGGGTGTTCCAAGGTGCACGGCTCCCAGGATATTTTTTAATGTGTAATTTTCTATTTTGGGGAGTTTGGAACCCCCCCCCCCCCCCCCCCCCCCCACACACACACACACACACACACGCACACTCCAGCGCCTCTTCTTGGAAATTGTAAACGGTGCGTCGTGTGATTTTTCGCCCATTGGTGAAAAGGTCTCCAGACCATTCACCCCCTTCCCGCGACCTCCCACCTGCACTAACACCAGCACCACCTGCCCCTCGTTTTGATAGTCAACAAGTGGCGCATTCGTAGGTCCTAACCCTCTTCGCAAAGTGACATGATCATGGTGTGGGATACTCTGTATTGAGAAAAAGTATCAACATCTGAAATTTGGATCAAACTGGCTGGATCGTTTCCGATATATACCCTAGACAAACACTGCTCCTTATATGAAACACTGTTCTAATTATGAAACACGTTTCATATTAGGAGCTCTTTGTGTTTCATAATAGGAACAAGATACCTCTCCAGGAAAATGCGTGCCTCCAAAACAACAAAAAGAGAACCAAAACGATTGCTGCTGGTTATCTGATGTCCGAAGATTGCTCTTCATGACAAGAGTGGCTATTTTTAAAAAATCACAAAACTGAATGCTGATGTAGGTGTTTCAAAATGGCGAAAAAATTAGATGCAGAAGGGTCAAAAATCACATTTTCTCGGCGTGTTTTCGTTTTCATCACGCCTGACATTATTGTACCGGAAATAAGGCTCACTGAAGTAGCTCTATATTACTGCACAGGCGGAATTTATAAAAGTTATTCAGTTTCGCCGGGAGCAAGGTGTTTCATAATAAGCACTGTTTCATAATAGGGGCTCCTCCCCTACAATGACGATATGTTTCGGTCAAAACGTTTCACCGTTAATAAATAAATAAAGTTTCATCATCATCATCATCATCTCTCTCTCTCTCTCTCTCTCTCTCTCTCTCTCTCTCTCTCTCTCTCTCTCTCTCTCTCTCTCTCTCTCTCTCTCTCTCTCTCTCTCTCTCTCTCTCTCTCTCTCTCTCTCTCTCTCTCTCTCCCCCCCCCCTCTCTCTCTCTCTCTCTCATATCATTCAATTCTAAGACCACACACACACACACATACACACACACACACACACACGCGCGCGCGCGCGCGCACGCACGCACGCACGCACGCACTCACGCAATCACGCACGCACGCACTCACGCACGCGTGCTGTTTAGGCAGTTACTTGTATAAATCATCTGTCCAATGCGACCTCTTAATGAAGGCGACCATCCATTTCTGTCCAGGCAGATCTGCCACGATGACCCTTCTGGAGCAAACCTCTCTTTGGTCTTGGTCAACTGTACTGTGTTTGTTTTTTTGTTTATTTTTTGTACATTGCCTTGGGCGATCGCTTCCAACAAACTTGTTTTTCTCCGCTCAGTGCCGGCTGGCGCAGAGTGTGTTTCCGCAATGTTCGTTGATTCAACACCAACAAGCCCTAGCTGTACTAGGAACATAGGTTCAAAGTGTGTGTCATCAAGAGTCATAGATCCTCATGGGCCCCCGCAACTGCGGGGGCTCATGAGGATCTATACCTCATGCAGTTGGGCGTTGTTCGGTTTTTGACGGCACTGACCGACGGGTTAAATCAATCAGCCCGACGGTCGTATTTCCCAAATTTTGGAGGCGCCATCTAATGACTATGCATCGGTTGCAGATGGATCGACTATGATAATTCAAGGGCAGCGCCAGATTAGCTTGGCGCCAACAGGCGCCAAGCTAATCTGGCGCTACCCTTGAATTATCATGGTCGATCCATCTCCTGCTGTAGGGCGTCAGGGCTGAATGGGTTAATGTCCTGAAAGGGAAAACATGGGCTGCCACCATACCTACGTCACTCGTCCAAACTATTTTTCTCCTAGTAATAATAATAATAATAATTAATAATTACGGTATAATGCGCTTATCTTATAATAATTATAACTCTAAGCGCGCACTCACAACTCGCACACGCATGCGCACGCTTTAGACAAAGACTCACATTTCTTTCCATGTTTGTTTTTGGGTTTTTTTCGTTCATTGATTCCAACGCGCCAAAACTGGATCCTTTGTCTAGTTTCGCAGGGAATATGAAATTGATGTTCACCTTTTTGGGCCGCTGTCGGTAGCGCTGCTTGCTGAGGTGGTTCTTATAGGAATCACCCCCAACAGCAAACGTTACAGACAGCCAAAGGTTTAATATTGATGTTATAAACCCTTTGACACCCAATAATGTCGATTTGTGAGGAATATGTAGCAAGTCTGTGCGCAAAGCTGAGATGATAGTTCAAAGGTATTGCGAGATGAGTTTACAAAGAAGAGTTGACGACGTTCGACAGTCCCGCTACAGTCTGAATGATTCACTACCTAATGTTTGCGGTTATGTCTCACAATCTGAGGAAAAAGAAACACGCTTACAAAAGACAGTTACAACACAATTTATTAATAGTAATAAATTGCGTTGTAACTCCCTTTTCTAAGCGTGTTTCTTTCTCCGTTGGGTTGTTCTCTGCATTTTACACGCTTGGCAGTCACCTTTTTGGTATGGATTATGTTTTTCACGATCTGTGGGCATGTTTTGCAAGCGCGATTTTTTATATAATTATTTATTTTAGCTTTTGATATTTGGCTTTGCGCTCACAAAAGTTGTGCCTCCTAACCCCTTGTGACTGCCAGTGGACCCAGTCTGTTTTCCCCGAAATCTGTGTTTACTCAATGCCGCAGGGCCCAGGGCGCCCAAAGAACGTGGATACATAGTGGTTTCTTCACTGAAGAGTCATAGATCCTCATGAGCCCCAGCAGTTGCGGGGGCTCATGAGGATCTATATCTCTCGCAGTTGGGTGGTGTTCATTTTCTCGACAGTGAAAAAAATTAGAAAGAGAAAATTGTTTGTCATTCAGCCCCGACACACCACAGCAAGACCGTCCCATGGATCACGCATGATAGTTCAATGGTGGTGCTAGAATAGCTTGGCGCCCATAGGCGCCAAGTTATTCTGGAAACACCCATGAACTATCATGCTCGATCTGTCTCCAGAATTGTAATACAGTTCTTCAGAGTGCAACTTCAAAATCCGGGGATTTCGGTCCCGGATAGATTGTGTTAACTTGATCAGGTTCTGTGATGATACGGAGGGCTTAAATCCGATCTGACGTGCCCTAAGCAGGCGCCATGGCTGTCAGTAAAGGTCTCAGTAAGCAGCTCAGTCGTCAATATGAATGATCTCCTGAAGCGACGCTAGAAATAAATCTCAATGAGGCGTCGCCTCGTCGACCTTTTTACTGAAAACACCCTGGGGCCTTTTCAGGGTGGCGGTAATTAGCGACGTAGCTGTTTTCTCGCTTCCAGTTTTTTGAACCCTTCTCGTCTGTAATCGTTAGTGCTGAACGCGCCCCGGGGTCCGTTCAGGGAGACGATAATGAGTGCAGACATATTTTGCGGTTCAGGCAGAGTCCCTCTAGCGCCGTCTGCAGGAAAAGGGCAATGGAAAGGGCAGTAATCGCTGTGCCGGGAAAAGGGCGAGAACTTCTTATTCATAGTTTCTCGTCTTACACTATCTGCTAGAAACATAGAGTCTCATGATCTTTTGTAGCCGCAGGGACACGTGAGAATATATGTGTCTGGATGATTAATTAGCGAAGTTTCTCTTTCGGAGAACGACTCCTAAGAGTGAACGAGAGCGAAATCGTGGCGGACAACCAGCATAGACAACACTCCGAACGGCATCTCCGAGCGTAGACAAGAGGCGCCAGGCTATTCTGGCACCACCATGGAACTATCATAGTTGAATTTATTTCAAGTATCAGGATGAAAAGGGTTAAGAATCTTCCCAATGTGTTTGACTGCTTTTTAGTTTCTCATCGAGTCATTCGGCCTTGAGAATACATTTTTGTATTTTCTAGAGATGGCAACAAACTCAGATTCTTAAATTTGTTTATACGATGACGTGTTTTTCTAAGCATTCAGTTCTCGCGAAATCCCGCGCAGGATGTGGGGGGGGGGGGGGGTACGGGAAAGGAATGTGGTAATTGCGTGTTTATGACATCATTTCCTGTGTTTCAGTTCACGCGAGATCGCGTGCAGGAGGTGGAGGGGATGCCGGGAAGGAAGGTGGTGATTGCGTGTGACGGCTCCACCGGAATGGCAGCGCGACTGCTGGGCCTGAGCGACGAGTTTCAGCAGACGTCGTGTCGAGCGTACGGTGCTATCGCCTCCATGGACAGGGCAGACCAGTGCCCAGTGCCGCTAGCCGAGAGGCGGGTGAGTAGCAGGTGCAAGTCGTGTCACAAAGTATGCTTGAGCCAAGTTTTGAGGTCTGTGGCAGCGAGACAATGTCAATCTTAAGTCACACTGGTTGCCTCTTCGATTCGGTACCGCTGCAATAGCGATAGTGTATCGTGGGAGGCAACCAATGTGCTGGAAGAGTTTACTACGAACTACTCAGCTTTATAGTCACACTGGTTGTATCCCTCGATTCGCTACCGCTACGCGGTAGCGAATCGTGGCAGGCAACCAGTGTGTTTTAAGTGTGTGTGTGTGTGTGTGTGTGTGTGTGCGTGTGTGTGTGTGTGTGTGTGTGTGTGTGTGTGCGTGTGTGTGTGTGTGTGTGTGTGTGTGTGTGTGTGTGTGTGTGTGTGTGTGTGTGTGTGTGTGTGTGTTGTTGTTGTTGTTGTTGTTTTTGTTGAGGGACTTCATTAGTCATTACTATGGACGTTCGCCAGAGGACAGGCTGACCATCCCCTGACCCCTAACCCGTCTCCTAGAAGTGCACTCCCTCTCAAACATCTGATCCGACCGACGGACGACGGGAAGTTCAGTATATAAGTCCACTTTCTGCTATCGCACGTGGGTCAAAAAGCATACGGAAGATCCAACTCCTTCTCTCCACTCACCGGACAACACCGCTCTCGGAAGGCCAAGTCCATTTTTCTGGAAAGAGAGATTCGACGTTTTGCATAATGACGTTTTGCTGTCTTGTGCCTTCCAAAGACGGGCACATTCATTTTCTTGTTTTTCTCTCTCTCTCTCTCTCTTTATCGCAGTTTCACGGACTAGCCTTCGATCTGTCTGCATACGGGATAGACACGAGTGAAATGTCAGATGCCAGCGGCTTTACCTTGAAGCTGTTTGGCAGCTCCAGGCATCGCTACATGAGTCTCGCCATTCCGAAGTCCGAGTCACTGCTCGTCAAAAACATGCGGCTCATCCTCGATAGATCGGTACGTAGAGTAGAAATAATAATAATAATAATAATAATAATAATAATAATAATAATAATAATAATAATAATAATAATAATAATAATAATAATAATAATAATAATAATAAGTACGACTGTCTTTGAAGATTGTAACTTCTGCAGTCAACTAGTTAACCCTTTTAGCCCCGGATCCCTACAGCAGGAGATGTCTTGACCATGATAATTCAAGGGTATTGCCAGATTAGCTTGGCGCCTGACGGCGCCAAGCTTTTCTGGCACTACCCTTGAATTATCATGGTCAAGCCATCTCCTGCAACTGGCACATAGTCGTTAGGCAACACCTCCAAAATTTGAGAAATGGGGCCTTGGGGCTAAAAGGGTTAAAGGTCAGCAAATCTAAGAAAAGGTTTTAAAAGGGTCAACATATTTCAGTGTCCAATTGTGCAGTGACACTCTCTGCGGCTTTTCTCAGAAATAGGTCTTTAGTTTAACACCTGATTTGTCGTCGTGCTTTGCAATTGACTGCAGGGAGATAGTCTTCACGGCTAATGCAATCGCACATATTTCGAGCTATCGTAGTAGAAAATTGCTAGCTGTTCGTACCGTCTGGCTAAGGAATGAAAGGGTAAGCAGTGTCTGAGTGCGATGAACCGCCAAATTGCCACCAGACACTTATGGCCCCTTATGGTCATTTGTCGGGATTTCAGCTACTGTCTAGCGGCGGGCGTTTACTCGATCTTATGTCCCTCCAAAGCCCTCCCCCCCCCCCCCCCCCCCACCCCCCCCCCCCCGGTCTCCCGCACGCCCCTCGCCTCCTCCCTATGCAGCTGCTTTTTCCCTCCTTACCTCACCGCCTCTCTCTCTCTCTCTCTCTCTCTCTCTCTCTCTCTCTCTCTCTCTCTCTCTCTCTCCCCCCCCCCCCCCCTCACCCGCCTTCTCTAGCCTCCATCTCCCAGCTGCCTGTATCCGTGATCTATGGATCAGTGTTTCACCGCGCTCAGCCGTCTCTAACTTCGGTAGCGGAGGAAAATCTGAGTATTTTTTAGGGGGGGGGGGGGGGAAGGGGGTCAGTGAGCCTGACCCAGTAGCAAAACGTCTTTGGGCCCGCGCACAGCTGTGCGCGGGCCCACTGCGGCCGTCGTGGGCCCGATGATCTGTGTTTACTGGGTGGGGATGGGACATGTTAGGCGACAGCCCAACTTCCGAAAACACCAAACAGCGAAAGAGGGTGTATGAGGCGATAGTCGTCTCGGCACGAAAGAAATCGAACATAAAAATTAATTACCTCTGTATGACTTTTTTTCCTCCATAGGTATTGGGTTGCCAGGGGACTTCACCCCCCCACCCCACCCCCACCCCCACCCCCACCCCCTCGGGTCCTGCGTCACTGAACCAAGCTCACGCACATGGATCTTGTAAATTGTAATTAACGAATTCAGAAATGAGTTTTGACACATCATGTTCAGCATTATACCAACTTGACGTGCGCTATAAACATGCACCGTATTCTCGACTGAAAAAAAACTACCTTGTATTAAAGCCTAGCTTCATTGTTACAGATTCTACAGGGAGTTAACTCATTGTGGTCTAGGTCACATCCGTAACCCTCTTGACTGTCGATAAATAGTAAATAGGTGAACACGATCCACCTGCAATCTTTACATTTGAGTTAATATCAGTATTAGGACCTACATGTTCTGTTACATAAAAGGTTTACAGCAAAACAAAAAAAAAAAAAAAAAAAAGGTCTCCAGCAGGAGCATGGATTCAAAGTAGTGTCATCAAGCGGCATAGATCCTCATGAGCCCCCGCAACTGCGGGGGCTTATGAGGATCTATGTCTCTTGCGGGTGGATCGTGTTCACCTATTTTCACCTATTTCTCGACAGTCAAGAGGGTTACGATGTGACCTAGACCCCAATGAGTTAACTCCCTGTAGGCTTCATTTTATGGTTCTATACTAGCCAATAGCAGTGCGGATCTTCTGATGGTCGTCTTTACGTCTCCCTGACGACCAGACCCAGAATGCATTTCGACAATAAACGTCATCATTCATATCCGGCGATATCGAGCGATCAGGGGCGGGTAAACGGGACAAGGGGAATAATCGGCGACCTGTTGAAGGTCGTTTTTTTGCGATTTATGTCCCTTCCCGGAAGCCGGGTTTTGTGAACCCCTAAAAGGATTTTATGAGATCTGCATGTAGAGAAAGCGCAGGGGACGATGGGTGGGAGAGGGGGAGGGGGGTAGGGAGACTGGAAGGGAGATTAGGTAAATGGGTCCTACAAGAGGCACAGATCCTCATGAGCCCCCGCAACAGAGGGGGCTAATGAGCATGTGTCTCTTGCAAACGGTTCCTTATGACTGAAATGGAGTCCCCAGTGAATATTAGGATGAGTCTCAGATTGAAAAATGGGAATAATATGAGGTGCGGAGATCCCAAAGTGTTTTCCTGTGATCTGGTTTCAGCTGCCATCGAACTTTTTTCTTTATTCAAAGTCTGCTTGTGTTTGGATTTTGCAAGATTTGGACACTCTCTTCCGTGGCCGTACGTGATACAATATTGGATTTGTTCCTAACTCCCACCCACCCCGACTGCCCATATACAGTACACTTGTTTGAAGTCACGTGCTTTCACTCTGTATTTTACGCATAATTATTCATCCTTTATTCACTTGCCTGAACTCGCTTTTGCAAGTCCTTTCTTAGTTCTTCTTCTTCCTCGATCGCTTGAAGCGCAATATGCATGATGCAGCCGTTAGGCACCTTAAAGGTCCTGCATCTCTGTCTTCGGCCGGGAACGTGTATCGGGGGTCCCTCCCCTAGACCGACTGTCGTTTAGGACTGCTGAGCTCGGTCTGCCCACCAATGACTAACAACACATTGGCCCTGTTACTCTCGCATTCCCTTCCCCTCCTCCCGTTCTTCCGACTATCCCCTTCCCCCTCCCCCTTAACCGTAACCTGTTGTTTGATTCCTTTGGTCTGTGGCGGGAAGATATGCTTCCTGATATAAAAACACATTGGCCCTGTTACTCTCGCATTCCCTTCCCCTCCTCCCGTTCTTCCGACTATCCCCTTCCCCCTCCCCCTTAACCGTAACCTGTTGTTTGATTCCTTTGGTCTGTGGCGGGAAGATATGCTTCCTGATATAAATCCGTCTGCCTGAAACTCTTTCATGTTCATGTATAAAGTCCAACATGAGGCATCGATCCTCATGAGCCCAGGGAGGATCTATGCTTCATGCAGAACACTTTACATGCTATTTGCTCTTCTTCGGCACTGCATGGGGTTACTTTCTTTACTTGCCGCTTTTGGCAGATGATGCGCAACATTTTCATCAAGTGCTTCAACACGTGTCGCACGAGCAGCGAGAGCGAGCTGAACGAGACGTGGGCCTTGCGTCACATGCGCTTCTCGCCCAGGCTGTTCGACATCAAGCTCTTCCAGCGCATTGAGACGGTCGCTTATTTCGAGGATGCAGACATGTTCGTGCTCGCAGAGGGGGAGGCCGCTCGCTGCTACAACTTTCAGACAGGTGTGTGGGACGGAAAAGTGTGTGTGTGTGTGTGTGTGTGTGTGTGTGTGTGTGTGTGTGTGTGTGTGTGTGTGTGTGTGTGTGTGTGTGTGTGTGTGTGTGTGTGTGTGTGTGTAGACGAAAGAGCTCAAATGGGTGACTGTCTTTACCATCCTTATGGACAATGGGTGTGTGTAAAATTCTGGGAGACCAAGTCAGACACCCATTTTTTTCTGAGGGTTGTTTCTGCATTGTCATGCTTTAAGAAGTTATAAAAGATAAAAAAAAAATCAGTTTTTCCCACTTTGAGGTTATTACACACACTTTTGTGTTTAAAATACACTGTGGTAGTGTGTTTGAACTTGCCCAGCAGTGTGTGTGTGTTTGCATAAACCGGTAAAATGGGCGAGTATGTGTGACATCACCCTTCTCAGCTACCTGATCGGTGGTTGACTGCGTCGGTGAGCCGAAGTGAAACGGAGAGATACGAAAGGTAGTGGGGCAGGGGGGTGGGGTGGGGTGGGGGGTTGTGTTGTATTTGTGTGAGGGAGGAAATTGTTTGCTGCAAAATAATGTTTGTTATTTGAGGGTGTGGTTGTTTTGTAAAAAAAAAAAAAATGTTATAAATGCTTCCGGGGTGATGTTGTCGGAGGTCATGTCTAGTGTTAAATTTGAGACTTAGCATATGTATTCTCGTGCGCCGGTTGCTATGAAGTGAAGTGATTGTATGAGTGCGCATTGTAAGAGAGGACTTATAGACTTTGGGTGAGGCTGCTGTTGTCTTTTGTCCTGCCCGACCTTTTGGTTGAACCTGTTGCTTTATTTTGTAGGTTTGTCGATGTTATCAATGCCGCATCTCCTTTTGGATTGTATGCACAAATTGATTGAATGGAAATGAGGTCACAGAGTCAGCGTCGTTACATGCGTCGTCTGCTACAGTCAGTCGTTTAGTGCAGTTAAAAGAGTGCAGGCTTGGATGGGCCATTTTCGGATGTAATAGTAAAGTATTATTTGTGTGAATGCTGTCCGTTTGAAGGAAGGTTGATTGATTGTACATTGCTTAACGTCCCGACAGCAACAAGACTTTCTCAGGACGTGCCTGCACTGCTAGTGACAAAAACTAAACAGAACTGATATTGAATGTATGTCGCCAGCCGGTCCAATACGTTAAATAAACCTACGACATGGGGCCTAAATAAATCTAAGACCATTTAGCAACACACATCCAATATCAAGAGCCACAGGCAGCGCAGACAGTAGGGAGAGTTTAAAAAAGGAAAATGCAGGTGAATGGACCAAGGGTAGACAGAAACACATGCCCCCGGAATATAGAGAAAAACCCACCCTGTGGGGCTGACCAGGGTGACCCTGGGAACTAAAAAGTATCCAACCCCACCCAAGTCCCCCAGGGCAGACCAGGTAGGGGGTGTTTGAAGGAAGGACTGGAAAGTCGAGTGTTGAGGGCAGACCGGTTGGTGGTGTTTGAGGGAAGGACTGGAAAGTCGAGTGTTGAGCGAAGAGAGAAGGCGAGGATGGGAAACATATCCAGCACTATACGTTGGAATAGATGCATAACAGTTACGACACGCTTGTAAATTAAAACACTTTTAACCCCACCCGGGTCTGCCCTGGGGGACTTGGGTGGGGTTAACTACTTTTTTTTTCCCAGGGGCACCCTGGTCAGCCCCACAGGGTGGGTTTTTCTCTCTATTCTGGGGCATGTGTCTCTGTCGGCCCTTTGTCCATTCACCTGTATTTGCCTTTTTAAAACTCTCCCTACTGTCTGCACTGCCTGGAGCTCTTGATATTGGATGTGTGTTGCTAAATGGTCTTAGCTTTATTTAGGCCCCATGTGTTAGGTTTATTTAATGTATTTGACCGGCTGGCGACATACATTCAATGTTTTGTTTAGTTGTTGTTTTTTCACAAGCAGTGCAGGCACGTCCTGAGAAAGCCTTGTTGCTGTCGGGACGTTAAGCAATGTACAATAAAACACTTTTAACATTAAGAAAAGTTGAGTTAAAAGAGGTTTTAAAACAGTTTTGATAAAAACGTTTGCCCGACACGCTTCTAAAAACAACATTTTCTTAGTTTTAAACCTTGTACCACGCCATAAACGCCGCGATTGCTTTTCAGTCTTAGCTGTCCTATAGTGTGGAATGTGGGACTTTGCCAACTGGATCCATCTGGTGCACTCCAAATGAGTATTTGTGAGTGGTTCGACGTGCAACTCAGTGCGCGCCTCTGAAATGACCTACTGATTCCACTGATAATGAAAATCTTTCATTCATAAGAGCGCATTGAGCAGTTCTATAAACCAAAAGTGATGACCCCCCTCCCCCCCCCCACCTTTCCCCCCGCCCCCCCCCCAACCCCCTCACAACCCCACCCAAACAATCATAATAATAAAATCAACCAAAGTTATCTTTAGTGAGGTATTTTCACTGTAATGCCAGTTTTGTGTGAGACTGAGAGGCACCCACTTTTTGGGTAGAAACCCATTTTTTCTCCATCCAGTGGCTCTGTTTCTAGAAAATGTCTATTTTATTTTAAGGTGTAGAGCTTAGTTATAAGGTGAGTTCTAAACATTCGCATCAACTCCAGAGCCCTAGAATAAATAGAAATATGGGAACCCATTTTCACATAAAATGGTAGGTAACCCACTCTGAGGGTTTTGTGTCCATGTGTGTGTGTGTGTGTGTGTGTGTGTGTGTGTGTGTGTGTGTGTGTGTGTGTGTGTGTGTGTGTGTGTGTGTGTGTGTGTGTGTGTGTGTGTGTCTGTCTGTGTCCTAGTAAGCAGAGGTTCTCGGGCACAAGATGGCCGCAATGGGCCCGCGCACGGCTGTGGTCGTTGGCCCAAAGACAAAACTGTAATTGCACTTTAGGGATAATTTAAAAAAAAAAATTAAACTGAATTGACAAAAATGAAGACGTTTTGCTACACGGTGTGTGTGTGTATGTGTGTATGTGTGTGTATGTGTGTGTGTGTGTGTGTGTGTGTGTGTGTGTGTGTGTGTGTGTGTGTGTGTGTGTGTGTGTGTGTGTGTGTGTGGAAGGGGGATGGGGATTACCAGAGTGGTTCAGGGGTTGCTTGTAGACTGAGTGATTAAGTTTATATTTTAGACGGATTAGGGACACACAACCAAACAACGGGGTGTTTTTCTTGGTTGGTTCGTTTCTTTGATTTTGTTGCTTGCTTGGTTTAACTTATTTTGATTGATTGATTGATTGATTGATTGATTGATTGATTGATTGATTGATTGATTGATTGATTGATGTTTCGGTAGGTCTCGACGTGAACATGGCACTGCGTGGTCTGATGACGTTATCAAGTTTGCTGGACATGGCGGCGTGCTCGCAGACAGAATATGACGTCATGAACACTATGGTGGTCAAAGCACGTCACTCCGAGAGCACGTCAAAAGTCTACCTGACGAAAGGCCTGGCACAGACGGTGTTTTCATCCTGACAGCGTGCCGGCCGGCGGCCTGCTGGTCATCTGAGCTGCCTGCAGAAACTGACTCTGACATGAGCTCAATTTACTCCCATGATTCCTTGCAAGAAGACACCGAACCGTTTTGGGAAATACTCCCCAGATCGACCCACTCGGGGAGTACGCCGCAAGTACACTTCTATTCAAATGAGACGCTTAGCATCTTATTTGAACAGCGGTGTACTTATGGCGTACTCTGCGGGTGGGTCTACCCCCAAACGGTGGAGAGTAATACGTTATACTGATAAGCTTTTTGACAGACTTTCTAGAATATTAATGTTACTTACGTGGCCCTTAATTGGCACTGCACAGCGCAGGTAGCTGCGATCCGCCTTGATTTAATGTGGTACGCAGTGTTTCACTGCGTTTGACGTAACTTAAAACGCATCGAGCTTGCTTGATTTGTACTGTCTCAGTCGCAGGCAATAGTTTTCACTATCATACGTCGAAATTCGAAGTCACATGCAGTGTATATTACGTTGACGTCACACACTGTGTTTACATTGCGTGTGACGTCAAATTTAGACTACTGGGCTTAGTTGATTGACACTGTCTCAGACTCAGGCAGCTGCCATACGTCATACTTGAAGCCACGCAGTGTGTACGTTGACGTCACACACACTGTTTACACTGCGTGTGACATCATGCAGATTACGACGTCGAAAGCCACCTGCGCCAAACGCAGTGCCAGCTGACAGCCCCCGGTTGTCTGCGTGCGAGACGGTGCCACTTTTTAACATGTTCGAGACGTGCAGCATCCGGATACGCGGCTTTCAGCCGCGTATCATTATGCCGCACGTCTCGTATGAGCTTAGCAACCGCATTTGTGACAGCCGGCCTTTGCAAGGAATCAAAGGAGAACATGGACTGAGAGTATACAATGTCCCTGCCACATGTGTTCGTTACCTTTGTTCCCAGTCGCCACCCAAACACCTCTTTATATCACCTTCATTAGGTGAAGAGGCGTGGACTCGCCTGTCACCCTCCTACTACTCCATAGCAGTAAATCCCTGGTCGCACACTAACAAGCAACATTCATGTTGTCATTCCATCGGCGTCACTCCAAAAATGCTGACGGTTATGCTGCAAATGGCGTTCGTAACTTGGTGATCAAAAAGAAGGAAAAAAAAGGTATACATTCTTCTTGATCTTTGTAACTCTAGTACATATTGTAAAGGCTAGGCCCACCTAGCCCAGCCTTCCTGCCCTGTGAAGAAGTCTGCCTTCCGCCTCGTCTGCAGCAGTCTCCAGCGCAAGCTCAGAGATCTCCAGAATGAGTTGCACAGAGGACCCAGCTTTGCGCAGACAATGGTGACTACAGGGGCTTCTACGAAGCATTGAAAGCAGTGTATGGCCCCAGGCACCTGGTACAAAGTCCCCTGCGAAGCGCGAATGGCCAGGCACTCCTCACAGATAATACCTCCATCTTGAACCGCTGGTCGGAATACTTTCAGAGCCTCTTCAGCGCTGAGCGCACTGTTCAAGAAGCAGTCGTCCTACAAATCCCACAGCTCCCAGTAAAAGTTGAATTGGACGAACCGCCCACCGCTGAAGAGACCCTCACAGCCATCCACCAGCTCAAGAGTGGCAAAGCAGCAGGCATTGATGGAATACCGCCAGAGATCTGGAAACATGGAGGCACAGCACTGCACAACAAGCTCCATGACCTCTTTCTCTGCTGCTGGGAGGAAGGAACACTACCAAAGGATCTCCGTGATGCAGTCGTTATCACCCTGTACAAGAACAAAGGTGAGAAGTCTGACTGTTCCAACTATCGGGGAATTACACTGCTGTCCATTGCTGGGAAAATCCTTGCAAGGCTGCTCCTGAATCGGCTGGTACCTGCCATCGCTGAAGACCAACTCCCAGAGGGCCAGTGTGGCTTCAGAGCAAACAGGAGCACCACCGATATGGTCTTTGTGCTGAGACAGCTACAGGAGAAGTGCCGCGAGCAGAACAAAGGGCTGTACGTAACGTTTGTCGACCTAACAAAAGCGTTCGACACTGTGAGCAGGCAAGGCATGTGGCAGATCCTGGAGCGACTTGGCTGTCCCCCAAAGTTCCTCAACATGATTGTCCAGCTACACGAGGACCAGCAAGGTCAGGTCAGACTCAACAATGACCTCTCAGAACCATTCCCCATTCTCAACGGCGTAAAGCAGGGCTGCGTGCTGGCACCGACCCTCTTCACCATCTTTTTTAGCATGATGTTGAAGCAGGCCACAGTGGACCTCGATGATGACGATGCAGTGTACATCAGGTATCGTCTCGATGGCAGCCTGTTCAACCTCAGACGACTGCAGGCCCACACGAAAACCCTAGACCAACTGATCCGTGAGCTGCTTTTTGCTGATGATGCTGCCCTCGTTGCACACACAGAGAGAGCCCTGCAGCGCATCACGTCCTGCTTCGCAGACGCTGCCCAGCTCTTTGGACTCGAGGTCAGTCTGAAAAAGACAGAGGTCCTCCATCAGCCGGCACCCAAGACAGTGTATCGCCCTCCTCACATCACCATCGGCGAGTCTGAACTAAAGTCAGTGCACCAGTTTACTTACCTTGGCTGCATTATCACGTCGGACGCCAAGCTGGACAAGGAGCTTGACAGCAGGCTGGCAAAAGCGAACAGCGCTTTCGGGCGACTTTTCAAGCGGGTGTGGCACAATCAACAGCTGAAAACAGGCACCAAGATCAGCGTGTACAGAGCTGTGGTCCTCACCACCCTGCTGTATGGTTCCGAGTCCTGGGCCCTCTACCGCAGCCAACTACGACTCCTCGAACGCTTCCACCAGCGCTGCCTGCGTACCATCCTGGGCATTCACTGGAGTGACTATGTCACCAATGTCGAGGTCCTTGAACAGGCTGAAACCGTGAGCATCGAGGCTTTGCTGCTGCGGACACAGCTCCGCTGGGCGGGGCATGTCTCCAGGATGGAGGATCATCGCCTACCAAAGATCACCCTGTTCGGCGAGCTTGCTACTGGACACCGTGACAGAGGGGCACCAAAGAAGAGATACAAAGACTGTCTCAAGAAGTCACTTAGTGCCTGCCAAATCGACCACCACCAGTGGTCTTCGCTTGCTGTGGACCGTGACACCTGGCGCTCCACTATTTACAAGGCAGCTGTCTCCTTTGAGGACTCTCGCAGAGCTAGCCTTAAGGACAAGCGGCTCAGGAGAAAGAACAGAGATGCCGCAACTCAGAACTCTGGCCATACCTTCCCCTGCAGCCACTGCGGTCGAACCTGCCTGTCCCGGATTGGCCTCCGCAGCCACGAACAAGCCTGCAGACGTCGTGGGCAACTCCTATAAAATCTTCGTTCGCGAAGTCCAGCCAAGAGAGACATATTGTAAAAGACAGCCAAAGATTGTTTGCAGAATGTATGTGTTGTCTACAAACCGTGTGCTAATTGTATTTCGTTGTTACAAAAAAAAAAAAAAATGTTTTGGAAAATAAAATTAAAAAAAAAAAAAGTTTTTCGGTGCATCTTTGCATTGGCTGTCAACTGATATGTACAATTTTCACGGTTCCCTGAATAACCACATATTTTGAATGCAGCTGTGTGCTGATTATTTATTTAGCCCTTTACTGCCTGAAAAATGTGAACTCCACTCAACTGCAATAGACAAAAACTTCATGATTCCCCGCATCTGTGGGGACTCATGATGTTCTTTGTCTCTTCCCGACTCACTTGTATCTGTGTTAATTTGATGGATGTATTAGTTGGTTTTGATCTGTGCCATGCTTTTATCGCTTGGTCGCTACTGACGCCTCCACCGACTTCTTCGCAGAGCGGTATCGCCAGTAGCTGCCGAGTGATTTATAAATAATTTGTATCCTCTAGCAGTGATGGGGTTAGGAAAGTTCCTTAACTCATTCTACCCCAGCAAGATGAGGATCGACCATGATAGTTCAAGGATGATGCCAGAATAGCTTGGCGCCTATGGGCGCCAAGCTATTCTGGCATCACCCTTGAACTATCATAGTCGATTTGTGTCCTGCACTGCAATGCAGTCTTCAGAGGACCACGTGGGGATTTCGGTATTGGGGTAGAATGAGTTAACCCTTTGGCTGTCGGTAGCGGTTTTAGTCGCGATGATTCATGCAGGAATCATCTCGACAAAAACCGCTGCCGACAGCCACAGGGTTAAGACGTATCGTTTCATTTTCGCACTGATGTACTTCGTCAATAACCAATAATGTAAGTTGCCAACCATCCTGGCACAAGGGGGACAACTCCTTTAAAGTAAGACTTTGCGAGTTTTCCCCCGTTGTGGATGATGGATGATGAGTGAATTGCTGGTTTTATTCAAGACGTATAATTTGTCAGCGTGCATTTTAAATTTGAAGTTTAAATATTGATCTCAGTGTTGTCGATATGTATACTGTATATTAGTACAATTGCGATCTTTTCCACAGATGAAGTTTATGGAGGGTTTAACTTATGGAGGATTGTTTTAGGGTGACCATGGTTCACATGAAAGTACATTATTTTAAATTTCTATTTATTTATTATATTTCTCAAACATTTAATATATGTATTTATCTTTTGTATTATTATATTATATTATTATTATTTATTTTGGGTTGTTTATTTTATTTAATTTATTTTTATTATTTATTTATTTTTATATTTATTTTTTATATTTTTTTAATATTTTTTTTATTTTATTTATTTATTTATTTTTTGGGTAGGGGGTGGGGGGGGGGGGGGGAGGAGGGGTTAGATCATTTCGCCGTCTTGTATACAATTTCCACGTTCACATATCAGAAGAGTTTGTCGCACTTTGAATATTTTGATATGTGTGTGCATGAATCAACTTTCCACTTGCCTTTCCAAAGTCGCCATCTTCGAATCTGTTCGTCCGTGTAACTCGTCCATATTCGACAGAGAATCGTTTGCGAACGATCGTAGCTCCTTTTCCTTCCCTTTTTTCAAGGCGCGATGAGTAGGACCCGCCCTCTCTACGCTCTGAAACTAGTTTAGAAGCGGTCATACCTCGCACCCTAAAACCCCCACTGTCATTCCCCGGAGGGAACGACATTGGGGGGAGGGGGGGTTCAGGGTGTGAAGTATGCCGAGTGATTCGCCGTTGATGTCCTGTGATCTTTCCCACTCCTGACACCATCTCTACCGACTACGCTTTTTTTTTAACCCATTTAACCCCAATCTTGGGGTGTCATTTAATGACTGTGTACCAGTTGCGGGAGATGGATCAACCATGATAATTCAAGGGTAGTGCCAGATGAGCTTGGCGCCTGATGGCGCCAAGTTCTTCTGTCACTACTCTTGAATTATCATGGTCAATCTATCTCCTGCTGTAGGGCGTTGGGGCTAAATGGGTTAACTCATTTTGTGCATGTATCAGTCAACAATGAAGGCATCTGCGCAACAAAGACTGTCCCCTCAACCCTGACCTTCGAATCACTGTCCCCGTCGTCGGTTTTGCTTTGAAGTGATGTTTTGACGGATAATGTTTGTTTTCGACTTCGCGCCACTGAAATGCTTTATTCGGTGTTATTTTGTCCTGTAATATTAGTACATGGTTGTCGCATTGCGTTTGACGTCAAATTATGACGTATCACAGACACTGCGTTCACGTCAAGTTATGGCGTATTGCACGCAGACACCTCGATGTCAAATTATACCTATCGCGGGCAGACCTTGCGTTTGACGTCAAACCATGACGTATTGCGGGCAGACATTGCGTTGGACGTCAAATTATGACGTATTTCAGGCAGACACTGCCTTTTATGTCAAATTATGGCGTATTGCAGGTAGACACTGCGTCTGACGTCAAATTATGAAATATTGCTTGCAGGTACTATGTTTGACATCGAATTGTGACGTATTGCTCGCACACACTGCATTTAGCATCGAATTACGACAACCCGCATGCAGACACTGCGTTTGATGTCAGAATGACGTATTGCAGGCACACACAGCGTTTGACGTCAAATTGTGACTTATCACAACTGCCTGCTTCGGAGGTAGTACCAATCAAGATTCTGCATTAGAGAGATGTGACTGACTAAAATGACGTGACGTATCTATGACCTGGAGGTATTGCTATTTGTTTCGTTGTTGTTGTGTTGTCCCTCCCTGTGGTATTCTAATAGTGCAATTACATTCCACGTGATGTGACTACAGTTGTGAGACAGGCTTTACTAAGTGTAACAAAACCCTCTTCAATGGAACTCTGTTCACTTTCAAATGGACTTTTATTGCTAATGTTATTATCATAATTATTATTATCATTAATATTGTTATTATTATTTATCGTCGTCTTCATCATTCTCTTTTTATTATAGCAATAAATGAAGTATTCAGTTGCTCCAAACATTACAGTAATTATACTCATTGATGTATTTCTGTTTTTCTCCACTTTTTACATGTTGTGTCATACATGTGGGTGTCAGTAGTAAACAATCGTTCATTTAAAAAGAGACAATTTTGTCCAAAGGCATTCGTCTCTGTTGCGTTGTTGTAACATCGAGGTTTTTCCCTAGGGAACCCTCTTTACCCTAGCGTCACTAAATTACACTCAGTTTAGACAGCGAATATAGTCCCTCATCCAAATTCTTCCATCAAGTGGCATAGATTTTCATGAGCCTCTGCGGCCGCATGAGCTCATGAGAATCTATGCCACTTCCTGACCAAGTTTGGCTATCGGTTGCTATTAAAATAGAAACGTTAAATCGATGGAGCACGCCAAACTGACCCGAACGCCAGATCATACGCGGGATCAAAATTAATGGCGTATGCCAGATCGACTTTGCCAATTTTTGAGTGTTTGGAGTGACACATCACAATGACTCTCATGCCAGACCGACCCTTGGTACACCACATCGATTTTGGATTATTTTTCGTTTAATTTGTGAGTGAGGGGAGTGACAAACTAAAATGACTCACACACCAGACAGACCCGGAGACATTTTGGCGTATGTCAGAGTGATTCCGGGTCTGTCTGGAGTGAGAATATTTTGTGCGTGTTTTTATTATTATTATTTTGCTTAAGGTGGTTTTGTCGCTTTTTTTTTAAAATCGTTTTACGCCGGGTTACGCGTGCGATTATAAAGGTATAGGCGAATGGTGCTTGAGACGGCTCATTTGGGAAAAGCTTGAATGGTACATGAACACAATTGTGACGAACGCCTTTGATTCAGTCCAAGATATCTGTGATCCTACACACCCTGTGTACAATTAATGTCGGTTCATGGTTTTACAAGGCATTTTGTACGTCAAATACAAAGTTTATTTTCCATGTCACCCTGGCTTTTGTTTTCATTTCATGACTGGATTTCACTATATATATCTGTTTGTGTGTACGTGTGTGTATGTGTGCGTGCGTGTTTGTGTGTGTGTCATCCACCCATCTATATGCGTGTGTGCGTGCGTGGGTATGTGAGTGTGTGTGTGTGTGTGTGTGTGTGTGTGTGTGTGTGTGTGTGTGTGTGTGTGTGTGTGTGAGAGAGAGAGAGAGAGAGAGAGAGAGAGAGAGAGAGAGAGAGAGAGAGAGAGAGAGAGAGAGAGAGAGAGAGAGAGAGAGAGAGAGCGTATATATACAATGTTGCACGTGAAACACAAAATCTGCACTAAATGACTCAATAGCAGCGTACTTTATTGCACGAAACTTTTGCATTTTCAGAATTATACGTACGTCAAATTGTGTTAGATACTACTACATTTCCAGTAATCTGATGTATGTAACACCCAAAACATGCATGCTGTAATACCTGTATAAAACATCAACAACAAATAAACAATATGATGAAAAAACACACACCACCATATTTCTGGAGTACTTCGGCTTTACTAGCCTTCTTTAGCCAATTTCGCCACGTGACAAGATCTAAAAATAGCATCACACTGTAGACAAACGTAAGGATGACGTAATAGGTGGTGTAAATGTTCTTTAGAAATGTTACAAGTAGTTATGATGTCATTATGAAAGTGATGTCATATTTAATTGACCAACGTTCCGTGTCGCAGATGATGTCATTCGTGAATTAAAGTTCCAATCAAGATGGTTCCATACAATTCTAACAGAGATAGTACGAATTTCAAAGAAACAACTTAGAAAACAACAAACAAAGACTTTGTAACCCTTTCACTGACACATACAGCGGCAAAAGACGCAGGATTTCATGAGCCCCCGCGTACGAGGGGTTTGCTGAAGTTCTGTTTCTCTTGCTGTCTTAGCCCAGTCCGCAAAGGCCAACGGGCTGAAGTCGGCCGGCAGTGGGCCCGCGCACGACTGTGGATAACACTAACACGACTGTGGATAACACTAACACGACTGTGGATAACACTAACACGACTGTGCGCGGGCCCACTGCGGCCGACTTTGGCCCGATAACTTATTGCGTGCTGTGTAGAGCCGTTATATCCAAAATCTGATGACCAGCACACACAGGCCGCAAGGTTCAAAAACACAGACCGGCAAACAACTAGATGTCCTGCAAGAAGCAACAAGAGTGGCAAAGCCCTTAAGGCTCACGTGCATGACAGATCAATTGATTGTACATTGCTTAACATCCCGACAGCAACACGGCTTTCTCAGGACGTGCCTGCACTGCTTGTGAAAAAAACCTAAACAGAACATTGAATGTATGTCGCCAGCCGGTCCAATACGTTAAATAAACCTACGACATTGGGCCTAAATAAAGCTAAGACCATTTAGCAACACACATCCAATATCAAGAGCTACAGGCAGCGCAGACAGTAGGGAGAGTTTAAAAAAGGAAAATACAGGTGAATGGACCAAGGGTAGACAGAACCACATGCCCCAGAATAGAGAGGAAAACCCACCCTGTGGGGCTGACCTGGGTGACCCTGGGAACTAAAATGTAGTTAACCCCACCCAAGTCCCCCAGGGCAGACCCGGGTGGAGGGCATGACAGATCAAACATAATTAATCTAACCTTTGTCACCTTGAACTTTCCGACTAGTCAATGAAATAAGCTCACAAACCAGATAGGTGAGGCTAGCGCTGGCAGAATTGTACTCAAACCAAGGGGAATCACAGCGCTGGACAGACAAACAGTTAGATCCCCTGCCCCCGCCTATCAGGCACCCAATCGCCAGCACACAGAGAAATACGCAGGTATAGAACAAGACGATCATTTGCATCCTCAAAAAGAATGGATCAGGTCTCTTATATAACCCATGTCTTTCTCCGGAACTTAGGAAGTAGGCAGGAGAAACATACATACACAAACATGAAGGTGCGCTACTATATTTATGTGGTCGGGTATATACCCTGATTTCCCACAGTAGATGCACAGAACATTACACAACAATGTAACGATACAAATTTGCCTCGAGTTATAGATACTCACAAACCAGATAGGTGAGGCTAGCGCTGGCAGAATTGTACTCAAACCAAGGGGAATCACAGCGCTGGACAGACAAACAGTTAGATCCCCTGCCCCCGCCTATCAGGCACCCAATCGCCAGCCCACAGAGAAATACGCAATGAAATAAGCAAATGTTCTATCTAACACAAGCAAAGTGTTGGATTTTATACGTGCGAAATAGACGTTTTCTCAAAATGTACTCAGTCATTTTTCACTGTTGTCAACCTCTTGTGACCCTTGACCTTCGTAAGTAGTAACGGACGACGGACGGACGACCACAGAACATACTCACTTTTGCTTCGCACGTGAGCCAAAACTGAACTGACGTACTGGTCGGTGCCATATAACGGCAGATTTGTGACGATTACAGCAAGGTGCACCTGGGGCAAACCGGCATTTTGAATGCAAAAGGCAGTATGTTCATTTTTTTGTGAAAAGCGCGATTTTCATTGTATACAATGAAAATCGCGCTCTACACAAAAACGGACTGCCGGACTTGCTGCCTTTTGCCCTCACAGGGCAGAAATATTCCCATATTAAGGCCTTGACACACACACGTAGAGATTCTGTCGCTTGCGACGTATTTGCAAAAGAGTTGCAAGGCTATCCTGGGATTTGTCGCAGCGTTTTGCAGCCAGCCAGCGGTGAGGTCATAACACGTGTCCAAAACACGCTCTGCGGACATTATGTTGCAAGCGTGTTGCAAGCAGCAAAATCGCTGTGTGACCTTAGCTAGCCTCTCATGTCTTCACTGTGACCAGGCCAGAGTGGAGAGATGCGTGTTTTTTTTTCCACGATGAGCATCGACCAACGTTGCTTGGAAATCATAAGTAATCTAAAATGGCAGGTACTGAAAACAGTGGATTAAATGCCCGGACAAACATGCGACATCGCATGTTTGTCCGGGCTTTTTATCCACTGTTTGCGTACACGGTGTCTGACCAAGTTCTGATTGAGGTACAACCTCTAACCCAGTAAGTGTAATGTCCTCTGGTCCACGACGTCCACTGTGGGCCCGAATAGCTTTTGCTCGTAGGAACAGCAGAAGACGTCAATAAGCTTCAAGTTAACCCTTATCATTCGGAATACACCAGTGTGTGAAATAAGTTTGACTAAAATAGTTCAAGGGTAGTGCCAGAATAGCTTGGCGCCTCTAGGCGCCAAGCTATTCTGGCACCACCCTTGAACTAAAGCCATTGGTCTATATCCTTATCTGTAAGTACTATAATGTAGCTTGCATATGGCAGAGTACAATTTTGAAGCTTTTAGCCTCAGTATGATATTGGTTAAGTTGACAACATCGTCAAAAACGACTGTAGTCTGCGGCCCTGGTTACGAGTTCTCATTGCGGCGGGGAAGTGTCGTTCGCAAAATGTAAACTCCGCACCTACCAAGTCTTCACTGTGACTAGCAAAGATGACGGGGTGTTGGCGCGGCGGGGAGATATGGTTAGGACGTAAAAGCGATAGGTCTGCGTTGATATGGAAGGGCCTGGGCCTCCTCAAACAGAGACAGATCTTCCGAGATCAGCAGCACGCTGCGACTGTCAAACAGGCGCGTGAACTCACCCAGATACACCGGGAACTCGCCTGAAAAACAGACACTGATCGGAGCACACACTCACCGCAAGAAAGGCGCTTTGGAGAGAGCAAGCGCAAAAGAAAATCCCCAGAAAGAAAGAAACACGCTTAGAAAGGACAATTACAAAACGATGTTGAGGTTGTCCTTTCTAGTCGTGTTTCTTTCTTTTTGGGGATTTTCCTTGCATGGTCTGAAAAGCAGAAATAAAAGAAAGAAACACGCTTCGATGCGTTTAACCTGGATGTCCCAATAAATTTTGAAACGTCCTATTCACTTCACGGGGGCCAAGACTTATGCACTAACCCAGTACGCAAAGGCCATCATCATCAGACCCACGACGGCCCGATTGCCTTTTGCGCAATGGCAATAGTCCAATTTTCCTAAAGACACACTGAAAGGAGACATATTGATTTCTCTCGGGCGAGGAAAAGACAACATCCGCGAACGATTCGGCAACTTCAATGAAAAGACCACCATGATAAGAAACAAGGCACATTCCCAACAAGACCCTGGCGGCGACAGCAGCTTTAGTCTGCCCGATAGCTTTAGGACACTGGGTTCGCGGACTCGTTATGAAAGTGGTGCTGAGACTGCCATTTTGAGCAGCCAGACTGGCTGAAAATGGAATCCTCAACCCCGCTTTCATAATGGTGTACTTTATGATGTCCTGAGGAAAGGTTGGCTGGTTGGTTGTACATTGCTTAACGTCCCGATAGCAACAAGACTTTCTCAGGACGTGCCTGCACTGCTTGTGAAAAAAACAATTAAACAGAATATTGAATGTATGTCGCCAGCCGTTCTAGTACACTAAATACAGCTAAACCCATTTAGCAACACACATCCAGTATCAAGAGCTACAGGCAGCGCAGACAGTAGGGAGAGTTTAAAAATGGAAAATACAGGTGAATGGACCAAGGGTAGACAGAAACGCATGCCCCAGAATAGAGGGGAAAACCCACTCTGTGCGGCTGACCAGGGTGATCCTGGGAACTAAAAAGTAGTTAACCCCACCCAAGTCCCCCAGGGCTGACCCGGGTGGGGTGGGGTGGGGGGGGGGGGGGTCCTGAGAAAAGAAACACGCGTGCAACATAGTTTATTATTTTGTTGACAGCAATTAAAACACTAATGTTTAGGACGTGACAAAGGCAGGTCTGCGTTGGTATGGAAAAGCCTGGGCCTCCTCAGAGACAGGTCCTCCTAGATCAGCAGCACGCTGTGACTGTCGAACAAAAACACTGTGTCGTAGCTGTCTTTTCTAAGCGTGTTTCTTTCTTCGTGGGGATGTCTTTTTTTGCATTTGACACGCTTGGCAGTCACCTTTTTGGTCTGGATTCTTGTATGCTGATGTCCTGTTTAAAAGTACGCCGTGGTGTTTGTATTTCCTTTACTTGGATGGGAAAGCTACTTTTTATCTGGAAACGATGGGATGAACCAGCCCACAAAGTCTCTTCTATACAACATGCCTCTTGAGTATATAAAAAACCAAATACTGCTTTTCTGATGGGAAGCGGGGGGCAGGGGGGGGGGGGGGAGAAACCCGATATAGAAAGCGTACGACCAGTGGTCAGCTGCATAAGTGAGCGTAGTCCTGCGCCAGCCTTCTTGTCCTACCTGATTTGAGGGCCTCCCTGTAGGCGAAGCATCGCTCCGGGTAGGGCCACGAGGTCAAGGCCACTGTCTCGTGCTCTTGTATCCACTGCCCGGACATCATGCGAAACTCCTTGGAGGCCACCACCCGCACACCGCCATGCTCGCGTCTGAAACACACAAGTCGGTGTGCTGGCGTTTGCGTTTGGAGCCGTAGAAACAGGGCTAGGAAATCTACGATTGGTGTGCCCTTGACAACGGCTTCGAGTGTCGGAGCCGTTGTCAGGGGCACATAGATCGTAGATTTCCTCGCCCTGAATCACAGGCCAGAACAAAAGTCATGACACCGATTTCTGTCCTTGTCAAATAAATATTACGCCTTGTGAAGAAAGACAGTTCATGTCTGAAACATTATTAAGGCAATGTGCTATAACACATAAAAAATGTCAATTATTTGTAGTTAATTTTACTTTGATCTGTTGGGGTTCCCTCACTCGGTTTTCAGTCCCGGCCCGTGCTAAGTGATGCATTGCTATGTACACTTCACACAGGAAATAGCTGATGCGACCGATCGCTAAAACCTGGGACAGCCACCTGACCAGTATCTGATCAGCAGTTAATACAATTGTGAGACCAATCGGGGATGACACAGGCAAACTAGTATGACCCGAGTCTGTACCACACACTAGTTGTCAGTCTCCCTCGATTCGTTATACATCAGTAGCGAACAGAGTGAGACATCCAGTGTGGAGTCCTGCACCTGAGTCTGGTGATCTTGGGACTGATGTTTCGGGAGAAGTCCAGGATGTGTTGACGGTTGGCGGCCGGCCGGGTCTTGTACATGGTGATTGTGAAGGTGGGGCGGTTTGCTGAGGATCACACGTAATTACCTCATTAGACAGATGGATCGACCATTATAATTCAAGGATAGTGCCAGATTTGCTTGGTGCATGATCATTCAAGGGTAGTGCCAGATTAACTTGGCGCATGATAGTTCAAGGGTAGTGTCAGATTAACTTGGCGCATGATGGTTCAAGGGTAGTGCCTGATTAGCTTGGCGCATGATAGTTCAAGGGTAGTGCCAGACTAACTTGGCGCGTGATGGTTCAAGGGTAGTGAATGATTAGCCTGGCGCCCTCAGGCGCCAAGCTAATCGGGCACTACCCTTGGACTATAATGGTCGATCCATCTTCTGCAGCTGGTGCACAGTCGTTAGGTGACAACTCCAAAATTCGTCCGTGAAGTTAAATGGGTTAACAGCCCTTCGTTTAGAAGCTGAAGTAGGTTACAACTGCACGTGTTTCGACGAAAGCGATGGATTGAAAACCCGGACAAAAATGAGATACCTCATGTTTCGTCCGGACCATTAACTCACTCGAGACGTACCGCATACAGATACGCGGCTTTATGCATGCGGCGTGTCTCGAATGAGTTAATCAACCGGTTATTTAAAAGACGCTTTTTTTTTTTTTTTTTTTTTGGGGGGGGGGGGGGGGGGGGGGGGCGGGGGGAGGGGTATCTACAATCTGACGTATGGACCACATCTGTTGACGGCCTTCTCGGCTTAGTACAACAAAGGTAGATCCACTGGTCTTCGCTGACAGGAGTTGCTGCTGGACGTACGACATGGCCCGATAGAAAGTTTGCCACACGGTGGTGTTGCCGCGGCCAGAGAAAAAACTGAAAGCACGTCAGTGGCGGCTCAATCCGCAGCGATCTGTTAACCCCGTGAATGCTGCTGACGATGGCGCGAGTCTTGTTTGCTGAACGGCACCGTCAGTAGCTGTCAAAGCCCTGACATGCTACGACAGGACGTGGATCGACCGTGATAGTTCAAGGGCGGCGTCAGACTATGTATACAGCCCTTAGCCCATTCAGCCCTGACGCAGTACAGCAGGAGATGGGTCGACCATGATAATTCAAGGGTAGTGCCAGATTAGCTTGGCGCTTGTCGGCGCCAAGCTAATCTGGCACTGCCCTTGAATTATCATGGTCGATCCGGTGCCAAGCTAATCTGGCGCTACCCTTGAATTATCATGGTCGATCGATTTCCTGCGACTGGTGCATAGTCATTAGATGACGCCTCCAAAATTTGGGGACATACGGCCTTTGGGCTGAAAGAGTTGGTGGGCCCAGAGAACACAATAAAGTCATCAACGGTTATCTCCCTCTATTCGCTATCGCTGATAAGCGGTAGCGAATCGAGGGAGACAACCAGCCTGGGCGTGAAAAGCTATGTGTGCGCTAGCCCGCGAGTCTGGCCTGCAGCTTGTCAATCACGCTGTTCGCTGACATCAGTGACCATACGAATGTACTGTATCACCTTTCGGGATGCTCCACCTGGCGGGGAGCACGACGGCGTCGCACGAGAACTGCCACGTGTCACCTTTCGACCCCAGCTGCCGGTACCACGAAGCCGCCTTCTCGTTGGTGTCGAACACCAGCACGGCCACCGAGATCCTGCCCGGCCAGTCGTCCAGCTGCTGCGAGCCCAGGCCAGGTAGCGGCTGTGGAGAAGGCGGACCGTTACAGTCACGGGGGATCAGTCCTCGTTGAACTCATTCAAGGCGTCGTGCATCAATAGCTGCGGAAGTGTCGTATAGCGTTGACGCCGGCAACGCTATACACTTTCACAGCTATTGATGCGCGGCTCCTTGGACGAGTTAAGGGCGGTCAGACGCGTGTAAGGTGGCCAAGGCCCTAGAGACAATATTAATAATAAATAATAATAATACCGGTTATTATGATAGTAATAGGCGCGTTACCCAATTCTGTGAATCGGCTCAAAGCGCCGCGAAGTGAACCCAACACGCACGCTCACGTGACACACACGCATTCACTCTGAAGACAAACACAGTACAAGACAGACACAGGGCATTCACGTGGTGCGAAGGGTCAGCTCAGCTACTGAGGTTTCGGGAAATTTTGATCGCTTGTATCTGACATTTATAAAATGGCCTGAAACCGGTAGCGCGCAAAGTAGATGGGGAGGAAGAGCCGGAGAAAGAACCCCCGGCGGTCCGCCCGAATTAACGGTGGCAATTACTAGAGGAGAAAAGTCCGACGTCGGAAGCCGGTATCGAACCTCGCACCTTTAGCATCGGTGGCAGGCGCTCTTTTCCACTGCGCCACGGACCACAGCTATGGACCCTTTTAGCCCCGGGACCCTGCAGCAGGAGATGGACTGATCATGATAATTCACGGGTAGTGCCAAATGAGCTTGGCGCCTGAAGGCGCCAAGCTCATTTGGCACTACCCGTGAATTATCATGGTCAATCCATCTCCTACAACTGGTACATAGTCGTTAGGCAGCACCTCCAAAATTTGAAAAAAGGGACCTTAGGGCTAAAAGGGTTAATACAGCGGTCAGCTTATACGGGGTCATGTGGATTGCAGACGTGTACAAAACTTTATTAAATATCTGTCAACCATGATCGTTCAAGGGTAGTGCCACAATATCTTTTCGCCACTTGGTGAAAAAAGCGCTTCCGATCTCCTTTTAGTCTTGTAATGAAAATCAGAAATTCAACACTTCCTCCGTTTGCTGGAGAATTGAACGCGGGGGGGTACAATGAAGACACCGCACGTGAAGATTACATTCAATGACCACTGAATTTAGATGTCAATAAGATTTTAACAAAAATGGCAAAGCCCTTATTGCGGCTCACGTCGTCATGTATGACTGACCGAGCCGCATAACAAGTCTGACCTTTTTTTACCCTGACTGTTTCGATAGGTCACTGAACTGTTCAAGTGTCCTAATTAAATAATGTTTGGCTTTTTTGCCAGTGAAATCCATGTTTCTCTACTTGTATTCATTTATCACACATTTGTCCCCGTCCCCTCCCACCCCCCCCCCCCCCCCACACACACACACCTCCCCGCCCCCCTCCTCACACCCCCTTCCCCCCTTTTGTCCCCGTGACTCTTGATCTATACAAGGAGTCAACTAAATTAGTTTGCACAGCAAGGCTTTATCATCAGCTATCTTTATACCAAATTTGATGGAAACCTTTGCAAAAACGATGGTTAAAAACTCAACTGCTATTAAAATAATAAATATAATAATTTTTAATTGAACTGTTTACACATTTGCCGAACTCTTGCGACCCTTGATCTCTCTGAGGGGTCATTGAGAGATGCCACTGAAATTTGGGCCAAATCTGAAAACTGTAGTTTGAATATTCTCCGAGAAAATACCAATGTTAACATTTACTATAGACGACAGATGGACGACAGACGATGGACAGACGACATAATATACTCACTTTTTGCATAATTGCACGTGAGCCAAAAATCACAGACCAGAACATATTTGACTGTCAGCTTTTATCTCACATTGGTTGCCTTCCTCGATTCGATGCGCTGAACAGCGCAGCGAATCGAAGGAGACAACCAGTGTGCTTTTACTTGTGGGCAGAGAGCAGCCAAAAAAGACAGTTGACTGTCCGGGTCGCGCAGCTCCATTTGCATGGCCAGGCGGAACGCGGGTAGCACGCGGTCTGCAAAACGGGCAATCAACACACTGCACGGAGTGCCCGATGGCTCAGGGGGCGGTTGCTGCAATAAAAAGATTTTAATCCCTCGGTGATCAGCGAGTTGAAACAAAATAGTATTAGCCCATAAGGCGCTCACATGCTACGACAGGATGTGGGTCGTCCATGATAGTCAAGGGTGGTGTCAAAACAGCTTGGCGCATTGAAGTAGACCTCAAAGGATAACTAAAACAAAAAAGGGAAAGCCCTTATGGCTCACGTGCATGACCAATCCACATAATAAGTGTGACCTGTGTGATCTTGACCTTTCCAACAGGTCACCAAAATGAGCAAGTGTTCAATCACAAGGGTTGATTTTTGTACAGGTGAAATCCGAGTTTTCTCAAAATTTATGCATTTTCACACATTTGTTGACCCTCTGTGACCCTTAACCTTTGTGAGGAGGCAACTAAATTACCATGCATAGAAAGGTGTTATCATCAGCTACCTGTATGCCAAGTTTGATAGAAAAGATTGCAAACAACTTTAATAAAAACTACATTTCTATCCAAAACTGACTTTTTTCATACACTTGCTGACCTCATGTGACCCTTGGCCTTCCCGAAGAGACATCAACATTTGTATGCATAAAAATGCCTTATCATCAGATATCATTATACCACGTTTGAGCCTGAAGTTGAAAATAGTATTTGAGAAAAAAAAAGTTTTTGTCAGAATATGGCTCTTTTTTTAAAAAAACCTATTTCTATATCCCCCTCCCCCGACCCTTGCCAGGACTGAGACCGCTAAATTAGTATGCTTAGAAAGGTCTCATCTGCTACCTTTGCGCCAAATCTGACTGAAAACTGATAAAAGCTACAATTCTATCAAAAACTGTCATTTTTCACACATTTGCCAACCTCCTGTGACCCTTGAACTTTCCGAGGGGTCATACAAATTAGTATGCATAGAAAGGTCTTACCATCAGGTATCTCTGTATCAAGTCTGAAGTTGAAGAAAAATGGGGTGACTGCCAGTGCTAATACTTTAGGAAGATTACAAAGTAAAGAAGGTAAAAGCACTGTCAGGGGAGAGAAGTGTGCAGTATCGACCAATGATCATAGATCAAGTTTGATCGAAGCACAACAACAACAACAAAAGATATCAAAGAAGGGTGCGCTAAGTGACTGGAAGTAGTGAATATGGAAGCCCCCCCCCCCCCTCCCGCAGGGGGGCGTATCGCATTTTGACTAGATTTCCATACCCTTGATGCATGGAAATTTAGATCCAGGTCCCTTCTTTCCTATCTTTTTGTGTGTGTGTGCTTCGATCAAACTTGATCTATGATCATTGGTCGATACTGCACAAATCTCTCCCCTGACAATGCTTTTACCTTCTTTACACTGTAATCAAGTCTGAAGTTGATAATAGTATTTGAGTAAAAAGAAAGTGTGTCAAAATATGGCTATTTTGACCCTTTTCTAAACCCCCTGTGACTTGACCTTTGCGAGAGGTCACTGAAATTGGTATGTTTAGAAAGGTTTTACCACAACTACTGAATCACCTTTTGGCCAAGATTAAAGTCTGATGCTTGAACAGTCTCCGAAAAATGCCAACGTGAAAGTTTACCACGGACGACAGACGACGGATGACCCATTACATACTCACATTTGCTGTAGCCCGTGAGCCAAAATTTGATAAATACATCCTCACGATGTAATGAATTAGTGTATCACTGGCTGAGCACTACCGCTCAAATTCCCCAAAGTTGGGAGTTGGCGTCTGAGGTACACGTACATTACAGTTCAGGAGACACATCAGTCGTGATAGTTCAAGGGTGGTGTGAGAATGGTTTGACCCCTCTCTACTCTTCCATGCACAAGGCTATCTTGATCTAGGCCTGCGTAGTGTCCAATGAAGTATTCAATGTGCCATGGAAGAGAATACTTTCAAGGTTTGGTCCCTGTTAGCAGACGCACTGTGTTCACCCTTCTGATACTGCAGACAAATATGCCTATAACTTAACTCATTCGAGACGAACAGCATCCGCGTACCCGGATGCCTTTCGTCTCGAATGCGTTAAACTAGTTCAAGGGTGTTGTCAGGATAGCTTGGTTTGGCGTCCGGAAGCCATTCTGACGCCCCTCCCCCCCCCCCCCCCCCCCCCCCCGAACTATCATCAAGCCATTCTGACCACCCCCCTCCCCCAAACTATCATGGTTGACGTGTCTCCTGAACTGTGTAGACCTCAAAGGGCAACTCCAGACTTTGGGATTTTCAACAGTAGTGCTCAGCCGGTGGTGATACACCAACAATAATGTAGATCTAAAGCTGCAAAGTGTCCGGTGAACGTGTCACCTGTGAAGTCGTCACAGCCAGGTCACTTTGAGCACCATGCATTTACTTGCAAGGGGGAACTGATCGCCATCCCCCACACGAAGACGCCGTGCAAGGTTTCCATTCACACTACATTACACCCACACACACAAACACGCACACTGAACCCCACCTGTTTACCGGTGTATCCCTCCTCTTCAACCTTTAGCACTTCTGCATAGGACGGTTGCCCCAGGGACCCCCCAGCGGGGCGTCCGGCCTGACCCGGCGACGCTGACCGGGCTAACCCCGAAGCACCCCCACCCTCAGCCCCTGGGGGAGATCCAGCCCGACTCGTAGGTTCAGAGGCAGACTTATTTAACAGCTCGGTGACCAAAGTGGTCTCAGAAGCGATTTCGTCAGTGTCGACGAAGAGACACATGACGGTCACTCACACAGACCTTAATGGAGAAACGATTATTCACAACTGTCAATTTTCGATTTGCAACACTACCAAACCCCACCCAGTTGCCAGAGACGGATCGACCGTGATAAATCAAGGGTAGTGCCAGATCAGGTTGGCGCCAAGCTAATCTGGCACTACCCTTGAATTACCATGGTCAATCCATCTCCCGCTGTAGTGCGTCGGGGCTGATTGGGTTAACCTACTATTGCCGGTGGTCACAGATTGTGCTCTGAACCTGATGACCTTTATGTACTCAACGCCACAGAGATACAGCCGTCCATGGAACGTGGATATAAACTAAGTGATGTCAGTCCGCAAGAAGCATAGATCTTCATGAACCTTCGCAGGACGGGGCTCATGAGGATATTTGCCTCTTTGCAGTTAGGTGCCCATCATTTTTTCACGGCAGTAATGGTTAATAAATGTAATTTCAATTAGTGGCAATTTTCGTACTGATGTTCACTCATTTTTTCCCTTCCTATACGAGGCCTATCCCTCTCTCAAACGCTCTGCTACTGGAAACGACCTCTGCGGACTACCTTCAACTGTCTTTATGAACGGGGTGGGTGAAGCCACTGAAACTGTCCAACTCGACCTGTCTTTTTTATCTCGCTTTAAATGACAGGATGCCACTTCCAATATCCTTATTTTAGGCCGAATCTTAGGAGATTTGTGTTCCTACCCCAGCATGCGTACTCAGTTATTTGTGGGTTTTTTTAAATCGTCATGCTGGGTTTGCAGACGAAACTGAAAAATGTAATAATCTGTCGTGTTAACAACGCCGGGAAACCGACCTGAAGTTTGTTCCTGCCTATTCCACTTGTACAGTTCCCAAATAAGTTCCAGTCAACACTTCTATTTGCAAAAGAAAATCACTAATTAGTTTCAACTCTAGATCACGCTGCAGTCAGTTACGAAAATTATGCATTCGCTCTTTGTCTCGTGAAGACACTTAAAGTAATAAGCTTCTCTTTGGGGTGGTTTCCCTTGTTCATTTTCGAAATTTCATACCACAGGAACCATTACGCATAAATCTGAAGACGCATTTTAGAGCCCCTTGGCACTATTAAGTGATCAGAGACTATCAGAAATATTTACAAAAATTTTTGATCACTTGTATTTAAAATTTATAAAGTGCCACCCCTACCCCCCACCCACACACATACAAAGAAAAAAAATTACAATGAGTGGTGATAAAATGGTTGTAATTTGGAACATAAAAATATTGCAGCATGTGCCCTACATTTCCTACAGTAATTATTTCATTATTCTGATGACAACTCAGTCTATGTTTGTGGGTCATCAGAAAACATGTAACGTACATAACAACCAAAACCATCAACTGTGAATTATTACTAAAATGTCCATAAAGTCACTCTGCGCAATGTTAAAACACTAACTTCAATTTAAAACAAGGGCACTTATAAAGCATGTAAAATATTTTATTAGTATTACAAATTATTATTACAAATATAAGATACATCAAGTTCATTCATGTAGGCCCATGACATTTAAAATGTGATGGAGTAAAATAAAAATTTATACATGAAAAACAACAGGACCAAAATAAAAATCAGGCAAAACATGCGAAAGTGCCAAAGCAACTGTATACATAAAATAAGCATGCACATGGCTAAAAGTAAACTCAAATACGTAATAAATTATTTGAAGTTTCCTACAAATATCAATAAATTATAGATAAAAACTACAACTGCATGTATAATTGCACAACACCAAACCAGAAAACTGAGCAGGTTAATGCATTTGAGACGCACCAGACACACAATAAATGTATTAAGTTAACATCAGAGATGTCACCATTTGAGATGCGCTGCAACTACTGCAGCATGTCTCAAACCCTCACTTGATTTGTTCTGTGTTATAATATATTTGTGGTACATATGGAATGAATTTTTTTTTTTAATCATTAAAATACAATGACATTAAATGCTCTTTGTCCGTTTTTGGAAGCCAAGCACCCTTTGGCTGTCGGCATCACTTTCTGTCGAAGTGATTCCTGCCAATGGACTAAAACAGACTGAGCAATACACTGGAATGCATGGTAGTTGGTACATGTAAAAATGATGCCGATCTGCACTGTATAGTGTATTTGCATGTGGTCTTACTTCTGTGCTACATCACATACACTTGCACAAGCATGCAAACTTTATATTTAAAAGTACAAACACCTAACCACTTTTAGCTTTCACTTCACATATGAAACTAATCCAGCAGCGCCCTTGAGCTTTACAGCTGATCCATCAATTACTGGCACTGGTAGTTATAGGAGACAGGTCAGATGACAGCTCAAAAGTAGTGGGGTTTTTTTGTATGTTGTTTCATTAAGCATTGTCCATATTGTGTGCTAATCTGTACGTGTAATTTTGCATTTACGTCTCCAACCCCTGTAGCAAATGGTCCTCGAGCTGACGACGGCCGAAACTGACCCAGGCACAGCACAGCTGTGCATGGGCCAGCTGTGGCCATCATCAGCAGACCAGCATACAATAATGATCACACGGGTTGTCATCTTTGATTCGCTACCATTTCAGCGGTAGTGACCTGAGGGAGACAACCACTGTGAATAATAAGAATAATAAATCAGTTTGTTCAAAATACAAAGGGATAAAGAAAAGTCCCACTGAGATGCTTAACCCTCTTCTGCATGCAGCCACATCAACTGTTCACAGAAGGAACAGAGAAGGAGCTAGCTCAGCTGGTGGAAAAGCTGGAAAGTACGTTTGCGATGGAAATCAGTGCACAGAAGACCAAACTGATGACCAATAACACCAGTGGCATTGGCACCGACATTATGATTGGAGGTCAAAAACTGGAAGCAGTTAATAAATTCAAATAATTAGGGGCCATTGTGACAGATAAGGGATCAAAACCAAAAATACTGTCCAGGATTGCGCAGACAACAACAGCACTGACAAGACTGAAGACGACCATAACGGAAGGACAGAAACATCACACTCTGCTCCAAGATCAGACTGATGCGCTCCTTAGTCATCGTAGTGTTCTTATATGCCTGTGAGTCATGGACCCTCACAGCAGACCTTGAAAGGAGGATACAAGCCACTGAAATGAGATGTTTTCGAAGGCTGCTTGGCATTTCATACAGATATCACATCACAAATGAGCAAGTGGGAAGCAGAATCAGGCAAGCCATCGGGCCCTATGAAGACCTATTAGCTATTGTGAAAAAACACAAACTGAAGTAGTATGGGCATGTCACGCATTCAGCAGGGCTTGCCAAAACAATCCTGCAAGACACTGTGTAAGGAGGACGAAGGAGATGAAGACAGGGCGATACACTAAGAATGGCAGAGAACAGAGAGGAATGGAGGGAGCTGGTTGCCAAGTCATCAGTGGTGCCCCAACAGTCGGCAAGACTATGGGATATAGATAGATAGATCTGTGGCTGCAAGCACAAAGAAGTTATGGCAGACGGAAGAGCCTGCGTGTGTTGGCGGCAGTGATCCACAAGAGCTGTTGCAGCAGCATGCCCATAATACCCGCCAGTTTTTCAGCCACCATTCCCACCAGGCGTGGGCTGTTGTTGCTGCGACGGCCGAGGGGAGACAGGTATGGTGAGTCTGTCTCCACCAGCATCCTGTCCTGCGGTATCACATCAACCACCTGCCTAAAGTTTTTGGTGTTCAGGGAGTGATGTGACAGGCTGAAGTAGACATCACGTTCAAGACCCAGATAAGCTGTGGCCGTGTCAGCAGTTCCAGTAAAGCAGTGAAGCTGTACAGGGAAGGGTACGGGGCATGCACACAGGATGTCCAGAATGTCCAGCTCAGCTTGGTGTTGGCCCGCGTTGTCATTGCGAAAGTGTATAACAACAGGTGTGGCAGGTGGGACACTGGCAAAAATGCAACGTAGGATTTCCTGTTGGTTTTTGCGTGCGGCATCGGTGCTGATGTCAGGCAGGGAGTAGTCAAGCCCCACCTCCCCCATCCCAACCACCCGAGGATGATTCTGCAGTTTCACCATCTGACTGATGTGGCTCTCTACCTCCTCCATGCTCAAGCCGGCTGCCTCTTTCGGGTGCAGTCCAACGGTGGCATACAGTGTGACCTCTGCAGGTTCAGCAAGCCAGCCTGGTATCGTCCCATACTCCTGGCTGTCGCAAAAGTTTGCAATGGCCTCAGACAGAACACCGCGTGTGCTGGGAGGGGGCTGGGGCGCAACCTGAAGCACTTTGTCCACTCCATGCAACAGATGATACTTGGCTGCCATGCGGTCAATGTGAAAGTGCGCGTCCACCATGTCCCAGCCACAGCTCTTGTTAAACGGCAGGTGTTTGACTAACTGCTGCTGGTCTGGTGACAGTCGGTTCAGCAGCTTCATAAGCATCATCCAGTGACCACACAGACCCACAGAGAACGGGGTACCCGTGGCTGCATGCACAACAGGGTTAAACTGGTCTGCGACAGGCTCTCCTAGATACGAACACACAGCTTGGCATATTGCATGATCACGTTCATCCATAGGGAGATCCCCCAGTGAGAGCCAGTCTGATTGCTTACTGAGTAGTATTTGTTTCAGCTCTGCCACTGTCAGCGTGTCCACAGTTTGTGTTTTGTTTGCCACCTGCAGCAGCCACATGGACAGGTGCACTCTCCTCTTTGCTGTTCCATCTCCTTCGTCCTGCATCCACAGTGGGAGGTGTGCTTCATGACAGTGTTCACGCAGCCGATTGGCATTCACTGCCTTTCCACAACCGTCCAACAGGCACTTGGAAATGCTATCACAACTGACACCTACATCCCCCATATTCTCCCTCATATTGCTCCCAGCACCAGCCATTGTAGCCTAGATTCCCAATTCCGGACTCTGCATGTTGCTTCACCCTGCGTTACGAGAATGTAACATGGTAATTGTCACAGCCCCTTATTTGCCATCTGCAATGAGTTACCTGCAACAAAATAATTAAATTTTGCTCTTTAACCCTTTTCATCATGATACACTATTACTTGAAATAAATTTGACTATGATAGTTTAATGGTGGTGCCAGAATAGCTTGGCGCCTCAGGCGCCAAGCTATTCTGGCACCACCCTTGAAGTTGAACTAAAATGGTTGATCTATCTCCTAATCTGTAATGTAGCCTTCAGAGGACAATAAGTTAATTTTTTTTTTAATCGGCCTCAGGATGTAATGGGTTAAGGAACCTGTACATAATTTACATCCTCAGATTGAGGTACTCAAATTTCTAACCTTGTGACTTAAGTTCATACAGAGATAATGGCATCCTGCAGATCAACACACCTAACAACTATGCACCAGTTTCAGGAGAAGGATGGTCGGACCATGATAATTGAAGGGTAGTGCTGGATAAGCTTGGCGCCAAGCTAATCAGGCACTACCCTTGAATTATCATGGTCGAACCATTACCTGTTGTAGTGTAAGACGTTGGGGCTAAATGGGCTAATGCCGGTAGATGTAAAGAAGTACCCAACGGAGAAAGAAATGTACATGTAGTTTTGATCAGCTCGAGATTTGTGCTTTAAATGTTTATAATTACCTAAATTAAATCCCCTAACGGAACAATCCTGTTCCAAATGTTGAGATCCTACATCTCCAATGCCTGAAGTTAGGCACAAACCTCAAAGGCTGTGTTGCAACGCTAGCATGTTTTGTTGGGCAACAACGGAAGGGAAGCAACTCTCTCATTAAAATCCAAGTAGTCTCCATCATGAGTAAACTCGTCCTTGCAAATTCTCGTTCTTACAATAGTCATCCTTTCCGACGGTGTTTCTTCGGGGTTATTTTTTTTTTTAACGAAAGACGGGTACAACATAACGAAGAAATACCTTTCATCAAAAACCCTAGCATGAACACTGCATGTGACAATAAAAAGAAAACACTCAAAAACCACAGCAAACAAAAGCCGCTAAACTATAAACAAAAAGCGGGTTCATTCAAACCGGTGTTAAATCAAGTTACGTGTGTTTATTTGTTTGTCTGCTTGTATTGTGACACTTGAATTTTGAGTTTTTTTGTGTGTGGAAAGAAGTGCTGATACGTTTGACTGTCCTATTTCATCAGTAGGTAATTGTTTTTGTTACTATATCATGGGGAAATTTGGGACCACAGCTTTCTTTAATCTTGGGTCTTTGAAACTTAATTTCATGTGACCAGTTGCATTACATAGGTCATTTGACATCAGAGTGCACAACGTTTTTTTTGCAAGTGTTTCCGCAAAGAAACACTTTTCTTTACAAAACTTAGAACAACTGCTTCACTGAAAGCTGACCTAATATGATTTACTTTTAAGAAACTCAAACAATGTGTATTTTTTGCTGTACAGTTATACACATTCAGATTGTTTTCATAAAATATCTGATTTTACATCCTTAAATGTGCCCCAGATACATTAAGCCCAGTATTAGAAAGATCCATTTTCCAAACCTGAAACAGTGCCTATTCATGAAGTCTGCATGCTTGACCTCAATATTGAAATCTGCCCAGGCTCATATTTAGGGTATTGAAAATGGCTTGTTCTTATCTTTTCTGTTCACCAAATTTTTACGACTATAGAGCAAAATGGACAAATCGTAGGAGTTGAGTAAAAAATATTTAATATTAGATCAATTGGCACTAAATGATATTTGTTCTTAAAGTGGTAGAGAAAAATCTTTCTGTGCTGAGACATTTGGCAAAAATGTTATGCCGCACTCCCATGTCAAGCGGCCTATCTAGCCCACTCAAGGACTGGCCAGAATGCAATGAGGTTTCCCTTTGCTGTTTAAAATATGCGTCATGGGCTGTGTGCAGATCTGGATTTCACTAGGCCATAGCCGTTAGTGCAGGAAAAATGCCACACACAGACATGAGAACAGGGGCAGATCTGGACCTATACCCCCCCCCCCCCCCCCCCCCCCGCCCCCGCCCCCCCCCCCCCCAAAAAAAAAAAATGCTATAAAAAAGTCCCTTTTGTGGAGTTTGGAATCTCACCCTCCCTATGTAATTGTTTGATATTTCAGTGAGTAGCGAGAGTCCTGACCAGCGGCACATGTGCCTACCTCCCCCCCCCCCCCTCACGCCCCACTCAGTCCCAAACACAAAGCATAGTTGACCGGCCCCTCCCCACCCTCCCCCCCTCCCCCCACCACAACACACACACTCGTGGTAAGTGATCTGCCCTTGGAGAATGTTTTGCTTACTTTGTGAAAGAAATGTTTTACTGGATTAAAAAAAAAGTCCTTAGTAAACACATCTAGTCTGAATAAAACTACTGATAAATGAGCAATGTTTCAGAGAAAAAAAGCTTTGGTCAGTAGGTCAGTTTCCCCATATACGTCATTCTACGTTTGCTGAATTTAGATATGGATGCATATATATTGGAATGCTGCTTACTCGGCTTTGTTCCAATTATCTTTGCACAACTTGCTGCCGGTCGACTCCAGCAACTCGGCCGGCAGTAAGTTGTGCACATGGTCGAGTTTACCTGCAACCGGGAAGGGAAAGTACTCTGAACAGAAAATCAATCTTACTTTCGCTTGTCATTCTCTAGTATTTCTCATCGGGTTTTGTGGTTTGTTTTTTATTATTTATTATCTGGGGCAGACAAAGTGCTCAACGTGTAAAGTTGAATATATAGATACGTGCAAACTGAGTAACTCTGGCCCAAGCCCGTGTTTCGCTGCGGGAGACACTTCCTTGTATGTGTGCTTCCTTATAGTCTGTCTTTGTTACGTCTCACTGAATAGCCTCTTACACAGAGTTGTCGTGTAACTTTTTAAATTATTGCTAGGACGTTGTGAAAGAGGCAAACTCCTTTCAAAGACTAGTGTACGAGTTGCGACAATCAGCTTACCTTTGCCACAGCTTCCCTTTCCACTTGCATTCATAACCCGCAATAACACTTTTTGAGGAACAGCTGGAGTTGATCTGTGAGCAAGAGGCATAGATTCTCATGAGCCCCAGCGACAGTAGGGGCCCATAAATATCAAAGTCTCTTGCAGATGTCATGGCTGAATAGCAGGTTGTCTTAGTCACGAAATGTGTCTGATGACGTAATTTTTTCAGATGTTTACACACAGGGTGTGCGCTTTGAGAGTCGGCATAAGCACATCGATCCATGGTCAGTCTGCAGCCTGCAGCAATTGCTTCAGGCAAGTTTTCCGAGAACGCTGCATTTTCAGTTTCACCAACATCATGGTGAGTATCATTGTATTTACTATATGCAAAAGTCATCATGGTGTAAACGTTTTGCTAACCCTTTTAGCCCCGGATCCCTACAGCAGGAGATGGATTGACCATGATAATTCAAGGATAGTGCCAGATTAACTTTATGTCTCATGGTGCCAAGTTAACTCTTTCCCATCGTAAAATTCTCAGCGAGTCAGTTCCCTGCAGACATAGCAGGAAAAGAACGTGTGTTCCCTAGTGACGTAAATTTTTGGGGTAGATTGAATTAATTTTTACAGCCTCCCAAGCTAACAACCATAGATAAATTGGGTATCATTGGAAGGAGCATTAAAAGTACTTTTCAAAACTGCACATGTTTGTGCATCAGTTTAGTGCGAAGTCGAACCAATTTGATTATTATGCAACAGAACAAACATGGCGAAGCAAAAAAATGAGTACGCGGTTTTGGTAGCAACAGTGTAAGCACATGCAACGAAAACCACAGATTTACTCACCAACATGGCAGAAAATTGTATTCCACGAGCAAAGAAATCACACAAGAGATCTGTCCCTTCTTGAATGACAATTTTACGCACTAAAAATCACTGTTGAAACCCCGCTCATGAGGATTGAAAAAGCTCATCATCAGAGACAATGCAAGGCATATTGTCAGCTACTTTGGCCTTGTTCCTACACCATCCGACAAGGGCATTCACTTTCAGATATTTTAGAAATGGTTGGTGAAACATATTATAGTGGTTGCTTCCCTTAGACCGATAGCTCTGCTTCATGCGATTTAAAAAAAAACCGCAACCCTAGAATACTAGCGACTCGTCTATATAGACGGCACGAGCATAACGCTATAACGTAAGTGTTTCGATGGCTAAGGGTTTGTTTAGGCTAATGCTAAAATGGAAGTGTTCCGATTGGAAAGAGTTAAACTGGCAATTTAGATGCATTATCTCTTGAATCATCATGGTCGATGCATCTTCTGCAACTGGTACATAGTTGTTAAGGAACACCTAAAACATTTCGGAAATGTGACCATGAGGTTAAGTGGTTTGAATTATTCAGTCAGTGGCAGAGAGCTTGTACTTGTAGTTGGGATTTCTTATGGATCCGAATGATGGGTGTAAATATGGAATATTTAGCAAGTTGCTCAAACGTGTCTTTTCACAAAGGTGCACCTTAATTATTGTAATGTTTGGAGTACTGCTGGTGGTGCGTGAATCGTGGACGTCAAGCATACAATGAGTAAACAACACTGATTGATGTGTTCAGACTGACTTTGTATTCATACCGAAATATCGGTTGGTGATGATCGCCATGTTTGGTAGCCAGCCCCTAGCGATAACTGTAGCATCGCCTAAGTGCCGCGGTTAGTGAGGAGTTAGTTCCCTTAAAGTTGTACATGCATGTATTCATGAATATAAAACTCAACACATTACATCACCTCCTTCCTTGGATGAAAAAAAATGCATGTGATCACAATTACAATCTTTTTTTTTTCTTTTCCTTTCCTTCCCTTTGTTTTAACATTAAAGAAGAAATATAAATTGGGATTGGCAAAGAATTCTTGCATTAGTAGGTTGTTAACTCAAACATAAATAAATGAGGCTGATACAAGAGGTAGAACATAATGATATCATGAACACATAGGTTTAGTGTTTGGAATTATGAAGAAAATAAATGCGACTAGATTCCACTTATCTGACTAGTACTTGAAACTATTAAATGAAGTGAACACAACAGTCTCGAAGACAAAACTAACACAACGGTGCAGGCTGGTCGCGCCTCACTGGGTCTTTCACCAGAGTCTTTGTAAAAATAAGGGGGAAAAAATATTGGTGCAGGCTGGTCGCGCCTCACTGGGTCTTTCACCAGAGTCTTTTAGGGTTTGTTCAAAATATAATCATCGAATCGTTTTGGCATGTGGACTTGACGCGCGGACCTTCTGGCATGGTGGGGACTGGGTGAAGCTGCAGGGGTTGGAGGCTGGGGTGCGCAGTCAAGACCACTTGGCGTTGTCGGGTCAGGGAATGAGTCGGGTTCCTGTTCAGCAGCAGAAGGGGGTCTAGGAGCCGTCTTGAAGAAGCTGCTGTTTCGGGTGATCTTTTGTTGACCTCGCTGAGCCGTGATCATGGACCCTTTCTTGTTGGTGACGACCAGCGGAGTCGGTTGCCATGGAGTGTCAGCCTTGGTGGGGTCATGAGTCTTAAGGAGGACATGATCACCAATCTGGAGGGGAGATGGTTTGACATAGGCCTTGTTGTCAGCAAATTCCTTCATGAGGGCTTTCTGAGCAGCATCACGCTGTCTGACAGCATGATCATCTCGGGTTTGAGGGACTTGAGGGAGTCGAGACCTGAGGTTTCTGCCAAAGAGCAGGGAAGCGGGGGGAACACCGGTTGTGGAGTGTGGGGTAGTGCGGTAGTCAAGGAGAAATCTATACATTTCCTGCTTGAGGTTGGGGGTTGTCGCACTTTTGAGGGTCTTCTTGATGGAACGCATGAAACGTTCAGTTTCTGCATTTGCACGGGGCCATAAGGGGGTGATTTTTCTGTGTTTGATACCCATGTGAGCACAGTACATGGCAAAATCAGCGCTATTGAAAGGGGGACCATTGTCTGTTTTAAGAGACTCAGGAATGCCAAATTCTGCAAAGATCTTGTCAAATTTGGGAATGACGCTTCGAGCTGACGTCGAGTCGATAATGTCGACGACCGGGAAGCGGGAGTATTCGTCCATGACGACCAAGATGTACTTGCCACTGGGAAGATGTCCAAAGTCTGCGGAGAGTTCGGTCCATGGTGCACTAGGGAGGGGTGACATCTTCAAGGGTTCATGCGCAGGGGTGGGAGTTGAAATCTGGCATTTCATGCAGTTTTTCACAGTCACTTCAACGTGGTGTTGCAAGTTTTTAAACCATACTTTTTCGCGTAGCAGGGCGACTGTTTTGACTATGCCTTGATGACCGGAGTGGGCGAGTTTCACAGCTCGATCCTGGAGGGATGTGGGGAGAACGACCTGGTTGCCTTTCAAGATCACTCGGTCACCTGAGGCTAGGGATAGCTCAGAGCGACACTGATGAAGTGTGTTAAATGTCGATATGTCGATGTTTTGTTCATGCTTGTGCCACTGGTTGGTGAGAAGCCCATGGATTACTGCGGTGAGGGTAGGGTCAGACGCGGTTTCAGCAGCAACGTCATCAACAGTCATCGCTTTGGGGATGCAGTTTTCGGTGACGTAGTTGACGTATTCTTCTGCAATTTTCTCTTCACGGTCACTTGAGGCTTGTGGAACTGGGTGACGGCTGAGATAGTCTGCAGGGTTGTCTGCACCTGGTCGGTACTTGACAGTGATCTGATATGGCTGAAGTCTCATCGCCCATCGTTCGATGCGCGTTGACAACCTTGAGCGGGGGTTGTTGAAGATCGAGACAAGGGGTCTGTGATCAGTGTGGACGGTAAATGGTGCGCCGTAGATGTAAATGTGGAAATACTCACACGCCCAAGTCACTGCGAGAGCTTCTCGTTCTGTTTGAGAGTATCGTTGCTCTGTTGGGGTGAGGGGTCGACTTGCAAACTGGATCACACGACCATCTTGTGTGAGGACAGCTGAAATACCCACAGGGCTGCCATCAGTGTAGATTTCACTGGCTTTACGCGGGTTGAAGTATGCGAGCGTGGTAGCTTGACTGAGGGCTGCTTTCAGTTTCGCAAGCGCTGCACCATGTGCTTGTGTCCAAGACCATGGCGTAGTTTTCTTGGTGAGGATGCGTAGTTCATGCGTCAGCGTTGCGTAGTTGGGGATGTGGTGAGCACCACAAAAGTTCATCATCCCAAGTAGGCTGCGGACTTCGGAAGCGCTGCTTGGCGTAGGTAGATGGAGGATTGTGTCAAGCTTGTCCTGGCTTGGTTTGATGCCCTCCTTTCTGAAGATGTGACCAAGAAACTCGAGGGATTCCTTGTTGTACACACACTTTTCACTGTTCAGTGTGAGTCCTTTCTGGCGAAGACGTTCGAATAGTGCACGAAGGTTGCGGTCATGGCACGCTTGATTTGTTCCAAAGCACATGATATCGTCACTGATGTTTACAACACCATCGAGTCCTGCTAGGCATTGACGGACAGTTTCTTGAAATATCTCACTTGCAGAGTTTATGCCAAAGAACAGACGACGGTATCTGTAGAGCCCCATGTGCGTGGCAAAGGTAGTGATGTATCGCGAAGACGGGTCTAACTCTAGTTGATTATACCCTTGCGTAAAATCAAGTTTGCTAAAGACGGTGGCCCCAGCAAACATGGTCTTTAGTTCGTCGAGAGTTGGTGTGGCATGACGTTCGCGACGAATTGCCTTGTTTGCCGCACGCATGTCAACGCAGACACGCACCTTTCCTGGCTGTTTGGGTTTGGGCACGACGACAACTGGAGACACCCATGGTGTTGGTCCAGTAGCTTTTTCAATGATGCCAAGTTCTTCGTCTTTCCGCAGTTGCTCTTCAATGTCTTTTCGCACATGAAATGGAACACGTCGGTATTGTTGTGCTACAGGTTGGACAGTCTTGTCGATATGTAGTTGGATTTTCTGGTCATTCAGTTTGCCTACACCACCAAAGAGATCGGAAAATTCGTCTTGCAGCTTTTCGTGTTCAGGCTTGATGTGATGCACGGTAGCGAGTAGGCCTAGTTCTTGACATGTCTTCCAGCCAAGGATAGCTTTTTCTTTCTGTTGGACGACATGGATTGTCGTCTTTGTTGTGTTTCCCTTGTGTTGGACGACAGTATTGAAGGCACCAATGACAGGAATGGCATGTTTGCTCCCATACGCAGAAATCTTCTTGTTCGATGGATGTAACGAAGGCTTGGGTGTGATCAGATCATAGTCATCTTTTGATAGAATGTCAATAGTAGCACCGGAGTCTGCGAGAAACTCAAACCCATGTCCTTGCACTGTCACTACGAAGTGAGGAAGTCGACTGCTGATGTTAGAGGTCATGAAGATATATTCAGTCTCGCTGGAGCTGTCAGATTCAGTCTTGATAACGTTGGCTTCATCATCTGGGTTGTCAAGATGGTGAACGTTAGATCTGGGCTTGTTGCGATGACGGTAGCCACCAGGTTGGTGTTTCGATGCATTCAACGGTCCCTGTGTTTGTTTCACAGGCTGTGAACGACAAACTGAAGCAAAATGGTGTAGTTTAGTGCAGGAATTGCAACGTTTGTTGAAGGCGGGGCAAGATTTCTGTCCACCTTTGTGCGGCCAATCACCACCACAGTTTCTGCACTTGGATGGTTGCTGAGATAATTGTCGTGGTTGTTGATGGCGAAGACGACTGCCACTGGCATGGTGATGATGAGCATCAAGTTTATTGATCTCAGTATGCATGGCTCGTGAGTGCTGGGTGGTCAGTTGCAGGGTACGTGCAAACGTGAGAAGATCAGCTAAGGTCATAGCTGGGGTTGATAGACCCTTTTCTCGGACTTTCGACGACTTGCATCCAGCAATCAGCTGCGATTTGATTTCAGACGATGCATCGGCAAATCCACAGGTTTCTGCAAGCTGTTTAAGCTCAGAGTAGTACTCATCAATGTTGTCTGATTTTTGTTCTGTTTTGCGGAAGACGTACCGTTGGTATTCCACGTTAGTTTGCGGGTTGAAATGAGCGGTGATAGTGTCTACCAGCTTCGAGAAAACAGTGTCGTTGTCACCGGGACGAAGTGCTTCGTCGGGGAAAGTGTCAACAATGTCATTCAGTTCATCGCCGCCGAATGTAAGAAGAAGAGCTTTTTGTCGATCAACATCGTTTATTTCGTAGGCTGTGAAGAATGTTTTGAGTCGTTGAACCCACTTCCTCCAGCGCACAGCTCTTCCCTCTGGGGCGCAGTCGAACGACTGGTAGGCTGGTAGAGCGGCCATCTTCTAGCGCAGTAACGTTTTTTTTTTTTCCGAGCACGTGGTCCAACAGAAAAGTCAGTGATAACTTGGACTTACTGCAATCCTCGTCGCCAATGTAATGTTTGGAGTACTGCTGGTGGTGCGTGAATCGTGGACGTCAAGCATACAATGAGTAAACAACACTGATTGATGTGTTCAGACTGACTTTGTATTCATACCGAAATATCGGTTGGTGATGATCGCCATGTTTGGTAGCCAGCCCCTAGCGATAACTGTAGCATCGCCTAAGTGCCGCGGTTAGTGAGGAGTTAGTTCCCTTAAAGTTGTACATGCATGTATTCATGAATATAAAACTCAACACATTACAATTATGTTTACGACACAAAACAAGTAGCTTTTAGGGGTGGCACCATAGGCTAGTTGAGATGGCGTCAGTTGTGTTCAGATGCCATGGTCACAGACCCTGACTGGCACTCTCTAAATTTCACTGTTTCAATGAGAGAACTCACTTTGTCACCTGTCTTCTGTGTATGGGCTGGGCGCTGTGTGTGGCCTGCCTGTTTGGCGCTGTGTATGGCCTGCCTGTTTGGCGCTGTGTATGGCCTGCATGCTGGGTGCTGTGTATGGCCTGCCTGTTTGGTGCTGTGTATGGCCTGCTTGTTTGGTGCTGTGTATGGCCTGCCTGTTTGGCGCTATGTATGGCCTGCATGCTGGGCGCTGTGTATGGCCTGCATGCTGGGTGCTGTGTATGGCCTGCATGCTGGGCGCTGTGTATGGCCTGCACGCTGGGCACTGTGTATGGCCTGCCTGTTGGGTGCTGTGTATGGCCTGCCTGCTGGGTGCTGTGTATGGCCTGCCTGCTGGGTGCTGTGTATGGCCTGCATGCTCGGTGCTGTGTATGGCCTGCCTGCTTGGCGCTGTGTATGGCCTGCATGCTGGGTGCTGTGTATGGCCCGCATGCTCAGTGCTGTGTATGGCCCGCATGATGGGTGCTGTGTATTGCCTGCGTGATGGGTCCTGAGTATGGCCTGCGTGATGGGTGCTGTGTATGGCCTGCATGATGGGTGCTGTGTATGGCCTGCATGATGGGTGCTGTGTATGGCCTGCATGATGGGTGCTGTGTATGGCCTGCGTGATGGGTCTTGAGTATGGCCTGCGTGATGGGTGCTGTGTATGACCTACAAGTATTTAGGTGTTCTTTTTGACAACGCGCTCAACTGGAAACAAAACACAGATGCTATTGTGAAAAAAACGCATACCTGTCTTTACTGTTTGAGAAAGCTCAGATCATTTCATGTAAGCACTCAGCTTTTACAGATGTTTTACTGCTCCAGTATTGTTAGCATTTTAACTTTTGGACTGACGTGCTGGGGGAGAAATTTATGTAACAGAGACCAAGATCGTCTTAACAAAGTAATCCGGAAAGGGGGTGGGGTGATTGGTAGGGCACAGGATAATTTGGACACACTGTACAACAGACGGATTACGAACAAATTGGCTGACATTCTTGATGACAAAACACATCCACTTAGATATAAATTTGACAGCAGACGTATCGAACGAAGTGGCAGACTCCGAGTACCCAAAAGTCGTACATCACGTTATGCCAACTCTTTTGTCCCTCAGGCTGTTACCCTTTTCAACAGTAATATCAGTAGATAGTGTGGGTCAACATTCTTCCGTCCTTAGTACTAGCCCTCTCAGTATTATTACTAGTATTATTATTATTGTTATTCAAAGGTAACAATATGTCTGTTACAGTTCATTTCTTTAATTGAGTGTTATGGGTTATTTAATGAGTGATTGATGATGCCATGTGTTGTATGGGCAGACAGTGAATTTCCCTGTGAGGGATTAATAAAGTATTATTGTATTGTATTGTATTGTATTGTATTGTATGGCCTGCATGCTGGATGCTGCATATGGCCTGCATGCTGGGTGCTGTGTATGGCCTGCATGCTGGGCGCTGTGTATGGCCTGCATGATGGGCGCTGTTTATGGCCTGCATGATGGGTGCTGTGTATGGCCTGCATGCTGGGTGCTGTGTATGGCCTGCGTGATGGGTCCTGAGTATGGCCTGCGTGATGGGTGCTGTGTATGGCCTGCATGCTGGATGCTGCATATGGCCTGCATGATGGGTGCTGTGTATGGCCTGCCTGCTGGGTGCTGTGTATGGCCTGCCTGCTGGGTGCTGTGTATGGTCCTCTTGATGGGTGCTGTGTATGGCCCGCATGCTGGGTGCTGTGTATGGCCCGCATGCTGGGTGCTGTGTATGGCCCGCATGCTGGGTGCTGTGTATGGCCCAACTTATGTGTGCTGATAGATTGATGTTACCGCATGCATTACTGTAATGTGTGTCATTGTATGGATATGTCATGTTTGTAACATTGTATTAACATTTTTAAGGCAAAGCCACGTCCCAGTTCAGACATGGCTGCGTTCCGTGAACACTTTGCACGAGCAAAACACATCGTGGTGCTGACGGGAGCGGGTGTTAGTGCAGAGAGTGGTGTTCCCACATTCAGAGGGGCAGGGGGCTACTGGCGCAAGTGGCAAGCACAGGTAACAGTTTGTTGATTTAACCCTTTTCCCTCCTGATACACCAATTGTTTGAAATACATTTGATGGATAGTTCAAGGGTGGTGCCAGAATAGCTTGGCACCTGATTCACCAAGCTATTCTGGCACCACCCTTGAATTAAAACAGTTGATCTATCTCCAAATCTCTAATGTAGCCTTCATATGACAATAAGAAAATTTTACAAAATCAGCCACAGGATGAAATGTGTTAATGAGTGAGTGAGTCAGGCAGTAGTCAGTCGTCTGTGCTTTAAGTCTATCCACTAATCAAGGAAAAACAAATATTCTAGAACTCTAGTAGCCATTTGGACTATACATTAAAGTGAAATCTGAGAGGGCAACATTTTTTTCCTGGCAGCCAGAAAAATGATGTGTGTGCACATACACTGAAATTGCATAGATCTGCCATTTGCCATCATCCCAGAAACATGACTGTGCCTCCCTCAACAAGAAATCTTGCATTTGGCGTTGTGCGCGTGGATTTGGTCCTCACTTACTGATATGATTTGATTGATTTGATCTTGTTGCCAGTAAGCAAAGGTCCTCGGGCCCATGAAAGGCTGCAGTTAGCCCGCACGTGTGCGGGTCCACTGTGGCTGCTGTGGGCCCGAAGACATTTTGCCACTGGGGTTATTAGCTAGCTCATGCCTGTGTCAGGCTCTGGCAGATTTGACATTCTGTACACATTATTCTGAGTCACAGAGTTGTCAGCAAACACATTATTATACTGTTTTCCGTTTCAGAACCTGGCTACCCCTGAGGCGTTTAGGGAGAATCCATCGCTGGTGTGGGAGTTCTACCACTATCGTCGTGAAGTCATGCAGTCCAAGCACCCTAACCCGGTCAGTTGCAGTCACGTTGATCACTACAGCACTGCCAGTAATGCAAATTTATTTTACCCGGCCAGTTGCGGTCATCTTGATCACTACAGCACTGCCAGTGATGCCAGTAATGCAAATTTATTCTACCCGGCCAGTTGCGGTCATCTTGATCACTACAGCACTACCAGTAATGCCAGTAATGCAAATTTATTCTACCCGGCCAGTTGAAGTCATGTTTATCACTACAGTACTGCCAGTAATGCAAATTTATTCTACCCGGCCAGTTGCGGTCATCTTGATCACTACAGTAATGCCAGTAATGCAAATTTATTCTACCCGGCCAGTTGCGGTCATCTTGATCACTACAGTAATGCCAGTAATGCAAATTTATTCTACCCGGCAAGTTGCGGTCATCTTGATCACTACAGTAATGCCAGTAATGCAAATTTATTCTACCCGGCCAGTTGCGGTCATCTTGATCACTACAGTAATGCCAGTAATGCAAATTTATTCTACCCGGCCAGTTGTGGTCATCTTGATCACTACAGCACTGCCAGTAATGCCAGTAATGCAAATTTATTCTACCCGGCCAGTTGCGGTCATGTTTATCACTACAGCACTGCCAGTAATGCAAATTTATTCTACCCGGCCAGTTGCGGTCATCTTGATCACTACAGCACTGCCAGTAATGCAAACGTATTCTACCCAGCCAGTTGCGGTCATCTTGATCACTACAGCACTGCCGGTAACGCAAATTTATTCTACCCGGCCAGTTGCAGTCTTGTTTATCACAACAGCACTGCCAGTAATGCACACTTGTCATTCTTGTCATAGTGTACCTGGAAGCTAGCCTTTTATCACATTGACTGATTGAGGCTTAGCCCCATGGCCACATCCCAAATTTTGGAGCTGTTACCTAACTCCTATGTACCAGTTGCAGGAGACAGATTGACCATGATGATTCAAGGGGAGTGCCAGATTGGCTTGGCTCCTGAAGGCGCCAAGCCAAACTGGCAATACCCTTGAATTATGGTCAATCCATATCCTGCTGTAGGGTGTTGGGTCTAAATGGGTTAAGGCTAAAATTCCCAAATTTTAGATTGACCCTTTTGAGGCTAAATCACAGTTCAGGAGATGAATCCACCATGGTAGTTCAAGGGTGGTGCAAGAGTATTTTTCACACCTCTATTAGTTCAGGGTTGAACTATTCTGGCACCACAGCTATTCATGGTCAATCTATATCCAACAAGGCTGAGTGGGTTAAGGCCCCTGTTTGGTGCGTTTACAGGCCCACAAGGCAATCGCAGAATGTGAGGCGAGACTGGAGGCTCAAGGTCGCCGCTTGGTGGTCATCACGCAGAACATCGACGAACTCCACAAACGTGCTGGCTCCAAAAACATTTTAGAACTTCATGGTGAGCACATGCAGCATACATTGCATGTAGAGTTTTCTTACTTTCCACATTCATGTGAGCTTGACCTTTTGAGCCATATGTTTCTCTCGTGCAGTTCCTCTTGTTAAAGATAGATTTAACAGCAAGAATCTACAATTTATTTGAATCTACCCAACTAAAACGTTTTTATTCTTTCTCTATTTTCATTTCACATTATGTGTATGTGTTAACCCTTTGGCTGGTTGTAGCGCTTTTTGTTGAGGTGATTTCTGTCCTGCAGGAATCCCCTCCGCAAAGAGCACTACCAGCCGCTAAATGGTTAAACACTCGGCTCAACTGTCACCTTTATTTTTGCAAGGAGGAATACTTTGAGCCATCTAAACAAGTCCGCCAATTACAGCCCACGGGCACGGTCATTTGTATATAAAGAACATGCAAGAGCTGGAAATATACAATTTATGGTGTATGATCATTCAAGACATGATTAGTGTGTAGTGCATTACTAATTTATGGGAGATAATGGTTCATGTGTGTACCACAGTTGCTTCCCTTGCATGACAATTTCGTTCAGCCGTAACCTTTCATTGTGCAGATAGTGCCCATTCACAAATAGTGATTTAACCTCTTTGTGGGTGCATCCGACGGTACTGTTTACAGCACCAGTGGACACACGCGCATAGGGGTTACTAATTATGGAATCCACAGTTCTTCTCTTCTCATACTTAGTGCAGGAATTAACCCTTTTGTGCATGTAAACTGTAAACTGTATCAGTGGCTGCATGCGCAGTGTGGTTATCCCACGTACCCCCGATGCACTACAGCAGGAGATAGATCGTCCATGATAATCTGGCTCTACCCTTGAACTATCATGGTTGATCCATCTGCTGCAACACAGTTGTCAGGTGTCACCTCCAAACTTTGGGAAATGTGGCATGGGCTTAAGAGGGTTAAGTTGCAGTGACATGATACATGTATTTTTAGTGACTATGGTTCACAAGCTGACGGTCTCTTTTAGAGTGTCTTGGCCATTATTAGGTATATTCGCTGGTCTGCCTGTGAGTGTCACCCTTATTGACAGGTTTTTGTAGAGGACAGCAGCACCTGTTTTGAGTGGTCACCCTTATGAGATCACCTGTCATTAATGCAGTGATGTTGCTAGAAATTTTCAGCATAGGCCAATTGGCCGATTCAGTCACAAACCTTTAGGACATTTTGAAAATCTTTCGGCGGCATTTCGAAAGCGAAAATGGTAATGTCGGAAGCACGCCGTTAGCAACAAGGGGAGTTACTCTCTCTCTCTCTCTCTCTCTCTCTGCTGATGCATTTGTCATCTGCTTGGCGCTTCCGATACGCGATGCTCGACAATAACTCGTAACTCATAACACCTTTATTTATCCGATCGGAAATTAATATGGCCAGAAGTAATAATAACGAAACAGACATGAGACAAGCAAACAAAAAACGGACAAAGGGTGGCCGAATGAGGCGTAAAACCTTAGGACAGCGGGCCGATCAGAACATCACTCTTTCGGACATTTTGGAATTTTATCGGTGAATGGCCGATTTGCCGACGAAAACGACATCACTGTTAATGACCATCATTCGGGTGACTAGCCACACCTAAATCCTAGTCTTTAATAACAGGTGGCATGGTTTGCCCTTCACGACTTCTCTTGAGAGGTCGCCTGTCTTTTAACATTATACCCAGTTGCAGGACATGGATTGACCATGATAATTCAAGGGTAATGCCAGATTAGCTTGGCGCCTGATTTTATATTAGAATGTCTTGGTACTGATTAATGTTTATTGCATGATTGTTATTCTTACTGTTCCCCCGTGCACAAAACTGTTAATTGACCTTGAGGGATAAATCAAGTTTTTTAAAATTGAACTGATATAACTCTTTTCTTATGTTTTCTCAGGCAACTTGTTCACCACGCGGTGTACCAAGTGTGGAGACGTAGCCGTGAACAAAGACAGCCCCATCTGTCCTGCACTTGCTGGGAAAGGGTGGGTAGCCATGTGCGCTGCTTGCTTACTTACGCCTGTCACCCCTCCCCGGGTATAGGCCGTCGACGAGAGACCTCTAGTGACTCCTGTTCTGTGCTTCTCCTTCGATTTTACTCCAAGTGGTTCCCAGTCTCTTGATGTCTGCTTGGAGGTCTCGACGGCAGGTGTTTCTCGGCCTACCTCTTTTCCTCTTTCCCTGGGGGTTACATAACATTCCATGTGCCCATGGTTGTGTCCCTGGATAGAGAGAGGCAGCTCAGTCCTGTGGCTTCCAAAGATTTCCGGCTTTCACCACAGGACGTCATAAATCTTCTGGTAGAATAACCTTCCTCCTCCAGGAAAGGAATTGCTGTTTGTCTTTTCGTCAGCGTTTTTGTAGCTATTTCTTTATTTGCAGTGTGGGGAAGCTACCCCCACGCCCAACCCCCTTACTAGGAGGCCCAGGGGTTTTCTGTCAGGGTCACCTTCCCTTAGACCATGTTGGTTCACGGCACCTTATTTCATTCGGTACACCCCTCTCGCGAGGGACCCCCTATCCACCACCCAGGGGACGCGCCTCAACGCCATATGGTACCAGCGCGAGGACGTGTGCACTGCCTAATAAGCACATAATCTTCACTGTGCCATCAGCCACAGTTGCACTCAATGCACCATTTTTGCTTGTTAGGCAAACATCCACCCCAGTGAAAATCTACCCTCAGTGAATCTACTCTGGCATGAATCCACCCAGCGTAGACTCTCATGGGTGCATATCTACCCAGCTTTCATTGTCACGATGGCCGACATTTTTATGGCAGTGCCACAGACCAGTTCACTTCCTTTAATTCTGTTTGCTTACATTCCCTGATTAGCGCATCATGTGATGCTCAGCACGAGAATTAAAAATTCCAGGTGAAAGCATGGTTGCAAGAATCTACCATATGTGGAGGTACACCTGTGTTTCACTGCGTTGAGTCAAGCTGAGTAGATTTACACCTCTGTATACCCACCTGCTTAGCTGGCCCGCTCATTATCCCTTTTAGCTGCAGAACCCTGCAACAGGAGATGAATTGATCATGATATTTCAAAGGTAGTGCCAGATGAGCTTGGCGCCTGAAGGCGCCAAGCTCATCTGGCACTACCCTTGAATTATTGTGATCAATCCATCTCCTACAGATGGTATATAGTCGTTAAGCAAAACCTCCAAATTTGAGAAATTGGATCTTGGGGCTAAGAGGGTACTTGGGCCTACTGCGGTCAGTGTTTTTCCAATGACCTGTTGCATACTGGATGTGTGAGGTTTATGGGGCAGAGTTGGGGTGTTTAATTAAATTTAGCCACACTGTTTTCTAATGCAGACCTTTGCCACACACCTATTTCTACGCTCATTGCTTAACTCTCACAAGATCTGGACTCTGAAATGACATTGGTGACAAATTACCTATCATTATGGATTGCCAAATGCCCATGCTCTTCTCAAAACTTCATGTCAGCAACAGTGTATGGCTAAACACAATGGTCAGAGCATGGACCTCTTGCCTGGTTCGCAAGGTTTATTTCCCTTACTGTTACAGACAATACCATTCCGCAGAAAAAAAGACAGGTGTTGGGTCTTTTCCTGTCAGCAGCATCATCAATAGCAGTCAGAGTGTACAAGATTGTCATAATAGTAATAATGATAATGGTAATGATAATTACAGTAAACGCAGGATATAATAAATCGCAGGGGATCCAGTTTTTGTAAGTCCTTTTTTAGGACAGGTTCTGGTGGGGCAAATTTAATAGCATGTCCATGATGTCAAAGGCGGGCAGGCCTAAACCTCTAACAATTGAAGTAACAAGATAAAAATTACGTCATGTCTGGTTACGAAGCGAAGCGCCATATGTGCGTATGTATGTGTGTGTGTGTGTGTGCGTATGTATGTAAACAAGAGAATCTACAATATATCCGTGTACACACAAGCCTAAAACTTGGCGAAATACTTTCTTAAAGGGGTGGCTAAGAAAGCCTCCAAGCATATTGTAATTGAATGTCTCATTGAAGACATAAACAACCGTTTATAGGAAGTCGGTTGACCCAGATTAGAGTCCGTAATTTTGGTCATACATATTTGAAATTTTGGATATAGCTAGTTTGGAGAAAGACATTGGATGAGTTTGTTAGCCAGCTTTGTATCCTTACAACTTCTTTAGTAAAAATTAATTCTTTTCAGAAAAGAATTAAAACAGTAAAAAAAATTTGACTTCAAACGAGCAACACCGACACCATGCAGACATTGACATAATACTCTAAATATGACGTAATTCTCTCTAGCGCGTAGAAAGTCAGACATTGGCTGTGACGTAAAAGAAGCAACTCTGTCACCACGCAGACATTGACACAAAACTCTAAATATGATGCAAATCTCTCTCTATCTCGTGCATTCTCTCTCTTTCACACAAGCATGCGTGCATCTTTGGGAGGCATAGATCTTCAAGCACCCTCCAGGTGCATGAGGATCTATGCCTCTTGGAGGTGTTTGGAGTGCGCATGCACGCACGCACTAACACACACACACACATCGACGCTCTTTCAGAAGAGCATGCAAATATTGGATAAGTTTGTTAGCCAGCTTTGTATCCTTTCAACTTCTTTAGTAAAGATTAATTCTTTCCAGAAAAGAATTAAAACAGTAAAAAACCTTGACTTTTAGAGAAAGTCAGACAGTGGAGTTGACGTAAAACGGGCAACTCCGTCACCACGCAGACATTGATATAATACTCTAATTATGATATAATTCTCTCTACAGCACGCTCTCTCTCACACAGACGTGTGCATCTCCAAGAGGCATAGATCCTTATGAGCGCGGAGAGCGCATGAGGATCTATGTCTCTTGGAGATGTTTGGAGCGTGCGTGCATGCACGCACTAACACGCACACACACATCGTCGCGCTTTCAGAAGAGCATGCAGGTAACCCGAAATAGCTAATTTGGAGAAAGGTACTGGATGAGTTTGTTAGCCAGCTTTGTACCCTTTTAACTTTTTCAGTAAAAACTAAATCTTTTCAGAAACAATTAAAACAGTAAAAAACCTTGACTTCTGGAGAAAGTCAGAGAGTGGCTGTGACGTAAAAGAAGCACGCAATACTCTAAATATGACGCAAATCTCGCTCTCACGTGCTTTCTCTCTCTTTCACACAAACATGCGCGCATATCCATTTTCTCAAGCCTATGAAGCGAAAGTGAAACTCATATCACGTAAAATATAAAATTACGTAAAAATTAAAACTTACGTCATGACAAATGACGTTTGACAAACCAATGATGCGTTTGTCCTGCGCCCATTATAGAACTCACTGACGCATTGGCAGATCTGCAAGCTCTTTTCAATAGGAGATATTTCAAGATCAAAATCGGGTCAAAGACAAAAGGTAGAGACCCTTGAAAGTGAGGACAGCTCTCAAATAGAAGGGACTTTGTGGGTTATGGTTCATCCCGTCTTGTTGTTATATCCGAAGCTGTTTGTACCGGTAAGCAAAGAAATTTACACAGAAAGTGTGCTGTTTGGACCTTTAATCCTTTTCATCCTGATACACGCATTGCTTTACACATACCAAGACTCACCTATTGGGTGGGAGCATCCATTGCTTAAAAAAAAATTTGACTGATAGTTCAAGGGTGGTGCCAGAATAGCTTGGCGCCTGAGGCGCCAAGCTATTCTGGCACCACCCTTGAACTAAAACAGTTGATCTGTCTCCTAGATCTGTAATGTAGCCTTCGCAGGACAATAAGCAAATTTTATAACATCAGCCTCAGGATGTAATGGGTTATAAAAGTGTTGCTATTCACAAACCAGAGAGGTGAGGCTAGCGCTGGCAGAATTGTCTTATACCTGCATATTTCTCTGGGGGCTGGCGATTGGGTGCCTGATAGGTGGGGGCAGGGGATCTAACTGTCTGTCCAGCGCTGAGTCGTTCCCCTTGGTATGCATACAAGTGTTGCTATTATCTGACTTTTGTTATATCCAACCTTGTTATGAGCAGAAAAATTAGGCGCTATACAAGTACTACTAGTTATTAAGTAGTACTTGTATAGCGCCTAACTTCAGAAATTATAGCTCTAGGCGCTTAACAAAAGCTAATTGTACAAAAAAATAACTAATCACAAAAACACAGTTTGCAAAAAGTTGTTCGTTTTTTTTTTTAAACTGAAAACAAAAATACAACGCACTCTATAATCAATCTATACACAATCACCATTTAGACATGCATATCATTCATTCAAGGAGGTGCTGCGCTTATAGACTCATACATGCACTCACGCACACACACAAACACACTACTAATAATAGAATTGACTTGAACATATTGGAAGGTTTGTGACAAAGATCAGTTGTAGCCATCAGATAAACAGATGGGTCTTTAACCCATATCATACTGAGGCTAAAAGCTTCAAATTTGTTCACTGCCATATTCAAGCTACATTATAGTACTTACAGATAAGGATATAGACCAATGACTTTAGTTAAAAGGCGGTGCCAGAATAGTTTGGCGCCTAGAGGCACAAAGCTATTCTGGCACCACCCTTGAACTATTTTAGTCAAACTTATTTCACAAACTAGTGTATTCTGAATGATAAGGGTTAAGAATAGACTGTATAATAATGATACAGCATGATTCTGGCACTCTATCCTAGTGGCAAATTGGTTCAGAGTGTACCATTTTTAGCTGAACCTAATTCAGACTTTCACATGAAACACATTCATATTGTCTACTGGACTTGCAGCATGCCAGAGCCTGACACACCGAATGCCAACATCCCGGTGAGTGACCTTCCGCGGTGTAATAAGGGCAGTTGTGGAGGGCTGGTGCGACCTCACGTGGTGTGGTTTGGCGAGGCGCTCTACCCGGAGGTGATGGACAAGGCTCATGAAGAGTTGGACAACTGCGACCTTTGTCTGGTGGTGAGGATAACTATAGCAACAGATCCATTTCCTGTTTTTGGAGGAAACCCAAACATTAACCTCTTTGCTGCCAGTGATCATGAATTGTGCGTCGGATCCACTACACACATTCGTGTGAAAGACACAGGTGTAAATGGGACCGAACTATCCATAAAGAACACAGGGCTAACAAGAGACATAAATCATCATGAGCCCCCGCGACTGCGGGGGCTCATGAGGGTTTATGTCTCTTGCAGCTGGGGAGTATGCACAGTACTAAGTTGATTTCCTGAGGGAAAGAAACACTTTTACTTAATCTCTGCACTTCTGTGAAAAACTGAAAATGATCCAACTGCAAGAGACGAAGATCCCCATGAGCGCCACAGTTGCAGGGCTCATAAAGATCTATGCCTCTTGCTGACACCACTTTGTATACATGCTGTGTGGTTTGCTGTAGCTCTTTGGCATTGAATTGACAAAGATTTCAGAAACAGAATTTTCCCGCAGCCAGATAAAAGTTTAAATTCTTGTCACGACTCTACGTGTTTTGCTCATGCAGGTGGGCACGTCGTCTGTGGTGTACCCGGCAGCCATGTTTGCCCCCCAGGTGGCACGACGAGGTGTACCGGTAGCAGAGTTTAACATGGAAGCAACACCCGTCACTAACCAGCTTGGGTATGTCCACTCTTTTTGGCTCACATACGAAGCAAAAGTGAGTCTGTGTTCTTGGCTGGTGGTTTTCCCTCGTCTGTCCGCCATTGTCTGTCTTAAACGTTCACGTTGGCATTTTCTCGGAGACTATTCAATTCATCCACAGTCTTCAAACTTGGCCCAAGGATACTTTGTGGCAAGACCTTTCTAAACATACCAAATTTGAGTGACCTCTCTTAAAGGTCAAGGTCACGGGATGAGGAATAGGACAAAAATAGCCATATTTTGACAAAATTGATTTTTTTTCTCTAATACCATTCACAACTTCAAACCCAAACTTGGTACAAAGATACCTGATGGTAAGATCTAGCTATGCATACTAATTTGGATGACCCCTCGGAAAGGTCATGGGTCACAAGAGGTCAGCAAATGTGTGTAAAATGCCAGTGTTTGATAGAATTGTCCTTTTTATCAATATTTTTGTAAAGTTTTCAATCAAATTTAAATTTGTAAAGTTTTCAATCAAATTTGGCTCAAAGGTAGCTGATGATAAGACCTTCATATGCACATGAATTTAGTTGACCCATCACAAAGGTCAAGGGTCATGGGATGATCCAAACTTAGGTTTAAAAAAAGTCATATTTTGACAAAATATGTTTTTCTTAAATACCATTTTCAACTTCAAACCCAAACTTGGTACAGAGATACCTGATGGTAAGACCTATCTATGCATACTAATTTGGATGACCCCTGAGAAAGGTCAAGGGTCACAAGATTTTGGTAAATGTGCAAAAAAGAATTCTTTTTTGGGGTTAGAATTGTAGTTTTTATCAAAGTCTTTGCAAACTTTTCAATCAAATTTGGCATGAAGTTTGCTAATGGCAAGACATTTCTATGTATACTAATTTAGTCAACTCATCGCAAAGGTCAAGGGTCACGGGGGTTGACAGACATGTGAAAAATGGTTAAATTTTGAGAAAAAATGGATTTTGATGGTGCTGAAGCCAGTCCTTTACTTATAGTCATAAAGGTCAAACATATGTAAATAGGTCATACACGTGAGCCATAACGGCTTTGCCTTTCTTGTTTTTATGAGTATTGAGCCTTATCCCAGTGCTCAAGAGTCTTCAGGCCGATGACCTTTTGCAACTGGAGAATGGACAAGTAGGCTAGCACACAACAGATGAAGACATGATGACTGTGAAAGTTGAAGGGCATTGTCAGATTAGCTTGGCGCCAGGGCAAGGCGAGCTGCACCAAGCAGCAAGAGACATAAACCCTCATGAGCCCCCGCAGTCCGGGGGCTCATGGCGGCTTATGTCTCTTGGCACCCTTGGTGGAGGCACCAAACTAATGAAGCAGTACATTTGAACTGTGACTGTCGATCCATCTTCGTGTGTCGTATGTTAGCCGGCTTGTCCAGGCTAAAGAGGCGTTACCCATGAACTGTCATAGACAAGATTTCTACACTCGCCTGGAATAGCAACTTTTCTTCATTCATCGAGTTCTCATCACTGAATGTCAACCTGTAATAGCTATTTCTTTTTTCTGTGTAGGTTTCATTTTGAGGGTCCTGCTGGAGAGCACGTTCCAGTTGCTCTCGCTCCCCATGAATCAGAGAACAGGCCATGAGAAATGTTCGCTTGCTGGTTTATTAATGAGTAGCTGCAACATGCGGCTAGTTCTTGCAGCAGTTTAGGCAGAGAATAAGTGTCGGTAAAGGGTATCCCCATCATGTATATTAGTTTAATGCTTTTAGCCCCGGATCTCTACATCAGGAGATGGCTTGACCATGATAATTCAAGGGTAGTGCCAGATGAGCTTGGCGCCTACAGGCGCCAAGCTCATCTGGCGCTACCCTTGAATTATCATGGTGAAGCCATCTCCAGCAACTGGTACATAGTCGTTGGGCAACACCTCCCAACATTTGAGAAATGGAACCTCAGGGCGAAAAGGGTTAAGCCATTTTACCCCATGCCCGCATTTCTGAAATTTTGGAGGTGTCGCCTAACGACTTTGTACCAGTTGCAGGAGATGAGTAGACCATCATAATTCAAGGGTAGTGCCAGATTAGCTTGGCGCTGAAAGGTGTCGAGCTAATCTGGCACTAGCCTTGAATTATCATGGTCGATACATCTTCTGCTGCAGTGCATTGGAGCTAAATGGGTTAAAAAGAAACAATACCAATAATACGGTCTTCACACGGGGAACTCCATGTATATATCTGTATCTACATACAGCAGAACCTGTTTGGAATGACCACCCTTGCGAAAGATCACCCGTCATTAAAGGCCATCATGTAGGGGACTATAGCCTCATTAACAATGGTCTTTAATGACAGGTGGCACTGTTTGCCTTTCAGGACTTCTCTTCCAGAAAGCATCTGAGAGAGTGCCTGCCTTATATACACTGTTTTGATGTCAAATGGTGGTTGGTTGAAACAGGTTCTGCAGTAGTCACTGCCAGTCGAGTGTGAGTGATGTGAACTAGCGCTAGATGTGTTGTATACATGTATCGCGCGCAGTGTATCTAACATGAGTGATGTTTTTAGCGTTGTGATGGATATTAACAGGTCTTTTTGCTAAAGCAGTGCCTATTTTTAGTGACCGCCCTAATGAGTAATCAACTGTCATTAAAGACCATCATTTAGGTGGCTGTCGCTGTGACCATGGCTGTAGCTGTGACTGTGGCTGTCGCTGTGACTGTGGGTGTCGCCACCTAAATGATGGTCTTTAATGACATGTGACGCATTTTGTCCTTCCAGGCTTCTGAGAGCATGCACCTGTCTTTTAAGACTACTTTTTAACCCTTTGGGTGTCGGTAGCAGTTTTATTCACGATGATTCCCGTAAGAATCATCCGTCTAAAACCGCTATCGACACCCAAAGGGTTAATTGTACAGCAGAAGGTTGTTCAACGCATGTTCTGCTGTAACCACTAAAAGCGTAACTGTTCAGTGATCCTGAACCTTACAACGCAGATAACTTAAAGCGATCTGCTCTACATTGAACTTGCATTGCAAAAATTTGTCTAGCTAGCCTGTAGTCTTGTCTCGACTACCAGTCTGTTATGCTTGCCTGCTGATGAGGATTGTAAACCCATGTGGGTAGGCATGATGCATAATAATAATAAAGAGCATTGATATTGCGCTGAATCCCCAGGAGCAGTGGGCTCTAAGCGTGTTAGAAAAAATGTATGTATGCAGAACCTCGCTACCATTAAACAAATTTAATCTATGCAAACACATACAACTGAAACATGTAACAAAGCCATTCCCAAGTTAAACGCATTTTGATGATGCTGATGCGCCACCACAATGGTGCTACATGGTCAACAAAGGGAAGCCCTAAGATCAAGGCCACCACGATGGTGCTAAACGGTCAGCAAAAGGAGCACCTAAGATCAAAGCCACCATGTTGGTGCTACATAGTCGACAAAAGGAAGACCTCAGATCAGCACCACCGCGATGGTGCTACACGGTCAACAAATGGATGACCTGTGATCGTCCAGGCCGCCATGATGGTGCTAAATGGTCAGTAATCTAAGGATGTAAAGATCAAAGCCACCAAGATGGTGCTACACGGTCAACAAATGAATGACCTGTGATCGTCCAAGGCGCCATGATGGTGCTAAATGGTCAGTAATCTAAGGATGTAAAGATCAAAGCCACGATAACAGAAGTTTGCTACTGTACTGTGTGCACGTTACTGGAACTCTCCTGCATAGTGGCGCAGAAAAGTCTTTCATTTGATGACATTGAAACTTAACAAGCTATGTTAGCCCTTGGTCCAGCATTATTATACATCTTTAACCCTCTTAACCACAAGCCACCATTTGCCAAATTTTGGAGTTGTCACCCGACAACTATGTACCAGTTGCAGGAGATGGATGGACCGTCATACTTCAAGGGTAGTGCCAGATTAGCTTGGCGCCTGCAGGCGCCAAGCTAATCAAGATTAAAAAAATTGTATTGTCCATTAAAGGATATTTGTCTTTGCCTGCCGAGCGTAGGTCAAGGTTAAGCCATAATATCTCAATTACAAATCAAACAAAGAACATATGCTAAATCCCCGACGAGACAAAATATAAAATAGTACGTTTTGACACTAACATCATACGCACGCCCATACATGCGCACAGACTCACAAACTTAGTTTATGGCAGTACAGCTGTCAGAAGGCAAAACACTGGCACTACCCTTGAAGTATCACGGTCCATCCATCTCCTGCGGTAGGGTATTGGGGCTAAATGGGTGAAGAAAGTGTATAAAGGAGACATAGCAGACTATTAACTCGTTACATCCTGAGGCTGACTTTTTTAAAGTTGCTTATTGTCCTATGAAGGCTTCATTACAGATTAGATAGATGATCCATTTTAGATATACAGTATCAACCATTTTAGTTCAAGGGTGGCTGCCAGAATAGCTTGGCGCCGATTATAGTCAAGTTTATTTCAAGCAAAACAATGAACAGGCATAACTCTTTGCTGTCTGCAGCAGGCCTCTTTAACCCATACCATACTGAGGCTAAAAGCTTCAAATTTGTACACTGCCATATGCAAGCTACATTATAGTACTTGCAGATAAGGATATAGACCAATGGCTTTAGTTCAAGGGTGGTGCCAGAATAGCTTGGCACCTGGAGGCGCCAAGCTATTCTGACACTTCCCTTGAACTATTTTAGTCGAACTTATTTCACACGCGGGTGTACTCCGAGCGATAAGGGTTAAACGTGTGGTGCCATGTTTAGGGTTAGTGGACATTTAACATGTCACTGTTAGCCTTTGTTTTGCTGGTCATCGGCCAATGCTGAATCATGTTGCACGCTTGGAGATCCTGCCGATGTTGTTCTTGCTGCTGTTGTTACTGAGGCGAGTGATGGTGATAGTGGTGGTGGTTTACTGTTAGCCTTTGTTTTTGCTGATCATCAGCCAATGCTGAACGGTGTTGCACGCTTGGAGATCCTGCTGATGTTGTTGTTGCTGCTGTCGTTACTGAGGTTAGTGATGGTGATAGTGGTGGTGGTGTTGGTTTGTTTGTTTCTCATTGTTTCACCCCTTCACTGCTACTGACGATACCGCTCGGTAGAAAAGATGTGTGACTATGTCTCTTTACGCCAAAGCTTATCATCAGTAGCAGTTGCCTCAGTAAGTTGGATAGGCTTACAGTGTACTGTAGTGAAATAGCTCAGGGTGTGAACGGGCGCGTTGTTGTTGTTGTTGATGTTGCTTTGTTTTGCTTAAAAGGATATTTTTCCAGTTGCAGGATGGATCGGCCATGACAATTCAAGGGTAGTGCCAGATTAGCTTGGCGCCATTAGGCGCCAAACTAATCTGGCACTGCTCTTGAATTATCATGGTCCATCCATCTCCCGCTGTAGTGCATTGGGGAATTATTGTAAAATAGTTTTATTTGTAGTGTACAGTTTGTGCCAGTACACATTTTGCTAACACTCACTGACGAGCAAAAGTAAGGCGACAGCACTCAAATCATCAGATACACTTAACCCAATCATACTGAGGCTAAAAGCTTCTACATTATAGTACTTACAGATAAGGATATAGACCAATGGCTTTAGTTCAAGCCGGGTGGTGCCAGAATAGCTTGGAGGCGCCAAGCTATTCTGGCACCGCCCTTGAACTATTTTGTCAGACTTATTTCACACACTGGTGTATTCCGAATGATACGGGTTAATTGCCCCTGATGATTCGAAAGATGTTGCATTTTTTTTGCTCTACCGTACACATATACTTTGGTTAAGACAACAGTCATGTACATATGACGTGCTTCTATTTTAAAATTGACTCAAAATGAATACAATCAAATTTTCTTATATTTGTGTTGTTGGTGTGACTAGCTTTCGTTGATGAATCGGCCATGATAGTCCAAGGGTAGTGGCCGATCAGTGTCAGCGAGATGTTAAACTGTTCTGGCACTACCCCTGAACTATGATGTTTGACCCATCTAAGCCCATATCGTACTGTGGCTAAAAGCTTCAAATTTGTACACTGCCACATGCAAGCTACATATAGACCAACGGTTTTAGTTCAAGGGTCAGTGGTGCCAGAATAGCTTGGAGCCTAGAGGCGCCAAGCTATTCTGGTTGGTTGTACATTGGTTGTACATTGCTTAACGTCCCGACAGCAACAAGACTTTCTCAGGACGTGCCTGCACTGCTTGTGAAAAAAAGCAAAAAAAACAACGAGAATATTGAATGTATGTCGCCAGCCGGTCTAATATGCTAAATAAACCTAAGACCATTTAGCAACACACATCCAATATCAAGAGCTACAGGCAGCGCAGACAGTAGGGAGAGTTTAAAAAAAGGAAAATACAGGTGAATGGACCAAGGGTAGACAGAAACACATGCCCCAGAATAGAGGGGAAAACCCACCCTGTGGGGCTGACCAGGGTGACCCTGGGAACTAAAAAGTAGTTACCCCCACCCAAGTCCCCCAGGGCAGACCCGGGTGGGGGTGCCAAGCTATCCTGGCACTACCCTTGAACTATTTTACTTACTTACGCCTGTCACCCCTACCCGGGTATAGGCCGTCGACGAGAGACCTCCAGCAACTCCTGTCCTGTGCTTCTCCTTCGATTCTATTCCAGGTGGTTCCCAGTCTCTTGATGTCTGCTTGGAGGTCTCGACGCCAGGAGTTTCTCGGCCTACCTCTTTTCCTCTTTCCCTGGGGGTTCCATGACAATGCCTGCCTAGTGATACTGGAAGCTGGCTTTCTCAGACTGTGACCGATCCATCCCCATCTTCTTCGCCCAATTTCATTCTCTGCTGTTATCTGCTCTGTTCTCTCCCAGAGTCTGACGTTGCTGATCTTCTCTGGCCAGTGGATTTTCAAAATTCTTCTAAGGCAACTGTTCATGAAGGTCTGTACTCTGTTGACTGTGGTTTTTGTCAATCTCCATGTCTCTGCTCCATATAGGAGAACTGCTTTTACATTGGAGTTGAAAATCCGGACTTTGGTGTGTTGTGACAGCTCTCTGGAACTCCACACTTTTTTCAACTGGAGAAAGGCTGCTCTGGCTTTACCGATTCGTGCTCTGACATCTGCATCAGTGCCGCCTTTTTTGTCTATGATGCTCCCGAGATAGGTGAAGGACTCCACCTCCTCCAACGGGGTGCCAGCAAGCAAGACTGGTTCTTCCCTGGTTGCGTTCAGCCTCATTGTCTTTGTTTTCTGTTTGTGAATGGTGAGGCCCACTTGGGACGAGATGTCAGCAAGCCTCGTGGTCTTGTCCTGCATTTGTTGATGAGTGTGGGACAGTAATGCCAAGTCGTCTGCAAAATCGAGGTCGTCAAGCTGTGTCCACAGTGTCCACTGTATTCCACTTCGTCTGTGCTCTGTGGTCCTCTTCATGACCCAGTCTATGGCCAGTAGGAAGAGGAACGGAGACAGCAGACACCCCTGCCTGACACCAGTTCTGACCTGGAGCTCTCTGGTGAACTGCCCTTCGTGGATCACGCGACATGTCATGCCATCATAGCTACTCTTGATCAGGCGGACGAGCTTTGTGGGTACACCGTAGTGTCGTAGGAGTTTCCACAGAGTCTCTCGGTCCACGCTGTCAAATGCTTTCTCATAATCCACAAAGTTGACGTACAGCGGGGAGCTCCACTCCAGAGACTGTTCCACGATGATGCGGAGAGTGGCGATCTGGTCTGTACATGATCGGTTCTTCCTGAATCCTGCTTGCTGGTCTCTCAGCTGGGGGTCAACGGAGCTCTTCATTCTCTCTAGGATGATCCTGTTGAAGACCTTTCCTGGTACTGACAGCAAGGTGATTCCTCTGTAGTTGGAACACTTGCTGAGGTCGCCTTTCATGGCTTGGGAAGCTTGATTAGGTACCCCTCCTTCCAGTCAGCCGGCATCACCTCCTCTTCCCAGATCTTTCCAAACAGTGGGTACAGCATCTCAACTGTTGTCTCTAGGTCTGCTTTCAGAGACTCCGCTGGGATGCCATCTGGCCCTGCTGCTTTGCCATTCTTCAAAAATGCCACTGCTTTTCTGATCTCTTCCCGGCTGGGTCTGTCACAGCTGATGGGTAGGTCAGTCTCTGCCGGCTGGATGTCGGGGGGGGGGGGGGGGTCGGGTGGGCTAGGTCTGTTCAGTAACTCTTCAAAATACTCGGCCCATCTGTCGAGTTGGTCTGCTCTGTCTGCAATAGGCTTGCCTTCTTTGTCTTTTACTGGTCTTTCTGTATGGCCATACTTACCCGACAATCTTCTGGTAATGTCGTAGAGCTGTTTCATGTTGCCGCTGCCTGCTGCCTTTTCTGCCTCTGCTCCCAGGCTGTCTGTGTAGGCCCTCTTGTCTGCCCTGATACTCCTCTTCACCTCGCGGTTGGCTTGCGAGTATTCCCCCTGTGCCCTTACTTTGGCTGCTCTCGTGCGACTGTTGTTGACCGCTGCTTTCTTCTGCTTCCTCGCTTCTATCTTCTTCAAGGTCTGTGCCGACAGCCAGTCCTTGTGGTGGTGTTTCCTGAGCCCTACAGTGTCTTTGCAGGTTGAGTTCAGCGCCTCTCTAACTGCCTTCCACTGCTGCTCTGTGGTGACCGCCTCCTCTTCATTTACTAGCTCCTGTAGCGCTTGAAACCGGTTGGACAGCACCAGTTTGAACTCTTCTCTAACTCCAGTTTCTCTCAGGAGGCCTACATTATAGCGCTGTCTTCTTGTTGTCTCTGTGCGGCTTTTCTTTAGCTTGAGCTTCATTCTTAAGGTAAGCAGATGGTGGTCTGAGGCGACATCTGCTCCCCTCCTCACTCGAACATCTTGAAGGGATCTTCTAAATTTCTTGCTAATGCAGATATGGTCTATTTGGTTCTCTGTTGTATGGTCAGGTGAGACCCAAGTTGCTTTGTGTATTCTTCTGTGTGGGAAGATGCTGCCTCCAATGACAAGTCGGTTTAGAGCACAAAAGTCTACAAACCTCTCCCCGTTCTCACTCATCTCCGAGCCTAGTCTCTGTCTCCCCATCACCTCTTCGTATCCGGTGTTGTCCTCCCCTATTTTGGCATTAAAATCGCCCATGACGATGGTGATGTCTCGCTCCGCACATTTGTCCACGGCACTCTGGAGTCGGTCGTAGAACTCTTGTTTCTCTTCCTCGTCACTGTCATTGGTGGGCGCATAACACTGGATGACGTTCAGCTTGAGCTTTTTCTTGGTTCTAAAGGCTGCTGTTATAATTCTTGGCCCAAGAGGTTCCCAGCCCATCAGCGCTCTCTGTGCCACTGGTGACAGCATGAGTGCTACTCCTTCTGTATGGGGGGCATTCTCCTCTTCATGACCTGAATACAGAATCATCTCCCCACTTAACAGCCTTTTCTGGCCAGACTGCGTCCATCTGGCTTCACTGATGCCTAGCAGGGAAAGGTTGTACTTTTGCATTTCCGCTGCTATCTGGGCGGCCTTGCCGCTCTGGTACATGGTCTTGACGTTCCATGTGCCCATGGTTGTATCCCTGGATAGAGAGAGGCGGCTCGGTCCTGTGGCTTCCGAAGACTTCCGGCTTTCACCACAGGACGTCATAAGTCTTCTAGTAGAAGAACCTTCCTCCTCCAGGAAAGGAATTACTGTTAGTCTTTTCGTCGGCGTTTTTGTAGCTATTTCCTTTTTTGCAGGGTGGGGAAGCTACCCCCACGCCCAACCCCCTTACTAGGAGGACCAGGGGTTTTCTGTCAGGGTCACCTTCCCTTAGACCATGTTGGTTCACGGCACCTTATTTCATTCGGTGCACCCCTCTCACGAGGGACCCCCTATCCACCACCCAGGGGACGCGCCTCAACGCCGTATGGTCCCAGCGCGAGGTTTGAACTATTTTACTCAAACTTATTTCACACACTGGTGTATTCCGAACGATAAGTGTTAATCTACCTTAGTATCAATAAAGTGGTTGTGTCCCTTGACAAAACAGTTCCTGCTTTTATGTGTAACTCTTGATAATTGTTCCTACCAGCCGGTGTATCAGACATGGGACTTTTTCGGAAATGCGAATTTTTTTCCCCCGCATTTGGGTTATTTTTTAGATCTGTGCAAATTTGTTGAGAAAAAGCACAAACACTTTTTTTTTTGTTTTTCTTGAACTCATTGCTTGCACTATATTAAGATGAATGTAGGTGTTTTGTGAAGTTCCCCTACATGAAAATATACTGGTTGCGAGTCCTGGACTCTTGGCTTTTCCTAGGATTTGCTCTCAAGCTGGTCTCATGTCTGGGTGTTGTAATATTTGTGTATGTTAACCCATTACCTCCTGAGGCCTCATTTTTAAAACCAATTGCCCCACGACAGCTACATTACAGCTTAGGAGCTACACCATTTTAGTTCAAGGGTAGTGCCAGAATAGCTTGGCGCCTCAGGCGCCAAGCTATTCTGGCACCACCCTTGAACTATCATAGTCAAATTAATTTCACGCAGTAATGTATCAGAATGAAAAGGGTTAACATGCTGCACCAACCATTGCAATAAAACACACAATACTGCAAGAAAGAGCCAACAGCCACTCGGTAGTACACCTGTCGAGCTGAGGACAGATCCAGTATGTTATTGGTGTCATGACGTGTTTGATGGTATAGGTAACCAAAACCATAGTCAATTAGAAAGTAAAGTAGGTAATATCACTGTCAGGGGAGAGAAATGTGCATGATCGACCAGTGATCACAGATCTACTGTGACCAAAGCACCAAAAAAAAAAAGATAGGAAAGAGAGGGGGCACTAAGTAAGTGACTGAAAGCAATGCATATGGAAGCCCCCCCCCCCCCCCACCCCCCACCCCTCCCCGAAGGGGGGCGTATCACATAAATATTCCACTGTTCCAACCACTCGGTGCATGGAAATTTAAATTTAGGTCCCCCAAGGGGGATCCAGATATTTAACCGATGTGGACAGCTGTTTCGGTCTTGGCGACCTCTTTAGCACACCATCGGCAATACTGGAGGAGGCAGGAATTTCTGCCTACCTGCAATGACGACCACATTTTACTGTGGTGTCTGCAGGGGCATACATTCCATGCCACCACCTAGAGTTAAATTTCCAGGCACCCTAAAAGTGAACCTACCAAAAGGGGGGAAGGGGTTGCGCATGCAGTAATAATAATAATAATAATAATACCGTTATTATATAGGCGCTTTTTCTCAATTTTGGGGAAATCGACTCAAAGCGCCGCGCCTGAAACCCAACACACACACTGACTCGCGAAACAGACACGGATTTACGCCATTTAAGACAAACACAGTACAAGACAAACGAAGGGCCAGTCAGCTACTGAAGTTACAGAGATTTTTGATCCCTTGTATTTGAAATTTGTAAAGTGGCCTGAGACCGGTACCAAAGTGTGGGGGGTGGGGGGGGGGGGGTTGGAAGAACCGGAGTACCCGGAGAAAGAACCCCCGACGGTCCGCCCGAATTAACGGTGACACTTACCAGAGGAGAAAAGTCCAACGCCGGAACCCGGTATCGAACCTCGCACCTTTGGCATTGGTGGCAGGCGCCTTAACCACTGCGCCACAGTCGATATTGTAGTAATAAATGAAAAGAAAAGAAAAGGGAGACTGCCAGTGCTAATATTTTAGGAAGGGTACAGAGTAAAGTAGGTAATATCACTATCAGGGGAGAGAAATGTGCATGATCGACCAGTGATCATAGATCTACTGTGGCCAAAGCACACACACACACAAAAAAGAGATAGGAAAGAGAGGGGGCGCTAAGTAAGTGACTGAAAGCAATGCATATGGAAGCCCCCCCCCCCTCCCCCCCCTCCCCGAAGGGGGGCGTATCACATATCCCACTGTTCCAGCCACTCAGTGCATGGAAATTTAAATCTAGGTCCCCCAAGGGGGGTCCAGATATTTAGCCGGTGTGGACAGCTGTTTCGGTCTTGGCGACCTCTTCAGCACACCATCGGCGATACTGGAGGAGGCAGGAATTTCTGCCTACCTGCAATGACAACCACATTTTACTGTGGTGTCTGCAGGGGCATACATTCCATGCCACCACCTAGAGTTAAATTTCCATGCACCCTAAAAGAGAACTCCTCCAGTATTGCCGATGGTGTGCTAAAGAGGTCGCCAAGACCGAAACAGCTGTCCACACCGGCTAAATATCTGGACCTCCTTGGGGGACCTAGATTTAAATTTCCATGCACTGAGTGGCTGGAACAGTGGGATATGTGATACGCCCCCCTTCGGGGGGGCTTCCATATGCATTGCTTTCAGTCACTTACTTAGCGCCCCCTCTCTTTCCTATCTTTTTGTGTGTGTGTGTGCTTTGGCCACAGTAGATCTATGATCACTGGTCGATCATGCACATTTATCTCCCCTGACAGTGATATTACCTACTTTACTTTCTAATTGACTATGTTTTTGGTTACCTATACCATCAAACACGTCATGACACCAATAACATACTGGATCTGTCCTCAGCTCGACAGGTGTACTACCGAGTGGCTGTTGGCTCTTTCTTGCAGTATTGTGTGTTTTATTGCAATGGTTGGTGCAGCATGTTAACCCTTTTCATTCTGATACATTACTGCGTGAAATTAATTTGACTATGATAGTTCAAGGGTGGTGCCAGAATGAGTGGGTCTGTCTATCTGGAGAGTATGAGTGGGTCTTTCTATCTGGAGAGTATGAGTGGGTCTGTCTATCTGGAGAGTATGAGTGGGTCTTTCTATCTGGAGAGTATGCCAGCAGATGGTACAGGCATCCATTTTATATGTAGAACTAATCGGTCGTAGTGGTTGTAATTTTTGTAATTTATATTTCTAACATATTTATGTACGTATTTTTATTTATTTATTTATTTTGCATATTGAGAGGATCGGCAGTTTAATTTGTGTTTAATTGACCCTCCACTGCCAACTGTCACCATCCAGGGAAAATTGAAAAGCACTGAGATGGGCCGCTTGTTCGATAACATGTATGTTGAAAGGTCCTGGTGAATCAAGGTTGGCAGTACGCGTGAACTGAGTCAGCGTTCAGGGCAGTAGCTGCCCCTGTCCACGATAACCCGCCCCTCTGTCCCGCATCACTCTGATGCCGTGGACATTAAAGGCCCACTACCGCCGTAACTGCTCAAATAATACACTTCTTTTACAGATGGTTACGAAGCGCGACACACAGGTCTATTTATAGTTCATTTAGACACAGGACAATCCAGTTCAGCACGCGTCGTCTTTATATCAAGTAACCTGACAATGACTCCACTCCGTTCTAGAAATACAACGGTGTCCCCACCCGGGTCTGCCCTGTGGGACTTGGGTGGGGTTAACTACTTTTTAGTTCCCAGGATCACCCTGGTCAGCCCCACAGGGTGGGTTTTCCATTCTATTCTGGGGCATGTGTTTCTGTCTACCCTTGGTCCATTCATCTGTATTTTCCTTTTTTAAACTCTCCCTACTGTCTGCGCTGTCTGTAGCTCTTGATATTGGATGTGTGTTTGCTAAATGGTCTTAGCTTTATTTAGGCCCCATGTCTTGGGTTTATTTAACGTGTTGGACCGGCTGGCGACATACATTCAATATTCTGTTTAGTTGGGTTTTTTTTCACAAGCAGTGCAGGCACGTCCTGAGAAAGTTTTGTTGCTGTCGGGACGTTAAGCAATGTACAATCAATCAATAGAAATACAACGCTATCAGTGCGAGAAACAGCTAAAAACAGACTGACACGCTAACGGCCGCACTCACAGAACAAATAAGTGCGATTACGCGGGTGTTCTTGCTGCGTGTAGTCTAAACTGATGTTATTAGTTAAAGTTCATCGGGTGTGTCGACAAGGCATAACAAACACTGATGTGCTGAAATGTGTCTTCAGATTTATGCGTAATGGCACATTAAACCCGAAAACCAATCACTCGAACCTGTCACTAGTGCTTCCGCAAAAAAAAAGTTGTCAACGTGATTTCAGGGCGCAGAAACACAACCGTCGGGCCATGATATACTGATACAAGTGGTGCTGGCAAGAGGCATAGAACCTCATAAGCCCCCGCAACTGCGGGGGCTTATGAGGTTCTATGCCTCTTGCAGTTGGGTGCCTCTTGTTCGATGAATCGATGGATCTTTATTTTACAACGGTGTCGATATTAACACAGTCAGTGGCTATGTCATTTTTCGTACCTGCCGCTGCTAAAACTACGACTAACTAACTACAAAATACACATAAAACAGGGACATCAAGCACAGTGATACAAAATATACAGTCCACTAAAAACAAACACGCATGCACGCGCGCGCGTGCACACACACACGCACACATGCATGCGCACACACACGCGCACATACACATGATTGCTAGAATATACACGTACATTTGTGTGTCTATGTAAAACTAGGTATTGTTATTTGAATCATGTCAGGTATCTATAAAGACTTGTCTTGAAATGAGAAGATTCGTTTTAAGTGCATAGAGGTTGTATTTACGTTGATCGTCAAATATACACCCATACGAGTTTTAGCAGGTGAGCGGCTGGGGTATTTGTTCCAAACACGTGTTTGTATGTTTCTGTTTCTGTTTATGCAGTTGTCCGCCTTTTTGTTCAGTTGTGCGGCGACTTGTGTGCACCCCTCAGTTAAAGGCCCACTACCGTCGTAACCGTTCAAAGATACGCTTCTGTTACAGATGGTTACGAAACGCTACACACAGGTCTAGTTATGGTTCATGTAGACACAGGACAATCCAGTTCAGCACACGTCGTCTTAATGTCAAATAATTTGACAATGACTCTGCTCCGTTTTATAAATTTATACAAAGCTTTTAGTACAACAAATAGCTAAAAATAGATTGACACGTTAACGGATGAGCAGAAGAAGTAAGTGCAATTACGCGTGTGTTTTTTCTGCGTGTCCCAATTGCTGTTAAAGTTCATTAGGTGTGTCGACAAGGCATAACAAACACAAATGGTGCTGAAATGTGTCTTCAGATTTAGGCGTAATGGCACTTTAGC
>BTPG01000002.1:89351650-89359150 GCA_036245525.1 Semisulcospira habei
CCCCACTACCCCCGCCCCCAGGAGTGCCCCAGCTTAGTGAAAGTGAATGCGCGGCCTTGTTTTCTCTGCTGCAGAAATTTAGACCACGCGCCGGACATTAGGACACGAGTCTCTAGATTGACAGCTTGTGTTAGACAGTCATAGGACACACCCTTCTTATTTGACAGCGTGTATTTCAGACAGTTTTTGTTGTTTTTTAGTAGTTTTCTCGCAGCCTTGCCAAAGTTCTATTGTGCGTGTTTCGTGGATCTCTTTGTGACATTAATCCTCGAGTCGAGTTGAATTGAGCTTTTTTATTTTTTATTTTTTTTATCTAGAATTACATTTTCGACTTTAATGACTGCGGTTTTGTTCTGTCCGTAGTTAGCTGTGCTTGATTTTAAAGTCGCAGTGACTTTTTTTGTTTTGTTGTTGTTTTGCTTTAAATTATAGAAGTCCATTTTATTTTGATGTGCGATTATTATTATAATAGTAGTTAGGAACTGCAGCATCGGGCGAGCGTGCCTAGGTGCGCTTGGAAGTGTTTTTGTTTATTTTCTGATTCTTTATACATAGCTGTCGAGCCTTTTATTTTGTATCTGACATTACCAAGCAATTCGAACTCGCAGCGGACTCTGACCACGAGAGTCAAAAACATTTTAATTTTGCTTTATTGTTGTTGCTGTTGTTTTTCCTACGTTTTCTTGTCGCTTTCTTATTCATTATACATTGACATTATTTTTTATTATTTTTTGGAATATTATTGCTACGTTTGTTCTGTTACCAACATGCCAAAATATAATGTAAAAACTGCCCCACAACGACCTGATGAGTTGAGAATTGGTCACCTCAACATTTACCATTTAGTTAATAAGGTGCCAGATTTGTCTGTGTTCTTAAACACGCCAACACATTTTCATGTTTTTGGTGTATCCGAGTCGAGGCTCAAAAGCACTGTCAGGGATAACTCCATCTCAGTTCCAAACTTCTCAGTACTCCGCAGAGATGCCTCAAGTCCCCAGCACACTGGACTAGCAGTATATATACATGATTCGATAATTAGTAACGTTAAACGACGACAGGACTTAGAGTCAGCCGAAGTTGAAAGTTTATGGGTCGAGGTGAAAACATCTAAATCCCCCACAGTCCTGGTTGGCTTTATCTATAGAAATCCAGCAGCCAACTGGGACTGGTATGATGACTTCGTAGAAATGATGGATAAAGTTAATCAAAGTAAAGATAACATTGTTCTTCTGGGCGACTTTAACATTGACCTACTTAAGCCCAAAGGGCACCATGCTGCATGGGCATCAACAACAGCCTTATTCGGTTTAAAACAATTAGTTAAAAACCCCACTAGAACCACATCTACATCCTCAACCTTAATTGATCACATTTACGTGACAAATGACGATACAATATCAAATGTGCATGTTCCCTCCTTAACTGTTAGCGATCATAACCCAGTATGTTGTAACGTCTCCATGAAACTAGACAAGCAAAAAACTAAAAGACATAAAACTATAAAATATCGCTCCTTTAAACACTTTAATAAAGACGAATTTCTGTGGGACCTGCACAATGCTTCGTTTACTGAGGTTTATGATCACCAATCTCCTGACAGTGCCTTGTCGTGCTGGATGGATCTGTTTCTCAGTGTACTCAATAAACATGCGCCAATACGTGAAAAACGAGTTAAACATTCCACCATACCACCGTGGTTAACAGCGGATATCAAGCAGGCCATGTCATTTAGAGACAAACTGAAAAAAGAGCAAAAGTACGAAGAATACAAAACACAACGCAATCGTGTCAAATATTTAGTTAGAGCGTCTAAGAAGTCTTTTTTCCAACAAATGATTCGAGACAAAAAGGACACGGCATCTGTTTGGAAAGCTCTGAACGTCATAACAAAGGGTAAATCAGCACCCGAAATCCCATCTCATATGTCAGCTGATATATTAAATAACCATTTCTTAACGACAGCCGAAATATTGGCATTGTCAGCTGCAAATAACAGTTAACCGTATGAAGTGCCGAGTTCTCTCAGAGAACACTTTAAAAAAACAACTATATCAAATACTCTCACCATCCCTGATATTACAGTTGCGGAAGTCGGCAGATATATTTCTAGCATGCCCAACAAAAAGTCTGCTGGCATTGATGGTATTGATAATGAAACCCTAAAAATCTCATTATCGTATACAGTAGAATCACTAACATATATTTTCAACCTCTGCATAAAGCAAAGTACATTTCCAACCATTCTTAAAGAAGCAAAGGTAATCCCAATCCCTAAATCAAAAGATCTTGAAGATATTAATAACTATCGTCCAATCTCCCTTCTGTCAGCTTTGTCAAAACCCCTTGAAAAGCACATTCAAAAACATCTCCTTGATTTTCTGGAAAAAGGTAAATTACTTAATATTCACCAGTCTGGTTTTAGACCGAAACATTCTTGTCAGTCAGCACTGACACATATTGTAGACAGCTGGCTGGAATCAATCAATAAAAGCCTGATGTCAGGAGCAGTTTTCTTAGACCTTAAAAAGGCGTTTGACCTTGTGGACCATGACATTCTCCTAAATAAGCTAACAGTTTATCACTTGGACGCAACCGCTATAGAATTCTTCCTATAGCCGCCTCTCTCTATCCAGGGACACAACCATGGGCACATGGAACGTCAAGACCATGTAACAGAGCGGCAAGGCCGCCCAGATAGCAGCGGAAATGCAAAAGTACAACCTTTCCCTGCTAGGTATCACTAGGCAGGCATTGTCATGGAACCCCCAGGGAAAGAGGAAAAGAGGTAGGCCGAGAAACTCCTGGCGTCGAGACCTCCAAGCAGATATCAAGAGACTGGGAACCACCTGGAGTAGTATCGAAGGAGAAGCACAGGACAGGAGTTGCTGGAGGTCTCTCGTCGACGGCCTATACCCGGGTAGGGGTGACAGGCGTAAGTAAGTAAGTAAGTATGATTAGATTACCTCAGAAATTCTAGGTGTTTGAAGAGGCTGACCTTAAATGAGGTGAGCGTCTTTGCGTTTCTGATTTCTGCAGGAATAGAATTCCAAAATGAACTTCCCGACAATGACAAACTGGTTTTGAATAAATCAATACGCGGCAGGGGTACTTTTAATTGTTGTCCATGTCTAGAAGCTACAGATATCCGTTCTGAGAAAAAGGAACTCAAGTACAGTGGACATGATTGCTTATACAGCTTGTACATCAATACACCTTTATTGAACTGAAAGTGATGGGATAGAGGGAGCATTTAAAAAATTTTTTAGCTTTTTGTCAGTTGAGAGTTCGGGATCGGGAAATATAAGCTTAGCAGCTCTCCTATGTAGGGAGTTCAGCCTCTTCAAATGTACCAACCCACACTGTTGATGCATAGTCTATGTGCGATTTGACATAAGCATTGTAGAAAAGAAGACGCGTATCTGTGTCAGTAATTGTTTTCAATTTTGACAACATATACAGACATCTGGAAACCCTTTTGCATACATTGTTAATATGCAGTTGCCATTTAAGCTGATCATCTATATTGACCCCCAAGAGGCGGTGGTGTGATACTTGCTCAATTGGGCTGCCGTTTATAGACAGACTAAGAGAGAGCGGGCATTGCTGGTGCTTTTGACATGTGGTTATAACCATGCATTCTGTTTTTGAAGGATTCAGGGACATGGGGTTGGAATGACACCAGTCGGTGACCTCATGCAGGCTTTCCTGCAGACGCGTGCTCATTGCAGCTTCATTTTTGTGAGGAGTGTGTAGTGTGCAGTCGTCAGCAAACATGTCACAAGAAATATCGCTGCAACTAATATGCAGTGGAAGGTCATTGATAAATATGCAGAACAGCAATGGCCCGAGGACAGAGCCCTGAGGCACGCCGCTTTTGACGAGACCATACGAGGAGTAGGATCCATTTAACAGTACTCTTTGCTTCCTTCCGCTTAAATATAAAGCAAACAATGAGACAGCATCTGCATTGCAGAGATATGCTTGAAGTTTTGACAAAAGAATGTTATGATTTACAAGGTCAAAAGCTTTCTTAAAATCAATAAAGATCGACCCGGTTATTTGGGAGTTATTCATGGATGCTAGCCACGCATTAATAAGTCTTGTCCGTACCGTGTGGCAAGAATGCTTGGGGCGAAAGCCGGACTGAAATACGTGCAAAAGACTGTGACTCTCCAAATATTGATAAAGGTGTTTGTGCACGTGTCTTTCAAGAGGTTTGGAAAGGCTGGATAATATTGAAGTGGGTCTATAGTTATTAACATCAGACAGATCTTTTGATTTAGGCAAAGGGATAACCTTGGCTTGCTTCAGTTCTGATGGAAACATATTTTGTTGGATGCATAAGGTAACGTTAACGATTCTACTGTAGGGAAGGGACAGTTTCAGGATTTTAGGGTTGATCTCGTCAGGTCCCGATGATTTTTTGTTTTTCAGTGACCCGATCAGTTTTCCTACTTCATACACAACTAGAGGCGGTATAGAGAAGGGGGGGGGGGGGGTTGTCCTTAGTCTTCTGCTTACATCTGTTAAGCAGGGCCTCCGGACATGTGTAAGACGCGTTACCGCTTGAGGGTATGACTATTGACTCGGCAACAGACAGAAAATGTTTATTAAAAGTGTCTGCAGTACTACTAGAAGGAATGGCTGACGATTTCTTGCTGTTTCCTCGGGTGACGAGATTAACCGCGCGCCAGAGTGCGGCAGTATCTCTGTCTACTTTAATCATTCGTTCAAAGAGAGACTTTTGAGCCCTGCGTACCATAGACTTGACACGGTTACGTTGTTTTTTGTATTCGTTAAATAGCTTGTGTCTCCTTAAGTCATTTCTCAATCTCATAGCTTCGATTATTTCTTGGTTTAGCCAAGGCGGTAACGTGTGGTGTTTTACCCGCTTTTGCCGCAAAGGGGCGTGTTTGTTAAGTACTCTTGTAAAGAGTCCATACCAAACAGCTAGAGCCTTTTCAGGGTCAGTTTCGTTATTAACGACATTAAATGGTGTTTGATCAAGGTCTGCTAGAAAAGCAGACTGATTAAACTGTTTAAATGAGCGATACGTTATAGTTGTGTGCCCGTTCTTACGATGCACTGGCAGTTTTGTTGACCATGAACATGAACACACAGTAGGAAAGTGATCACTGATGCTGAGGTCAGGAACACTAACATTGAACACACTAAGGGGACGGTTGGTGTAAATGTGATCAATGAGTGTTGCGGTTGTTCTTGTGATCCTAGTAGGAGCCGAAACTAATTGTTGTAAACCTGTTTGTGTGGTGATGCAATGCCATGCGGTATGGGGCTTCAACATATCTATGTTAAAGTCGCCTAGTAGCAACGCGTCACAGTTAGGTAAGCTAACTTTTTCTACTGCATGCAAAAAAAATCATCGTACCATTCAAACTTGGCTGATGGGTTACGATAACAAAAGCCGATGAAGATGGGTTTAGTTTTTGGAGCCCTAAATTCCAACCAAATGCACTCAACTTCCGGAGTTTCTATGTCCTCACGACTTTTTACTAAATGTTGGATTGAATTTTGGATGTAAACGGCAAGCCCAGTCTGACCAAGTACACGAGGGTCACGTCGAGTGATGCTAAAGTTAGGTATGTGAACAGCTTCATCGCTTATGTCAGAGTTAAGTCGCATCTCACTAAGACCAAACAGGTGGAATGGTTCAGACGAGTTTAGAAAAACATTCAAATCGGCCACCTTGTTAAAAAGATGGTAGATGTTCAAGTGACCAGTTTGAAGGTTTCCGTGTGTCTGAGCATTATGGATCATGTTGAATTCTAATTCTCACAAATGAAGTGCAAAACAATACAAAAAATATAAACAGAGAGATTCCTCTCTGTCCATGACCAGCTTCGTCTCCGCCACGGCCAGGCATGCTACTTCCACCTCCGCCGCATCAGTCAGATCAGAAAATACCTCACTACCGAAGCTGCCACCAAACTTGCTGTCTCTCTCATCCTATCTCGTATCACTACAGCAACTCTCTCCTTTCCGACCTCCCTCGCTCCACCACTTTCACTCTCCAGCGCGTCCAGAACATTGCTGCCCGCCTCGTCCTCAGAAAGAAAAAATCCGACCACATCACTCCCCTGCTCAAACTCCTTCACTGGCTTCCCATCCCCCAACGCATCCAATACAAGATTCTGTCTCTCTGCTACAAATCCCTGAACAACTGCGCTCCCGCCTATCTCTCAAACTTACTTCACCCCTACACTCCTCCCCGCTCCCTCCGCTCCGCCTCCGACCCTCTCCGCCTCCACATCCCCCGCACCAAAACTCAGCACTTTAGGCCCCCGCTCCTTCTCAGTATACGGTCCATCCACCTGGAACACCCTCCCACTCTCTCTCCGTCAGGCTAATCTGGCACTACCCTTGAATTATTATGGTCTAGCCATCTCCTGCAACGGGTACATAGTCGTTAGGCGACACCCCGGCTCCACAATTCGAGAAATGGGACCTTGGGACTAAAAGGATTAAGGCTCGCTTGAACGCTTCTCTGAAATCCAAGTAACTTAGATTGCGTGGGAGGCCATGCCACACTGAGAAACGTCTTGAATTAACGTAAAATTAAAACTTGAATTGATGCACACTTACACAGTTTTCACAGGGGGTCTAAGAGAACCATTAAAAACCCAGCGCAACTGCTATGCGCAATCTCATTTCTCCGCCAATCGGCTTTACTGTCAGACTGCAGATTATACCGGAGTCAGCTTTTATTGTCAGAAAGCGGTCTTGTTGAGCAGTTCATTGCAATGTGTGTGACAGCTAGGGAGAAGATGAGATTGAGCAATGTGTGTGACAGCTAGGGAGAAGATGAGATTGAGCAATGTGTTTAACTGAGTCACTTCCCAGCAAGCAAATATCCTCGGGCCCAGAACGGCCGCAGTGGTTGGTTGGTTGTACATTGCTTAACGTCGCGACAACAACAGGACTTTCTCAGGACGTGCCTGAACTGCTTGTGAAAAAAACAACAAAAAAACAACAACAACAGAACATTGAATGTATGTCGCCAGCCGGTCCAATATGTTAAATAAACCTACGACATGGGGCCTAAATAAAGCTAAGACCATTTAGCAACACACATCCAATATCAAGAGCTACAGGCAGCGCAGACAGTAGGGAGAGTTCAAAAAAGGAAAATACAGGTGAATGGACCAAGGGTAGACAGAAACACATGCCTCAGAATAGAGAGGAAAACCCACCCTGTGGGGCTGACCAGGGTGACCCTGGGAACTAAAAAGTAGTAAACCCCACCCAAGTCCCCCAGGGCAGACCCGGGTGGGGGTGCGGGCGTCGTGGGCATGAAGACGGATTGCTACTGGGATTATAACGTGTAAACTATGTAACTGTACGGCGCTGACTGTGCAGTCAGCTCTATCTTTAAAAAAACAAAAAAACATATGGGATGAACCATAACCCACAAAGTCCCTTCTATATGAGAGCTGTCTTTGCTGTCAAAGGTCTCTACCTTTTGTCTTTGACTTGATT
>BTPG01000002.1:89364150-89367630 GCA_036245525.1 Semisulcospira habei
AACGTAGCTTAACAGCTAAATTAGCATGGAAACGTTACTGTTGCTCCGAGCGGTACTAATAACAGTTAGAAGCAAGTAAGGGAGTAAAGAAATGACCATTGCATTTGTCTGATTGTAGCTTACACTATCTAGTCTTTGATTTCATTTCCAACTGTACAAGCACTGTGCTACATCTCACTCCTTTCATTTACTGCATGACATTGATACAGATTATATGAAAACAAATGCTCTCACCGAATAGTTTAACATCTCTTGGATGGCTCGGTCATAGTCGGCAAAATGCGGAGTTGTGCTGACTCTCACAAACATTCTCCATGGAACCTACATGGAACTTTGTTGCGCAACCAGCCCCTGGACCGTCAGAATGCGCACAACAAATGTATACACGTGTGACGTCAAAGTTCGGGATACAAAATGAAGCGTCGTCAGAATGGCATGAGATGCAGAGTCAAATTATATGGGAAGTCCATGACGGTAATTTTATCAATGTAGGTTTTGCCAAATAAACTGCGTCACCAGAACAAAAATGTCTACATTTTGCAGTCCCAACACGGTGACATTCGGACATCCAGTGCTAAAGTTTGCGCGCTTCGGCTCTTGCTTCCAGCATTTGACGGGCAACGATGTAAAGGTAAACCTTCTCGACAACCGTAGAATAGTCCCGTAACACCGAGTGTTTGAAAATAGGAAAATCTTTCAAGTAAAATGTTTGTACAGTGCGTGAAAAGCATGTGGTTCGGAATCTGTTTTCATGACTTGGACAAAGACCAAATCTGCCCAAATTGAAACGGTATACGAGATATCCTAGATAGCTTAGCGCGGTAATACTAAAAAATATAGTGGGGATGCTATCTATGTAAAAGCGGACTTGAAATGTTCAATAACGGGACAGGAGGCGAAATCACGCGATAATTATGGGGCCGCGGCGTGACGAGATTCAAAGATGTCTGCTACTGTTGTGTTTTGCTCAATTTGATTGTTAAGCACGCGTTTTGAGGCCCTGCGTTCTACAGTGTTTTACAATCTTGGACGTTTGGTTTCGATCAGAGTGGTTAAATAATAACATACAGTTTTCATTCAGTGTGTCCATGCTGTATAAACTTGGCCTTTTTATGTTAATTACTCGATCAGTACGCATTGTTCCTCACATCGGACTTAATTTTTTTATAACAAAAACGTTTTAATCTCCATTGTACTACACATTTTCTGTGTTTATTTTCCTTCTGCTGGTCGGGCTCGATGCCATGCGGCGTACAGGAAGTTTGTGAGACTATCCCTTTAACTCATTCAGCCCGGCGCATGGAGGCGTCCTCTAACGACTACTGATGCGCTACACCTTTTGCAGGAGATGGATTGACCATGATAATTCAAGGGCAGTGCCAGATTAGCTTGGCGCCGACAGGCGCCAAGCTAATCTGGCACTACCCTTGAATTATCATCGTCGATCCATTTTCTGCTGTAGTGCGTCAGGGCTGATTGGGTTAAAAGTTAATGTGTTGTGAAGTTGCAGTAAAACAACGTTTTTCTCATATCGGACTTTGCATGTTTCACTCTGACGCGTCAGGCTTGATTTTGTCTGGCAAAGGCCTTGTTATCTTTAGGTATATTACAAATTTCATACATTTATTTCCTTTTACTAGTGCAGATCTGCACCACAAGGTATATAGGAAGTCCGTGGCGCGATCCGTTTGCATGTTATTAGCGTGTAAAGTCGGAGCAACATCACGTTTTCATATATCGGACTTTGCGCGTTTTCCTCTGACGCGTCAGACTTGATTTTGTTTTACACAAACCAAGGGGAATCCCTCAGCGCTGGACAGACAGATTTTGTTTAATAACAGCATTTTATTTGTATATCTTTTACAGGTTATATATATAAAGCGCTCTGAGCCTTTCTTTGTGGGGATATTGCGCTATAGAAGAATTATATTATATATATATATATATATATATATATATATATATATATATATATATATATATATATATATATATATATATATATATATATATATATACTCTTATAATGTATGGTATCTGGGGACAATCGCATGCCTATGAGCGTGAATCTGGGAACATGCTCTGGATATGGGGACACTGAAAAGTTCCCTTATCCAACCCAAGGTTTTTTTCACTCAATCTGATTCAGGCGATGAAAATAAAGGGAAAAAAACAATGTTCCCAAATACCAAAAATTTTTCGACAGGTTACTTCCCCTGGTCTACAACCACTGACCTATACTGTATGGCTTCAGTGGAGCAGAGGAGCTTTCGTCTTGATACGAAACTAAAAGTGCGACTAAGTCTCATCCATGCTCAGTGCAGCTCTTGATTCTAATTTATCACTTTTTACACAATTACCACAGTACAAAATTAAAAGAAGAAGAGAAACAAATATAAATGATGCCAAATACTAAACTCCGTGCCCAGCTCTGTTTAAGCGAGGCTATGTATACAATGGCTACAGGTATAACACTGGATTTTACCAATGACGCATCATCCCATTTCAGGACCCACTGAGATCGCAAGGTAAATCTATCTGACATTTTGAGTAGTGCATAGCGTAGTGGCTGTATACGATGATCGCTGGCCTGAACCATAATTTTCGCAAAAGTACTTTGCATGAGTTAGAACAGTTGAAAGACGTTTCATTTGCAACCGATTTACGTTGTCTTCACGGTAAACTGGGCGCCGGTTGCCTGTCTTCTAGTCCGTTGCATGCATTGCTCATCTTCATTTTCCTAAGCATGTCTAGTGTCTACAGAAAGCTTATTTTCTTAGCTTTTAAGTGTATGTCTTAAATACAAGATACGTTCAGTACAGCTTAAACAACACGCCGTAAATGACCGGTACCATTAAAATGTATCCCGCGTGGCACACTGTCAGTCCTGAGCGTGTACACAGAGAGCGTGCTTGCGTAAAACAGTGACAAGAATAGCGTGACTATAGTTGCACAGCCGTAACAGATTGCGCTCAGCTCTGTCAATGCCATGAAAAGCAGAAATATCGTCTACATAATCAACACACAGTTTAAAGTGTTATAAATGATGCCAAATACTAAACTCCGTGCCCAGATCTGTTTAAGCGAGGCTATGTATACAATGGCTACAGGTATAACACTGGATTTTACCAATGACGCATCATCCCATTTCAGGACCCACTGAGATCGCAAGGTAAATCTATCTGACATTTTGAGTAGTGCATAGCGTAGTGGCTGTATACGATGATCGCTGGCCTGAACCATAATTTTCGCAAAAGTACTTTGCATGAGTTAGAACAGTTGAAAGACGTTTCATTTGCAACCGATTTACGTTGTCTTCACGGTAAACTGGGCGCCGGTTGCCTGTCTTCTAGTCCGTTGCATGCATTGCTCATCTTCATTTTCCTAAGCATGTCTAGTGTCTACAGAAAGCTGAATGAATGAATGAATACGATTCCTAGCAAACCTAGCTCCTAGGCCTAACACCTATACGCACTTACC
>BTPG01000002.1:89383503-89421003 GCA_036245525.1 Semisulcospira habei
TATATATATATATATATATATATATATATATATATATATATATATATATATATATATATATATATATATATATATATATATATATATATATATATATATCCTTTTACTAGTGTAGATCTGTAGCATACAGGAAGTTTGTGAGCCGATCCGTTTTAATATTATTGCGGTGTAAAGTTGGACTAAAACAAAGTTTTTATCCTATCGGACTTAAATTCAGTCGTGGAAGAGGCTGCGTGCCTTTCTGGATGAGTGAAGTGAAACATCAAATTCGTCACTGTGTGTGTGTCAGAATGGTTGCTGTGATGCATCTAGTGTGGTAGCGCAGTGGTAGTGCTTGTCACCTCTCGCTTTCAGCTTCCCCCGCTGGCTAGCAGTATTGCGAAAAGTAGGGCAGAATGCATCAGTCTCTCTCTGCCAGTACATAGCCTCTCCAACAACAAGCCTTATGTAGTGCCTCCTCGCGGCGACACACGGTAACTGAGCACCTCACAGACTCAGGCTGAACTACCGGGGACTCGGAGGAGGTCTGGCCCCCAGACACGCGGCATGCAGGCCCACCGGTGTGTGGATACGCCCTGATGCTCGTGAACCAAACTCCCAACTATGGGTAAATAGCCCCACTGCCTCGTGGGTGCCTCGGGAGAGGCAAAGGCTAGGGGAGCAAACCCCGACAGAAAACCAACCATGGGCATAGGGCTCAGCAGCCCTGGTACGCAGCCATTCTAGGTGCAACTCTTTACAAGAGTGTGGGTAGATTGGACTCATCAGCCTTGGTCGGCAGCCATGTCTAGGGATGGGATCCGAACAAACTCCCTGGGTAGACCAGACTCATAAGTTGTGGCAGGCAACTGGCCTAGGAGAAGTCAACTCCAAAATTAAAACAAGGGCAGGGGAAGCTCTCAATCCCAGTTAAGGAAATTCTCTTACGAGAAGGAAAACTCAGAACTGAAACCAATGACCAACGAAGTCGGAGTGTCGCTGACTATGCCATCTGGTATAGTGTGGAAACTCGTCAGGGAAACGAGCACACACGCAACCTTCATGGATTATGCCTCAGATGGATATTTCGATATGGTGTCATCCCCGTGGACCAAAGCCAGGCGGGGAGGGTGCCGGGCTCTCAGCCTCCAAGGGACCCACCTCAGCGACTGGCGGCTCTGCTAACCTGGGAACCATGGAGAGGCAGAGTAGTGCTACTGGTCTCTCTACAACTCCAACGACAGCTCTCAGATTGCGCAGTGGAACGCCGAAGGCATTCAGCAAAAATAAAACAGAATTACACGCCTTCCTGAAAGAGAACAACATTGATACCATCTGCATCCAAGAAACTCACTTGACAGAAAGTCGCAGATTCTTCATCAGGGGTTATGAAACTTTCCGACCAGACAGACCCACTGGACACAAAGGGGGAGTAATAACTCTTGTCAGGCATGAAATCCCGGCGCTGTTGATAGAACAGTCAGCAGCAGGCGAACTTGAGTTTGTCACCATCAAGATCCTCCTGCAAGATGAAGAACTTCTCATCACCAACTGCTACATCCCTCCCACCTCAAGGCGTGTCCTCCATACCATTCAGCTCTTGCCAGAAAACCACATAATTGTTGGGGACTTCAACGGTCACTCGCCGAGCTGGGGATATAAAGACTTGGACCGCAGAGGAGAGGACATAGAGGACTGGTTCATCGACAACCAGCTAGTCCTGATTAACCAGCCTGACGACAGACCAACATACTATTCCAGAGCTTGGAAGAAAACATCAACTCCTGACCTCGCCATGGTTACAGAAGATGTTCAGAAACAAACCACCAGAGTCGTAAATGATCAGCTGGGCGGAAGCGACCACCTCCCTATCATCCTGCACATTGCAAATTAAAAGACTACCAGCGAACACCACCGAAAAAAAGCCAGCTGGAACTTCAAGAAAGCTGACTGGACAACATATCAAGCCCATGCTGAGGCACTCTGCTGCATCAACCTAACAGAGGACATAAACAAAAAATGTCAAAAAACTGACGGGAACCATCATATCAGAATCTCCGAAATCCATCCCCCTTGGCTTCAGAAAAGACTACAAACCCTACTGGAGCAAAACTCTGGCCGCCCTTCACCAGCAACTCTCAGAAGTCCAAAATGACATGGAGAAGAACCCCAAACCATAAACAACTGCCAGGCATAATCAACTGAAGGAAGACTTCAACATGGCAAAGACAAAACAAATCCGTCAAAGCTGGCACGAAAAAACATCCTCACTCAGCCTGGACCAAAGCACTGGACAACTATGGCGTCTCACCAAGACTCTGAACGAGGATGCCACAACCATGTCTAGATCCACAACACTTGCGGAAGATGGCATGCTCCACACAGGGAAGAGAGCTGCAAACATCCTTGCTGATGCCTTTGAGATGGACAGTACTGTAAAAATCCCAGCAAAAAGAAGAAGTGAAGTCGAAACAGCTGTAGACCAAGCTTAAAAACCAGACAAACCCCACTGCAGCCATGACTTCAGACTTCACTCTGTCAAAACTCAATGATGCGATCAGGAGACTCAAGACCAGGAAAGCCCCAGGGAAAGACGGAGTCTGCAACGAAATGATCAAGCATCTTGGACCAGCTGCCAGAAGGAAACTGCTTGAACTCTTTAACCTTTCATGGAGAAAGGGTGTTTTTCCATCAGCGTGGAAGGAGGCCACCATTGCACCCATAGCCAAGAAAGGAAAAGACCCAAACAAGAAGTCCAGCTACTTACCTGTCAGCCTGCTAAGCTGCCTCGGCAAGACTCTCGAGCGCATGATAAACAAGAAACTAATGTGGCATCTGGAAACCAACAACCTGATCACCAAAGAACAGACAGCCTTCAGAAAGAACAGAAGTACTGAAGACCAGCTCATCTACCTTGCACAGTCGATAGAAAATGCCTTCCAGGAAAAGAAGAAAGTAGTCACCACCTAGCGTTTGACAAGGTGTGGAAAGAGGGTCTTCTTCTGAAACTATTGACGACAGGAGTTGCCGGGCAAATGTTGATCTGGATCAGGAGTTTCCTTAGCCACAGAACTGCGAGGGTCAAGCTGGGTGACAGCCTCAGCTACACCGGCAAGATCAGGGAAGGTGTTCCCCAAGGAGGTGTGATTTCCAGCACCCTCTTCCTCGTCTTCATTAATGACATCACTGATGGCCTCTCCAGACACATCACGAGAACCCTGCATGCTGACGACTTTGCCATGTGGAACGCCTCAGAGTCCACTCCAACTGCTACAGTCAGAATGCAAGAGGCCCTCAACAACACCCCCAGATGGGCGAGGGACTGGTGTGTCACCATCAACAACCAGAAGACAGTCTCCACTTGCTTCTCCCTCTCCAGCTCCAAAGAATCCCTCAAACTAACAGTCAACAACAAAGATGTCCCACAGGATGACACTCCCACCTACCTTGGTGTCAAACTAGACAAGAAACTGACCTGGAATCCACACATCAAAGAGGCGGAGAGGAAGGCAACGAGAAGACTGTCTCTCATGAAGAAACTGGCAGGCACCGAATGGGGAGCAAACAGCAGCATCCTCAAGCAGATGTATACAGGAAACATTAGTCCTGTGATGGAGTATGGCTCAGCAGCCTGGGCCACTGCTGCCAAGAGCAACACGAGCAGGCTGGCCAGAGTGCAGAACGCAGGCATGCGCATTATCACAGGCTGGCTAAAAACGACACCCATCCACACCTTAGAAACCACCAGTGGTCTTCACTGCCTAGACAAAAGACGGGTGGAGAAGGTCCTTGCTCACTGAAAAGTTGCAGAGACTGCCCACCCACCCAGTCCATCAGCAACTCCAAGAACAAACAAAGAACAGGCTGAAGAGGAGCAGCTTCAACCACCTCACAAAACAATTCACAAGAGCTCACCAGGACACCATCTACAATGCCTCACATGGTCGAGAACCTCTTCAAGCTACTGAGAACTGGAACATCTCCCTGGAAAACGTGCTGTTTGTTACTGATGCCCCAGGAATAGCCAGCAAAGAATCCCAGTCAGAGGACATCCTCAGGTCTCTTACACTGGAAATGCTGGACCGAGATTACAATGCATCAGTCTGGGCACACGTTTTCACAGATGGATCCTCAGACGCAGCTGTCAAGAATAGAGGCAGTGGAATTTTCATCCGCTACCCAGATGGACACACCACATCCAAATCCCTGCCTGCGGGAAGACTGTCAACTACCGGGCTGAACTCACTGCTTTACGAGAGGATGCCAGCCTTGTCGGTGCAGACGATCCCCTGCCCTCACACGTCGTTTTCCTGACCGACTGCAGATCCACCATCCAAAGTCTGCAGTCCCCCAGTGAGTAGCTGGAGAAAGAAACACTGCACCTGCTGGTCGCCCTCTCACGCCTAACAGAAGTGACTACTGTTCGGTGGGTACCTGCTCACTGTGGACTATCAGGAAACGAGGAGGCAGACAGACTCACCAAGTCCGGCAGCAAGCTTGAGCAGCCAAACCAACCAATGTTCTTCCAGGAAGTCAAAACCCTCATTAAGCGGCACTGGCATGCAGAATGGCAGACCCAACACAACCCACCATCTGATGACCAGTTAAAACACCTCCAGCGCCACCAACAGACCACCATATTCCGTCTAAGGACTGGTCACTGCCGACTCGTGCACACTTGTACCGCCTTTGGACTGTCACACGCTGCAGACTGCTTGTGTGATACTGGTTTACAGACCCCAGAGCATGTACTGCAGTCCTGTCCCCTGTACCAAGACGCCAGGATACAGCACTGGCCACATGGAGCGACGCTGTCAGAGAAACTCTGGGGCTCCATTCTAGACCTACAGCAGACCACGAACTTCATCTCAACAACCAATCTTGACATCTGAGGCAGAAACTCGGGAACGCTGAAGAAGAAGTCACTGTGTACACGGCATTCTGTTCCACAGGGCCTAGAACTCCTGGCGTCGTTTGTCTCTGTCACATTACAAAAGCTCAACAAAAGTTGCCCCTATTACAAAATCGAAATATTTCAGTCAATCTTTGGTGACGTTCTGTGACGTCGCAATGAGCAGTTTCTGTCCTACGAAAAACTGATTTCCAAACAGCAATGAACGGTTCGTCACCCTGATATCAATGCCCAGGGCAAACTTCTATTTTCTCGGAGATTAACGGAAAACCACGAGAGTTATCTCCCCTCCATACTGAAGTCAAGCGATTCCTGTTCGCAGAGATTTCCACTTGAAAAAGAGAAAGAAAAAACAGATTACTCTACGACGCCCTATAGTCCCTGTAGAACAGGATGTGTACACGACGTCGTGAGACTAGCGATGCCATGACGTGAAGCTTATAGTATCGTCATTTTGCTGCTCGTGCTATTCTTCTTCAAAATTCATGTAGCTATCTAGTCCAGCCCACAGAGCGTACTAATGGCGGGAAGCGCCGTGCGTCCGTCTTTATTTATGTGTGTGTGTTGATCAGAGGTTGGGTTAGAGAAAGAGGGAAATAGATGAGAATGAAAAGGTTAAAAATGTGAACAACTCTGAATGTCCCTCAAAAAACCCGCACGTGAGCTCCAAACAATAGGGTAGACTTTGGGATGAAATCTTCATCTTGTTATGTTCAGTCACAAACTTTTGCCCACGAGTATATTTATATCGGCGTAAAACAGTGTCCATTTCCTCATGCAGTCCCACTGTGGAATCCAAAACGAACATCAACGTAACAAGATTTACGAAAAATGTCTGTCTCTCGTTCAACTTTTAAATTTCTTTATGTGTTTGGCGATTGTTCCAGAACGGTTTCAGCGGTAGCGAATCGAGGGCGACAACCAGTGCGGAGTGCATCAGACAGACAAGAAAACCACGTTCGAGAATTAACTGATGTTAACTTTTTCATTGACAGAAGATATCGGAGACAATGTCCTGCCTGGGTGAACTGTGCCTGCTTTTCCTGGCGGCCTTGACTCTTGGTCTCGTGGAATCTAGTACCGGCGTAATGACCAAGAAGGAACTGACTGCGGCGGTGAAAGACATCAAGGATCAACTAGCCAAACTGACGACGTGCGACTGCGATATCATAAACTCGAAGGCCATTGCGGATAGAGACGCACTGGCCAAGCTGACGACGGATTTTCAGACCGCCACGAACGAGCTGACTGCAGTCAAGGCGAACGCTGGTGAGATGTGTGATCATTTCGACAAATCGCGATACAGAAAGAATAATAATAATAATACCGGTTATTATATAGGCGCTTTTCCCAATTCGGTGAATCAGTTGAAAGCGCCTCGAACTGACCCCAACACGCACGCTCACGTGACACACGCATACACTCTGAAGACAAACACAGTACAAGACAAACACAGGACATTCACGTGGTGCGAAGGGTCAGCTCAGCTACTGAGGTTTCGGAAATTTTTTAATCGCTTGCATTTGAAATTTTATAAAGTGGCCTGAAACCGGTACCATAGGGGAGGGGGAGGAAGAGCCGGAGTACCCGGAGAAAGAACCCCCGACGATCCGCCCGAATTAACGGTGACACTTACTAGAGGAGAAAGTCCGACGCCGGAAGCCGTAATCGAATCTCGCACCTTTTGGTGGCAGGCGCCTTAACCACTGCGCCACTAAAGAAGACTATTTTTCTTAGTTCTATACTGACGAGCAAAAGAAATGCGACATTTTTTTTTATCACCGGAAACACTGCAGTGTTTTTCCGGTGATTCCAAAAATGTCGCATTTCATTAATTTTGCTCGTCAGAAAATAAAACCAGATTTGTCAGCATCATATCATTTTCAGCTCAGTGGACGATTTCAGTATCAGTAGGTATAAAACAAATTGCTCCTCCTTTTCACGGAAACAGTGAATTACAGACCGGCCAGGCATGCGATATCGCATGTTTGTCTGGGATTATTAAATCACTTTTTAACCCAATTAGCCCCGACTCCCTAAGTCGGGTGCAGGTGATGAATCGGCCGTGATAATTCAAGGGTAGTACCAGATTAGCTTGGCGCCTGAAGGCGCCAAGCTAATCTGGCGCTACCCTTGAATTATCATGGTCGATATGTCTCCTGGAACCAGTACACAGTTTGTTAAGTGACACCTCTAAAATGTGCGAAATGCAGCCTTGTGCCATTTGACCTATTTTTGATTTCCGAAAGTCGTCTATTGGGTCATACTGACCTTCAGACGCCACGTCCTTCACCTGTAATGTCCTTCAATGTTTTTGTCCTTGTTTCTGTTGTCCCATCAGGCAAAAGCGTCATTATTTGATCATTGCTGTAGATGAAATTAGTTTTCCTTTTTGTTTATCCCCCCTCCCCCCCCCCCCCCCCCGCCCGGTCTGCCCTCCGCTTAAAAGGCAGCAAAGGAGGAGGTGTGTAAGAAATATACAATGGGCACCTGAAGGCGCCAAGCTCATCTGGCACTACCCTTGAATTATCATGGTCTATCCGTCTTCTACAACTGGTACATAGTCGTTAGACAACGCCTCCGAAGGTTTGGAAATGCGGCCGTCGGGTTACGAGGATTAAGCAAGGTATAACCAACCAACCCTCTATCCTCCCCTGCCCCACCCCCCCATCCCAGCCCCCACCCCCATTCCACCCCACCCCAACCCCCACTACCCAATACGATTCATCATCATCATAATCTTGTTTTTTCTCGGCTGTTGAAGACAAAGTTCCCATTTTGAACACAAATTTGGACGCCGTCAAAGTGGAACTGGCCGCCCTCAAGCAAGCCACAGGTGAATATTGCATCTTTTGTTTATTGTTTTATCTAGTTCTGCGTTAATCCCTCAGGCTGGTAAGTGTTCCATACCGTAAGCGGCTCGTACGCGGTCATGTTCCAGCTCTTATCAGCATCCGAATTTCTCGTTTGCTTCCGAGTCAGGACGACGGAAAGGGCAGGGCTGCGGGGCGGTGTATTTCTGGCGCTACAATTCACAGAATGGTCCAGCTGTCTTGTCAGTTGTCGGCAAGGCACCAAGCAGTCTTGTCATAGATATCCAAAATGTTACGAAAATACCGGTTTTTGTCTGCCTTATTGAAAATACGGTAGACTTTGAGATGGGGCTGGTCGGAGCACGTTCCGTAGCATGCAAATGACGAACATAGGCGGGCACACATCAGACTCTGACAATGAAATAACACGATAAAAATTACGTCATGCCTAACTACGCCGAACGGCGCTGTTGAACGTACATTTGACGAGAAACGCCGTGTTTATGTGTGTTCCTTGTGCCTTGCCGTGTGTGTGTGTGTGTGTGTGTGTGTGTGTGTGTGTGTGTGTGTGTGTGTGTGTGTGTGTGTGTGTGTGTGTGTGTGTGTGTGTGTGTGTGTGTGTGTGTGTAGACACGAGTTTCTCCTGTGTCTGTGTACATACAGGTCTGAAAATTTAGGAAATGCTTCCTTCAGGTTGTATCTCTGAGCACTTTTCAGCATTTATAGATTGGATTACTCATTAAAAAGAAAAATTACCGTTTATTCAAAGTCGGTTGACCCGCATTTGAGTCCGTAATTTGTGTTATATTCATTTGAGATTTTGAATACAGTTAGCTTCGAGAAATATATTGGATGAGTTTGTTAACCACCTTTGTATCTATTCAACTCAACATTATTGTAAAAAATAATTCATCGCAGAAGAAAATGTCGACACGAAGAATTCTCGTTCACGGACAGTGACGGTGACGTAAAAGTGCTAGCCACATTATACACTGTTGCTGTTGTTATACATTGTTGCTGAACTGACGCAAAGCACCAGACAGGTCATTGTTATACATGAACTGATACAAATCGTCTAGCAGATGCCCTTCATAGGCGATCTGTCGTTTACCAGATAGTGATTTTGTTCAGAGTAACAAAAGGTTTGGGTATATAAAAATGAAGTATGGGTTGAATACATTACTCCATGTCAAAATTGTGCCGCCGGAGGATGGAGACATTTCTCTGTAGCTAAGTTTGTACCGACGTTACCGACAGACGATTTTCCGCCATTGGGAGTTGTATTTGGGGGGACCAGCTGTTTACGCTATCCACATTAGAAACTTTGCTTCAATAAATTTGACAGCCTGGAGTCACAGATAAATATCACAATATTGTAAACTCTTTGTTGGAGATAACACACAATAAATGACTGAAATGTGCTATTTCATTCAAATAATTAGCGCTCGTATCAAATAATTAGCGCTCCCATTCCCATTAGCGCTCCTATCAAATAATTAGCGCTCCCATTGTGCTAAACTGTACACGGAGTACACTGTCCGGTGCCGATTAGCGCTCCCATTCAAATAATTAGCGCTCCTAAGCATTCTTCGCATGTGGTCCCGATGGCGCAATAAGCGGTAATATGCGGAGAGCAAACGGCAAGCATATCCTCTCACAACAAAGTGATTAATTGTGTTTTATGTAATGTTCCGAGGGAAATAAGATCAGTACTTGAAAATTTGACCGCCTGGAGTCACAGTTAAATATAATAATATTGTGACTCCTTGTTGGAAATAACTCACGATAAATGATTTGTACTTGGCGGAAAACAATCTGTTTACACTCGGCATTCTTCGCATGTGGTCCCGATATCGCAATACGCGGTAATATGCAGGGAGCTAACGGCAAGCATATCCTCCGAAAACAATGTGATTAATTTTTTTAATGGTAATGTTCCGAGGGAAATATGATCAGTACTATTCAAAATAGTAATGATGTCGCTGATATTTGATTTACATAGGACATTCAGATTCAAAATGTGGACCATCATACCCCCATACGCTGCATGTGTCAGTCCCAATGCAATATCCACATACGAAACGTATACGGATGCACATGACGATAGCTGCACTTCAGTACTTATGCGAGACTAATTCTTGCCTTTCACTGTCACAGTTAAATTACATTGTCAAATGTGTTTACCTAACAAGCTGACTTATTTTCTCTAAACAGAGAGAATTACACCCCATTCATCAGCACATACCCAATCACATAATTATTAAGTTCACGGCAAAGGGTTTATTACATATTGATCCTTGACAGCGGTACAGCCCTTGATGTGCAGTTGTGTGTGTGTGTGGGGGGGGGGGGGTGGAGAAGAGGGGGGGATTGGGCAGGGAAGGCAAGTGACAGTCCAGCCTCACAGAAATCAACCACAACAATCAAAATCCAGATTTTCTTTGTGTGCGCCGGCATGTGTGTTGATCAGAGATTGGCTTAGAGAGGAGGGAAATGGATGAAAAGGATAAGCTGAAAAATATGAACAACTGTGAATGTTCCTAAACGAAAAACGTGTGTGAGCTCCAAACAATACGGTAGACTTTGGGATGAAATCCTCATCTTGTTTTTTCTCTCTCACATTATTGGTACAATTCCAGTACTAAGAACATTACCAGCCGCAGACAACTCTGCTAGGTGCTTAGGCATTGACCATGGGAGCAGATCATAAAGAAAATGTATCAGAAGCGTCCCAATGAGCTAAAGGCCATCGGGCCGACGTCGATCGCCCATAAATAGTTCTTGTATAGAGCTGTTCTCCAAGGAAAACACTGGACTCACTGCGCATGCACAACAGCACACACTCTCCCAGACACAGGCACAATTATACACTACTTTACCCCACCCCATCCCTCCCCATCACATTACACCCACTTCCCTGTCATATAAGATCCAGAATCAGAATAAAAGGCAGTCAGCAGTTCGCTAGGAGAAAACAGTGAGTTATATGTTAAAAGCCTGACAAAAAAGAAAAGTCTTTAATTATACTTGGAACTGGGATCATACTAATGTGGGCAGATTCCGCAATTCAATTGGCAGCGAGTTCCACGCACTTGGGGCTAAAAAGGTGAAAGAACGCTTCCCGACAGTCTTCATGTTAACCCATTCGGCCCTGACGCACTACAGCAGGAGATGGATCGACCATGATAATTCAAGGGTAGTGCCAGATTAGCTTGGCGCCGACAGGCGCCAAGCTAATCTGGCACTACCCTTGAATTATCATGGTCGACCAATCTTCTGCAACAGGTGCGTAGTCGTTAGATGAAGCCTTCAAAATATGGGAAATACGTACATCGGGCTGAATGAGTTAAGCTTTGGGATATGTTATGTTAAATTGTAATTATTTTGGCAACAAAAATTAACCCCCTTCTCATGCAGTCACTGCTAGCGTTTACAGTTCTCTTGGCTGGGTGCACAACGGGGTTAACTCATTTAAAACTTTAAACTTTTAGGGCTTATAACGTCGTTTGTCCACCACGAAGGCGATTTCAAAGACGGTGCACCGATATAGATTCTGAACAAAGTTTGACCCAAGCTGGATTCGAACCCGGGACCTTTCGGACGAGAGTCGAACGCTCTTGCCACCGAGCCACCTAGCTCCCTTGTTAACTCATTCAAGGTGCTCCGCATCAATAGCTGCGTAAGTGTCGTGACAGCGTTGCCGCCGGCAACGCTGTCACGACGCTTACGCAGCTAGTGATGCGGTCCACCTTGAATGAGTTAATTTTCTAAATTTGCATTTTAAAAACATAATAATAAAAATAAAAAAGTACTCAACGGAGAAAGAAACACGCTTAGAAAAGACGGTTTCAACACAATTGATTAATATTTCGGGTAAATACCCTTTGGCAAAATAGACAAACAAACAGAGAGATCAGTCGCTACTTATTTTCATTCGCAGAAGGAATGTGGCAACTGAAGGAGGTGACGTATAATAAAAAGAAAGAAAGAACAAAAGTGCGTGAAAAATGACGTCAACAAAAAACTCATAAGAGACAGGCTAAGAGAGAAACTGAACACGAGAGAGAGAGAGAGAGAGAGAGAGAGAGAGAGAGAGAGAGAGAGAGAGAGAGAGAGAGAGAGAGAGAGAGAGAGAGAGAACGAACGAACGAACGAACGAACGAACGAACGAACGAACGAACGAACGAAACTTTATTTTCCAATGATTAAGATATTAGGCGCACAGGCCTTTCTTACAATCTGTCCTTGATAAGCTACTTTAAAAAATAAAATAAAATAAGGAATACCAACCGAACAACAAAACTAACTAAAGATAAACATCTCACACACGTACACACACACACACACACACACACACACACACACACACATGCACACACACACACACACACACACACACACACTCACGCACCCATAGACATATATACATGTACTCGTGCACATGCGCACTTTTGAACATACACATAGTCATAAACACGTGCATGCACACATATCTAACATATAAGTAGGTATGATATTTTGTGTACTTTCAAAACCAAGTTGGAAAGCAAAAATTGAAAAACATAAAGCGTATCATGTCTAGAAACAAAGAAGAACAACGGATCAGCATTATGTTGACTTAGAAAGGTAATCATGTACTTTACTTCTGAACAGAGAGAGGGACGTGGTTTGCTGAATAGTGGGAGGAAGAGAATTCCATAAAAGAGCACCTGAATAAGCCAGGCTAGATTTGAACAGGTCTATACGGGACCTTTTAATAGAGAGACTGTTTCTGGAGGTGCTGTATTTTTTTTCAGTTGTCGAAAAAAGCCTAGACAAGTAAGGTGGAGCTTTCTCGTTAAGAATTTTGTGCATCAAGACACATTTGTTTAGTGCGAGGTGCTTAACCAGAGGGAGAAGTCCGATGGCCTGCAGCCTGGCATCAGTGGATACAGACGGATCAGGGAGGATAAGCTTAGCAGCGCGCTTGTATAATGAGTTTTATTTCTTGAAGTGATTTTCACTGCAACCATCCCATATTGTTGAGGCATAGTCAATGTGTGGTTTAATGTAGGCATTAAAAAACAGTTTGCGCGTCTTAAGGTCAATGGTCGTTTTAAGTTTTGAAAGTAGAAACAACTTTTTGGACAAATGTTTTCTCATGTAGCTTAGGTGGTTTTGCCAGCTTAGATCATCATCTATTATTACTCCAAGCAGGCGGTGTTGACTGACCTGCTCAACTGGGATGGAGTCAAAAGAAAGGTTGAGTGATGGAGGTTTGAGCTGATGTTTCTGGCGGGTTGTAATAAGCATGCCTTTTGTTTTTGAGGGATTTACAAGCATGCGATTTTCCTTACACCACCGAGAGACTTCATGAAGACTCTCCTGAAGATTATTTGCAATTTCAAGCACAGTTTTACCAGCAGAATGTAATGTTGAGTCGTCGACAAACATGTCACACTCAACCTCAGTACACGTAATATGTAACGGTAGATAGTTAATGAAGATACAGAACAGTAGTGGGCCTAAAATAGACCCCTGGGGCACGCCATACTCGACAAATTGTTCCGAAGAACATTTTCCATTGACATAGACTGTTTGTGTTCTTTTTGTAAGATAGGAGTTCAGAAACGAAAGAGCTGAGGGGCTCTTATTGTTGAAGTAGGTGGCAAGCTTTTTCAATAAGATGGTATGATCGATAAGATCGAACGCTTTTCTTAGATCCAAGAAGACAGCAGCAGCCATTTTATTGTCATTTATGCTGTTGATCCACGAATTCACTATTCGTGCGAGTGCAGTGTGGCATGAATGCTTGGGACGAAAACCTGACTGGTTATGATATAATAGTGACCTTTCTTCAAGAAATTTCAGAAGATGTTTGTGAACATGCTTTTCCAGAGGCTTCGAGAGAACTGATAGAAGAGAAATGGGGCGAAAATTATTAATTGCAGAGGAATCTTTTGCTTTAGGAAGAGGCACTATTTTTGATTTTTTGAAATCTACAGGGAAGACATTTTTTGTATACATAGGTTATAAATGTATGTAAGAGGTTCAACTATGTATGGTTGCGATAGGTCAAGGATATATCCATTGATACCATCACTGCCCGAAGACGTTTTCTTTTTTAGGCTGGAAATGTATTTGCCTACCTCGTGTACAGCAATTTCAGGGATGACGAAAATATCATCTGAGGACAACCTTTGCTTACAGAACTTTATTAGCTTCTCTGATGTAGAATATATCGACTGATTGTGATTGTGAGAACTGAGTAAGTCTTTGGGGGCTGATAGAAAGTGCTTATTAAATTCCTCAGCGGAGAGTTTTTCTGGAATGGTATTGCACTGTTTACGCTTGTTGTTGGTAAGCGTATTAAGTGCTGTCCAGACAGAGGAAGGGTTTTTGTCTTCTTCGACTGTTTTGATTACAAACGATCTCTTTGCCTCTCTAATTAAGTACTTAACTTTATTTCGCAATCTTTTAAATTCATGAAAGTTCCTTTCTTTTTTAGCCTTATTTCTATCATCCATTGTTTGTTTGATTTCGGCGGTTATCCATGAGGGAGGCTGACGGGATCGGACTCGCTTTCTTCTTTCTGGCGCATGTTTGTTTAGCACCTCTAGGAACAGATCAAGCAAGACAGAGACAGCCTTATCTGGGTCAGTACAATTGTACACATCATGAAAGGGTGTAAGGCTAAGATTGTGTAGAAAAGCATCTTTGTTTAGTTTTTAAAAGACCTATAGGTAATGTACACATGCTGATCCCTTTTTTGATGGGGCATCTTGCACGACCATGTACAGGTGATGGGAAAATGATCACTGACAGCTAATAAGTAGGGGGACGCTGGTCTCAAGTACTGACTTACAATTGTTGGTATAGATGTGATCAATGAGTGTGGCGGATGATTGGGTTATTTTGGTAGAGTTTGGACTAGTTGCTTTAACCCAAAAAGAGTTGTTTTGTCGATTGCCACGTGGGATTTGTTTTCAGTAAGTCAATGTTAAAATCACCTAACAGCAGTACATCTTTGTCAGTGTCAGAGAGAGAGAGAGAGAGAGAGAGAGAGAGAGAGAGAGAGAGAGAGAGAGAGAGAGAGAGAGAGAGAGAGAGAGAGAGAGAGAGAGAGAGAGAGAGAGAGAGAGAGAGAGAGAGAGAGAGAGAAATGAAATGAAATGAAATGAAACTTTATTTCTGAACGGAAGAAGCAGTTAGCACATGTGCCATTTTTCACGCTTGCCGTTGCTAAACTACAAAGGTACAAATCTGCTAAAGGTACAAAGCTATTAAGATACAAAAGTACAAAGCTACTAACATGAAAGTGCACATAATATAACAAGTCGTTCAAAAAGAGATGGATAAGGCAAAACGGAGGGCACCAATTATGATTACTAACAATGTGAACGGGAAAATAAAAAATAAAAAAAAAGATAATCTTTAAAATTCCTTCTTTCACTGAAATCAAACACGCGCGCACGCGCGCGCCGCATGCTCACACACACACACACACACACGCACGCGCGCGCGCACACACCCATATACACGCACGTGCGCGCGGAGGTTAATATCAAGGCTTTAGGCGATGAAGATACCCGAACCAGTGAATGAGCTGTTAGATAGCAGGTACTTGAAGAGGCTTTCCTTGAAAGAGGAGAGTGAACCAGTGTGTGTTATGTGAGCTGGCAGTTTATTCCAAAACGAGGCGCCCGAGAAAGCAAGGGTGGTTTTAAATAAATCTATCCTCGGGCGTGGTGTGATGAAGTTTCGCCTTGATGTTGAATAGCCTGAAGCTACCTTGGTGAAGAGATTACACAAGTATTCTGGGTGGATTTCATTCCAGATTTTATACATGACTACCCCTTTGTTAAAGAGATGGTGCTTGTCAAGAGGAAGCATTTTTAGTTTTTCAAATTTTTGGTCAGTAGAAAGAGCTGGATCAGGCAGGATCTGCTTCACTGCCCTGCGATGCAAGGAGTTAAGCCTCTTCATGTGTATGTCACCACTGCCGTCCCATGTCGTGGAGGCATAATCGATGTGGGATTTGACATGGGCATTGTAAAATAGTTTGCAAGTGTTGACATCAATAAGATATTTTAGCTTAGACAGCGTAAACACATTTCTGGACACAGTTTTACAGACAACATTGATGTGAGATTGCCATTTCATCTGGTTATCAACAATAACTCCAAGTAGGCGATGTTCAGTTACTTGTGTAATGGTGTGGTCTTGGATTTCCAGGCTAAGCGAAAGTGGCTTGAGCTGATGCTTCTGACGGGTTGCTATCGTCATACATTCGGTTTTGGTGGGATTAAGGATCATTGCATTATTTTCACACCATTTGGAAATTTCACTCAGTCCCTGTTGCAAACGATCATTTAAAGACTCGAGACACTTATCGGGGGTGTGGATTGTTGCGTCATCGGCAAACAAGTCACATTCAATTCTGTCATTCGTGAAATGTAGTGGCAGGTCATTGATAAATATGCAAAAGAGAAGAGGTCCCAGGACAGAGCCCTGGGGCACTCCTCTTGTTACTAAACCACTTGAAGAGTAAGATCCATTGGCTATCACGCGCTGCTGTCTGTCTGTAAGATAGGAAGCGAAAAACGAGGTTGTTTTAAAGGAATGAATAGATGCCTGAGAACTGTCGTCTGATGTATGAAAACAGTTACTTGAAAATAAACCATCCAGATATATACTGAGCTTGGAAAGGAGAATTTCATGATCTACCATGTCGAAAGCTTTCCGAAGGTCTATGAAAACAGCACCTGTGAATTCGCCTTTGTTCATTGAACTTAGCCACGTGTCAGTAAGTCGCGATAAGGCTGTATGACAACTATGCTTCGGGCGAAAACCTGACTGGAGGGGGTGGATTAATTTGCGTTTTCCCAGGTATTCTAACAGATGCTTATGAATGTGTCTTTCAAGGGGTTTACTTAAGACAGACAAAAGTGAAATGGGGCGATAATTGTTAACATCGGACAGATCTTTTGTTTTAGGTAGGGGAATAACTTTAGCTTTTTTTAGTTCTTGTGGGAAAACATTTTTCTGTATGCATAAATTGTAGACATAAGTTATTGTTTCTACAACATAGGGAAGTGATAGTTTCAGTATTTTGGGGCTTATTTCATCTGGCCCGGAAGATTTTTTATTCTTCATGGAACTTATTGTCTTACCAACCTCGTGAACTGCCAGAGGTGGAATAGCAAAAGGATGAAATCTCGCAGTTCGCGTTCTACAGAAATCAATCAGGGTGTCAGGATAGGTATAAGGCCGAGAATTTGTTTTAGAGGGGACCAGGGACTCGGCAATTGAAAGGAAATGATCGTTAAAATTATCGGCAGTCAGAGTAGTCGGGATTACAGGGGATTTCCTACTCTTGCCTCCAGTCACTACGGCCATAGCGCGCCAGAGCATGGACATATCTTTGTCTTGTTTAATCAAACGATCAATAAAAGATTTTTTAGCCTGCCGCACTAAACATTTGACACGATTGCGCTCACGTTTAAATTCAGCAAAACACTTCTGTTTTCTCAGATCATCTCTCACCCTCATGGCCTGAATGATGAGTCAGCCACGGCGGGAGTGAAGCGTGTTTGACTCGCCTCCGCCGCACAGGCGCGTGTTTATTTAAAATAGTAAGAAAAATGCTATACCAGACAGACAGAGCGCTGTCAGGGTCAGTTTCACTAAGCACTTCCTCAAAAGGTGCGTTATTAAGGTCAGATAAAAAGTCGCTCTCACTAACTTTTTTAAAAGAACGATAGGTGATATACGTATGACATCCTTTCTTTGCTTTTGGGAACTTAGTGGACCACGTACAGCTGATGGGAAAGTGATCACTGATGCCAAGGTTACCGACAGACACATTATGAACAGACTCCGGCTTTGTGGCATAGATGTGGTCTATGAGTGTAGATGTTGTTGGTGTTATTCGTGTCGGCGAAGTGACTAACTGTTTAAGACCCAGCAACGTCATCGTAGAGTCCCATGCATGATGAGACCTTAACATGTCTATATTAAAATCTCCCATAAGTATGACATTAGAATTAGGTTTACAGGCTTTATCAAACATACTAAGAAAATTATCGTACCACTCAAAGTTTGCAGCAGGGTTGCGGTACAGAAAACCGAAAAGAAATGATGGTGATTGGGGGGCTTTCAGCTCAAGCCACATACACTCAACTTGCTCAGTTTCTAAGTCATGTCGTCTACGTGTAAGAGCTTGAACAGACGTGTGAATATAAGCAGCTAATCCTGTTTGTCCATGGGCCGTTGGATCACGTCTCAGCACAGAAAAGCCAGGAACCTGAATTGATTCATCAGATACATTAGAACCAAGACGTGTCTCAGAAAATCCAAAACTATGAAATGGGTTTGGGTCATTCAGGTAAACGGAAATATCAGCAAGTTTGGCATATAGATGGTACACATTTAAATGCCCAATGCGGAGATTTTTTACTTTCACGTCTGCTTGATTCATCGTGACAGATGAGAAAGAAACGAAGGTGGCAAAAATGAGAGTAACAATAAGTACACTTAACCTAATACAGCTATTGATAATATAGTAATCAGTACACAAACACAAATAATAATAAAACCAAACAATGAAAGCGACAATAATATTGAATCAAAGCAAACAAGGATTAGGCTTAGAAGTACTGAAGAAGAACTATTATTTTAAGAAGAAAAAAAATAATGATGTTGCAGTAGCAGAAGAAGTAGAACCAGTATTCAGTCGGCGAAAACGTTTTCAAAATGAGAGTAAACACCTTTTATGCGCAGAAAGAGAATATTGCGTGTGGTTGCTGAGTACCTACCTGAATGACCTCTGACCTCTGAGAGAGAGAGAGAGAGAGAGAGAGAGAGAGAGAGAGAGAGAGAGAGAGAGAGAGAGAGAGAGAGAGAGAGAGAGAGAGAATAATAATAAAAAATTGAGTTAATTTTCTCCCTCAGAGAGGAATTCGAGGAGTGTCGGCTTCTTCGCCACGCAGCTAAAGGACCCTCAGCCACTGAAGGTTGGAGCGAAGCTTACCCTGGACACCATAACCAATGTGGGTGGCGCATACGATAATAAAACAGGAATCTTCACGGCGCCGTTCAGCGGGACCTACCTCTTCTACGCCATCATTGGAGTCGCCGACAGCAGCGCCGTGAAAACCTACATGTCGGTGAGGTCACTCTTTCAGTTCTTCTTCTTCTCCAGTCTGTAGGTTAGTTAGTTATTTATCAGGGTTTGAACTCCGAGCAGTCGACTACGGTCATCTGACGGCGGTCTTTTCTGCAGGACTCGGAGTCCGGCTACCCTGTTGCCTGGTTTGCGGGAGTACTCCCCAGATAGACCCACTCGGGGAGTACCCCACAAGTACACTTCTATTCAAATGAGATGCTTAGGCATCTCATTTGAATAGAAGTGTACTTCTGGCGCACTCACCGAGTGGATCTGTCTAGGAACCTCCGCAACCGGGCTGGGAATGCTTAGTATTTCCGGCCTGGGTAAAAGTCCCTAGATACTGTCTTCCGCTTCTTTTAGTTAGGTTTTGTATGGCCAAATCATAACAAGATCGGGACACGCCGGATAAAAGCACCAATCTTTCTGAGGTACTTAATTAGGTCATATTCTTTCATTTTAGAGGGGGCGCCCTCGCGTCCCAGCTTCTGGAAGAGGTCACGCGACATTTTTCTGTTTTTAGATGACAGTGTTTAAAAGACAGTGCAACTGACGTCATATGGTCGCATCTTGTTCTGCGACATTGAAACCTAGACGCTTTAAACTAGGTGTGGTCATTGCCCGTTGGATGAACTTTCCTGAAGTACTTACCTGAATGACCTCTGATAAAGGTCAAGGTCACAAAAGGTACTTGAATGTGTAAAATGCTTGTTTTTTTCAAAGCCCCGAAAGGCTATTGCCCATTGGATGGCCTTCCAGTATCTGCCTGAATGACCTTTGATGAAGGTCAGTGTCAAACGCGTGTAAAATACCTACTCGATCTATAAAACTCTAACCTCAGACTGATAAAACAAAGGAAGTCAGGCGACATTATATGATCAACAAGAGCCAGACATTTTGGTATTAGGATGTAGTCCTCAGCCTTGGGCTTCTGGGGATGATTTTCATTTTGGCACACATTTGGAGCAGATTTCCACATGTATATGAACTCCCTGAGAGTCCTTGCTCCTCGCTAGACCATAAAAACGAAGGGCGATGGATCTGGTATGCACTAGTTAGATGGAAACTTACCCTAATCAGCCTTGGAAGAGAGCGCGGTTGTTAGTTTGTTTGTTATTTTCCCTAAAACAACCAGTCGATTTTTGTCTATGCCACTGGACCAGTGCCATGAGCAATCAAATGATATGCTCAAAAGTGCTGGCGGGACCATGGCTTTTTTACGGATGGATGCAAGCAAGAATGCCGCACAAATTCGATATTTGCTTCACTGAAGAAGGTCATACACACTCTCACCACAAAGAACTCTGCTCAGACAGAATTCAGACAGCAAGCCATGAGTCTAGCGGGGATCTTGACCATCCCGAAAATGGGCACACGACACTCCACAGCCGACATTAGACACCGGTGATGGTTTCAGCGACTCTATGGTCGAAACCGTGCGCTGATCGAAGCACTTGGAAACTGAGAAACAGCACAATGACTGCTAGGCATCAGTATTGACAGACTACCCAGTCTATTCAAGATCCAATCCAGAGAAACTCGCTATGACTTTTCGAGCCATCAGGATCACAGCTGAAAAAATTGCACCTGATGAGTGTTGTGGACCCCTGTTTTCGGGTAGTACATTGTGGCAAGGAACAGGGAAACGGGCATGTGGGTATTTTTCAAACACGAGAGACACAATTATCCTCAGACTCTCTCTGATGGAGGCTGACTGCGTTTCCAAAGAAATCAGAGATTTTGATTTATCTACCAAGATCTATGGCTTTCTCGAAAATGTATGTCCAAGACCCAGAAACAGATGTTGTTGCATTTCTGGGGTAAACCTTTTATACAGACACTTTAGACAAAGACATCGAGAGTTTAATGTCTCCACTGAAGGGCTCACATCTCTTGGACAACCAGCGAGTATAGTCCGTCCAAACTCACACGACACAAAGGTTCAAGATGGCGCAGCAGTCATGTACTTCCTTTCCATGAATGTTGTCGCAACGTCTGACCAACACGCGGATGACGTATCTCTGCCTCATATACACAGGCAGCTGAGCAGCAAAAGAAGTTTATGTTCTATAGAGTAAATACTTCTTCTACCCTCAGTATTTTGTCCACATGTTGAATCTGGGTCCGGGTGGGTACTGAGCGTTTGGAACGTCAAATGACTGCGGGAATATGGAAGACATAATTGTGTTATGTATATCTCGAATCAACAGGAAAATGTCTTTAGTCAACTTGGCATGGGACAATACAGTTTATTTAACATGAATCTGAATATTTGACATTATTTAGAACGATTAACGCAGGAGTAGTCCTCAACAATATGCACATACAAAAAACACGCCAGCGCATGAGATGGTAACTTGTGGGCAATAAACTCTGTGCCAAGTGGACAGACTTCCTACACGACTTAGAAAACAAACGGAGCTATTCGTATTCTTATAGACACGTTGCAATCAGACAATTGCCAGATTAAATTAGATGATAATCGCGTCTGGTCAGATTGTTGTGATCAGAGGAACAAATTGCAGAACGCCTGATAATGACCACAAAGCCGACACCAATATTATGCACATTTAGCCTCATCCGCACTGTAGACACATTTAGTTGTCATACTGTTTTTGGAATGTTCTACCCACTGCTTGTCATGTACCCTACAGTAGACATATTGGTGGCTTTTGGAGTAAGCAGGAGCTGAACATAACAACAAATACCGTACAGACAGTAGGACAGGAAAGAGCCGTCGCCTTACCGTGTTCCATAGTTTCAACATAACATCAATACCGTACAGGCAGTAGGAGAGGAACGAGTCGTCGCCTTACCGTGTTCCATAGTTTCACGGTTTGCGATTCGTTTTTCTGCAATGGACAACGCTCCGCATGGGAAGCCGGGAGATGTGACCCTTACATTACTGAAGCGTTTGTCAGAATTGCCAAAACTCCTTTCTCCTAGTTGGCCATTGACACTGGCAGACAGCTTCTGGTACGCTTCACTGTCTTCGTGTATGGCTGAACGCGTCAGCATAGTGCCGTGAATGAGACCTGAAGAGATCTCCACTGAAAACTAAACAGGACTATGGAACTAAAAGCCTACCACCAACGCAAGGCGCATTGTTGCAAGTTCGATAATGCGCGCGTGCTGCTTTCCAGGCGGTAGTCCGGACATCTCACCCTACTAAGAGCAGAGGGGGCACCGTCTCCAGAAGGATGGGGATGGAAATCCTGTCCTCTCACCTTGCTAAGCAGAGGGCACCCGTCTCCAGAAGGATGGGGATGGAAATCCTGTCCTCTCAACTTGCTAAGCAGAGGGCACCGTCTCCAGAAGGATGTGGATGGAAATCCTGTCCTCTCACCTTGCTAAGCAGAGGGCACCGTCTCCAGAAGGATGGGGATGGAAATCCTGTCCTCTCACCTTGCTAAGCAGAGGGCGCCGTCTCCAGAAGGATGTAAATGGAAATCCTGTCCTCTCACCTTGCTAAGCAGACGGCACCGTCTCCAGAAGGATGTGAACGGAAATCCTGTCCTGGCTGTCTGTTTGGACAACTCACAATAGCCTGTAAATCGTTTGAGAAATGGGTCTGCAAGAGGAAACCTGGGGGAACAGGTTTGGCTATGGTAAGAAAGCAAAGTGGTGGTGCACAGAGCTGTTGCAAGAGCAAACGTGACAAAGACTTGAAGATAAAGTTTCAACTTCCTATGGCTGTTTCAAAGCAAACGCTGCTCGCTGACTACTTTTATATATCGTTGACACCGATAAAATGGATACCATGTACGAATTACGGGCAAGATAGTCCGCATTTTCCACATTCTGGAGGTGTCACCAAACGAATATAATTATAGGCATTTGTTACACTAGATGACTTGACCATGATAATTCAAGGGTAGTGCCAGATTAGCTTGGCTCCTGATGGCGCCACGCTAGTCTGGCACTACCCTTGAATTATCATGGTCAAGTCATCTCCTGCTGTAGTGCGTTGCGGCTGAATGAGTTAAAATATCATTTTCAGGCTACCATCTTTCTGAATGGGCAACCAGTCTCTCCTTGTGCAGCCAGTTACGGCTCACACTTTGAGACCGCCGTCTGCCAGGGCGTGGTGCAGGTGGCGGCAGGCCAGTCGGTGTGGTTGCAAAACATTTACGAGAACTCTAAATTCAGGCAGTTCTTCACTAGCTTTGGTGGACACCTCATTCAGGCCGACGCGTGAGAAACTACTGCGGCTGTGTTTGCCACGTAAAGACTTTTTTGTTTGCCTCCCTTACATAGCTCACTCTTTATTGGGGCATTTGTACACCGCATATAAAAATAAAAATCAAATCAAATCATATCCCGGCCTTTATTGGCTTTCATAGAACTTAAAAAGGAAGAATTTGGTTTGTTCTTCAGACTAAAAGCAGCGGTAAAATAAAACCGCTCAATAAGTATAGATCATCATGAGCGGCCGCGTTACCTCCCCTCTGTACTCACACCCCCCCCCCCCCCCCGTCTGCCCCCTCCCCCCTCCCCCCCCCCCTGACCGGCCACAGAACCCCTCCCGCCCCAATTTACAACACTGTGACAGTCTGCGCCCACTGGCAGTGATCACAAATTAATACCACTAGTCGCACTAAAACAGTCTCCCCCTGAAGAGATCTGATGAGAGCGTGTGACTGGTATTCATAATTTAAAAATTAACTCAATCTTCTCAAAGGCACTTGTCCCTTTAACCCTTTGGTTGTCGGTAGCGGTCTTTGTCGCGATGATTCCGACAGGAATCATCGCGACAAAGACCGCTGCCGACAGCGAAAGGGCCAGCCTGCATGTACAACATTCATCCAGACACTACAGAAGTATTCCTAATACTCCCTTCTCACACGATAGTATCACACGGGCCCGTCAGTACCCACTGCGGCAGTACTCCCCATTTAGACCCATTCGGGGAGTACATCACAAGCATACTTCTATTCCAATGAGATGCTAACGGTGTGAAAGCGGGAGATGTTCCGAGATGGCAGCTGAGGAAATCTGCTGTAACTTGGCCATTCCTGTTATCTGAATTAGTTTAAACGAACTTGCTTTTCTGTGCAAATAAACAGACAATAAGGAGTCTAGACAGGAAGAGTTATTGTCTTTCATTCGTGTGGGTGTTTGCGTGCGTGTATGTCTCTCTGTGTGTGTGTGTGTGTATGTGTGTGTGTGTGTGTGTGTGTGTGTGTGTGTGTGTGTGTGTGTGTGTGTGGCGGCGGTGTGCGTGCGTGCGTGAGAGCGTGTGTGTGTGCGTGTGCGTGTGTGTGTGTGTGTATGTGTGTGTGTGTGTGTGTGTGTGTGTGTGTGTGTGTGTGTGTGATTGTGATGTTTGCATATTTATTTAATTATCCTCTATGTTTTCCTTCTTCCATTCACTTCCTAGTTTATTGTTTGTGATATCGTTATCAATAATAACAACAGCCACAAGTATAACAACTAAAATAACAATAATGATAATTCATACCAAATGTTTACCTGTAGGTCACTATTGATAGTTTTTTCTTGTCATTATTTGTCTCAGAACAGATAGGATATGAATGCAGTGCGGTCAAGTAACATTTTCTGGCCTACTGCGCTGTGAGGCGCCAAGCTATTCTGACACCACCCTTGAACTATCATGGTCGATGTTCATCCTGTCGTAGCACGTCAGAGCGTCAGGGGTTAACTCATTCGAGACGTGCCGCCTCCGGTTACGCGGCTTAAGCGCGTATTCGGAGGCGGCACGTCTCGAACTGAATGAGTGTTAAAACTGTCTCTGCAAGGGACTTAATCAGATACACAGTGTACAAAGACTTACTGATCTCCCTTGACACAACACGTGATCACTGCAGATTGTATTTTGGAAATCGTTAAACTCGGTGAAGATCTTTAGCCGTCCAATAAACATAGATACAAAGTGGTGTCAACAAGAGGTATAGATCTTCATGAGCCCGCGCGACTGAGGGGGCTCATGAGGATCTATACCTCTTGCAGTTGTGCGGTGTTCTAGGCCGCAGTGGTCACGGAGGGCAGCACAGAAGTTGTGGCGTTTCGGCGTTTCGTTGCGTTTTACCGCCTACACGAGTTGTCCAACAAATTTATTTATTTATTTTCTTATTTATTTATTTAGTTATCCATTTTTTTAATTTACTCATGTATTGTATTTTGTTGCGTGGTGGAGTTGTAGTAGAAGTATGATAAACACACCAGACACACACACACACGTAGAGTTCTTTAAAATAAACCTCGTTCAGCTGCAATCCGTCACACGTGGCTTAAGGATGTAGACTACTGGAGTAACAGTTCCAACAATATTTAATTTAGCGATGCGATATCCACACAGTAATGCACTTTCAAATGCACAAACTACTGATACAAAGTCTCTTCTGCGATGTCCACACTGTGACGCAAAGTTTCTCATACACAGCGTCTCTCGCAATAAACTACGTGTCTCTACAACTGACAAAGCAAGACAATGTACCAATGGGCTTTCCCAGCGCCCTCCTTATATATACTACAAAAATCTAGAATCTTCTACGGAAATCATACAACGCAACCAATCAGAACGAAACAGGCAGCCGAAGCTCATTAAAATAAACTTTCCAGAAAACTATAACAGGCTACAAATACTCGGCTGCTAACTTCAGCTCTCAATTCTAGCGTATAATTAAGTCACATAAAAGTATGGTATCCCCATCATCCCGTACTATGAAAGCTCTAAAAAGTACGAGAACATTCCCAAAACAAAATAAAGGCTGCTCAATCCACGCGCACAGGAAAACAAAAAGTAGCGAAAAATGTAGCGAAGTGTTGCCAACTACCCGACGTGACACTTACGATGTCACTAGACAGTGCGACCTTTCTAGAACATTCCGGACTAAACTTAACAAAACGAAATCGGCTCTACTCACGAACAAAAGAAAATCTTACTAAAAAAAAACAAACACGTGAAACGTAACCGTGACAGCTCAAATAAACAACGGATCGTTACCTACGATCAACACACGCATGCTCTCACAGGACAACACAACCACAATCGTAACATTACCCCCCTCTTAAGAATGAAATTTCACAAAAATTTCTTCTCAGATTTCAAAAATACGGTTGTGGCTGTGTAAACCTACACAAAACCCTAAACAAAAAAAAATTCACATCAAAAATCAAATTAAAATAAACGTCTCACAGTTCCTGTAAACAGTCCTGAGCATCGAAATGTTTCATACAAAATGTTCTAAACACAGAAATGTTCATTTAAACTACTCTGCTCAGGTAATCTGCTCCAAAATTCTGCGAACCCTTGATAGACTGTAGTTTAATGTCAAAATTCTGCAAGAACATCGCCCATCTCATAATACGAGAATTTGTAAACTTTGCCGATTTTAGATAGTTCAAGGGCTGATGGTCTGTTTGGAGAACAAATGGCACTCCCAGAAGGTACAGTTCGAATCGCCTTACTCCCCAGATGTTGGCTAGACACTCCTTCTCGATGGTCGAGTAGTTTCTCTCAGCTCTGGTCAACTTTTTGCTGGCGTAGCTCACTGGGTGGAGTTTTCCGTTATCTTCTTGCATCAAGACTGCACCTACTCCTTCGTTGGAGGCGTCTGTTCTCAGGAAGAATGTTTTCAACGGGTCAGGAAGGTGTAGAACAGGCTTCTCGGTTAGGATGTCTCGAACCGCCTGGAATGCTCGCTCTTGGGCATTCTCCCACTTCACTATGTTAGGTTGTCCTTTCCTCAACAAATCAGTCAGGGGTGCTGTGACTGCCGCAAAGTTTGGTATGAACTCACGGTAGTAGTTCGCCAAGCCCATAAATGAGCGGACTTGCGTCTTGGTCGTAGGTCGCGGGGCATCCCTGATCTTCTGCACATTGGCGTCGTGTAGCCCCTTTAAACCTTCACTCAATTTATGTCCAATGAAGTCTATGTTGTCAGCCCCAAGAATACACTTGCTTGGACGGATGGTGAAATTCGCATCTGACAGTCTTTGGAACAGTTCTCGGAGGGCTTTGAGGTGGTCCCCCCAAGTTTTGGTATGGATCAAAATGTCATCCCAGTAAAAGACCACATTTTGCATATCTTCTAGGATCTTTTTCAGTCCTCTCTTCAATGTGGCACCACTGTTCACCATACCAAAAGGCATCTTCAGGAACTCCCAATGACCGTCGGGTGTGACGAACGCTGTCTTGGGGATATATTTTACTGCAACCTTGATTTGCCAATACCCTTTGCTTAGGTCAATTTTGGAGAAAAATCGGTCTCCACTGACTTCTGGAACAGTTCTTCCGCTGTATAGGCTGCATAGGCTCTGGATCAAAGATTGTTAGTTTATTGAGTCTGCGATAGTCCACACACACTCGGTTGGATCCATCTGGTTTCTTGACGATGACAACTGGAGACGTATATGGTGACTTGGACTCTCTGATGACATTCAGACTCAGCATTTCCTTGATATCCTTTTTCAATTCTTCCCTCGTGTTATAAGGAAGACAATAAGGTTTGCTGCGAACTGGCTCGTTTGACGTCAGGTTTACCTCGTGCAGGATGGTGTCTGTTGTCCCTGGGTCAGGTGTAAACCGATGCTCGAACTCTTGAGTCAGGACGCGCAGTTCTTCACGTTGAGTCTGGGTCAGATTCTGAACGAAATGGATATCTTCTACATCCTCTTTGTGTCGGAGTTCGTTAAGGTCAAACAGGTTCTCGTCTAGTCTTTCGTCCTCAGCAAGACGCGCCGATTCCGCCAAGTTTGGTTTGTCTTGACCTCTCTGTAGCTCCACCAGCCTTTCTTTATTCACCAATGCTGCTTCCGTGTTGTCCGCCACTTTTAGAGGGATGGTCTGGTGACTCTTCTTTGCTTGACTTCTCGTGGTAACAGAACATATTTCAAATCTCCACTCTGGATCTGGATCGTCTGCGTTTCTGGAACCATCAATGTTTCCGATGATGAGGTCGTAGACTGGTGTCTTCACGCACAACGCCTTCACCTCTCCTGTCAAGTATGGGGTGTCGACAATGACTTTGGCAAGGGGGATAATCCTTACAGTTCCGTCAGCCAAAATGAGGGTGGTCCACTCCTGTAGCTTCTGGTCTTCAGCTACTAGGTCCTCTCTCACGATGATGCAGCTACAACCAGTGTCTCTCAACACTCTCACTGGCGTGTCGCCGACGAATCCTGACACCACCGGCATGTTCGGCACTTCATTCTCAGGCAGCGCGATGTTTGAGACTGGTAGAAATGTAGCCCCATCTCCTACTGGGATGCGTCCATTCTTTTTGAAAGATTCAATCAGCTCTGGTGTCACTCGCGTTTCTCTAGACTCAAAGTCCTTGGATGACGTCACATCATTGGCTAATACAGCGGCAGCTCTGTGTTGAGACGTGGTACTGCTTCTGCCTGCTATCCCACGATCTTGGTTGGATCTTCTGATGTTGTCGCCTCGGGAAACATCTTTAGGACACCGTATCGCTTTGTGACCTTTCTTTCCACAGAGAAAACATGTTAGGTTCTCCACCGGCTTGTATCTCGGGGTGTCTCTCACATTGTGGATTTCCTCTGCTGGTGCAGACACACGCTGTGGCTTACTGGACCCGAACTTCATGTTGTGAGCGTCAAGGTATCTTTGAGCGAAGTCAGCCAGAGCCTTTAGTGACTGGTCTTTTTGCTCTCTGAGGTGGGCGGCCAGGTCCTTAGAACATGCGCTGAAAACTTGTTCTTTGATGATGAGGTCACACAAGTCCTGGTACTCTCTGTTTAAACCAGCCAGCTCAGTCTATCCATTTCTCCAGGTAGCTTCTAATTCTCTCAATGAATAGGCCGGGTGTTTCTCCTTCTTCAGGCTTGCAGTTCTGAAATCGTCGCCTGTAACCCTCTTCAGTGAAGTCGTATGTCTCAACAGGGCGGCTTTCAACTGTGTATAATCTTCGGCTTCTTTTCTTGGCAAACGGGTGTAAAATTCAAGCGCTTTGCCAGTTAGAAGTGCGCTCAGTTTAATAGCCCAAGTCTCTTGTTTCCAATTGTTGCTATGTGCGAAGCGCTCGAATCGCTCCAGATAAGCGTCCATCTTATCTGAATTTTCAATGAAAGGTGGAAGTTTTGGCGCACGGGCTGTTTGTTCTCTGCTCGCTAATGCTGTCGCTTCATTAGTTTTTGGGCTCTGTGCCTCTATCTCCATCTGCTTCAGATGAATTTCGTGTCGTCGCTGCCTCTCCGCCTCTTCTGCTTGAATTTCGAGTTTCCTAATTTCACGCTCTTTGGCTCTTTCTTCTCTTTCCAGTCTCTCCCTTTTCTTCTTTCTCTCGTTTCTTTTCTTCTTTTTCTTCTCTCTCCAATCTCTCCTTTTCTTCTTTCTCTCGTTTCTTTTCTTCTTTTTCTTCTCTCTCCAATCTCTCCTTTTCTTCTTTCTCTCGTTTCTTTTCTTCTTTTTCTTCTCTCTCCAATCTCTCATTTTCTTCTTTCTCTCGTCTCTTTTCTTCTTTCTCTTCTCTCTCCTTTACAAACTCGAGGAGTTGAGCTCCTTCGAGTCCACATTCCTTTCCAATTTTCAGGAATGTCTCCATTTCCGATGTCGCCATCTCTGCTTTTCAGTGCTGGCTGTTTTCTCCTGCTACCCTTTCCACTGAACCAACTGAAGAAATCTCGTCGGGGTCGCCAAAATGTTACGTGGTGGAGTTGTAGTAGAAGTATGATAAACACACCAGACACACACACGTAGAGTTCTTTAAAATAAACCTCGTTCAGCTGCAATCCGTCACACGTGGCTTAAGGATGTAGACAATACTGGAGTAACAGTTCCAACAATATTTAATTCAGCGATGCGATATCCACACAGTAATGCACTTTCAAATGCACAAACTACTGATACAAAGTCTCTTCTGCAATGTTCACACTGTGACGCAAAGTTTCTCATACACAGCGTCTCTCGCAATAAACTACGTGTCTCTACAACTGACAAAGCAAGACAATGTACCAACGGGCTTTCCCAGCGCCCTCCTTATATTATACTACGAAAATCTATAATCTTCTACGGAAATCATACAACGCAACCAATCAGAACGAAACAGGCAGCCGAAGCTCATTAAAATAAACTTTCCAGAAAACTATAACAAGCTACAAATACTCGGCTGCTAACTTCAGCTCTCAATTCTAGCGTATAATTAAGTCACATAAAAGTATGGTATCCCCATCATCCCGTACTATGAAAGCTCTAAAAAGTACGAGAACATTCCCAAAACAAAATAAAGGCTGCTCAATCCACGCGCACAGGAAAACAAAAGGTAGCGAAAAATGTAGCCAAGTGTTGCCAACTACCCGACGTGACACTTACCGATGTCACTAGACAGTGCGACCTTTCTAGAACGTTCCGGACTAAACTTAACAAAACGAAGTCGGCTCTACTCACGAACAAAAGAAAATCTTACTAAAAAAAAACCCACGTGAAACGTAACCGTGATAGCTCAAATAAACAACGGATCGTCACCTACGATCAACACACGCACGCTCTCACAGGATAACACAACCACAATCGTTTATTCGCTGAGAGCCGGCATCGGCCGAAAGACTGATTAATTCGAAACACACACACACACACACACACACACACACACACACACACACACACACACACACACACACACACACACACACACACACACTCACACACACACACACACACACACACACACACACACACACACACACACAAACACACACAGCAACAAACACAAACAATCAAACACACACACACAATTTTAAGTACAAACCAATTTATTATTTTCCTCTTTCTAACCTTATTGTTTATGTGTACCATGGACAATGAACCTTCCACGTTTTTGACGCGTGTGACAGCCCAGGGGAGATAAGCTATCAGCAGCATGGGCCTCAGTCGAAGGTCACTTACTGCAGTGAGGTCAGGCTGGGTGTCCTCTATGGTTTGTGGGTAGTAGTGGTGGTATGAACTAGAGCTGACTCCACTTTTGAGATGGCGCTGTGATCACATGCGCGCGCGCGCGCGCACACACACACACACACACACACACACACACACACACACACACACACACACACACACACACACACACACACACACACACAAATTTAACACATTCTGTCTCGGGAAAGAAATCCCCAAATTGTACCTGTAGTTGCCCTCTGAAGACTGTATTACACTTCTGGAATCCAGACCAAAAAGGTGACTGCCAAGCGTGTGAAATGCAAATAAGTACCCAACGGAGAAAGAAACACGCTTAGAAAAGACGGTTGTGTTGTAACCGTCCTTTCTAAGCGTGTTTCTTTCTCCTTTTGGGGTCTTTATTTACACTTCTGGAGACAGATCGAGCGTGATGGTTCAAGAGTGGTGCCAGAATAGCTTGGCGCCTGGTGCCAGAATAGCTTGGCGCCTACGGGCGCCAAGCTATTCTGGCACCACTCTTGAACCATCACACTAAATCCATGTATTGCTGTGGTGTGTCGGGGCTGAATAAGTTCACAGTGGGTATTATCACACAGTTCTTTACTTACAACAAGAAAGGGCGGTGTAAGCGAGTAACGTTTACAAAAGAGGGTCGCGGCGTGCACCTTTCCTTATCATCCAAACCTCTTCACTACCGAGAAAAATTGAACACCACCCAACTGCAAGAGACATAGATCCTCATGAGCCCCCCGCAAACAGCGGGGGTGGGGTGGGGGGCTCATGCGGATCTATGCCTCTTGCTGAGACCATTTTGTGTCCTTGTTGGTTTGACGACTGCAGATCTTTGACGTTGAGTTTATAGTGACTACAAAAACACGTTCGCTGGTGCATCAGTCACGCACAGGCGGACACGTTCCCCAGCGAGCAGAATAATCTCGGGCCTGGGTCGACTCACCAGACCCTTCACGGGTGAGCGAGCAGGTAACATTAACCCTTTCTCTGCCAATGTCAAACTGCGTTTCTGACATTGTAAATTCAACGTTAACTCATTCAGCTCCCACACGCCACGACAGGACATGGAAACAGCGTGATAGTTCAAGGGTTGTGTCAGAATAGCTTGGCGCCCATAGGCGCCAAGCTATTCTGGGCACAACCCTTGAACTATCACGCTCGATCTGTTTCCAGAAGTGTAATACAGTCTTCAGGGGGGAGGGGGGGCAACCCAGTTCAAAAATTTGCGGATTTCGGTCCTGGAGCAGGATGTGTGAAAGATCCCGGGGTCGTCAGAGCAACGTGGACAACACAAAGTGGTTTCAGCTAGAAGCATAGATCCTCAGGAGCCAACCCCCCCCCCAACCCCCTACTCCCCCCCCCCCCATCCGCCCCGCAACTGCGCGGGTGAGGGTCTATTCCTCTGACCGCCGAACAACACAGTGTACTGCACCTTGGAACAAAAATAGGTATGCAGCCCACATGACTATCAAGAGACATAAACACTCATATGCCCCCGCGACCGGGGGGGGGGGGGGGGGGCTTATGAGGTTTTAAGTTTCTTGCAGATAAATAGCGTTCGCCTCGCCCCCGACATTTGAAGGCCCACTGCCGCCGTAACTGTTCAAAGATACACTTCTGTAACAAACGTTTACAAAACGCTACACACAGGTCTAGCTATGGTTCATTAAGACACAGGACAATCCAGTTCAGCACACGTAGTCTTTATATCAAGTAACCTGACAATGACTCCACTCCGTTCTATAAAATACAGTGCTATCAGCGCGACAAAAAGATAAACATAGTTTGAAACGCTAACGGCTGCGCAGAATAAATAAGTGCGATTACGCATGTGCTGTTGCTGCCTGTCCAGACTGCTGTTAGGTGTGTCGACAAGACATAAAAAACACAAATGGTGCTGAAACGTGTCTTTATATTTATGCGTAATGTTACTTTAAGTGGTCAATACAGGTGAGTGTGGACTTACACTTTGCAGGTGAGAGGGCAGGTGACACTGGCCATGAGGGTGGCGCCGAAGCCGCTGCCGTTCTTGGCGATCATTGCCTTCTTGCAGATGGAGGTGCAGTCTGTCTCCAGGGCGCCGGCCGCCGCCTGGGCGTACACGGGCAGAAGCTTCTCCACGAACTGGCCGACGGACGCTGCAATCATCGGCGTCATCGTCAACTTATTATCATCGCCGTCACAGTTATTGCCTTCATCCACAGAATCATCGTCGGCAGTTATCGTCGTCGCCAGTTTAGAGACTGGCCCAGGAAGCAAAGTCCTCGGGCCCGCTGCGGTCGTCGTGGGCTCGAAGACATTTTGCTACTGGGGGAAAGGGTAAATTATTTCGCTGTATATTTAGGTGTAAATCTGCCTAGTCGCGCAGGTTAGAAGTATTGTTAAATATACGGAAGCCTACATCGTCAGCACCGCGGGGAACTAGCACTGTCTTCGTCATTGTTACCCTCGTTGACGCCATCGTCATCTGTTGTTGCCATTATCATTATCATCATCATCAATGTTATTATTATTATCATCATTAGCATCATTATCATCTTCATGACCATTGTCGCCGTCGTCGTCATCGTATTTACTGATTCATAGTGAATGTCTTCAGCAACGTCATCAAGAGTCGTCAAGTTAATCAACAAGGTCACTGTTAGCAGACAGACACTGCTTTGTGTTTGTATTGACGATGCCATAGCTCAAAGCTTTCGGAGATGCCTACGATTTCAGCTGAACCTGTTCTCAGCAACTACCCGGGGTTTTGTTTGTTTGTTTGTTTGTTTGTTTGTTGTTGTTTTTTTCAAGGAAAAAGACGGTCTTAAGAGACAAATGCTCTCTCGTAAGTCTGAAAGGGCATACAGCGTCACCTGTCATTAAAGACCATCATTTAGGTGGCTGTAGCTGTGACTGTGGCAGTAGCTGTGGCTGTGGCTGTAGCTGTGACTGTGGCAGTAGCTGTGACTGTGGCTGTGACTGTGGCTGTAGCTGTGACTGTGGCTGTAGCTGTGACTGTGGCAGTAGCTGTGGCTGTGGCTGTAGCTGTGACTGTGGCAGTAGCTGTGACTGTGGCTGTAGCTGTGACTGTGGCAGTAGCCACCTAAATGATGGTCTTTAATGACAGGTGATCGCTCATGAAGAGTGGTCGCTAAAAACAGCCTTGCGTCTAATGGCGTCGTACCAGCCGTCAGTGATGGATCAGCCATGCATGTTAGTTCAAAGTTAAAGCCAGATAAACGTCTTGAAGGTACTACCCTTGAACTATCATGCTGTGTGGTCCGGAACCCCAGCGCAGCAGGCCTTCACAATTAACCGATTTAGCCTCGATGCACTACAGCAGGAGATGACCCAGCCATGATAATTCAAGAGCAGTGCCTGACGGCGCCAAGCTAATCTGGCACTGCCCTTGAATTATCATGGTCGAGCCATCTCCTGCAACTGGTAAATAGTCGTCAGGTGACACCTCCAAAATTTGGGGCACGCGGCCTTTGGGGTTAACATGGGTTTATGTGCTCCAAGGATCCACTTACAGACAACGCCGGAGACCTGGCGAGGGGCCGGGTGGGCCAAAGCAGACACCAGCAGGAGAGTCAAACACACGGCGACCTTCATCTTGGCTTTGTCACTGGAGCTGCGGTCAGAGAAAGAGTGCGCTGCTCCGTGAGACTTTTGCACCTTCGCGCTGCGCGCTCGTCTGCGATTTCATGGAACTTTTTGGAACTTAGGGCTTGGTGGCCGTAAGCTCCAAAATCACAGACCACTACACATGTTGTTTTGATCATGTGTGGCATACACCTTAGCTACGGCTTAAGGACTTTCCACACTGACAAGAACCTTATTCAGTCTATGCTTGCCAGAGCTGCCTGGATTTTTTTCGCCTTGTGTGCTAGGTCTGTGATTTTGGACCTTACGGCTTGTCAGCCGTAATGTCCAAAATCACAGACCAGCACACTTTTTAAATTTTTTAAAAATATATTATTATTACTACGCCGCCGCGAGGTGACCGTGCATGGTATACGTCACAGACCGCTGCTTCTTCGTCTTGTTTTTTTTTCATTTATTTATTTATTTTATCAGCGCATTAAATTATGATCTTTAACTCATTCTACCCGCCACACACCACAGCAAGATATGTGGGCTCAACCATGATAGTTCAAGGATGGTAGCAGAATAGCTTGGCGCCTATAGGCGCCAAGCTATTCTGCCACCACCCTTGAACTATCGTAATCGATCGGTCTCCTGAAATGTAATGCAGTCCACAGAGGATAACTCCAAAGTGTGGGTATTTTGTAACTCGTGCACAATGAGTTTAAAAATATATGTTTGTTTTGTGTACTGTTTTCAACGAGGTCTACAGACTAGTGCATGAATTGCTGCGTTCTGCACAGCCCTACCGGATTAGTGGGGAGGGTTGTGAGACAGTGCAGGTGTGCGTGTGTGGAGACGTGCTGTGAATGTTTCTATTTTTAGAATCAATTTCGTTCGTTTGGTTTCGAGGTTTCCTATTAATAAAATTAGTTTAGTTTATTGATATTAGTCTGTGATAAAGTACGTAGCAATGTAATTTCCAACAAGGGATTAATGAAGTATTTTGACGACGTGAAAAGTGCTACTGATATGAAAATAGATTTCATGTTTGTCCGAAATACACCAAACTTTGTTTACAAAAAGTTTTTAAAAGGAAATATGTAAGGATATTAAAATTTGCAGCAGATCTAAACATCTGTAAACAAAACTATTATTAAAAAACAAAATAAAATAAATATTTGTTTTGTGTACTGTTTTCAATGCAATCTACTTTTTAGTGACAAAAAATAGTGATGACAATATTTTTAAAATCTAAAAATAGAATTTTTTTTTTTTTTGTCCGAAATACGCCAAAGTTTGTTACCAACAATTTATGAAAAGAAATAAAGGACAGAAATCCCTTATCTGCTGTAGTATTTGTCTTCGAACAGTTTTACCATCTGTGTGTTGTGTTGGAACTTACGTATCACACAACTGAAATAAATGTTATCGTATTACGAAGAATATTGTGTATTTACAAAATCTGAGTAGGCTTACCTTCGCACACTGAAAAAAAGAGCGTGCTCGGTGGCTATGGACAGCTCTTATATTAACTGGGTCAAGAACAGCTGATAGGGTCAAGATCATGATCATTTCCCATGTTTAACTACATTTTTTTTACTACAATCCCCACGTTTGCAACAGTTTACTACATTCACCACGTTTGCAACAGTTTTACATTCCTCACGTTTGCAACAGTTTTACTACATTCACCACGTTTGCAACAGTTTTACTACATTCCCCACGTTTGCAACAGTTTTACTATATTCCACACGTTTGCAACAGTTTTACTACATTCCCCACGTTTGCAACAGTTTTACTACATTCACCACGTTTGCAACAGTTTTACTACATTCACCACCTTTGCAACAGTTTTACTACATTCCCCACGTTTGCAACAGTTTTACTACATTCACCACGTTTGCAACAGTTTTACTACATTCCCCTCGTTTGCAACAGTTTTACTACATTCCCCACGTTTGCAACAGTTTTACTACATTCCCCTCGTTTGCAACAGTTTTACTACATTCCCCACGTTTGCAACAGTTTTACTATATTCCACACGTTTGCAACAGTTTTACTATATTCCTCACGTTTGCAACAGTTTTACTACATTCCCCACGTTTGCAACAGTTTTACTATATTCCACACGTTTGCAACAGTTTTACTACATTCACCACGTTTGCAACAGTTTTACTACATTCCCCACGTTTGCAACAGTTTTACTATATTCCACACGTTTGCAACAGTTTTACTACATTCACCACGTTTGCAACAGTTTTACTACATTCACCACGTTTGCAACAGTTTTACTATATTCCTCACGTTTGCAACAGTTTTACTACATTCCCCACGTTTGCAACAGTTTTACTATATTCCACACGTTTGCAACAGTTTTACTACATTCCCCTCGTTTGCAACAGTTTTACTATATTCCACACGTTTGCAACAGTTTTACTATATTCCCCACGTTTGCAACAGTTTACTACATTCACCACGTTTGCAACAGTTTTACTACATTCCTCACGTTTGCAACAGTTTTACTACCTCACGTTTGCAACAGTCTTACTACATTCACCACGTTTGCAACAGCTTTATTACATTCCCCTCGTTTGCAACAGTCTTACTTCCCCACGTTTGCAACAGTTTTACTACATTCCCCACGTTTGCAACAGTTTTACTACATTCCCCACGTTTGTTAATTAGTTTTTGTGTGTGATCTTAACTCAAAATGCACTGTACACACCACAGCAAGATATGGCTCGACCATGATAGTTCAAGGGTGGTGGCAGAATAGCTTTTTCGCCAGCTATTCTTCCACCATCTTTGAACTATCATGGTCGATCTGTCTCCTGAATTGTAATGCAGTCCTCAAAGGATAACTCCAAAATGTGGGTATTTCGTACCTCAGGGGCAATGAGTTAAGAACTCCTATTTTCATAATTTCTTTTTGTATTTATTTTAAGCCTATGTATCAGTTATTTTGGTCTTGACTTGCACCTGATTTAAAACCTAAGAAATGCGATGGGCCAGTAAAGACAAATACGCATTGTTCGGAAATCAGAAGTAGATCAAAACTGCACGTATTTCGACGAAAACAGTGGATTGAAGGTCCACTACCGCCGTAACTGTTCAAAGAGACACTCCTTCTGTAACAGATGGTTACGAAACGCTACACGCACAGGTCTAGCTATGGTTCATTTAG
>BTPG01000002.1:89423503-89461003 GCA_036245525.1 Semisulcospira habei
CCCGACATCCTACAGGAATAACAACCTGACATCCAACAGGAATAACAACCTGACATCCTACAGGAATAACAACCCGACATCCTACAGGAATAACAACCCGACATCCTACAGGAATAACAACCCGACATCCTACAGGAATAACAACCTGACATCCAACAGGAATAACAACCTGACATCCTACAGGAATAACAACCCGACATCCTACAGGAATAACAACCCGACATCCTACAGGAATAACAACCTGACATCCTACAGGAATAACAACCCGACATCCTACAGGAATAACAACCTGACATCCTATGGGAATAACAACCCGACATCCTACAGGAATAACAACCTGACATCCTACAGGAATAACAACAACCTGACATCCTACAGGAATAACAACCCGACATCCTACAGGAATAACAACCTGACATCCTACAGGAATAACAACCTGACATCCTACAGGAATAACAACCCGACATCCTACAGGAATAACAACCCGACATCCTACAGGAATAACAACCCGACATCCTACAGGAATAACAACCCGACATCCTACAGAAATAACAACCCGACATCCTACAGGAATAACAACCTGACATCCTACAGGAATAACAACCCGACATCCTACAGGAATAACAACCCGACATCGTACAGGAATAACAACCCGACATCCTACAGGAATAACAACCTGACATCCTACAGGAATAACAACCCGACATCCTACAGGAATAACAACCTGACATCCTACAGGAATAACAACCTGACATCCTACAGGAATAACAACCCGACATCCTACAGGAATAACAACCTGACATCCTACAAAAATAACAACCCGACATCCTACAGGAATAACAACCTGACATCCTACAGGACATCCTACAGGAATCATCGCGACTAAAAGCGCTACCGACACACAGAGGATCAATGACCCGTGAGAAAACGTGACCAAGACAACAGTGCATGCACAGATACGCATACAGCCAAGCACGCAGGCACGCCCGCAAACGCAGGCACGCACACAGGCACTCACGCGCACGCACGCACGTACGCACACACACACACACACACACACACAAACACACACACACACACACACACACGAAAATGCAACCAAGAAAATAGTGTATGCACACATACACATACAGGCAAGCAGGCACACAGGCACGCACACACGAACGCACACACACACACGCACGCACGCACACACACACACACGAAAATGCGTCCAAGAAAATAGTGTATGCCGGCACACATACACATACAAGCAAGCACGCACACAGACACGCACGCACACAGATACGCACGCACACACACACACACCCTTGCACACACACACACACACACCCGCACACTGTGTTGATGAAAGTGGTAGTGATGAAAGTGGTAGCTCTGTGTTTCGCATCATGGCATGGAATATCCAAGGTCTTGTAAATAAGCTGAAAAGTGTTTCTTTTAGGCAGTTCTGTGAAAAGTGTCAAATTTTTGCATTTTCAGAGATCTGGTCGTGTAAGCAAAATGTTATAGAGGATACCTTTCCAGAGTATCAGGTGTTTTTTTCACCACGTACACAAAAGTTAAAAGGGGGCGTGGCCGTGTGTGTACATAAATCTATAGCCTGTCATGTGTTGCGTTTAATGCAGGCAGCTGAGGATATTGTGTTTCTAAAGATCGGTAAGTCTGTTTTGAACTCTGCATCTGATGTTCTGGCAGCATTTGTGTATGTGGCTCCAGAGCGTTCTGTTGTATATGGTGAAGATAACGTTGATGGTTTTGAAGTGTTAGAAAACTACATGTCTCAAGTGTTACGTGCTCACCCTGAGCTGCCTTGGCTATTATGTGGCGATTTTAACGCCCGCACTGCCGGGCTGTCTGATACTGATTTTATTGATGGCAATTCACACGTGCAGCCTCTACAGGAATTAACAGATCTGCTAGAGGATGTACCACAAAGTCCACGGAGGTCAAAAGATATTGGCGTAAACAGTTTTGGTCGGAAACTGATAGAACTATGTCAAGAGTACTGTTTGTTTATTGTCAATGGCAGAACGAAAGGTGACAGTGAGGGAGAAATTACGTGCGTGGCCAACAGAGGCAAAAGTGTGGTGGACTACTGTATTTGCTCTAAATCCGTGTTTGACCTAGTGACCGATATGTTTGTTGCAGACAGGTGCGAGTCAGACCATTTCCCCATTGTAACCACGTTTACTTCTATTCAGTCTGTTTATTCATGTGATGATGATGATTTAAATGATGATATAATACTAGAGGAAGGGGTTAAATTTGTTTGGAAAGAAAACTACGCTGAATCCTTTTGGGCATACATTGAAGATAATCAGGAGACTCAGTTTCAACACTTTTCGTCAGCGCTTGACTCGAGTGTAGAAGAAGGGTCGGCCTGTTTTGTAGCATTCATTCAGAAGGCGGCTGACAAAATAAGGTCAGGTAAGAAGATAGGTGAATCCCGTGCACAGCCGCCGTGGTGGGACTCGGACTGCGAGTTAGCAAAACAAAACAAGTACCTACAGTTGAAGCAGTTCAGACACACAAACACACATGACGACTTAGGGAAGTATCTTGACATGAAGAAAGAATTTAAGAAGTTGTGTAAAACAAAACAAGTAGAGTACAACGCACGGGTTTTGAATGAGCTCAACGATGCATGTAATGATGCAAACTCAAGAACATTTTGGCAAAAAATAAAGTCTCTGACTGGCGTTAAAAAGTTGTGTTCTGATGTCATTTCACCACGCGTGTGGTATGATTATTTTCGTAATTTGCTAAATGTGGATCAGAATGTTGATGATTCAGGTTTCAGCAGACAGGCCGAGGGTGTTTTGAATGACCATATATCTGATGATTGTGATGGTTGTCATAATGCAAAATTTGACGAGGAAATCACGCAGGATGAAATTCGCAGTGCTATTAATAACATGAAGAAAGGGAAAGCATCAGGCCCTGATGGCTTGCCCACTGACCTTTTTCATCATGCAGGTGAGATCCTTGTGAAATTTCTGCATCCTTTGTTTAATCGTGTGTTTCAAAGTGCGGAATACCCTGAAAGCTGGACCATGGCTGTGATATTTCCACTACACAAAAAGGGTAACCCTAGAAATGTTGACAACTACAGAGGAATTTCTCTTCTGAACGTTATCAGTAAGTTGTACAGTTTTGTCATTAACAACAGGTTGGTTCGTTTTTGTGAAGAGAATGGTTGTATTCCTGAGGCCCAAGCTGGCTTCTGTAAAGGATACAGTACTATAGACAACATTTTTTGCTTACAGGCACTAGTGCAAAAGTATCTTAGCAAGCAGGGTGGCCGTTTTTACACCATGTACGTAGATTTTTCTAAAGCTTACGACAGTGTGCACAGGACAAAACTGTTGTATCTCTTGCTACGTAAAGGAGTTCATGGAAAGTTGCTTCAGACACTTGAGAGTATGTACAAACATGTAAAAGCTGCTGTAAGGGTTGGAACCAAAGTTACCGACTACTTTGATTGCATGTCAGGGGTGCGACAAGGTTGTGTGTTGAGCCCACTGCTGTTTTCTATCTTTCTTTCAGAATTTGAGACAGAAATATCATCGTTCGGTGCACGTGGCATTGATATTTTTGCAGACCCACTGGGTATTTTCCTTCTTATGTATGCTGATGATATAGCCATTGTCTCTGACTCTGTAGCAGATCTCCAAAAGAAAATTAATTGTTTAGAAAAATACTGTAAAAAATGGGGTCTCACTGTGAACATGGACAAGACAAAAGTGGTGGTCTTCAAAAATGGAGGTTTTGTGAAAAATTGTGAAAAATGGTTTTATGCTGACAAGCAGATTCAAGTCGAGTCCAGTTATACTTACCTTGGTGTGATATTTTCCTCTACTCTGAACTGGGCTAGATGTGTACAAAACTTAGCTGGAAAAGCCAGGAGAGCAGTTGCAGGCATCAAAAGACTATACTTCAAATTACAAAACTTGCCAGCTGACACTGTTTTTCACATTTTTGATGTCAAGATTAAACCCATTCTGCTATACGGGTCAGAGGTCTGGGGTTTCCAGAGACATGATGTAATTGAGCAGGTTCATATAAAGGTTTGTAAAATGGTCCTTGGTGTTGGAAGAGATGTAAAAAACAATATTGCGCTGGGTGAGTGTGGAAGATTCCCTATGTATATTGATGCCTATGTTCGAATGGTGAAGTACTGGTGCAGACTTCTTACCATGTCAGAAAACAGATACCCAAGACAGTGTTACACGATGTTATATATGCATGATGCTTCGGGTAGATCGAACTGGGCTACGCAAATAAAGACTCTATTGTGTATGCACGGGTTTGGGTATGTATGGGAAATGCAGTCAGTTGGAAACACTCCTCTGTTCATTCAGATATTCAAAGATCGGCTGATGGATTGTTTCCGACAGGACTGGCATGCATCCCTTACCTCAAACACAGAATACTGCCATTACCACCCAGAAATACTTAGAGCCAGTTACATAGGGCAGCTGAACTCTTGTGAACTCAGGCGGGCAATATGTTTACTTAGATGTAACCGTTTACCTTTAAACGGAGTATCCAGATTTGGAAAACCCATCACTAATCCAGAATGTAATTCATGTGATTGGCATAAGGCTGAAGATTTGTGTCATTTTCTGTTCGAGTGTCCAAAATATGCCCCTTTACGTAAAAAGTACATTCCACTGTTTTACTACAGATTCCCATCCGATCTTAAAGTTCAGCTGCTGTGTGGAAACCTACATGATAAACTGGTCTTTAAAGTTGCTATGTATATTTCAGGTTGCCTTAAATGAAGGAATTAGAGGGATTTGCTTTGAACTTTTCTTGTTTTTTGTTTATTTATGTGCGCTGATGTAATGCTATATGAGTGTGTTTTACAACCACCTTCCTGTATTTTCTGGTTGTAAATTGTATTTTGTGTTCATATGGGCCTGATGGCCTGCAAAAACTGAAATAAATTTATTATTATTATTATTATTACACACACACACACACACTCACACACACACACACACACACACACAAACACGCACGCACGAACACACATAGCTGACACAAGAAGAACGCCTGGTTGTATTTAGGAGGAAGTTTTATTTCACAATAATGTCATATGGAGAAAGGGAAGTTCAGTCAACAGGACAGCACGCCACGCGGGCTGCACGTGCACACAAGAGCCACGTGACCCGCGGCGCGTGCACGGTGTACAAGACTACGAGCTAACGACACGCAGAGCACTACAGGGTAGATCCTGTCCCAACACTCCTTCAAATTAACCCCTTGCGCTCCAAAAACCCCAAAAGTCAAATCTTAACCCTTCGACTGGCGGAGACTTTCACCTGTGCGCTGGTTTATGAATTTGAACCTTATGGCTTCAGTCGTAAATTTCAAATTCACAGACCAGCGCACATATGAGAATAACAAAAAACGTGTGCCGGTCCATGATTTTTTAAGGAAAAAAAAGTCACAAAATCACACACCTGCACACTCATGACGTCAACCAGGAGTGCTGTTGACGTCATTTTCCGCCAGCCAAGGGGCGTCTTTAAAAAATGCGAATGACGGTTACAATGACGTAATGAGGAAACACGGGTTGTAGGGGAAGTCTGGATGGAAGAAAAAACCGAAAGAATAAATGAAAAGAAAAAAAATAGAAGAAGAAGAAGGGGGAAAAAGGAAGGAGAAAAAGAAACACGACCATGATGCAACAGGCGCATCCGGCCAAGTCACGTGATCTATCAGTTCGCTGGTCACGCGCGTGATCACGTGCTAAAAATCAACCAATGAGCATGAGTCCCTGGTTTCGTGCGAGCACAGAGAGGCAGGCAAGGGACCAGGACAATCTGTTCGAATTCACAAGGGGCCGTCTCAAAAACCACACAGTGGAATCGCAAAAGGAGGAGGTAAGAGGATGTGTCAATAATTAATAATAATAATAATAAATGTCCAATAAATAGAAACCAGTCTGACCATGCCACACAATGGGGGGCATTCGCAACCGCCAGCCTGCCTTTCACTCGCGTGGACAGTGCGTCGTCACGACCCGCTGTTCACGCGAGTGAAGGCAGGCGGACAGTCTACGGGACCCACAGTCCACGCGAGCGAATGGCGAGCAGTCTACACGACCCACAGTCCACGCGAGCGAAAGGCGGGCAGTCCACAGGACCCGCGGTCCGCGCGAGCGGAGAGGGAGCGGGCGTTTGCGAAAATGCCCCAAGTTAAAGGACTACCTTAATGCCAGTCCAGCGTGACGTGTATCCCTCGGCTGGCCGAGCTGGGCTTTAAAAACAAACGAGAGTTCTTTTTCACACAGTAAGTGGCTGTCCGGCAGACAACGAACGAACGAACGTACTTACAAAGACCAGTGTGGACAGTGTACAGTGAAACTCAGTTAATTACTCTCACAGGCACGGCGTGCAACGCGTCCATCATCACAGGTACACAAAATGACGTCACTGACGCACATGTATCACTGACACACACGCGCTAACGGCCTGTCACGTGATGCTCTCCTGGCCAATCATTGGCCTTTCTGACTAAGCGGGACAACTTTGCCGTTCAGACTATGTGGGACAACTCTGCCGTTTTCGACAAAAGCAGGACAACCCCAATGAAGTAGTTTTTCGCTTTGGGGCAAGATGGCTGATGTTTGCTACCACAGGCAGAGGAAACGTATACGAATAAGGTTCCTTGCCAGGCAGGTTTTAACTTCTATAGAAGCTAAAAACCGTCGTCATAGGACCTTACTCGTACAGGTTTTCTGTAACTGTGTTATCTGCGTCACGTTCCTTTCTCCATTTGCTTGTAACTTGAATTTTTGACTACTTTTTGCTCAGTGCTTGCAACAACAAAACACCTGTTTCACTGAAATATTTTTACATCGCATGGCTGTGATGTATCTAACCCGCCAATGCGCAAAAGGCCATCGCCCCGACGGCGGCCGCCGTTGGCCCGCGCACGGTCGTGCGCGGGCCAACGACGGCCCGATGGCCTTTGCGCACTGGGTAAATGCCATAAAGTGGCATAGTGATGTCCAACAGTCTAAAGATTATTTCCAAATGTGTGTTTCTGATTTGATTTTTGCTGCGGAAGAGCACACACGACCCACTAGACAGAACCTTCACCAAAAGCGCATGATGACGTTCTCAGCTGTTAATGATCTGTGCGCTTGCGCACTGCTTTGCCAGCCGTTCTGGAGCATCACGTGACCAGCACAAACAATCACGATTGGTTGACGGTATCACAGAAGTCTGGGAATACATACATGGCGATGGAGATGAGTTCTACCGACAGTCCACTCAGCGCTGACGTCAACACCCCACCGGCCCTACCCCACCCCACCACCCTACACTTCAGACACCAAGGTAATGACACCCCTCCCTTCCAGACCCTCTCGCTGTGACACGCCTGTCAAATACACGAGCGAAAGAGCAGAGATGCTGCCTAATCGTATCCCACAGCAGACTGAGGCGTGTCTTATAACCCAAAAGCGACCAGGGGTCAGTCGCAAACCCAAACCCCCCCCCCCCCCCCCAAAAAAAAAAAAAAAAAAAAAAAAAAAAAAAAATCATTGGCCAAACGTGCACCGCTGCAAGGGCTGACACAGAAGCAGCGCTTGTTATGCACGCTAAGAGCGGTGCAAACTGCGTCATGGCTCGCGCAAGGCGCGCGCAGAATCAACCTATTCTTCCCTGAACAACCTTGATGTGTGTGCAGTTTACGAGAGAGGTGTGCCCGGCTAACTGGCCAAGGTAGAGGCAATAACTAAAGGTATGGGAGAACATCATTATAGAAAACTTTGACAAGATATTAGAATACATATAATCAAGCACATATCTTGACATACCGAGAGAGAGAGAGAGAGAGAGAGAGAGAGAGAGAGAGAGAGAGAGAGAGAGAGAGAGAGAGAGAGAGAGAGAGAGAGAGAGGTGGCTGGCAAGTTGTTCGCTAGTATGAATAATCAAACATCGTTCATCAAACAGTCACACACACAAACACACGTGTTCATACAAAATGACGCCCTCATGGTGACATCTCAACACGATCTAAGGTAACGAGCTTCGGGACAATATGACAATAGTCACAAAAATCTCGGAAACTGCTTGGAGTCTCCAGTCGTACTTTGACTTTTCTTTGGTTTGTCAACAAGTTCGAGGAGCTTCCAAGACCTTCGTGACAACCCAAAACTTGTCACAAGGCTTGCGGATTCTCCGAGTGCTGAGGCGCTTTGTGACCATTGTCACATTTTGACAAAGATGGTTACAACAACACGACATATCGGCGCCGAGTCATCTGGTTATTGCCCCGCCGTGAGTGTTGCTACATGTAGCGGGCTACAACAGTTAAGTCAGCAAGGAGTGATCGTGTGAATGAAATGAATACGAGGGAGAGTGTATGTGTCTGTTTATGGGGGTGGGGTGGGAAATGGGTAAAATCTGTCCGCTTGACAAAATACGGAAGCTTCGTATATTAGTCTGTGTGACTTTGCATGCAAATGACAAATTCAAATAACTCTCTATCGTTGATCACAAATCATAAAGCGACAGCCTCTACGCTACGCTATCCGTCCCCTTTTCGTAGTGATGAGCACAACCTGCACCGTTTGCGGGACAACTCCTCAGGCAGACCTACTGGGGGAGTACGCCGCAAGTACTCTCCCATTCAAATGAGATGCCGACTTCCCCAGACAGGCCCACTCGGGGAGCACGCCGCAAGTGCACTTCTATTCAAATGAGATGCTTTGCATCTCATTTGAATAGAAGTGTACTTGCGGCGAACTCCCAGGTCGGGTCTACCCGGGGAGTACTCCCGCAAACGACACCGGAATCCATCGTAAGCAACATGAGGTCAGAAAACCAAAGTCAATGGCTGACTCAATCAATTACCCGCACACACAGATATGCACGGCGCCCTTGTTACCAGCGCCTCTAGCAAACCAACCACAAAATAAAAACAACTGGCGTCTTTCAAACTCAGAAGACATTTAAGTGAAATCCATGTTAATTAATTCGTAATCATAATAGATGCGCTGGTATGTGTGTTTGGGCCTTACGGCTTTCAGCCGTAAGGCCCAAACTCACAGACCAGCGCACGTGTAAAGAGGAGGCAGGAGCACAACTCAACAAAGGAAACATGGGAATATATCAACACACCCTCACGTTGTAATGGGATGTATATACACTGATATCAGATGGTCTTCAGGTTTCTTATACAAAATGTCACCACGAAAGAACAACTTCAAAAACGAAGTAACGTCAGACATTGAAAAACAGTTGATTTTTTTTTTCTCTTACGAAATTGAACTATTCGAAACTTTTGATACCACAGTTTCAACGCTACTTTCATTTATTGGCATTTTCTGTTGCACACAAAGATTCACACACGGTTGTGACGTTAAGCGTGATGACGTCAACGTCTTGAAAAAAGAGCCATACGCCACTTCCCTCCTGACAAAAAAAAAGGCAACAGACTTGCTGTTGGTCGACTCCACAGTCCCACAATGCACCGAACGACCGACCTCCAATTCCACGAAACAGGCACGAGACGAACGCTTGTCAGGGCACTTCCGGCCAGTGACATCACAGACGGCCTTGACCGACTGACCTCAGGACCGATAACCATATCACTCGAAACGAACAGGAGAGCGGGAAGCAGGATGCCACAGTCTGTATAACACCACACCTCACGGTAACACAACCTGCGGAACTTTACACCCAGCTTGTCATGGGTTAACCCCCTTGTGCATGCAGTCACCGGTACTGTTTACAGTACCGGTGACTGCATGCACGAGGGTGTTAACAGTCCACAGTCTCCTTAACCCCAGCACTCAAAGTATTCAACAAACCAACAGAGGGCGGAATCACACTTACAGTATTAATCTCAAGTTATAGCATTTATTGTGCGGCAATCAGCTGAAACCTGATATAGAGAAACATTTTGCGGGGCGTCCGTTTACGTCAGTCGCACAGCGTACCTGCCCCGCCCCCCTCATACAGAGCAGCACTCCTTCCAGCATAAGAACGGTAAATTATTTCTGACACCCAAGTAACATTTCCATCCACAAACACATTACTTTTTAACCTACAACCAAGACCCACATTAAAAGAGAACAGCGAAGATTGCAAATAAGGTGTTTTGTTTCTTTTAAAATAATAAAAATTAAATTAGAATGATTAAGGTTTGCAAATGTGAGACCACCCTCAAAAATCACCATGCAAGTAGACAGTGGGGAGACTTCGCAAGGACATTTGCCTTGTGGGTTCCACAGGTTGTTTAAATCACCCACCCACAAGGCCAAGCAGGGTTGTTGTCGTGTGCTGGTCTGTGAATTTGGACCTTACGGTTTCAGCCGTAAGGTCCAAAATCACAGTCTAGCACACACCAACGACAGCCAATCATCGTCCTGCACACAAGAGCAAAATACAGCGTCCGGCACACAAACAGCCAATCAGAGTCCTTCACACATTAGCCATCCTGACCAAAAACAGCCGGGTCCTTTCAGCAAGCCAGTGGCGCCTCAGCTTTACGCGAAGCGCAGAAGCTGATGACGTGGTAAACACACGGGGGGGTAATTCATGACGTTCGTGATGCAGGGCACGCAGAAAGGATTATGGGAATGACGTCACTTCCTGTCAGTCAGCGCACACAGCCAGCCAGTTACATGCAGTCTCTGCCACGCGCATGACTCTCACACATCGCTCTCACATCACGTGACGCCACGTCAGTGTCCAGATCAAAGGGTCACAGGGTTAGTCCATTATGATTCAGTATGCCACTTGGTGTAGATAGAGATGCAACCGGCGATGTGCGTGAAGAAAGAACGGTGGGGGTGTGTGGCCAGACTGTGAGGCCCCGACCACTCTGACCCAGCCCCGCCCCTCTCACGGATACACCCACTGCCATGCCCGTGGGGGAGGGGCTTAGCAGGCTGCCGTGTCAGTCCAGGGGGTTGGAGGAAAAACCAGGGGCAGTGAGGCCGGGCGGGTGGCGCGGTGACAAGGGGGATAATAGTCGCCAGGCCGGCTGGCAACACACCGACACTGGGTCACCTCCCCCTGCCTCACTGCATGCAGTAGTTTGTTGTTACTGTTCGGGGTTCAGCGTCCTCCGCCGCACGAGTCAGGGAACCTCACTGGCCTGCGGAACGTGCGTCATGACAAGATGGCGGCAGCCACGGGCCGTAACTCAGGACAACAAGTGGAAGAACATGGTGGCCAGGCTGAGGTTAACGGCGATGACCAGGACTAGCAATTGTCGTTCTTGACACCAGTCCTGAAACACAGCACAACAGATCAGTCCTATGCTTTAACACACTCGACACGTCCTGCATCCGGCGCTAGCAGTTTCTGAAACTGAAGATTTTTTTTTTTAGTTTAACATTTGCGACGTGTCGCATCTAGATACGCGGCACGTCTCGGCGAATGATTTAACTCATTCTAGCCCAAGACCGAAATCCCAAAATGTTGCCGTTGCTCTCTGAAGACTGCATTGCAGTGCAGGACACAGATCGACCATGATAGTTCAAGGGTGATGCCAGAATAGCTTGGCGCCCATAGGCTGGCATCACCCTTGAACTATCATGGTCGATTCTTATCTTGCTGTGGGGTGTCTGGGGTAGAATGTTTTAAACTGAAATAACATCTTAAATTCCATGAAGAGCTGGAGCCCAGAAAAGTACAGAGAAAAGAAAACAACACACAATTCCAAAAGAGACATAACCGCAAAATCTGCGGAGGAAAATGAGGTTTACAACTCACCTTGACATCGCCTAGAATAACACCCATGTCCCCGTGGCGCCGCCTCTCGGCCAGATCCTGTAGGCGCCGCAACTCCTCCCGCCGCTCGGTGCTAAGCTTGTACGCCTCGAGGCGCGACAAGGGCTTGACGGACGTCACCTGTTTCAGGTCCGGCAAGCTGCCGCGCGCACGAGACTCACGGGTCTCCCGAGACTCTGAGGGCGCCTCGAACCTGAAGGCTGCCGGCAGCTGCCCGGGGGCTTTGGCCTGATGGTGCACCTCGGCCCGCACGCGCTTCCTGATTCCGTTCTCGATGATGTAGGTGTCAGGGTTGACGACGTGCGCCGCCAGGTCCTCACTGGAGTGCGCCGTGGGCTGGGCTTTGACTGCTTGCTGGGCGCGGGCTATTGCCGACCCGGGTGTGGAGCTGATATGCGGGTGGCCGTCCACAATACAAGGCAGCGTCCGGCGCCGCGCTAATGGCCGCAGCTTGGAGTCGTCGTCAGACATCCCGGAGTCCGGGGACGTGTCCTTGGTGTGCGGGTGGATGTGGTGGTAGGGGCGTGGCGGGGCGTGGTTGCCCGTGGGCGTAGCCTGCCCGTCATCCAGTACGTCGCGGCCCAGCCCCGAGTCGTCCCTGTAGGCGGAGTACTGGTCGAAGTGATCGGTCAGGATGGTGGAGTTGAAGATGTCGGAAAAGCCCCGTCCGTGACGCGAGCCCGCCAGGAAGGAGTAGCGCCTGACCTTGAGGGACGGGGAGCGATTGTGGGAGGAGGGCGCCATGTTCATCTGCTGCACCTGCTGCGGCGTCATGCCCCCGCCTCCCACCCCGCCCCCGCCTCCCACACCCGGCCCGTGCCCCCCGCCCCCCGGGGTGGCGTTGAGGTGACTGTAGTCGTTGGGCCGGCCCGCCGGGTTGCTGTCTGCCGGATGTGACGTCATGGCGGTGTAGGGGGAGTTAAAGGCGTCGTGCTGAGCGTGTGGCGTGTTGAGGGACTTGGAGCGGTTGGGGACGTGGTTGGCCGTCAGTCCCTTCACGTGACTGAAATCATACTCCATCTCGTGCTCCGCCAGTTTCTTCTTGATGATGTCCGTGCCTGCAAACACACAAGAAGTCGTCAAAATACTTCTTTTAATGTGGCAATTCTAAACATCTCCAAGCGGCATAGATCCTCCTACGGGGTCATGAGGATCTATGCCCTTTGGAGATGTTAAGAGTTATGGCACAAGCTGATTATCAATCGCGATTTTCGCCCTCGTTCGTGGTCGGGAGCTCGGTGGCTCGGTGGTAGAGCGTTCGACTCTCGCCCGAAAGGTCCGGGTTCGAATCCAGCTGGGGTCAAAATTTGTTCAGACCCTGTTTCGGTGCCCCGTCTTTGAAAGCAACGTCGCGGCGGACACGTCACGTTACGTCTAAACGTTTAACGTTTTTCGTTCGTTGTCGGTAATTGTTCGTTGTCGGTAATTGTTCGTTGTCGGTAATTGTTCGTTGTCGGTAATTGTTCGTTGTCGGTAATTGTTCGTTGTCGGTAATTGTTCGTTGTCGGTAATTGTTCGTTGCAAACGAAACCTGACTCCCGCAAACTCTTGAAATCAAGCTCTGCCCTAGAACTGCTGTTTCAATTACGGGTATGTGTCCTGCAATTTGCGCTCTTGTGATCAGTTCCAATTAAAGATGTGGCCTACACGTGATCAGTTCCAATTAAAGATGTGGCCTACATGTGATCAGTTCCAATTAAAGATGTGGCCTACATGTGATCAGTTCCAATTAAAGATGTGGCCTACATGTGATCAGTTCCAATTAAAGATGTGGCCTACATGTGATCAGTTCCAATTAAAGATGTGGCCTACATGTGATCAGTTCCAATTAAAGATATGGCCTACATGTGATCAGTTCCAATTAAAGATATGGCCTACATGTGATCAGTTCCAATTAAAGATGTGGCCTACATGTGGTTGTGAGCGGGAAAACAACAACATAAAAGACGACGCATGATATACAACACGCAATATTTAGAACGTCGTTAGTATTTACATAAAACGTCATTATATAGTTGTATATCAAGTCAGCATTAGCCACAAAGACGCCATATCGTGAAACAATCACATAACGGCACACAGTACGGGTAGCTGCTTGCACAAGTAGCTTAACCCCCTTGGCTGCAATTGATACCGTTCGGAGGAAAACGCGCTTTTCTGCCCAGCGGTATCGTCAATTGCAGTTTCAAATCAAAAGGTTAAAAGGTTAAAATTGTAATGCAGTCATGAGAAAATATTACTTATTTGAAGCTTTAACTCATTCAAGACGAAGTGTACCCGGTCACACGGCTTAAGCCGCGTGTCCGGATGCAGTTCGTTTCGAATGAGTTCACATTGTATTCGGATCGTCCCAAGTTCCTCTCCACGTAAATATATACATGCCAGGAAATGTCTTCAAAATTGACCAGTGGCATTTGGCTTCTGACATCATGAATGACGTGACCTAGGAATGACGTCATGACTGACCTGGTTGGTGGAACTCGGGCGCGTATTCCTTGGCCTTGAGGCGCGCGATGTCACTGTCCTGCTGGGCCTTCTCCGCCGCCAGGTCCGCCTGCTCCGCCTTGGCGCGAGCGTTCGCCATCCTGAAAATAGGTCAAGGTCAGGTCAATGAAAAGTCAAGATCAAACCCAAGGCAATCGACTTCGCTTGCAAAGTCGCTTAACAAAAGTCGGATATACATTAAAAGTTATTGGTAGCAGGGGTCTGCTACACGGACGCTTGTAGGCTAGGGAGGTCAAAGGAATCATTGTACCCCGAAGGCCGAAGGCCTGAGGGGTACAATAGTTCCTTTGACCTCCAGAATGTCTACAAGCGTTTTGGTTTTTTTAAGAAGAGGAAGAAAAGAAAAAATGGAAACGTTTCAAACAAAAAGAGTAAATATCACTGATCGTTAAATCATTCAAGACACCTGCATCAACAGCTGCGAAAGGGCAGTATAACGTTGCCGCTGGCAACGCTATGCGACACTTAGTCGCAGCTATTGATTTGGGGCACCTTGGCTGAGGCAATGCTAGCCGTAAACCGTGTATAGGCGGCTATAGCGTTTCACAAGGAAACGTTCCGATGGCTTACACACGGCATTCGATGAGCTAGCTATAAGCTTACAGTTTCTGTCGCTTGCCCGGCATTGAATCCAAACAATCAATCAACCGTCCTGAGCCAGCCAAAGTCCGGTCGTTGTGTTTAACTACACCTGCAAGTCTTCCTACCTGCCTGCTACACGTGTATGTTGTAACTGTTAGCGTCGGAATTCGGCAAATGTGCAGATGGATGCATTCGGTAAGAGGGAAGGGGGGAGGGGCGGAGAGGGCGGGGGGGGGGGGGGGGAGAGCATCTGACATTTGCAGCGTTGTTACACCGTAAGGCACTTACAGTTGCAGCCAACTACACAATACCGACGCATACACACAGCTGCTAAGAAGCGAGTATGCCCCCCTTCACCCCCCCCCCCCCCCCGCCCCCTCCCCCTTCACTTCCTCCCGCCGACATTTGTATCCCAGCCAACTACACAGTACTAAGTTTACTTGAAGTTATCTCGTCGTGATGGGAATTGCAGTTACATCTTTCCATCATGAAAAGATAAGTTGCAAATTGTCTACTTGTTTACATACATCTCTGTTTTGAAAAAAAGGTTAAAATCCTTTTTTTTTTTTTGAATACATGTATACAAACAAATTATAAACAAATGTTGTTGTAACTGTCTTTTCTAAGCGTGTTTCTTTCCTCGTCGGGTTCTTCGTTACATTTATGTGGTTCATAATCCCTTCACCGTCGGCCCCGCCGTGAGATGGCCTTAGTCGACTGCTCGGCGTTAAACCAAACTAACTAACTAACCAATTTGAGAGTCCGAAATAGCTCGGGCGGCTAAGCGTCGGAGCAGGAGAGCGAAGGGAATCGCCGGGTCGTGGGTTCGAATCCCCGTCTCGGCCCCGGTAGCTGGACTCGCAATCCAGGGGTGGGGGGGGGGGGGGGGGGGGGAAAGACGGGCTAGTTCAATAGCATGTCCGTTGAAAGGTCCTGGTAAATCAGTTGGAGTGCGCCTGAGTTGATCAGTGTTCAGGTCGTACTCCATAGGCAATAGATATCCCTGTCCCCCATAATCCGCCCGTCAGGGCCGTCCATTATCACTTCGGTGCCGTGGACGTTAAACCTCGAACTAACAACAACAACCAACTTGACTGTCGGCGGACGCTAATTAAGGTTGTCAGTGAAACCATGGGCATGACTCCGAAAGCACGACGACCCACTCCACGGAAAGAACATGGACGTAAATGAAGGAGAGCAAGAGGCAAAGAACTCCATGAGCCGCCGCAATGGCGGCGGCTCATGGGGTTCTTTGCCTCTTGCAGGTGGATGGTGTTCGCATTTTGCATGGTAGGCAAGGGGTATAAAAATGAGTGTGCCCCAACCCTCCCCCTTCCCTTACACCCGCATCTATTCACCGTTTTACGCACTCAGCATTATCACAAAGTGAATTCGAGTAATCAGTTATACCGGGCTGCTTGCCGGCGAGAAACAACGATAATCTCACAAGTCCCTGGAGGGTTTTGTGAGGAGCTTTGCTGCCTACAGAGATGGGGGCGCTGTGAACTGTACGCTGTACTTGAGCGTATCTTGTGCTGCCATTATCGTGGGCCAAGATGAAACACGCACTTTCTTGTATATCATACACGGTTGATCGATTAGTCCCGTCTTTCGTGTCTTTAGTTCCGAAAAGGAACACTCTCTCTCTCTCTCTCTCTCTCTCTCTCTCTCTCTCTCTCTCTCTCTCTCTCTCTCTCTCTCTCTCTCTCTCTCTCTCTCTCTCTCGTGACTCGAGCGCTTTGAGTTGTATTGTTGTGTTTTCTGTTGCTGTTACTGTTAAAACTAAGTTTTTAACGTTCATGTTTAACTCAGGTTCTCAGTGTGTGTGTGTGTGTGTGTGTGTGTGTGTGTGTGTGTGTGTGTGTGTGTGTGTGTGTGTGTGTGTGTGTGTGTGTGTGTGTGTGTGACTGCTAAAATAGTCGTTTTGATGATCAGGTTTTGCCTTTCCCTTTTTATTAAGTTTTAGTCACGCGTGTGTGAGTGTTGTATGAGTGCGTGTGCAAGGACGTGATTAAAAGAAAGGTCTGTGTACCTAATCATTTATCCTTGAGAAATAAAGTTTCATTTCATTTAATTTAATTTATAATTTCATCTCTCTCTCTCTCTCTCTCTCTCTCTCTCTCTCTCTCTCTCTCTCTCTCTCTCTCTCTCTCTCTCTCTCTCTCTCTCTCTGAGCTTTTTTCGTGAACAAAATACACAATGCGTCTTCCTCCCCCCCTCCCCCGCCACCCTCCCCACCCCTCTTCTTCTGCCCCCGTTTCAGTTCCCACTCACCCCTCCTCTCTACTCACAATACTAATAATAGCACCAAAAAAAAAAAAAAAAAAAAACTGCCGTCGTAAAAAAGAGCCAAAAACTATTTTCTCCTAACCGCGTTTCGTAATACTGCTGTGCCAAAGGAAAGAGAATTCCACTGAAAAAGATAAAGGGAGTGAAGTCGGCGTGGCACAATCAGAGGTACACATACCGCGTGCAGGTATGACTGAAGAACTAGTAAACCTCTGCCAAATACATGGCTGACATTTTAGCACCATCTGTTAGCATCTTTGTAAGGTTACGAAAGTCACTGAGTTGGACAAACCACGAGAACACGTCAGTATAATGATAGTGGTATGGAGGTTTCGTTTGAAACTCCAAACATCTCCACTAAGAGGCATAGACTGGACCCTCATGAGCCCGGAAGGCTCATGAGGCTCTATGCCTCTGGAGACGTTAAGAGTTATGGCGCAAGCTGGTTATGAACCGCGGCAATTGCGTTCGCGTTCGTTGTCGGCAGATGTTCGTTGTCGGTAGATGTTCGTTGCAAACCCACGCTCAAACCGGTGCATCAGACCCAAACCCTGCCAATCAAACTCTGCCCTAGAACTGCTGTTTCCATGATCAATATATTATGTACTTCAAATTGCGCTCTAGTACATCAGTACAAATTAAAGATGTGTCCGTACGTATAGTTGTGAGCCGCGACAAAATGCAGCTTGCCGCACGTGCCTGTGTGGAAGTGGGGCTAAAGAAAGAACAGGCAACAACTAGCCGACGGGCACCAAAAAAAAAAAAAAAAAAAAAAAACTCAAAGTGACTGTTCCGCGCTGGCTGGAAAAGCAAGAAGGACTCCGTGGCCTACTTTCCCTGGCGCAGTTACACAAGGCCAGATCACGCAGTTGCATTTGTTGTTTGGGTTTTTTTGTGTGTTTTTTTTCTTTTTTGTTTTCCTGTCATCATTATCCTCTATTACACATACGTGCACAAAGCGGAAAGGTCGCCATAGCCGCCTGCGGTGGCTCATGGAGACAGCGTGGTTATAGAAAACAGCATTAACCCATTTCGCTCCAACGCTCTACAGCAGAGGCCAGATCGACCATGATAATTCAAGGGTAGTGCCAGATTAGCTTGGCGCCTTTGGCGCCAAGCTAATCTGGCACTACCCTTGAATTATTATGGTCTGTCAAGTTCCTGCAATTGGTACATGATCGTTAGGTGACAACTCGGTCCGTGGCGCAATGGTTAAGGCGCCTGCCACCAATGCTAAAGGTGCGAGGTTCGATACCGGGTTCCGGCCGCGGCGGACTTTTCTCCTCAAGTAAGTGTCACCGTTAATTCGGGCGGACCGTCGGGGGTTCTTTCGCCGGGTACTCCGGCTCTTTCCTCCCCCCCCCCCTCCCCACCCCCACGACTTTGGTATTAATTTCAGTCCACTTAATCAAATTTCAAATGATAAAACGATTTGAATTTCCAAAAACTTAAGTAGCTCGCGTGATCTTGCCCTGAGCACCACGTGACTGTTCTGTGTTTACGTACAGTGTGTGAGTGAATGCGCGTGATTCACGTGAGCGTGCTTCAGTGTTGGGTTCAGTTCGCGGCGGCGCTTTGAGACGATTTCAATTGGGTAAAGCGCCTATTTAATGCGTTGATTTATTGATTTATTTATTGTGTACAGTGTGTGAGTGAATGCGCGTGATTCACGTGAGCGTACATGTTGGGTTTCAGTTCGCGGCGGCGCTTTGAGACGATTTTCAAATTGGGTAAAGCGCCGATTTAATGCGCTCATTTATTATTTATTTATTATTTATTTGGGGTTAAATGGGTTAACGTGTCGTGTTATGTGATAATAATTGATCCTAACTAATTAGGCAAATGTCAGCAGGTTTTTTTTTTTTTAATTTTAAAGAGAGATTTTGATTGTGTTACAATGAAAATCTCACTTTTCACCCAAACAATGGGCTTCCTGTCTGCAGCCAAAACTGGGCAGAACTGTACGTCAGACAGGTTCACGAGATAATTCCCAGGTAACGGCGGATGTGCTTGTTATCTGGGGGGAGACGCTTAAAACTGTCCCCGTCGATCCATCTCCCACAGATGGTATGCTACATCGTCTTAAGTCATTGTGCCCCAGGTACGAAACACCCACATTCTCGAGTTATCCGCTCAGGACTGCATTACAATTCAGGAGACAGATCGACCATGACAGTTCAAGCGTGGTGCCAGAATAGCTTGGCGCCTATAGGCGCCAAGCTATTCTGGCACCACCCTTGAACTATCATGGTCGAGCCATATCTTGCTGTGGTGTGTCGCGGGCAGAATGAGTTTAGTAGCAGACACCTCCGTTAAGTCATTAGCTGTGAGTGAGTTGAAATACAAAAACTGGAACAAAAGTCACAGATTCGTCTCAAAGTTACAGTCAGACGGGATGATTTTTAACCCATCGCTTTTCGTCGGGCAGGTTAGGGGTGGGGGGAGGGGGGAGTGTGGGGGTGTGGATAGGGCGAGCTATTGCCTATGTAATACGACCTGAACAGTGATCAGTTCAGGCGCACTGTAACTGTGCTACCTTGATTTATTAGGACCTTCAAACGGATATGCCATGGTAACTAGGAAGAGAGGAAGGGACGGGGGTGGGAGGGGGTGGGGGTGGGGGGGGGGGAGTGGGAGGAGGGGCGGAGGGGTAGGGGGGATACCATCACGGATTTCCGACGATTAATTCTGCGATTCACGAATCCCAAAACTCAAAATAAAACATTCACGTTGGACGGTGGAAAAAGACGATGAAAACAGGAGGTCCCGCGTTCATAACCTTTCACTGGCCGCTAAGTCTAACCCCCTAGGGGGGTAGCGGGAGAGCGGGGGGGGGGGGGGGGGGGGAGGGGGGGGGAGTGGGTGAAGAATATCTTGAAAATATGGGGAGTTGAGTGAGGAAGGTGAATTTACAGTGTGGCAGCAGAGTTTTCAATGTTAACGTAATAACCAGCACGTTGTCACGGATCACGACGATCTACTTTCGTTTCACTACAGACTACAGACTGCAGACTACAGACTACAGACTACAGACTCTCCCAGTGCGCAAAGGCCGTCAGTCCGACGTCGGGAAGGTACAGGGGTTGACCTCGGCCCGATGGCCTTTTGCGCATTAGGCTTATTTCACGAATTACAAGAACGGAAAATCACGTCAGTCAAACAGCGCGATTTCAGGGCATACACTCCCCCCCTTCCCCCTTGCCCCCCCCCCCTTTCCCTCCTTCCATGATAGGACAAACCCGTCTTTTTTTCCCCTAGATTATTGTCAACAATCATGATCTATCAGACACCGCTGTGGTGTGCGCCCCAGGGCGTGCTATTAGCGCCGGACTGACCAGAAAAGGACTGCTATTTCAGGACTGCAGCGTTTGTTGACGTCTCAAAGCCGCACCGTTTTTAGCCGCCAGTGCACAAGGTTGACGCGCCGGTCGATGCCTCCATTGTTGGGGACGGGACTCCCCCCCCCCCCCCCAACCCCCCCCCCCCCACCCCACCCCCCGATGGCGCAAGGGCACTGTGCTTTCTGAACTCAGCCAGTATCCAACCTTGCTTAACCCCAAGGCTACATTTCATGAATTGTTTAGGTGTCACGTAACAACTATGTACTAGATTCAGGAGATGGGTCGACCATAATTCACGGGTAGTGCCAGATCAGCAAGGCGCCATACCCGTGAATTATCACGGTCGGTCTATCTCCTGCAGTAGAGTGTCGGGGCTAAACGGATAAGACGTGTCGATATAGTCTGATCCTGGCAAAGCGCGATGGTGACAAACAATGATGCACTCAATGAACCACTTGCAAAAGACAACAAAGGCATGGGAACCAGGGCCGTCGGGTGGGGGAGGGGGGGTGGATAGGGGGTGGGGGGTGGCACTACCCTTGAATTATTATGGTCAATTTATCTTCTGCTGTAGGGCGTTGGGGTTATATGGCGATAATCAATGAAGTAGGCCTGGGGCCCCACCAGGCGACTGTAGCTATTTTACAACTTCCTGTTTGCAATATAAACCCAGTGCGCAAAGGCCATCAGACCGACGTCGGCCCGATGGCCTATTGCGCATTGGGAAGGTACAGCAGAATTTGTTTTTGTAAGACCCCAACCATTTCCAGGGCCCCAACTGAGCTTCGGTACCAAATAGTTCCGGTCTCTAAAGTATGCCTGGATCTTCATGGCTAGTCGTTTTCTGCAAGTGTTAAAACCTCTGTTCGACTATCATTTAATTTTCACAAAGAGCAATACTTTGAGCTGTCTAAGCGTTCACACAATCAAAAAAGCTCACAGCCGCGCCATTTGCAAGCGGAAACGAGACTTCCGGTTTCTTGCTAAAGCCTGGGGCGTGGAAATGTTTGGGGTGTAACAGTTTGAGCGAACACCCATATGAAAGGACCTATCATTAAGGTCCCTCATTTAGGTGACACTTGTTTTGCCATTCAAAACTTGTGACGAGAGAGCGCCTGTCTCGTAAGACCACGTTTACCGTGCAATTAAGGTGGTTGCGCACAATTGGTTCTACTGTACATCTACCCTAGAGCTGGTAGAAACAGTACAAGGGGAATTACTGCCGAGCACTGGACACACGAACGGTTAGGTCCCCGGTCCCTTCCTAACAGGGACCCAATTGCCAGCCCACAGAAAAATACACAAAGTGCAAGACGACCATATACAATTAATATGCACCCAGTAGCAAAATGTCTTCGCACAGACGGCGGCCGCAGTGGACCCGCCGAGAACCTTTGCTTCCTGGGAAATCTATCAAAAGGGATTTATAAGACCATCTTGTTATTTATCTGTGTACTTATCTGTGGGCTGGCGATTGGGTGCCTGATAGGATAGGGCAGGGGACCTAACCGTTTGTCTGTCCATCGCTGAGTTATTCCCTTTGGTACATTACCGTTTCGACGAACGCTAGAGAACAACCCAACGTAGAAAGAAGCACGCTTAGAAACGACAATTACCACACACTTTAACCCATTTAACCCCGACGCACTACAGCAGGAGATGGATCGACCATGATAATTCAAGGGTAGTGCCAGATTAGCTTGCCGCCTTTAGGCGCCAAGCTAATCTGGCACTACCCTTGAAACATAATGTTCAATCAGTCTCCTGCAGCGGTACAAAGTGGTCACGTGACGCCTCCAGACATTGAGAGATGCGGCCGTGGGGCTTAGTGGGTTAATAAATTTTCTTGTAAATGTCCTTTCTAAGCGTGGTTCCTTTTTTTCGTTGGGTTATTCTATGCACTGGACACGCTTGGCAGTCGCCTGGTTGGTCTGGATTCCGGGTTACTGCCAGCGCTAGCCACGCCTATTTGACTGCCAGCGCTAGCCACGCCTATTTAACTGCCAGCGCTAGCCACGCCTATTTGACTGCCAGCGCTAGCCACGCCTATTTGACTTCACCGCTAGCGACGCATATTTGGCTTGTGATTAACCCTATAAATCCTGAGGCTGATTTTGTAAAAATTTGCGTACAGTCCTATGAAGGCTACATTACAGGTTAAGAGGTAGAGCAACTGTTTTAGTTCACGGATGGTGCCAGAATAGCTTGGCGCCTGAGGCGCCAAGCTATTCTGGCAACACCCGTGAACTAACAGTCAAATTTATTTCAAGCAATGGGTGTATTAGGATGAAAAGGGTTAAGCTTCATTGCTAGCGCCGAAATCTGCTCTCTTTTGACATCTCCTGTGATGATGAGGGTGTCGCCGGATCTGTTTAATCTGCCACTACCCATAAACTCAGTATCGTCGTGATTAAGTTGCAGGGGTCGATGTGAATTAATGTTTCATGCACGGGATAAAAAAACGATCTGTTTATTGTAAATTTGGATGGAACCGGCTCCAGCAATGTCAAGAATCTGCCTGCACAGCTGCAGGAGCACACTGCTGGAATCTGGTTTTGCTGTTTGATGTTTTAAATGTACAGGTGGCGCTAGTGGGATGTGACGTCATGCCAGGAAGTTGTGAATGGGTGAATCGGCAGAGAGAGAGAGAGAGAGAGAGAGAGAGAGAGAGAGAGAGAGAGAGAGAGAGAGGAGAGAGAGAGAGAGAGAGAGAGAGAGAGAGAGAGAGAGAGAGAGAGAGAGAGGTGCAGACGATTCAGCTGTTGAAACCTGTCTATACAGATTACAATCCTTGACTGGCGAACGTATAAAGCGAGTGTATGATATTATAAGATTGTATACAAAGGGAGTATCGAAATAGCGTGTGTCGGGCCGACCCAGTCCCTTTGGCACAAATACAACCCACCCCCATACCACCTCCCTCCCCCACCCGCCACCCCTTTCCCCATCCAAGGACGTATTTAAAGCAAGTCTACGAGGCAGGAAAATAATTAACCCATTCAGCCCTGCCGCACTACAGCAGGAAACGAATCGACCATGATAATTCAAGGATAGTGACAGATTAGCTTGGCGCCATAAGGCGCCAAGCTAATCTGGCACTATTCTTGAATTTATCATGGTCGACGACGATCCAACTCCTGGTTAAAGTTGCTAGGTGACTACTCTAAACATTGGGAAAATCGGCCTAGGGGATAAATGGATGAAACTAAATCCTAATTGCGACTAACTCTGCTGATTTAGCGCAGTTGCCTTGTTTTGCAGAAAAGCATCAGGACCAAATTTAATGTCCAGCTTTTGCAACTAATACTGCAGAGCCTATTTTTAAGCAGACACATTTTTTTGCAAGAAGAAAAAAAATGGTCTTAAACGACAAACGCTCAACCAAGAGAAGTCTAGAAGGGCAAAATGTGCGACAGCCAGCTAAATGGCGGTCTTTAAATGGCAGGTGATCTCTCATCAGATTGGCCGCTCAGAACAGGTTCTGCAAATAGCAAAGCAAACGTAATTCTCAGTTTTTCTGACTGATACATTTAATCCAACACACCTCCCATGAATGACATGTCCGATGTTAATTTATTCAGCCCCGACACACCACACCAAGACACGGATCGAGCCTTGATCTTTGATTTTCAAGGGTGGTACCGGAATAGCTTGGCGCCCCCGGCATAGGCGCCATGCTATTCTGGCACCACCCTTGAAATATCATGCTCGATCTCTCTCTAGAATTGTATGTAATACAGTCCTTCAGGGCACAACTTCAGAATTTGGCGCCGATCATTTCGGTCCCGACATGTCCGATGCTAAGGTAGTGTTTTAGTAAGTGACGTCAAATAACGTGTCAAAGTATTACTTATTAGTTCCTTGAATGCTACTGACGACACCGTTCGACGGAAAAGACGCGAAGCAGTGAGGTTTCGTTTGCGACGAATGACTTCGAGCTCCCAACAACGAACGAAAGCGAACTTATGTCTTCGCGGATAATAAACCACATGCACAGACAACTCTCCAAACATCTCCAAGAAAAGAGGCACTGTCAGAGGAGATAATTGTCCATTATCGACCAATGGTCATAGATCTAGTTTGGTCAAAGCAATGGCAGTCAACCCTTTGGTCTCACCACCAAAACAAATAGAACGTCGTGAGATGTTTGGAGTGTTGTCTGAAAACAAAGGTCTCGCGTGGGTTAGTGCTTGCAACTGGTTTGGTGGCTTGAGTTGGACCTTTAACTCATTTAGCCCCGACGCACCACAGCAAGACATGGATTGAGCATGATAGTTCAAGGGTGGTGCAAGAATAGCTTGGCGCCCATAGGCGCCAAGCTATTCTGGCACCACCCTTGAACTACAACGCTCGATCTGTCTCTAGAATTGAAATACAGTCCCTTCAGAGGGCAATTTCTAAATCTGGGGGATTTCGGTCCTGGGGCAAAATTTGTAAAAGTCCACTCCACAGGAGTGAGACGGTAAGACGGTCATTAGGCGCGCGTTATCGGGGCCGTTCGGGACAGCTGTAGCCTATGTAGAACGACCTGAACACTGATCAGTTCAGGCGCACGGTAACTGCAGCTGTGCCACTTTGATTCACGGCATCTTTAATTCAACGCACTTGTTTTCTCTCTCTCTCTCTCTCTCTCTCTCTCTCTCTCTCTCTCTCTCTCTCTCTCTCTCTCTCTCTCTCTCTCTCTCTCTCTCTCTCTCTCTCTCTCTCTCTCTTTGTCCTGGATTGCGAGGCCTCTTGCTACAGGGGCAGGGACCGTTGCTCAAACTCACAACCCGGCTGTTTCCTTCGCTCCCCTTCCCTCCGACGCGTTCATTTGCATGAGTGAGCTTAGTGCTACGCAAGCCACTACGCACGGTGCTCCGCGACAGCAGAGCACCGTGCTTAGTGGCTTCCGCAGCACTAAGCTCACATGCAACTAAGCCTACACCGGACTCTGTCCGTGCTGGTCGCATGTTTTTTGGGGGTTTATTTTTTTAACCAGCGAGGGTGTCAAGGGTTTCACCCGTGATTGTCACTGACACTGATGAAGTTAACTCGATAAGTGTCTTTAGCATCAAGACCGACAGTTATATATCTTTACAGGTGTCGCCACTGTCTGCGCCGGTGCACGGCACGCCAGTGCCAGGTAGAAGTGTGCGGTTGCACGGACAGATCTGCCATCTAATTTGGGATAACTATCTTCCTGGCAGAGGCTGGGCTGCAGAAATTGGTACCGGAACTGGCAGCGGCAGTTAGATTAAGCGCTGATACACATTTAACCATGACAGTTCAAGGGTGGTGCTAGGACAGCTCGGCGCCCAAGGGGCGCCGAGCTGTCCTGGCACCAACCTTGAACTATCATGCTCAATCTATCTCCTGAACTGAAATCCACTCTTCACAGCACAATTTTTGAAATTCAACCTCAAGATAATTATAATGGGTTAAAAATCTTATGCGTACGTGTATCAATGCGTAGGACCTCAATCTGGCTTGGGAACAGAGCTAGCCCAGGCCGATCTTAAGTCAGCAAGAGGCATAGATTCTCATGAGCCCCTACACCAGGGGCTCATGATAATCTGTGCCTCTTACAGGTGGAAACGCCTGAGTTGGCTGATGTGCTTCAGCTTGGCTTCAGGCTTGAGCGAGCACTTTCTCATGCACAGCTTACTGTGGCGTTCACACACACACACACACACACACACCAAAAAAAAAAAAAAAAAAAAACTTTCCGCCCGCATGCGGGAAAACCGAACATTTGAGTCAGGGGAAATGAATGTATACGGCATTGCTTTCTAAGTCCGGAACAGGCTGATAGAAAATCAAGTCGTCTGCGCGTTCGCGCATACACACGTACGCACAGAAACACACACGCACGCACACACGCAAACACACACACACACAACACACACAACACAACACACACACACACACACGCACGCACGCACACACACACACACACACACACACACACACACACACACACACACACACACACACACACACACACACACACACACACCAGAAAATGAGCTTAGTCTTCGGAGAGAGGAAACTTGAGACAGGGTATGTGATAACCCATTTCAACCTGAGACTGATTTAGTAAAATGTGCTTACTGTCCTATGGAGGCTACATTACAGATTAGGAGATAGATCAACCATTACAGTTCAAGGGTGGTGCCAGAATAATAGGCGCCACGCGAGGCTATTATGGCACCACCCTTGAACTATCAAACTTACTTCACAAGCAGTAGTGTATCAGGAGGAAAAGGGATACAGAATCTAAAACGATTGCTAGAATACGCTCGTGAACCATTCACAAGCAAGCCCACCGGCCCGCCCACATTTCAGAGGCCAAACCACCACCCCATCCACCCATCCATCCAGCCATCTACTAAACGATTATTCCACCCAACGAACCATTTAGGACACCAACCCAGCAACCAACCATTCTCTTAACTCATTCTACCCTAACACCGAAATCCTTAGATTTTGCAGTTGTCCTCTGAAGACTGCAGTGCAGTGCAGGACACAGATCGACCATGATAGTTCAAGGGTGATGCCAGAATAGCTTGGCGCCCATAGGCGCCAAGCTATTCTGGCATCACCCTTGAACTATCATGGTCGATCCTTATCTTCCTGTGGTGTGTCTGGGGTAAAATGAGTTAATTAACGCATGCATGAACCCTATGATGCCGAATGCTTGAAATTGCTAACCCTTTAGATGTCATTAGCGGTTTTAGTCGCGATGATTCCTGCAGGAATAACAACATCCTGACATCCTGCAGGAATAACAACATCCTGACATCCTGCAGGAATAACAACACCCTGACATCCTGCAGGAATAACAACATCCTGACATCCTGCAGGAATAACAACACCCTGACATCCTGCAGGAATAACAACATCCTGACATCCTGCAGGAATAACAACATCCTGACATCCTGCAGGAATAACAACACCCTGACATCCTGCAGGAATAACAACATCCTGACATCCTGCAGGAATAACAACATCCTGACATCCTGCAGGAATAACAACATCCTGACATCCTGCAGGAATAACAACATCCTGACATCCTGCAGGAATAACAACATCCTGACATCCTGCAGGAATAACAACATCCTGACATCCTGCAGGAATAACAACACCCTGACATCCTGAAGGAATAACAACATCCTGACATCCTGCAGGAATAACAACACCCTGACATCCTGCAGGAATAACAACACCCTGACATCCTGCAGGAATAGCAACACCCTGACATCCTGCAGGAATAACAACATCCTGACATCCTGCAACACCATGACATCCTGCAGGATTAACAACACCCTGACATCCTGCAGGAATAACAACACCCTGACATCCTGACATCGGGGCGGTCCGTGGCGCAGTGGTTAAGGCGCCTGCCACCAATGCCAAGGGTGCGAGGTTCGATACCGGGTTCCGGCGTTGGACTTTTCTCCTCTGGTAAGTGTCACCGTTAATTCGGGCGGACCGTCGGGGGTTCTTTCTCCGGGTACTCCGGTTCTTCCACCCCCCCACCCCCCCCCCCCCCCACTCCCCACGCTTTGGTACCGGTCTCAGGCCACTTTACAAATTTCAAATACAAGTGATCAAAAATCTCTGTAACTTCAGTAGCTGACTGGCCCTTTGTTTGTCTTGTACTGTGTTTGTACTGTGCTTGTCTTAAATGGCGTAAATCCGTGTCTGTTTCGTGTGTTGGGTTTCAGGCGCGGCGCTTTGAGTCGATTTCCCCAAAAATTGAGAAAAAGCGCCTATATAATAACGGTATTATTATTATTATTATCCTCGCGACTAAAACCACTACCGACACCCAAAGGGATAATTATTAAGGTTGCATGTACTCAGAAGACTGGCATCACTGCTCCGGAGACAGACCGATCACGATATTTATTCCAGGTGCCCCGTGTAAATAGCTGTGGAAGTGTCGGATAGCGTTGCCAGTGGCAACGCTATGCGACGCTTTCCGCGGCAGCTATTGACACGGGGCGCCTTGAACGAGTTAAAGGCGACAAGCTATTCTGGCACCAGCCATAAACTCTCATATCAGTGGCGCTGGTCTATTCGTCTAGGTGATGCGGTGTGCCAGTGCTTTCACCTCCACTCTTTCACTCTTTCGGTAAACGAAAATCGTGCCGTAGACACGAAGAGGAAATAAATGCCGAATACCCCCCCCCCACGCCTCCCCCCGAAACACGGATATAAATAGGGCCAGCAAGAGGCAAAGAACTTCATGAGCCCATGACGCTCTTTGCTTCTTGCGGTTATCACTGTTCATGTTTTCCCAGCAGCGATAGAGATTTAAAAAAAGAAAAATTGACTGAGGAATGGCGAGATGCCTGCGGTAAATGAATCTTGGCACCCGGTCAAGACTGAAGGCCGCGTTAGTTTTTACTTTTCTTCCTCTCACTCAGGTGTTCATGACAACTGTCTCAGAGCCAGAAGGATCCCAGAATAATCCAGGTCGAGCGAATACCGTCAAAATACCCTCATACCATCGGCTTGCAAACTCTACAGTCTTAGCGTAAACTCTGAAAGACCTACCGGCTTTTGGAGGGGGGGGGGGGGGGGGAACATGTACTGTTCGTAAGGAGCGAAAGCGGGTATCGATTTTCATGAGCTCCTGCGGCTGCAGGGGCTCATGAGAATCTATGCCTCTTGAAGATGATATCAGGGATGTTGTGCTGGTGGGGTTTCTGTGTAGTGGTTTCAGCGGGCGTCGGTTTTAAGTCTAAGACATCTTTTGATCATGAGAGGTGCACTACGGTTTATGAGCAGATTACTGGGAAGTTTCTCTCTCTCTCTCTCTCTCTCTCTCTCTCTCTCTCTCTCTCTCTCTCTCTCTCTCTCTCTCTCTCTCTCTCTCTCTCTCTCTCTCTCTGCATATATGTGCGGGGTAGTGTGCGCGTGTGTTCTAGTCCTAAATCTAATCTTGCTCACCCCACGAGAGGCGACGAGCAATCATACTTGACACGGGTGTCTAAACATAAACATCAGAAAACGATTAACTTCACCAGTTTCCGTCTGTCTAGTGGTACCCCCCACTAGGAAGGTCAGTTGGGCCCAACAGCCCTGGAAGTGGTTACGATAAGCCCGAGATGAAAATCAGTATTTGAAAAATATTTTGGGTCAGTGGCATCCTCTAAGCTCGGCCGAGGCGCGTCTATTACTAGCAGAACAGTACGTCTAGTACTAGCAGAACAGTACGTCTAGTACTAGCAGAACAGTACGTCTAGTACTAGCAGAACAGTACGTCTAGTACTAGCAGAACAGTACGTCTAGTACTAGCAGAACAGTAGTTCTCAAAGCCGTTTAACCCCTCCACTGCTAAAAAAAGGTGAACACCATCCAACTGCAAGAGACATAGATCCTCATGAGCCCCCGCGACAGCGGGGGCTCATGAGGATCTATGCCTCTTGCTGAGACCACTTGTATCCATGTTTCTTGGACGGTGTTGGCTTCTGGTCGTGGAATGAACCCAGGTTTCAGAAAGAAAAATGTAGGTGCAGTGGGAGGCAAGGGGTTAATGCGAACCCTTCAGCTGTCGGTAGTGGTATTTGTCGCGATGATTCCTGCACAAAACTGCTCAGCGACAGCCAAAGGGTTAAACGCCTGGGCTTAACTTCTTTTGCCACTAGCTAGTCACGGAGGTGATTTCAAGACAAGGTACTAAAGGACGGTCGTGGACAAGATCAGATCAGAACAGATCAGTGCCAGTTATATAAAGAAAAATATTTGTAGAAGTTGACCCAAGTCGGGTCGGGCCGGGGCACGAGAAAAGGGCTTGCACACATGTTGACACCACCCAGGTTCGAACCCACGCCTTTTCAGTCAAGTTCCAAGTGCTGGGACATAACCATCATTACATGGTTATGAAAATCCAGCAAAGGAAGAAACACGCTTAGAAAAGACAACTACAACACAACTATATGGTACTTTCCCTTTCTAAGTATGTTTCTTTCTTTCTTGGGATTTAAAAAAAAACTCATTTTACAGGCTTGGAAGTCATCTTATTCAGTTATTGTCTGGATTTTGGTTTCACAAAGCACAAGCCGAGTGCATTTGCCGCATTCTGCAGCGCATCAGTGCACCAAGATCAGTTTTCGTAGGGCTGATCTTGAAAAGTTTATGCACAGCCAATGCAATGAAAATCAAATAGAGACAAATTCACGTGATGCACCATCAAGTTAATCTGGCATTACGCTTGAATTATCCACGAAACTTAGGCGGAAGGTCTTGCAAGTAAAACAGTTACATGTGTGGCCTGATCTAGTTAATTCATTCGCGGCCAGCCATATCCGGATGCGGCTAGCCGCAAATGAATTAATCTATTCCTTTATAGGTCGCTAAATGAATCTTAGTTTATTCAACGATCAGAAGCCACAATCGTCCAAGTAACATAGAAAATTGGTCTCTCCAAGAGGCATAGATCCTCATGAGCCCCCGCAGTCGCGGGGGCTCATGAGGATCTATGTCTCTTGAAGTTGGATCTTTTCACTTTTTCTCGGCACTAACGGGTGTATCTGGCACTACCCTTGAACTGTGACCGATCAGCACAGCTGCAGCCGCCACACATGTAGTGTAAACGCCTCAAAGGGTAAACTATTCATCATTAATATTGACAGCGTTAAGAAAATAAAAATCCTTTTACGTCCATAACAACAAAACGCGGTTAAAAGCCCCCAAGGGCAGACCAGTCCATCTGTATGCGACACACATTGTGCTGAGTACCTGCACTCTAATGGAATCACGAATGATAATGGCCGATGCTTTATAGTTTTCCTGATGGATTTCGGTCACGTGTACGAACATCCATCCGTGCGCCTTGAACGAAGGGTATCGACCAGGTTTAAGTCGGAAGATTAGGAACTGACACAAGAGACCACGACAAACCAGATCGGGAGATGTCGCGTCCGTCAGAACACACTGCGTGATAGTCTCTCTCAGTCAAACAGGGTCAGCAAGAGGCGTAGATCCTGATGAGCCCCCGCAATTGCAATTGCGGGGGCTCATCAGGATCTACGCCTCTTGCAGCTGGTCTCATGAGGCTCCGTGAATCTTCCAGACGCGAGGAGTTCGCTTGCGCGAGCGTGTCCCACTTCCTGCGGATCACTCTTTACACAAACAGCGAGGTTGCAGGCTAGCCGTTCTCCTTCCACTGTGGCAGCTTCTCGCTGCGCATGTGAAGTCTCTGCAGCAGTCCATCCCGCCTGCAAGTGACACGGATGCTCAAGAGCCCCTGCACGGGTTCATGGGAATCTACGCCACTTTCTGGAAAGACCAAGCTCCATTTGCATCATCAGGCTTTCAGCAGTCAAGCGGGTTAAAATGTATGATCGTCCATCCGCCGCCAGCGATAGGAGTGAGAGGAAGGTGAAGGTCACGCCATATGATGGATCTACACTGTGGGACTATCGATTAGTCGTGGTGGTGGTGGTGGCGGCAGTGACAGTGGTGGTTTTAGTGGTGGTGGTGGTGAGGGGAGGGGAGTGGGGGGGGGGGGTTGTGGAAGCTGGTCAGTGGTAGGGAAATTGAGAGACAACCAGTGTGGAAGCCTCTCTGCTCAAGGCATTCAGATAGAAGACGTTGTGAGGTGGAGCGGGTGGCTGTGGTCGTAACGCTGATGGTACTGGAAACGGTGGGAGTGGAGGGTGGGGAAGGGGGTTGTGGTTGGTACTGATGATAGGGGGAAGCTGCATGAGTGAGCTCAGTCTTGTGCCAGCCACTAAGCAAAGTGCTCCGCTATCAGAAGAGCTCAGTCCTGCGCCAGCCACTAAGCAAAGTGCTCCGCTATCAGAAGAGCTCAGTCCTGCGCCAGCCAATAAGCAAGGTGCTCCGCTATATAGCAGGACTAAGCTCTACAGTGGAGCACTTTGCTTAGTGGCTGGCGCAGGATTAAACCTCACTCGTGCAACTGACCCAACGAGCGGGAGCCGAGAATAATTATATGATAAAACTGTGGGAGGAAGTTCAATTGTGTTCGTACTTAGGGGTTCGGGGGTGGGGGGGGTGGGGGGGGGGGCGGGGAGATGAAAGAGGGGAAGAGGGTGTTGGCCAAAGCACACAGTGGGCCTCCCCTGCAGTCCCCTCTGTTAAAATGCCTTAGTCTTAGTCTGTCCCAGTCATCCCCTATATTTTCAATCCCCTAAACAACACTACCGCCCACTTGCTGCACATTTGCCATGCACAAAATCCAAAAATAATAACCACATCACCAGTTCATTTCCTGGCTATCAACATGATTCTGTACCAACCCTACATCCAAGCGCAGCCAAAACTGGTACACACCTCAAATCACCATCCGCTTGGCAACTCAAACTAGACCAAAAAGAGTCCGCTGGTTAAGCCAAGACTGGTATGAATCAAAGCACCAAACATGCCTCTTCTCATATATCAAGAGATTTTAAACAAATTCCAACATACTGCCTCTGTACAAAATGCAAAAGAAGGCAAAAGATTTTTTTTTGAAACACCGGTCCTTGCACTGCCTCACCTACTTCATTTGAATATGTAACATGACCTGTCGAGCGTTCTTTAGTCCTGGTAACGCTGCTAAGGGCACGGAGATGCCGGAATTCAGTTGTGATGGGTGCTGGGAATTGAGGCGCGGTCAAAGTCATGGTAGAGATGAGAAAAATAAAATTAATTGAATTGTCGTCGGGGTTGTGAACCTTTGGGAATGTGTGTGTGTGTGTGTGTGTGTGTGTGTGTGTGTGTGTGTGTGTGTGTGTGTGTGTGTGTGTGTGTGTGTGTGTGTGTGTGTGTGTGTGTGGCGGGGACAGGATTCTGTGGTCCCTCTGAGATTAGAGCAGGACCAGTTTGAGCAAGAACCTATTCCGCAAAACGAACCTACGCAGTCTTAACTCATTCAGCCCCAAGGTCGTATTTCCCAAATTATTTTTGGAGGCGTCATCTAACGACTATGCACCACTGAGCTGCAGAAGATGGATCGACCACGATAATTCAAGGGCAGTGCCAGATTAGCTTGGCGCCGACAGGCGCCAAGCTAATCTGGCACTACCCTTGAATTATCAAGGTCGACCCATCTCCTGCTGTAGTGCGTCAGGGCTGAATGGGTTAATGGCAGGTGTCCTCTGACGGCTAGATTCTGCAGAACTGAGAACTTGTGCGGTCAAAGGAGCATATCAGAAGATGGGCGAGAAAGACACGATAGCCCACCGTTCCTAGGATGGCAGCAGCGGCAGACGGTAGAGTGCCGGTAAGTAAAGGTCCTCGGACTGTCGTGGGCCCGAAGACCTTTTACTACTTGGTTGGGGGTGGGTGTGTGTGTGTGTGTGTGTGACTGAATGAGGGAGGGGTTGCCCCTTAACTCATTCTACCCCAGACACAACACAGCAAGATAAGGCTCGACCATGATAGTTCAAGGGGGATGTCAGAATAGCTTGGCGCCATGATCGATCTGTGTCCTGCACTGCAACGCAGTCTTCAGGGGACAACGGCAACTTTTGGGGATTTCGGTGATGGGGTAGAGTGAGTTAAGGTGTGAGCTGGTGCAAGGGGCGGGGGGGGGGGGGAGCGGCGGAGGAGGGGGGGGGGGAGTGCAGCTGTTGCGGACGAGAAGGTGTGCTGGATATGACAGTGCCCCAGAACTGATCAGTCACAGGCGCCAGCGCTACTTCCCCACATTTCCTGCCCGACTGAGCGGCGGGGAGTCGCGGCGCAGAAAATCGGGGGAAAAGCCTCTCATCCATCAACTCGGTTTGCAGGAGGCATAGACTTTCATGCGTCCCTGCATTCTGCAGGGGCTCATGAAAATCTTTGTCTCTTGCTGGCATAGATGCACTAATTATATTCTACAAACAAGTGACTGAAGAAGTCTTCAAAGTTAAGTGTAAAAATGGGAGGGTGGGTAGAGGTCTGTCTCCCTTGGTGTGACAACATCTCTTTCGTAATACGAGAAAAGGACAAAGGATCTGAAACCGTTCTTGTCTTTGAATACATGGTTGCATAAATGTGGAAAAAATGCATAAACTTAGCAGTCTAACAATTGAGAGAAAAGGGGTATGGGGGTGGGGTGGGGGGGGGGAGAGAGAGAGAGAGAGAGAGAGAGACTAGAGAGAGAGAGAGAGAGAGAGAGAGAGAGAGAGAGAGAGAGAGAGAGAGAGAGAGAGAGAGAGACTGAGAGAGATTCCAAGTAATAAAATCAATATTGGATGCACGTTGTTTTATGTTTTTTCTTACTTTTGCCGGACAGAGAAAAGCTGATACTGTAAAGCGACATGTATCGTCCAAAAAGCATTTCTTGATCGTACGTTGTGGAAATAAACGAGCCCCCCCCCCCCCCTAAACTGTTGCATTTCCTGTTTAACCCCTTTGCTCTTGCATTAACCGCTAACAGTGCCCGCAGCTGCCAGCACAAGGTGTTTAACAGGGAAACGCAGAGGTCGGAAATTTGCACCATGCTTGAGGTAACTTGCCGACGCTCTTCCTTTCTCCGAAATTTGAGCAGTACGACAAAAAAAAGTTCCCAGTCTTGTGAACACTAGATCAAACGTAGACGGCTACCGTGCAACTCGCAATCCATTTCAACAGAAGCCTTAAAGTTCCAGACATCGGAAATTGGGTTTTGGGGCTCTATTGCGAGTACAGAGAGAGAGAGAGAGAGAGAGAGAGAGAGAGAGAGAGAGAGAGAGAGAGAGAGAGAGAGAGAGAGAGAGAGAGAGAGAGAGAGAGAGAGAGAGAGAGAGAGAGAGAGAGAAAACGAACGAACGAACGAAACTTTATTTTCCAAGGATTGAGATATTAGGCGCGCAGGCCTTTCTTACAATCTGTCCTTGCTAAGCTACTTTTAAAAAAAAGGAATACCAACCAAAACAACAAAAATTAACTAATAATAAAGGACACACACACGCATACACACACGCACACATACATACATATACATGTACCCGTGCACATGCGCACTTTTGTACATCCACATACACACGTACGTGCGCACATAATTATCTAACATATAAGTAGGTATGATATTTTGTGTACTATCAGAAACAAGTTAGAAAACAGAACAAACAATTTGGAGGCTAGATGGAAAAGGAAAAAAAAAATAGCAAAAATTTAAAAACATGAAGCGTATTATGTCGAGAAAAAAAGAAGAAGAAAGGATCAGCATAACGTTGTCTTAGAAAGGTAATCATGTACTCTACTTTTAAACAGAGAGAGGGACGTGGTTTTTTGAATATTGGGAGGAAGTGAATTCCATAAAAGAGCACCTGAATAAGACAGGCTAGATTTGAACAGGCATATACGGGGCCTTTTTATAGAGCGACTGTTCCTGGAGGTGCTGTATTTGGTTTTTTTTCAGTTGGCGAAAAGAGCCTAGATAAGTAAGGTGGAGCTTTCTCGTTAAGAATTTTGTGCATCAGTACACATTTGTTTAGTGCGAGGTGCTTAACCAGAGGGAGACGTCCGATGGCCTGCAGAGAGAGAGAGAGAGAGAGAGAGAGAGAGAGAGAGAGAGAGAGAGAGAGAGAGAGAGAGAGAGAGAGAGAGAGAGAGAGAGAGAGACTGAGAGAGAGAGAGAGAGAGAGATAGAGAGAGAGAGAGAGAGAGAGAGAGAGAGAGAGAGAGAGAGAGAGAGAGAGAGAGAGAGAGAGAGAGAGAGAGATGATGATGATGATGATGAAACTTTATTACATAACGGTAGAAGTTTTGACAGATACAAATACGTCATTTTTCAAACTTGCCGTTTCTAAAGTACTACAACATGAAATATAATGAAGACAAACAACAACAACAACAACAAAATTTTACGCAAACAAAAATCATAACTAAATAAGTACAGACACACGCAGTACAGAAAATGATACTACTAAGGTAGCAAAAACAAATACAAAAAAAGAAAGTAACACTCCTCAGCACAAATTACAAAGGAAAAAAATCATAGTACAGCAAAAACAAGCACAAAGTACCAAGAAACAAACATACATACACACACCTTTACAGCCGTATAAATGCACGCACTAACATAATATACATTTACATAACCTTTCACCAGAATGACAGGATAAAAATAATATATCTAAGCAGTTTCCATCAGGTATATGTGTAGTTTTGTTTTAAAGGAGGAAAGGTGGGTTAGTGTTTTTAAATGTTGAGGAAGTGAATTCCATAAAAGTGGTCCCGAAAAGGCTAGGCTTGATTTGAGTAAGTCAATGCGAGGTAGTGGTAATCGAAGAGTACTGTTCCTCGAGGACCTTTCACACTGTCGTTGTGGAGTAAATTTAGCTGTTAGATACTGTGGAGCTTTCTTGTGAAGAATTTTAAACATAAGTATGCACTTGTTGTAAACGAGTTGTTGACGAAGGCCAAGAAGTTTGAGATTTTGCAGTTTTACAGCGGTAGAAATGGGTCTTATGTCTACATTTTTAATGGCTCTTTTGTATAGTGAATTTAGTTTTTTGATATGCACATCACCGCTTCCATCTCAAACAGTGGAGATGTAATCAACATGAGATTTATTGTGCGCATGAAAAAACATTTTTCGTGTATTTATGTCACTCACACTTCTCAATTGTGATAAAAGAAATATATTTTTTGATATCTTCTTACATATATTAGTCACATGTTTCTCCCAACTTAGCTGCTCATCTATACATATTCCAAGGAAGTTGCGTTCATGAACTTGTTCAATAGGTTGGCAATTACGACTGAGCGTTAGTGAAGGGGGGTGAAGTTGATGTTTTTGTCGTGAGGTGATTAACATACTCTTCGTCTTATCAGGATGTAGTACCATGTGGTTTTTACAGCACCAATCAGAAACTTCGTCAAGACTGGATTGTAAACGACGACTAATATCATGACTGTTCTTACCAGGAACGTGAAGGCTTGTGTCGTCCGCAAAGAGATTACAATTAACGTTAGGGTCGGAAATATGTAAAGGAAGGTCATTTATAAGAGAGAGAGAGAGAGAGAGAGAGAGAGAGAGAGAGAGAGAGAGAGAGAGAGAGAGAGAGAGAGAGAGAGAGAGAGAGAGAGAGAGAGAGAGAGAGAGAGCAATA
>BTPG01000002.1:89466003-89528503 GCA_036245525.1 Semisulcospira habei
TTGAACTATCATGGTTGTTATGTCCCTTGCTGCAGTGTGGCAGAACTGAAAGCGTTAATAATTATTGTCAATTCTGAGGACCGAGTTCTGCAAACATAGGTGGCGTCCCCTAGCGACTAAATTCCATTTGCAGAGGGTGGATCTTGTCTCATGGGAAGAGGCCAAGCTGAATAGTTGTTCCTTGATAGTTTAACTCTTTGGAGACGTGACGCATACGGATATGCGGCTATTCGCCGCGTATCCGAATGCGTCACGTCTCCAATGAGTTAAGCATATTGTCTGACGGACCTGGCGCCAATATATGTTTGTTTTTGGGGGGTTACATTATTTTACCCACAGTAATCAGCTAGTCGCAAGCAGTCAGAATTGTCTATGGCTTATAAACCCTTCACCGCTGGTGGACGTAGACTGTGTTTTTGAAATGATTGTAACGTCAACGTCACAGAATCCCACAAGTCAATGGAACGTGGGTACAAAGCAAGAGGCTTAGATCTTTGTAATGTTTCTCGACAGAGAGGGGCTTAGTAGCAAGGGCCATATTTCCAACACGTCACACATGTATCAGATGCATAATCACACGGTGTGTACACACATTGTGACAACACATTCTGCCCTGTGGAAGCAACACGGACAATAAGACCATTTTTTTTGGCGAAAAGCGACGTTTTCATTGTATCACAATCAAAAGCTCGCTGACTTCACAAAAATGGACTTCAGAGTCCTTTGCCAAATTAGGGCAGATTTAACCGTAAGAAAGTCAAGCAGACGACATAATATGGCGCCAATGTAGATGAAAATATTGAAGGATTACGATGGAGCAGTTCCGGGCGGCTTATCTGGACCACATCCAGCGGCACACTGGACTAAATGTCTTCACAATTCATTTAATATTCTGAACAAGCAAAACAAACCAAAAAGTACAACGCTGGAAACCATTCACATGCACATTTAAGAAATTTGGCAACATGCATGCACAATGATTGATTGATTGATTGTACATTGCTTAACGTCCCGACAGCAACAAGACTTTCTCAGGACGTCATGCACAATGAACAGGAACAACATAAATTGTTGGCATAAAACATCCTCACATACACATTTCCTGTAACCCTTTGGCTGTCGGTCGATGATTCCTGCAGGATGTCAGGGTGTTGTTATTCCTGCAGGATGTCAGGGTGTTGTTATTGCTGCAGGATGTCAGAGTGTTGTTATTCCTGCAGGATGTCAGAGTGTTGTTATTCCTGCAGAATGTCAGGGAGTTGTTATTCCTGCAGGATGTCAGAGTGTTGTTATTCCTGCAGGATGTCAGAATGTTGTTATTCCTGCAGGATGTCAGGGTCTTGTTATTCCTGCAGGAGATTAGGGTGTTGTTATTCCTGCAGGATGTCAGAGTGTTGTTATTCCTGCAAGATGTCATGATGTTCTTATTCCTGCAAGATGTCAGGGTGTTGTAATTCCTGCGGGATGTCAGTGTGTTGTTATTCCTGCAGAATGTCAGGGTGTTGTTATTCCTGCAGGATGTCAGGGTGTTGTTATTCCTGCAGGATGTCAGGGTGTTGTTATTCCTGCAGGATGTCAGGGTGTTGTTATTCCTGCAGGATGTCATAGTTTGTTATTCCTGCAGGATGTCAGGGTGTTGTTATTGCTGCAGGATGTCAGGGTGTTGTTATTCCTGTAGGATGTCAGGGTGTTGTTATTCCTGCAGGATGTCACGGTGTTGTTATTCCTGCAGGATATCAGGGTGTTGTTATTCCTGCAGGATGTCATGGTGTTGTTATTCCTGCAGGATGTCAGGGTGTTGCTATCCTGCAGGATGTCAGAGTGTTGTTATTCCTGCAGGATGTCAAGGTGTTGTTATTCCTGCAGGATGTCAGGGTGTTGTTATTCCTGCATGATGTCAGGGTGTTGTTATTCCTGCGGGATGTCAGTGTGTTATTTCTGCAGGATGTCAGGGTGTTGTTATTCCTGCAGGATGTCAGGGTGTTGTTATTGCTGCAGGAATTCAGGGTGTTGTTATTCCTGCAGGATGTCAGGGTGTTGTTATTCCTGCAGGATCTCAGGGTGTTGTTATTCCTGCAGGATGTTAGGGTGTTGTTATTCCTGCAGGGTGTCAGGGTGTTGTTATTCCTGCAGGATGTCAGGGTGTTCGTATTCCTGCGGGATGTCAGGGTGTTGTTATTCCTGCAGGATGTCATAGTGTTGTTATTCCTGCAGGATGTCAGGTTGTTGTTATTGCTGCAGGATGTCAGGGTGTTGTTATTCCTGCAGGATGTCAGGGTGTTGTTATTGCTGCAGGTTGTCAGGGTCTTCTTATTCATGCAGGATGTCAGGGTGTTGTTATTCCTGCAGGATGTCAGGGTGTTGTTATTCCTGCAGGATGTTAGGGTGTTGTTATTCCTGCAGGATGTCAGGGTGTTGTTATTCCTGCAGGATGTTAGGGTGTTGTTATTGCTGCAGGATGTCAGGGTGTTGTTATTCCTGCAGGATGTCAGGGTGTTGTTATCCCTGCAGGATGTCAGGTGTTGTTATTCCTGCAGGATGTTAGGGTGTTGTTATTGCTGCAGGATGTCATGGTGTTGTTATTCCTGCAAGAGATTAGGGTGTTGTTATTCCTGCGGGATGTCAGGGTGTTGTTATTCCTGCAGAAAGTCATAGTGTTGTTATTCCTGCAGGATGTCACGGTGTTGTTATTGCTGCAGGATGTCAGGGTGTTGTTATTCCTGCAGGATGCCAGGGTGTTGTTATTCCTGCAGGATGTCAGGGTGTTGTTATTCTTGCAGGATGTTAGGGTGTTGTTATTCCTGCAGAATGTGAGGGTGTTGTTATTCCTGCAGGATGTGAGGGTGTTGTTATTCCTGCAGAATGTCAGGGTGTTGTTATTCCTGCAGGATGTGAGGGTGTTGTTATTCCTGCAGAATGTGAGGGTGTTGTTATTCCTGCAGGATGTGAGGGTGTTGTTATTCCTGCAGGATGTGAGGGTGTTGTTATTCCTGCAGAATGTGAGGGTGTTGTTATTCCTGCAGGATGTGAGGGTGTTGTTATTCCTGCAGAATGTGAGGGTGTTGTTATTCCTGCAGGATGTGAGGGTGTTGTTATTCCTGCAGAATGTCAGGGTGTTCCTATTCCTGCAGGATGTCAGGGTGTTGTTATTCCTGCAGGATGTTAGGGTGTTGTTATTCCTGCAGGATGTCAGGGTGTTGTTATTCCTGCAGGATGTCAGGGTGTTGTTATTCCTGCAGGATGTCAGGGTGTTGTTATTCCTGCAGGATGTCAGGGTGTTGTTATTCCTGCAGGATGTCACGGAGTTGTTATTCCTGCAGGATATCAGGGTGTTCTTATTCCTGCGGGAATCATCGCGACAAAACCCGCTACTGACAGCCAAAGGGTCACCCCAGTAGCAAATCGTCTTCGGGCCCACTGCGGCCGTTGTGGGCCCGAGGATCTTGGCTTTGTCTTCCTGTCGAACGGTCACTTATAAATGTAAAATGTTGACGAGCAATGCAACGTTTTGATTTGGTATGTCGCGCGACTGGCCTCGTCCCGGTCATTTCTGTGATTGTGACAAACGTAGTGTGCTGGTCTGTGCCTGTGAGATTCAGTCAAAATCAGATACTGGCACACATCATAGTTAGAAACAAGATAGGTGGGGGAGGGAGGGAGACGGGGGTAAGGGAGGAAAGGGAGGAAAATCAATCGCCGACGGACAAACTTCGCCAGTCAGCAACTTCCGCCATCAGCGCTGAGCCACCGCGCGGCCACTCTCCCCAATAACCCGGATTGGCCGGGCCAGTGCGTGCACTTACAGTCAAAGTGCACATGTACCAGTGACACAGTGGACAACAACCCAGAAGTGAGGTGTATTGATTGCACGCAATAACACCGGCCTGCACCCCATAGTACCACCGGGAAAAGCTGTCGTGAGAGTCAAGAACATTCCAACAAAGAAAGAAACACGCTTAGAAAGAACAATTAAAACACAAGCGTGTTTTCTTTTTTCTCTGTTGGAATTTCTTTGCAGTTTACACGCTTGGCAGTCACCTTGTTGATCTGTGTGTCACGGTGAGAGTCACTCTAATTCAGCCCGACGAACGTATTTCCAAAATTTTGGAGGCGTCATGTAATGACTATGCACCAGTTGCAGGAGATGAACCGACCATGATAATTCAAGGGCAGTGCAAGATTAGCTTGGCACTACCCTTGAATTATCATGGTCGACCCATCTCCTGCTGTAGTGCGTCAGGGCTGAATGGGTTAAGGTGTTGCTCAAACCAGCTTTCGCAACTGAAACTGAAATTGTGCTTGGAAAAACGTCTTCTTCAACTTTCCAGCAGTCTGGGCAGTCATTCCTAAAATGTTGAGTCGGTTCTGTGAATGAAGTCAGCAGAGACGCTAAAGACCAATGGACTCTCAAATCTCCTTCTCTCCCCCCCCCCCCCCCCCCCCCCCCCCGCACGCCCCTCCCCCCCCCTACCCCCCATCCCAAAACCATCAAAGAAAGAAAACAAATTTCTTACGCACACACACGTGCGCACACACACACACGCGTGTGCGTGCGTGCGCGCGTGGGCGAGCGTGTGTGTGTGTGTGTGTGTGTGTGTGTGTGTGTGTGTGTGTGTGTGTGTGTGTGTGTGTGCGTGCGTGCGCGCGTGCGTGTGTGTGTGTGTGTGTGTGTGTGTGTGTGTGTGTGTGTGTGTGTGTGTGTGTACACGATATAGTGTCAGTGCACACATAAGTAGCGTCATTGCCATTCCGACTTCAGTTTCTCACAACGTCACGCGCGTCAGTTGCCATGGTAACTAGAAATGCACGTGCAGCTGCTTAGACAGAAGGCATGGAGGGAGTGAAGGAGACGTGAGCGAGACAGAGACACAGAGAGAGAGAGAGAGAGAGAGAGAGAGAGAGAGAGAGAGAGAGAGAGAGAGAGAGAGAGAGAGAGAGAGAGAGAGAGAGAGAGAGAGACAGAGACAGAGAGAGACAGAGAGAGACACACACACACAGAGACAGAGACAGAGAGAGCCCCTTGCTAACAATTCTTTACGCTGCGTACCCACGGAAAATGGCAATATCAAGGTGGTCGTTGCTCATAATCGCCAGTGGCAAAACGTCCTCGGACCCACGAAGGCTGCAGTGGGCCCGAGGACCTGTACTTACTGGGAAGTGGCGCTGGGTCAATAGCACCAGATTTTCACAAACTTCAGTACTGATCAGGGGATAAAAAAAAATTTTTTTTAAAAATTAAAAAAATACGTGTTGTACACCGACTGGGAGACGGCCAGACCAAACCATACCGACCTGCCCTAACGATGTAACAAGGTAAGCGAGTATTATAACACCGACCACACATTACCTGCTTCCCACCTGTCACATCCATTGCTACGTGTTGGATCTAAACTGCGCCCCACCGGCGGGAAACGTAGACTGAATTCTTTAACTGCCGGGGCAAAGCGAACGCTACCCAGCTGCGAGAGACATAAACCCTCATGAGCCCCCGCATTCGCGGGGGCTCATGAGTATTTATGTCTCTTGTTAGTCCTGTGTTCTGTATATGCCTATATCGGTCCCATTTACACCTGTGTTCTTCAAGCGAATGACTGTCAGGGTGCAGTCGTGCGCGGCCGAACGTGATCACTGTTATTAAAGGGGTTGAAGGGCCACTACCGCCGTCACTGTTCAGAGATACACTTCTGTAACAGATGGTTACGAAACGCTACTATCTATCTATCTATCTATCTATCTATCTATCTATCTATCTATCTATCTATCTATCTATCTATCTATCTATCTATCTATCTATCTATCTATCTATCTATCTATCTATCTATCTATCTATCTATCTATCTATCTATCTATCTATCTATCTATCTATCTATCTATCTATCTATCTATCTATCTATCTATCTATCTATCTATCTATCTATCTATCTATCTATCTATCTATCTATCTATCTATCTAATCTATCTATCTATCTATCTATCTATCTATCTATCTATCTATCTATCTATCTATCTATCTATCTATCTATCTATCTATCTATCTATCTATCTATCTATCTATCTATCTATCTATCTATCTATCTATCTATCTATCTATCTATCTATCTATCTATCTATCTATCTATCTATCTATCTATCTATCTATCTATCTATCTATCTATCTATCTATCTATCTATCTATCTATCTATCTATCTATCTATCTATCTATCTATCTATCTATCTATCTATCTATCTATCTATCTATCTATCTATCTATCTATCTATCTATCTATCTATCTATCTATCTATCTATCTATCTATCTATCTATCTATCTATCTATCTATCTATCTATCTATCTATCTATCTATCTATCTATCTATCTATCTATCTATCTATCTATCTATCTATCTATCTATCTATCTATCTATCTATCTATCTATCTATCTATCTATCTATCTATCTATCTATCTATCTATCTATCTATCTATCTATCTATCTATCTATCTATCTATCTATCTATCTATCTATCTATCTATCTCCCGTAGTCTTGCCGACCGTTGGGGCACCACTGATGACTTGGCATCCATCCATTCCACTCTGTTCTCGGCCACTCTTAGCGTGTCGCACAGCCTCAGTCCTGAAACGCTACACACAGGTCCAGTTATGGTTCATTTAGACTGACACAGGAGAACCAAATTCAGCATACCTCGTCTTAATAATTATCAAGTAGTCGGACAATGACTCCACTCCGTTCTAGAAATACAACTCTATCAGTACGAGAAATCGCTAAAAATAGAGTGAGCCGGTAACGGCTGCACAGAATAAATAAGTGCGCCGGATTACGCGTGTGTCTTTTGCTGCGTGTCCAAACTGCTGTTGAAGTTCATTCGGTGTGTCGACAAGGCGTAACAAACACAAATGGTGCTGAAATGTGTCTTCAGGTTTATAAATGCGTAATGGTACATTAAGCCGGCAAGCCTCCGGCACAACCTCAGTTATTAAAACATGCCATTCACAGGCAAGAGTTCTCATCAGAACCTGCGCGTACCAAGGTCCATGAGCATGTATGCTTCTTGCAAAATGTAAAGGCGTATTTCAAGGAGATTGTATTAGCTCATTCAACCCGACGCACGTATTTCCCAAATTTTGGAGGTGTCATCTAATGACTATGCACCATTTGCAACAGAGGAATCGACCATGATAATTCAAGGGTAGTGCCAGATTAGCTTGGCGCCTGTCGGCGCCAAGCTAATCTGGCACTGCCCTTGAATTATCATGTTCGACCCGTCTCCTGCTGCATTGCGTCAGGGCTGAATGGGTTAACTGTTTGACTGCCGAGAAAGTGAACAAGATTCAACTGTAAAAGACTTAGATCCACATGAGCCACCTCAACTTCGGGGGGGGGGGGGGGGGGGGTCATGACGATCTATCCCGCTTGCTGACTCTACTTTGACGCCACGCCCCTGAGACGGCTTGCATGGGTTCCGGCTTTGTCGAAGATGGTACAAACACATTCAGACTGCGTCAGTTGCCAGTGCCGATGGGTTAAACGCAGAGCTGAAACAAATTCGCCAGCAATAAGCCCCTGCTCATGCATGGGGCTCCTGAGGCTCTGTGCCTCTTGCGGACGTAAGGAATTGGTTGGATGGGGCACTGACTATGTAGCAACTGCTTTTGAGGTTCACGGGCGCGCGCGCCCCGTCGTCGCATAGTCAGTGTGGTTACTATCAAAACAAACAAGACTCCCTACCTACACACAGCCTCCGTCAGCCCAGCAGCTCACGTCTGCATGCCATCAGGCGCGGTATGCATGAAAGGAGCGGCACCCGTCGGACCTGGTCTAAGTCGAAAGATTTGGCCTGCTGTCATAACGCATGTCACGCGTTGAGCAGGGCTTGCCAAAACAACCCTGCAAGGCAATGTGCAAGGAGGACGAAGGAGAGGAAGACAGAGGAAAAGATGGGAGGACAATATCTCAGAGTGGACAGGACTGAAGCTGCGCGATACGCTAAGAATGGCAGAGAATAGAGAGGAATGGAGGGAGCTGGTTTCCAAGTCATCAGTGGTGCCCCAACGGTCGGCAAGACTACGGGATATATATATATATATATATATATATATATATATATATATATATATATATATATATATATATATATATATATATATATATATATATATATATATATATATATATATATATATATCGTAGACAAGGATTTCTGGTCTAGACCTGGCCGGCTGGTTTCGGTCCCTTGATGCATACCGCGCCAGGACAAAGGACAAAGGATGGGGATTGCAAGGTATTATACGTCATATGATCCAAGAACAAAAGAATAAAAGGCGTCTCTGGTTACGAGTCTTCGCAAAAGACAGAGATGACCTGAGTTCCCAACAATGCTTGCGCCGTGCAGGGATAGGCAGATCAACAATAGATCGCATCATTCAAACATTCGAAATGTTTGAAATTAACCATTTTTTCACGGTCGAGATGAGGTGAGCATGCTCTAATGGCAAGACACATAGATCCTCATGAGCCCCCGCAGTCGCGGCGGCTCATGAGGATATATGTCTCTTGCTGAGAACGATTTGTATCCATGTTTCTTGGACTGTTGTGGCTTTTGGTCTTTGAATGACGTAGAGTATGGGTCCAGTGGCAGGTAGGGGAAGAAGAAGATACTGATCTGTTGGGATTACCTCGATCGCTATTTTCCCGACAGGGAAACGTCGTAACGTCACTTATTGACGCCGTGACTGTTACTGGCGATACCGCTCGGCGGAAGTGACGTGTGCATACGCGTCATTTCTGACGAACGGTGTCGTCGGCAGCAGTCATGGGCTAAAAAGACGAGAGCATCCGATCTTTGCTGCGGAAAATAAAAATATTCGAAACATTTTTTTAAAATAAAAATAGAAAGAAAGCAAAAATCTACAACCACAGCCAATCTGACCTTTCACTCAAAAGACTAGAACAGCTAATCAGACCAATCTCTTAACCCTTTTCATCCTGATACACCCATTGCTTGAAAAATTTAGACTATAATAGTTCATGGGTGGTGCCAGAATAGCTTGGTGCCTGAGGCGCCAAGCTATTCTGGCACCACCCTTGAACTTTAATGCTTGATCTATCTCCTAATCTGTAATGTAGCCTTTATAGGACAACAAGCACATTTGACAACATCAGCCTCAGGATGTAATGGGTTAAAAGACTAGAACAGCCAATCTGACCAGTAGCTAAAGACTAGAACAGCCAACCTGACCAGTAGCTAAAGACTAGAACAGCCAACCTGACCAGTAGCTAAAGACTAAAACAGCCAACCTGACCAATAGCTAAAGACTAGAACAGCCAACCTGACCAGTAGCTAAAGACTAGAACAGCCAACCTGACCAGTAGCTAAAGACTAGAACAGCCAACATCACCAGTAGCTAAAGACTAGAACAGCCAACCTGACCAATAGCTAAAGACTAGAATAGCCAAACTGAACAATGGCTAAAGACTAGAACACACAATCAGACCAATCGCCAAAGACTAGAACAGCCAATCTGACCAATGGCTAAAGACCAGAACAGCCATGCTGACCAAAAGCTAAATAACAGAACAGTCAATCTGACCAATGGTTAAAGACTAGTACAAACAATCTGACCAATAGCTAAAAAACAGAACAGAAAATCTGACCAATGACTAGAGACTAGAACACCACCTACAATAAAGTATGATGAAATTCATCGAAACCAAACCGTTTGAGGGTTTGGCGCAGACATGTGTTTGTATAAATTCACAAGAACCTCTGTTTATGTTAATCTTGCTAGCGTTGGACTGTGAATCTACTGTGAGCCATAACAACTGAAGTACGCACTGTTAAACTCTTGGTTCTTACAGTTAACTTATAGTATCTTTGTTACAGTGATTTTCAAAAAGCAAGGTATAACCTCTCTAGCTCTCCACCGATTCACCGTCGCGCCGCCCATGGACTCGACAGCGAGGAGCTTACAATGGAGTGTTAGTCCCTCTCGGCCACCGATAGCTCTCGGCGTGACACTTTCCAATCCCGTAACTCAATTTCCTCGCAAGTCGTGTTTGCCTCCCTTGGTCTGTACCAACATCTAAACGTAAAGGTCCCAGACATCCGGTAGTCGCGTTCTCCCTGTACTGCTAATTCACTCCTTTAAAGTCCGGCTCTCTCCGTGTGCAAGCGACATAGATCCTCACGCGCCCCTACCGCTGCAAGTACTCGTGAGAATATCTATCTTGCCGCCAACTATTACATTTATTTACATCTGTGTTAGTGAATCCAAATGGCGTGCGAGAGTTGCACGTAAATAATTTGACCAGCGTTCATCTACAAGGTACATAGATTCTCGTGAGCCCCTGCGGCCGCAGGGGCTCATGAGAATCTATGTACCTTGCGAGGAAAGACTGATTTAATTTTACTGTTTATCTGAAACACAGATTAACCCATTCAGCCCTGACGCACTACGGCAGGAGACGAGGTCGACCATGATAATTCAAGGGTAGTGCCAAATTTGGGAAACACAGCCGTCGGGCTGAATAAGTTAGGTAAGAAAAATATAGGTAGAAAAAAAAACAACAACCAACCAAATAAAACAAAAACACATAACTACTAAGACTAAGAGAGAGAACTGTGCGTCCATAATGAACAATTGTCTCCCTTCCTAGTGCTTACCTTGAAATATAATACATTTGTATGTCACATCGGTGCACAGACATGATTAATTTGTTATTCCCATACTGTCCTATGTGCAGTTATGCGCTTGAAAAACGCGACCGTTTCGATCAGTTTCGTCTGCGGTCTCTACACATGTTTTAAAAAAAAAAAAAAACTAACCCTTGAATGCCAGGACACCAGAATCACACAATCGCAAGTGGCATAGAACCTCATGAGCCCCCGCTGTCGTTATATGCCTCTTGCTTGCCCTTGTTTTGTATCTGTGTTCGTTGGTCGGCTAGCTGGGCTTTTATAGATGTGAATTTTCAAACGATTAACTCATTCAGCCCTGACGCACTATCGCAGGAGATGGATCGACCATGATAATTTAAGGGTAGTGCCAGATTAGCTTGGCGCCTGTCGTCGCCAAGCTAATCTGGCACTACCCTTGAATTATCATGGTCGATCCATCTCTTGCAACAGGGGCGTTGTCGTTAGATGACGCCTCCAAAATTTGTGAAATACGTGCGTCGTGCTGATTGAGATAACAAAACCAAACAAACAAAAATCGTGGGCACTGACAGAGAAAGGGTTCAAGAGAAAGAAAATTAATTCTGCTTCTGTGTAGTTACGTGCATTCGTTTTGTCGCATTATTAAAGTGTGTGACGGTACAGGGAAGCTGGGTGGCTCGGTGGTACAGCGTTCCACTCTCGACCGAAAGGGGTCCCGGGTTCGAATCCAGCTTGGGTCCAAATTTGTTCAGACCCTATTTCCGAGGGCCCCCTCTTTGAAATCACCCTTCGTGGTGGACAAAAGACGTTAAGCCCTAAACGTTTTAACGTGGGTTTGTGTGTGTGTGTGTGTGTGTGTGTGTGTGTGTGACGGCACACCCGCACTAAGCTGTTTGTGTTGCGCGGAGGCAGAACAAAGTGCTTAAACCTTAATGTAACTGACCTCTTGCATTGCGTCTGATTGACAAAGGACTTTTTTTTTTTTTTTTGGTTTTGTTTTGTTCGTTTTGACGGATGTGAACGAAGCGGGAAAACGATTGGCTGATCTCTGCAGCTGTTTCATGTTATGGCTCTCCGAAACCATATTTTAATCAGAAAAAAACTAAGATCAAATAACTGGAAACAGTTTAGCTCAGATTTTTTTTCAGTTTAAAATTTCAGGTCTGTGACGTTTGATGTTGTCGGTGAAATTAGTTGCTTATAGCAACGTCTTTTCTGGGCTAATATATGTTGAGACATGCAGAGAAACGAGCGCATGCACGCACACACGCACACACACACACACACTCACACACACACACACACACACACACACACACACACACACACACACACACACGGAAAAAAGCACGACCTCCTAACTACCAGTGACCATCGCAGATTAAAATCATGACAGACATCAAACGTGACAAGCAAGAGACACAGAACCTCATGAGCTCCCGCGACCGCGGGAGCTCATGAGGATCTTTGCCTCTTGTAGATGGAAGGTATTATTCCAATTTCACACACAGCGTAGCAGCGGCCAATCGTACGCGCGAGCTTAGTCCTGCGCCAGCCACTGAGCGAGCTACCGCTACATCGGAGCACCTTCGCTTAGTGACTGAAGCAGGACTAAGCTCACGGCTCGTGCCGAACTGGCCCCTGGAGACTGACAGGAAGTGCGGCCTGCGCATGTAACGTGTAATGTTCTTGCGACCGCTGGCAAACCGCACCGCCGCGGCAAAATCGGTCAACACACGAACTTTCAGAGCGGTACTGAATCAGTCAAGCCTCCTCCACTGACTGAAATCGGTCAAGACATGCAGTGGACTCCTGGACCTAATCCATTCAGTCCCGTCGCACTACAGCAGGAGATGGATCCGGCCGACCATGATGATTCAAGGGTAGAGCTAGATTAGCTTGGAGTCTGACGGCGCCAAGCTAATCTGGCGGCACTACCCTTGAATTATCATGGTCGAGCCACGTCCTGTTACTGGCACATAGTCGTTGGTGACACCTCTAAAAATATGAGAAATGGCCGTGAGGTTAAATGGTTTATATTCTTATTTCCAGTGTACGATCAAGACTTATTCCCAAGGGACACTCAAATCAGACAAGAATCAGCTAACATTCACACACACTGGGCGTCAACACAGTCCGTCACTTCCGCAGCAGAGCCCGGTGTGGCGGAGAAAAGCAGCGGGCGGCGGTGGCCGGGCTTGAGACAGATCTATATAGTGAACCAAACCCGGCAATCAGTATTGACACGATATGGACAAGATTTCTGGGAAGATTTATAGTGCTGTGATTTGGAGCGCGTATGGGCCTTTCCGCGTGCAAAGACGGATCCCATCTCGATCGAGCTGAAGCCGGTAAACTGAAGTGCCATGATACTGATAGTCATTTTGAGATTAAGTCATATGCATGTTCATCGCCGCGAGGGAGGTGGGGAGATGTGGGCATATTACAAATGTGTGTCCTTGTCCATAACCCCCCTCCCCCCCCCCACCCCCCACACACACACAATCACCGTTCCCCACCCCTTTCTCACACCACCTTTCCCTTTCCCGCCTACAGACCACTACTGAAATAAAGTATGCACACAAATCGAATCACCAAATAGTTGCCGCCAGTAGTCTCGCTGCCCAGGGTGGACCCATAAACCTTTCACCTCTATGCCCGCCTATGTGACGTCACAAATACTTAATCAGGTTATGACGTCAGTCACAGAGGGTGGAGCGACTCGTCTCCATGACACTGTGAATGACTGAGTGGGCAGAGGGGATGACGTCAGCACGATAAAATACCCGGATGAACCACAATGACGGCTAATCACCACATTTTCCAGGGTTGCGGGTACTTCATTAGCGCCGTGATGTACGGTTATCCAATATCTCTCCCGTCAATACTCACTCCATACCTATATAACATATGACGCCGGGGTTGGGAGTAGGGGGGGGGGGGGGGTGGTGGGATCGGTCAGGGAGTGATGGCACACTGGTTGCCTCAATCGATCCGCTCCGCACGAACGTTCGTGCGGAGCGGATCGATTGAGGCAACCAGTGTGTGTGTATAAGAGGGGGTTGGGGTGAGGTGGTGGAGGCGGATAGAGGCTACATGGAGTGTCGGGAAGGGGAGGAGGGGTGAAGTGGCGGCGGAGGGAGACACAACCAGTACTTACCTGAGGTTTTATCTGACTCCGCCCCTCGCACACTTTCGCCATAATTATAACAGGGCCGATATAAAATTGATATATTATTTACTACGGTTTTTGTCTGAGTGTGACTTTCTATCATTATGAAAGTCAGGCGGGTCGCGTGCGAATCAAATAATGGCTAAGTGTTCTACTTGCAGCTTGATGCGGTGCTGGCGGAATCGCCTGAATGTGAGAACTTAATGCGTTTTCTGACCTCATTCTGATTTAGGGATAGCCTCTCAGTGTTGCCAGTCGAAAATAAAAGTACGCTGCCTACTGACTTTAACGCCAGCAGACCAGGCATCACGAAAAGAAAAAACAGTTCTTGGGCCGAGGTACATCGGCAAGATCTGGCCCGTGGATATTTTGCACACTGATATTTTGCACACTGCACACGTAATAAGGTCACTCAAGGTCATCGTGCATTTTCGTATTTTGGTCCCATTACATGGAACGCTCTCCCAGCTGATGTGCGTCACTCAACATCTCTTTCCATTTTCAAATCCAAGCTTAAAACACACCTTTTCTCTGTTGCATATACGTAAAGACCATTTTGTCTGCCGGCTCATCATGCGTGTGTGTGTGTGTGTGTGTGTGTGTGTGTGTGTGTGTGTGTGTGTGTGTGTGTGTGTGTGTGTGTGTGTGTGTGGTGTGAGTTTTCGCCCTTGTAAATTAATGTATTTTTTTTTTGTTGTATGTGCTTGTTTGTGTATTCTGCTTCACTGTTTCATTACTGTGATTGTAAAGCGCCTAGAGCACCTTGGTGATTAGGCGCCATACAAATTACCTTTATTATTATTATTATTATTATTATTATTATTATATTTCACCTTCCCCAGTAAGTACAACATTTACCTCGGCCCGAGGGTCTTTGCTTCCCGGGTCTCAGACAGCGAGCACTACGGCAGCGGCCTGCGACACCTGCCGCAACTCAGAACACGTTTGGACAAGAGGATGGTCCTGGCAACGCGGAGCCGGTTTGTATGAGTGATCTTAGTCCTGCGCCAGCCACTAAGCAACGTGCTCCGCGAAGTTCATTCATGCACGCATGTGTGGGTGCTTGCCGCGGTTCCAGGCTAAATAAAAATCAGGCAGTCAGTCCTTCCCCTACCCCCGATCACTTCGGTGCCAGAGGGGCAGTAAATATGACCTTCCCCTGCACGAGTAGGCTTCGATAGGACCTTCCCCTGCACGAGTTTTGGCTTCGTGAAGTATCATGGGGCGAGCGTTCTGACGCAGTAAAACATCTGCGCACTATAAGTATAGTTCACTCATTTAGCCGTGGCACAAGATATACACGGATCTTGCCTGATGGTTCAAGGGTGGTGACAGAATAGCTTAATCCTTTTAACCCCAAGGTCCCATTTCTCCAATTTTGGAGGTGTTGCCTATAATGACTATGTACCAGTTGCAGGAGATGGATTGGCCATGATAATTCAAGGGTAGTGCCAGATTAGCTTGACACTAATCTGGCATTACCCTTGAATTATCATGGTCAATCCATCTCCTGCTTTAGGGACTCGGTGCTAAAAGCCGGGTGAATGCCGGCTCTCGACGCCAAGTGAGGACGATCAGTTCCCAAAGTTGTGATCACCTTCTTCGTCTTATGGCGCATACACCTTTAAACTAAGCGTCCGCGGGGACCGTACAAACCTGACATTGATTTCTGGACACATCGGCATGTTTCACTCACGGACAGATTAATTAAGACTGTGGTATAGCCCCACAAAGACTTTTATATCAGAGCGCCAGCTACTTTCTGTTTTGCTCGATGACCTGGAGTTGATAAATAGCTTTTACCTCGGCTCTGACGCTTGGTGGAGATGAGCGGCGCATACGCTTCAGCGGTAAAACGGACACAGAGGTGACCCGCCACCACGAAATGAGTCGTTATGTCCCTGACCCGATTTTCCGCTATCGGTGAAAATTGTCGGGTGGCGTGGTCGGGTATATGTGCGGGGTCCCCAGTTTCGATAAACCATAACTCAGTGACCAATCGACATGTTATTGGCACCATCGAAAAGGGTTTTCTTTCTAGTTTCTGTTGATATTGAGGTTCGATACCCGGTTCCGGCCGAGTCGGACTTTTCTCGTCTAGTAAGTGTCACCGTTAATTCGGGCGGACCGTCGTGGGTTTTTTCTCCGGGTACTCCGGCTCTTCCTCCCTCACGACTTTGGTATCAGTTTCAGCCCACTAATCAAATTCCAAATACAAACGATTTGAATTTCCCAAAACTTCAGTAGCTCGCTGTGAGCTTGCCCTTAGCACCACGTGAATGTTCTGTGTTTATGTACAGTGTGTGAGTGAATGCGCGTGATTCACGTGAGCGTGCTTGTTGGGTTCAGTTCGCGGCGGGGCTTTGAGCCGATTTTCAATTGGGATAAAGCGCCTATTTAATGCGCTAATTTATTTTATTATTTATTTATATCAATATCTCAAAATTTCCAAAAAGTGACTTAAGACTCATTTTGAAAATTGTTGGGTGGCATGGTCGGGTATATGTGTGGGGTCCCCAGTTTTTATAAACCATAACGCAGTGACTAATCGTTTGATTTACAAGTTATTGGCACCTTTGAAAAGGGTTTTCTTTCTAGTTTCTGCTGATATCAAAATCTCAAAATGTTCCAAAAGTGACTTAAGACTCATTTTGTGGTGGCGGGTGACTCGTGATGTAATCACGCAATTATGAACGAAACCAAAAACAACCGTAGCCACGCGTTAGAAGGTATTATAACGCATCAGGTGTTGGTATTCGTCAAACAATGTTATGCAATGTTCAGAATGCTCAGGGAGCGCATAGGGCCGTCAAGTTACCATTTATTTAAAGTCTCTGCGTCTGATCTCTGTCCAACATAGTTCGTACGTTCCATGTACCGAGAATAAGTTTCTTTCTTTGTTTTTCTTTTCGACCGCATAAAAGGGTTAAACCGCCAGCTGCGGTAAGCTGACCGGTTTGGTGTAGGGCAGGCAATGTTTGGGACACCTTTTCTAGTTCCCTCCCTTACTAGGGTGAGCAGTGCTGTCCTGAAGAGGGCTGCTCAGTCGCCTGGGATGCTGCCAAACTTCCCTGCTGCCCATGGTAAAAGGAAGAGCGACCATTGGTCCACAGGCCGTCTATGTGCAGGTTCGGAGCTACGACTCCCAGTAGTAACCTCTACCTGTCGGTTCGCCCGTTACCCAACGCCGCAGGTCTTCTGGAGGAGGCAGAAGAAAAAAGAAGATGAAGAAGCAGATTTGGTGAAGATGAAGATCCATGCACAAAATCTGCGCGTGAAGGAGATTTTGGTGGAGAAGCTGTTGCGCTGGAGCAACCTCACCCTCTCGGCCGCAGAAATCAGAGTCCAGTGGCACGATGAGACGTTACAACTGGTAACTTCCTTGGCTGCAGTGGATGGCCATGTCTTCTTCTGTGCTCTGACATGCCCTATGCACTCCACAGTGCACTGCTGACACGCCCTCTTGGCCGTTGAACCTTTGATCGAGTGTCCTCCGCCCAGTCGGCCGGTGACAGACTTTGCATGCTAGGACGAGCAAGCCCTGCCTCACCAAGGGTTTGAGACCCCCGGTTTCCCCTCACTTGGTTTAGCCAGCCAGTCGAAGCTGTTGCCCGTTGTGTGGCCGCTGCGCATGCTGTAGCTACGTGGAGCCACAAGTGAGAGTTGAGTGTCAAAGTGGGGACTTATACTGGTGGACTACCCTCTAACCTTTGAGAGACGACTTGTCCTCCCATTATAGGTGAAACCCCCTCTTTGAATTCTCCAGACGCCTCAACCTGCACACTGCACCAGCACACAGGAAGAGGCCGAAGCTCACCCGACCTTCATTCAACCTGGCCAAGCTGAAGCGCCCGGACGTCAAGGAAAACTTCCAGTCCCACCTTGATGACCTGCTAACTGCCCATGGACCGTTGACTGGCAACCCAACTGAAATGTGGAACCAGTTCAAGGGGATGGTGACGGAGTCTGCCAAAGACGTGCTTGGACCCAAGCAGAGGGTACACCAAGATTGGTTCGATGAGAACAATAAAGAGATCAACAAGCTACTGGAGCAAAAGCGCAGTGCAGTTCATCGAGTGGCAGAACGACATCAACTCCTTTTCCAAGAAAAACCGCTTCAAACACCTCCAGAGAAAAGCCCAGAGAGAGCTACGCAACATGCAGGACACCTAGTGGGACAGCAAGGCAAAAGAACTTAAACACTTTGCTGAATCCAACAACTCCAAGGAGTTTTTCAGCGCAATGAAAGCTGTCTACGGCCCTAGGCCCTGCCAGACCCAGCACAACCCCTCTCTTTTCTTCCGACAGCTTCTCCTTGCTGAAGGACAAAGGCAGCATCACTGAGCGCTGGAGAGGACACTTTTCAAATCTGCTGAACCTGCCATCCACTGTCGACCCCGCGGCCCTGGACATGATTCCCCACAAGCCGACACTGGATGACCTTGACCTCCCACCTACCCTGGATGAGGTCAAGAAAGTGATCAGCCAGACTAGCTCCGGCAAGGCTGCGGACATGGATGGCGTCCCCGCATAGCTCTTCAAAGCAGCTGAAACTGAGACCCTTGATGCCTTCCTCAACATTTTGACATGCATCTGGGCAGAGAAGAACATGAATTTAGAGATGCTACAATCATCTCCCTGGTCAAGAACAAGGGCAGCAAAGCAGACTGTGCCAACTACCGAGGGATCTCACTCTTGTCCATTGCTGGCAAGATCCTCGCGAGAGTCATCCTCAACCGCCTGATCAGCTCTGTATCTGAGGAAGCACTCCCAGAGGCTCAGTGTGGCTTCAGACCCGGTCGCAGCACAGTCGACATGGTCTTCTCTGTGAGACAGGTCCAGGAGAAATGCATTGAGCAGCACATGGACCTCTACGCTGTCTTCATAGATCTGACCAAAGCATTCGACACCGTGAACAGAGAAGCGCTTTGGGTCATCCTCGCAAAGCTCGGCTGCCCCAGGAAGTTCACCAACATCATCCGCCTCTTCCATGATGGAATGGTAGGAGTTGTCCAGTCAAACGGCGACACATCCGCACCCTTCAAAATTTCCAACGGTGTCAAACAAGATTGTGTTCTTGCCCCCGTGATGTTCAACCTGTTCTTCGCGTGTGTCCTGACCCATGCAGTACGTGATCTTGAGAAGGGAGTGTACCTGAAGTACAGACTAGACGACTCTCTCTTCGACCTCCGTCGACTGAACGCCAGGACCAAGACCATCGAGAGACTGACCCTTGAGGCACTGTTTGCCGATGACTGTGCGCTGATGGCGCACACGGAGTCTGACCTCCAGACAGGTTCTTGGAAGCCTCTCGACTGTTTGGCCTCACCATCAGTCTCAACAAGACCGAGGTCCTGCACCAACCAGCCCCAGGCACAAGAGCCCCCCACCCCCACCCCACCCCCACCCAAAGTGTATATCGAAGGCACCGAGCTGAAGACTGTTGACCAGGTTCGGTACCTGGGAAGCATCAGCCAAGCCCTGGGTCGTCTGCGCACTCGTGTGCTGAATAACAACAACGTCAAGCTCTCCACTAAGATCAAAGTCTACAAGGCAGTAGTCCTCCCCAGCCTCCTCTACGGCTGTGAGTCATGGACGCTGTACAGAAAGCACCTCAAGCAGCTTGAACATTTCCACATGAGATCCCTGCGCTCACTCATGGGCATCAAATGGCAAGACAAGGTGACAAACATGGAAGTCCTGGATAATGCTGGCTTAGTGAGTGTTGAAGCCTTGATCTTAAAGACACAACTTCGCTAGACAGGTCATGTCATACGCATGGATGATTTTCGCATGCCACGCCAACTTCCGTATGGTGCACTCTCAAAAGGCCACAGGAAGCAAGGACGGCCAAACAAATGCTTCAAATACTTCATAAAAGACAGCCTCAAGTACTGCTTCTTCCCGGTAAAGGAACTTTATGAAGCACAAGCACAAGACAGATCTCGCTGGTGTGCCGCCACCAGGAAAGCCTGCACGCTCTTTGAACACAATCGGCGCGAACGGATCACCAGTGCCAGAGCTCGCAGAAAGACAGCGTCGACTCTCCCCACAGCTATGTTCCAGTGCCCCCATTGCCCTCGCAGGTGTGGCTCCAGGATTGGCTTGGCCAGCCACACCCGCACCCACAAATAGAAGTCATGCACAATGATGACATCATGTGTTTTCGATGGTCTACCCATGAGTATTTAAAGACGATAACTGCCCATAAACTGAACATGCGGCTTTCGAAAATAAAGCCATGTAAGGCTTCATTGGCTGATGTTCAGACAGATATCTCTCGACACTTCCACCGGCAGAGGTGGAGCGCTTGCAGGTCTGGCCACAGAGGTGTCCATCGCCGCAGATGCTGTCACTATGACCACAGACGCATCTTCTCTATACAGCACTGAGGCTGTTTGCAAACGAGGAAGTTAGAACTGCCACTTTAAATCGCGCGACAAATCAAGCCTGCAATACACACGTATCTCAACAAATTACAGTTAATGCTTTCATCGGGAGGAACTTTCCAGAAACCGGTTAGTTTTCATCGAGCGTCATGCACCACGTGCTTATCTCCGTAGCGCTGATAGGCTGACAGTCGAAGGATTATCCACCTTGTACAGCAAAAAACGAGTGGCGTCCCTTGGCGGTTTCCTTACCAAAATGGCCACTGAGAGAAAACCGAAGTTATGGCAAGAGTTTTGCGCCCCTGAGTCAGGGGCACAAAACTATTGCCAAATAACTTCGGTTTTCTCCAGCTGTGGCATGGCGGATTCCCGCTTTGCATTATCAGTCTTTGCTCTATCATTACCAGACTGCTACAAATGCAAGAGTCGTAGCATTGTTAAATCCTGTCCCTGCCCGCCCACCCCCCCCCCTACCCCCCCCCCCTCCTCCAAGATCCGGTCATGTGACGCAAAATCTCTATTGACAACATTAACTCACCCATCCCTTTCACTTACAACAGGATGTGGATCGCTCGTGATAGTTCAAGGGTGGTGCAGAATAGCTTGGCGCCTTTAGGACATAACAGAATGTTTCACTCACGGACTGGCTATTTAAAATGCTCGATCGTTCTCCCGAACTGTAGTGTAATGTATTCGGCTCTTATCCTAGATTGGGGATTGGCCAGCGACCTCTGGGGTCAATGCGCTACCACGTCGATAGCAGCGAGCAGCCAACCAGTGTCACTGACCTTGTGAGAATTGCCGGTTCATTCGACCTTCTACTTGCGCATGTACTTAATTCTAAGCCGAATCGGAATGACGGCGAGGACGATTCATGCAGTGAAAGCCACCTCCTGTTGTAGGCTAGGCCGAACAACAGCTGTTAAGTAGTCCATCGTGTCATCAAGCACCCACCATCTACCAAAGGCATAGATGCTCATGCGCCACATCCAGATGCAGGGGATACTGAGAATATATGCCTTTTGTTGGGTCTAAATCGGTATTAGATCTAGGTCGCCGTATTGTGGAGGTAAGTATGGTTATCACCCTAGCATAGGTCCTACCATATGTCCTACCACCTACAAGAGGCAAATATTCTCATGAGCCCTTGCGTACGCATAGGGTTCATGAGAATCTATGCCTCTTGCTGGAACACATATAGATCCACCAAAGGTCCTCACACTGAGTGGGTACCTTTCGGGCATGGTTCTACCACCTTTCTGTACGGTAATGAAGATTGGGTGACGGGTTGTGACCTGGGGAACTGTCAGGAAATCGATACGGCGGTCTACCTGTAATTTATCAAAAGTTATTATATTTGTATGATTGAGCGTACATCCCTGTACATTTTCATGGCCACTATAAACTTACGTAACATTTAGAGCCGTTATAAGTACTACAAAGGTACATTAACCCCTTCATTGACGCGCAAATTAAATCATCCTAAAAATGCACGCGCAACAGAGTATTACAAGCCCATGCAGATTCTGCGAATCATAATGTGTTGTTTGTTTGTTTGTTTTTGTCTATCCAGAGAGTGTTATGTCACGGTTTCACGATAACTTCGTGTCGTCAGTCTATCACGAATCTGGAATATTCAAACCAGATTCGGACAAAACTACTTGTTGCACGAATCTTGCACGAATCACAAACTCACGTTCTCGTCATGAGTCACCCAAAAATATTTATTAAAAAAACCCGGCGTCATCACTCACGTCAGGATTAAAACTCGTTCGAGACTTGGTGCATCCCAATACGCGGCTCGATGCCGCGTATTCGCCGGATGCGGATCGTCTCGAAAGAGTTTAAATCGTGGTGTGGCTCGTCTCGATAGGGTTAACAGCCTGGAGGTGTGAGGTCAAAATTACAGGACAGAGCACACGTAATGATTGCCAACACATTATTTGTAGCAAAAATAAAACACCACAAGCTGGCAACACGCAAAGAAACAGAGGCTGGAAATATAACAGACAATTCATCATGTTTCCTGCACACTTGGACCCGCAAACGCGAAATCCAGACCACTGAGGAAGGTGGCTGCCAAAAGAGATTTTTTTTTTCAGCAAGAGGCTTAGATCTTCATGAGGCCCCGCGATTAGCGGAGGGCTCATGAAGATCTAACCTCTTGCTGACGCGTTATGTTCTATGCAGAGGTGTACGTGCGCTGTAAAGTTCAAAGAAATCAAGAGAGCTCTTTTCAGCGAGAGGCACAGATCCTCATTAGCCAGGAAGGTTTTGCGGGGAGGGGGGGGGCTCATGAGCGTCCGTGTCTCTAGCAGAGGGGGCATGGTGCGCTGCAAGCATATAAACACACTGTAAAGCACTAGAAAATACAACACACCGATTTTCTTGGCAAGGACTGGCATGCATTCACCAAAACACAGACAGAAATTCAGAAACGAACCAAAAACAACATTCGGCCGCTGAGTGATTTAGCATGCGTACAGCGCTCTCGCCTCACAAGAATAAAAGTGATGGCAGGAATTCCGTCTAGTAGAAATAAAACCATGCAACTTTGGAGTTGTGTCAAATGCCCCTGGCCGAGACACTTGTCTTGTTAAAACCTGCATTGCGTTTCATTTTTAATAGCCAGTCCCAAGTCTTATAGGCTTCGTGCGTCACGTGATCATTGTCAATGCGTCCGCCATGTTGGAAAGGTTGACGTACTTCCTTTTACAGCAGAGAGAGTAAACAGAGCGTGTTTTTCTGTTTTAAAAAATGGAAAAAGTGAAGGGAAAGGATACTAGAAAATATATTGATCGACTGGACAGTGAACATAGGGTTCGGTACGAAGAAAAAATTCAATTTTTGAATGGTTTTGAGAGTGCACAACTCAGTGAAACATATCAGTACTCGCCAAACATATCAGTACCTACACCGCCTGTCGGCCCACCCACCAGCAGTCTTCAAAGGACAATTAAAAGGGAAAACACTCCGCATCGCAAGAGACTGCTATAACTCAGCTGAAAGAATTTGTAAAAACGAAAGTTGAACCTCACAAACACTAGGATACAACTCGATGCGAGAATCCTTCCGAAAGTGAGCCAACGACCTACTAACTCAAGTCAGTAATAAAGCCCTAGAGCTATCAATCCTAATCCCCAGCCAATACGGGGGATAGGATTAAACGGAGATCGAGATACGTGCAGCAGAACGCTACACTAAATTCTCTTCTCCACGGTTTGGTCCGCTGACGATGAGGAGTACCGGCAATTTAAAGCAAAACTTCCTCGAAACACACATGAACTAGACAAAAATTCAGACTGACTTGTGTCGCTCGAGTGTGTACGGCCGGCCGATAAAAACAGGCCATTTCATCGGATAGTGTGCGATGTGATACACTTTTTTACAAACTTTTTATCATCTGCCAAAAATAACAAATGCACAAATGACAAGAAGAAAACGACGAACTCGTCAATGTTTTCAGCCCACGTCTGTGTAGGGAAAAGAGAAGTCTTTTGGAAAACTGTTAATAAAACTGACAGATAACAGAAATAATTAATAAAAGTAAGTTGAAATGAGCGTTACCAGCGTGAAAATGTCTTGAGCAAACACGACATCCTTCTGAAGAATGCGAGAAAGTGATCCTCTCCAAGTTGATAGCGGATACCCAAGCCAACCTTCTCCTACTTGTCAAATCTTTCATTTGCGATCCTTGGTTTGTTTTAACTTTAGGAATGCGAAAAAACTTAACATTTTCATTGATTCTGGCTCCAGTTGTGTTATGTGAACTCATAAAACAATCTTTAACGCAGCAACGCGCACCTTTCTCAGGCATTTTCGATGGCAGATTCGACGACTATAAACGACTCGACAGTGTACTTTCAGTTTCTCACCTTGCCGTCATGGCGTCGCGCAAGGAGTTTTGGGATTGACTGACGTCACATTCACGAAGCCTATAAGTTCAGTCTGGTTCAGTTTTCTCATTGTTGTATGGTATTCCATACATGACAAAAATGATGCATCTACATTTAACTAATTTTCTCACTGTGTTTAATTTTGAGAATAGAAATGCCCAACAAAGAAGAAACTTGCTTAGAAAGGACAAGCACAACACTGTTTATTAACATTTTTCAACATAGACAATCATACAGTGAGAAATGCAATGGAGGTGTAACTAAAGAAATGGAAAATGGTTTCAACTCGAAATGTATTAAACTTTGTTGTTCTTACCCTTTCTAAGCGTGTTTCTTTTTTATATAATATATATGTCTTTGCATTTCACATGGTTGGCATTTATCTTTTTGTCTGGAATTATAGGAACGATCTACGATTTCGTACGGTGTGTATTTGTTACATCTATTAATCTGATGCAGTTATGCCAACCGTCAACTGTCAACACCTGTACTGCTAAGAAAAGATTAAAAAATCGCCCCAACCGCAAGAGGTATAGATCCTCATGAGCCCTCTCACCTGCTGGAGAGCTCATTAGGATCATCACTTTGTATTTATATTAACCCTTCTGCTGTCCATAGCGGTTTGCAGCAGTCCTGTACGAATCACCGCTGACAAAAACCGCTACCGACAGCACAAAGGATTACTTTAACATTCTGGGGGGTGGGGGGGGGGGGAGATCTTCTGACGCTGAATTTATATTGATTTCCAAAACACGATCTGCGTACGCTGTCAGTGAGGTGGGTAACCCATTTAGCACTGAGTCAATACAGCAGGCGATTGATTGACCATGATAATTCTAGGAGTGTGCCAGATTTGCTTGGCGCCTGCAACTGGTACAAAGTCGTTAGGCAACACCTCCAAACGTTGAGAAATGGGTCCTTGGGGCTAAAAGGGTTAACCACCTTGCTGTTCCCCCACGCCGCGCGTGGTTTGCCGTATAAATTAGATCGATGGCCGAGAAGCCGGCGCAAACAACCGACAGAGCAGCCGCGAAGTCAATGACACCACGGCGATAGCGAGCGCCATCTGTCCGGCGCACGCGTGTCAGCGTCTCGCTTTCAGTTCCACGTTGACAAACTCGCTCAGACCTTGACACAGGGCCAGAAAATCCACGGGTCCGAGCGTCAATAGGTCATAATGTCGTTGTACAGGTCAGACCCGGTAAATTGCTGTAACTTGGAGTCACATGGGCGGACCAGTTACTTCCCGATGGAGTGTGTGTGTGTGGGGGGGGGGGGGGGGCACCTTTTATTTGGCACCTTTTCTCACTGCCCGCCGAAATATTGAAACTTGAGAGGAGAGGGAGGAAGAGGGGGGAGGAGGGAGGGGGAGGGGGTGGCGTGTCTGTGTGTTACTTTAACACTTCTACCCATTCACTTATACAAGATTTATAATGGGTAGGAGTTTCTGGAACCCCTTGAACCCCCCCCCCCCACACACACACACACACACACCTCCCGCCCCCCCCCCCCCCCGTACACACACACACACACACACACACACACACACACACACACACACACACACACACACACACACACACACACCATTCCCGCACCTCAAAATTTTAGAAGTGTCACAACAACTATGTAGGCCTACTCGTTCCAGGATATGTATCGACCGTGATAATTCAACGGGTAGTGCCAGATTAGCTTGGCCAGGCGCCAAGCAAATCTGGCACTACCCTTGAATTATCACGGTCGACCCATCTCCCGCTGTGGTGCGTCGGGGCTATGCATGAATTTTATTTAAAGGCCCACCACCGTCGTAACTGTTCAAAGATACACTTCTGTAGCAGATGGTTACGAAACGCTACATACAGGTCTAGTTATGGTTCATTTAGACACAGGACAATCCAGTTCAGCACACGTCGCCTTTATATCAAGCAACCTGACCATGACTCCACTCCGTTCTAGAAATACAACCCTATCAGTGTGAGAAACAGCTAAAAATAGATTGACACGCGAACGGCTGCACAGAATAAATAAGCGCGATTACGCGTGTGCTTTTGCTGCTTGTCAAAACTGCTGTTAAAGTGCATTAGATATAAAAAACACAAATGGTGCTGAAATGTGTCTTCAGATTTATGCGTAAAGGTACTTTAATGTCTGTTCACATCTTGGATGGTTTTAGGCGTGGTTGGTTGGTTAGTTCGGGTTTAACGTCCACGGCACCGAAGTGATAATGGACGGCCCTGACGGGCGGGTTATGGGGGACAGGGAAATCTATTGCTTATGGAGTACGACCTGAACACTGATCAACTCAGGCGCACTCCAACTGTGCCACTTTGATTTACCAGGACCTTTCAACGGACAAATCCGTTTTTTCCCTTTAGATTGCGAGTCCAGCTACCGGGGCCGGGACGGGATTCGAACCCACGACCCGGCGATTCCCTTCGCTCTCCTGCTCCGACGTTTAACCGCCTGAGCTATTTCGGACTCCTAATTTTAGGCGTCAGGGCTAAATGGGCTTAGAATGGCAGAGGCACAAGGCATGACCGCTCTCACAAGATTTACAGTCTGCGCCGGGACGAGTCACCACCCACCCTCAGTGTAACCGTAGTCTATATGAGATTACCTGGCGGGAAGGTAAGTGCACGGGGTAAGGCCAGAGAATGCGCTGACGCTAGCAATATCGGCCAGCATCCGGGCTGGCGGCGCGCCTGGGGAAACTCACCGAGAGGGGATGCCTGCGATTCAGAGATTCTTACGCAAACCCCCCCCCCCCCCCCCACGCACCTTCACCACACACAAAGATTTATTCCTGAATAAGAATCAGATCAAAGACAGTAGGCTGAACCCCTTTAAGGTAAGAAAAGACATTAGGTTGCGCCCCTTTATGGTAAGGACTCAAGGGACCGTCAGTTTTGCTGGATCGGCCTGATCACAGCCAGCCATGAGCGTCCTGGTACTGTCGTTACCTAATAATTACCTCAGACTGTGGATGTCAGTGAGCCAACTCCCTGCCAGCAAGAGGAGTAGATTCTCATCAGCCCCTGCGGCAGCAGGTGCTCATGAGAATCTACGCCTCTTGCACGTGGAGCGAGATGGATGAATTCACGGAATGTCGGAATTCCGTGCAATTTTTGACTTACTTCTGATTCGAGGATAGCCTCTTTCAATCCGTTCATGACAAACTGAGGCTCTACGTGATTCAGTGAAAAATGAAGGTTCTCCAGACACACCACAGCATGATAAGGGTCGACCATGATAGTTCAAGGGTGATGCCAGAATAGCTTGGCGCCTATGGGCGCCAAGCTATTCTGGCATCACCCTTAAATAATAATAATAATAATAATACATAGTTCTTGTATAGCGCTGTTCTCCAGGAAAACACTGGACTCACTGCGCATGCACAACAGCACACATTCTCTCTCAGACACACGCACGATTATACACTACTTTAAACCACCCCATCCCTTCCCAACACCTTACATTTACCTCGACCCTTGAACTATCATGGTCGGTCTGTGCCCTGCACTGCAATGCAGTCTTCAGAGGGCACCGGCAAAAATTTGGGGATTTCGGTCTTGGGGTACAATGAGTTAGTATCATGAAACAGTTTTATGAACAATTCGCTGGACATAGCCGATTAATCCGGTCAGTGCCAGCTAAGAGCTGTTCTTAATTGGACGAACTTTTGATCGGCAAACCTAGATCGCATAAGATCGTCGATCTTTTCGTTTGTTTCTTAATTGAGGTTGAACGAACCTAGGCGAACTTCAGCAAACCAGGTTTGCCATGGTTCTCTTTCTTAACTGAAGTGCTTGATTCGGCGTACTTACTGTCTGCGAAGGTGTTCAAAATCAGTGGCTGCCGCTATGCCGCTTCGCGATTTGAACGATGTTTGTTTTTGTACTCCTTGCAGTAGCGACCCCACAAACAGCGTTGCGCCTCCCACAAATCAATAAAAATAGGTCTTGTTCTTCGCACGAGTGAAATATCGCCGTCCGCCATATTTGTTTGTATCGGTGACAGTCTTCTGATCTCCAATCCAGACCAAAAAGGTGACTGCCAAGCGTGTGAAATGCAAAGAAGTACCCAACGGAGAAAGAAACACGCTTAGAAAAAACGGTACAACACAATTTATTAATATTTCGGGTAAATACCCTTTGTCAAAATAGACAAACAAACAGAGACAGTATTTGCTACTTATCTTCTGCATCTGAAGATAAGTAGCAAATACTGTCTCTGTTTGTTTGTCTATTTTGACTAAGGGTATTTACCCGAAATATTAATAAATTGTGTTGTACCGTTTTTTCTAAGCGTGTTTCTTTCTCCGTTGGGTACTTCTTCTTATCTCCAACACAGATGAGGGTAAAAGATTTGACCAATCAGAGAAAAGGTTCGCCTTGGTTTGCTCAACACGTTGAGCGAACGTTTTCCGACAGCGAACTATGGTTTACCGAGGTTCGTGAACTACTTCGAACTAGGTTCGCCGTATCTTTAGATCGTGCAATTAAGAACCAACCTGGTTCGTCCGAGATCGTGAAATGTAGTTCGTCAGAGTTCGCAAACTAAAGTTCGTTTAATTAAGAACATGCTTAAGGCAGACTGCGTTTCTGCATGCTTTGTTAACTCAACACCAAAAGGTGCTCACTTTCCAGGGAACATGGATTTGAAGTGGTGTCAGCAAGAGGCATAGATCCTCATGAGCCCCCGCAGTTGCGGGGGCTCATGAGGACCTTTACCTCTTGCTGTTGGGCGGTGTTCACATTTTCTCGGCTCTGAACCGATTGAAGCGATCTGCTTTTGTGGCAGGCTTGATTGCTAGAATGATTCGCCGACGCAACGGGATATCAATGTTGTCTTAGCTAAGACTGTTCTGCCCTTCTTGTTCCCACTGCCTTTCGAGCGTAACGGAAGGAACTCTCTTTAAAAAAAAAGGAGACTGAGAAGAAAAGCAGAATAGCCTTTCATCTTACGACCTTCAAACTTCAAAATTAAAGTTCGTCCTTTCGTCCAGCGTTATTGTCAGGCATACTAAGGACTTTTATAGCGTTATTGTCAGGCATACTAAGGACTTTTATAGCGTTATTGTCAGGCATACTAAGGACTTTATAGCGTTATTGTCAGGCATACTAAGGACTTTTATAGCGTTATTGTCAGGCATACTAAGGACTTTTATAGCGTTATTGTCAGGCATACTAAGGACTTTTATAGCGTTATTGTCAGGCATACTAAGGACTTTTATAGCGTTATTGTCAGGCATACTAAGGACTTTTATAGCGTTATTGTCAGGCATACTAAGGACTTTATAGCGTTATTGCCAGGCATACTAAGGACTTTTATAGCGTTATTGTCAGGCATACTAAGGACTTTTATAGCGTTATTGTCCGGCATACTAAGGACTTTTATAGCGTTATTGGACTTTTATAGCGTTATTGTCAGGCATACTAAGGACTTTTATAGCGTTATTGTCAGGCATACTAAGGACTTTTATAGCGTTATTGTCAGGCATACTAAGGACTTTTATAGCGTTATTGTCAGGCATACTAAGGACTTTATAGCGTTATTGCCAGGCATACTAAGGACTTTTATAGCGTTATTGTCAGGCATACTAAGGACATTTATAGCGTTATTGCCAGGCATACTAAGGACTTTTATAGCGTTATTTTCAGGCATACTAAGGACATTTATAGCGTTATTGTCAGGCATACTAAGGACTTTATAAAGGGGATATTTAGTAACCCTTTACTGCCATAGTGGTGCGAAATAACTCAGGCAGTTAAGCGTCAGAGCAAGAGAGCGAAGGGAATCGTCAGGTCGTGGGTTCTAGTCCCCGTTCCGGCCCCGGTAGCTGGACTCACAATCCAGGGAAAAAGGACGGGCTTGTTCTATAGCATGTCCGTTGAAAGGTTCTGGTAAATCAAAGTGGCACAGTTGCAGTGCGCCTGAATTGATCAGTGTTCAGGTCGTACTCCATAGGCAATAGATTTCCCTTTCCCCCATAACCCTCCTGTCAGGGCCGTCCATGATCACCTCGGTGCTGTGGACGTTAAACTCCGAACTAACCAACCTTTCCTGCCTGGAGCTCATCGCTTTACGGCCGCTTTTTTGAGCATTTTGAACCGCAAGAGTACCACCGCCGCTGTCCGAGCTGGGTGCAGAAACAATGGATGCCCGCAAGACTGCACCGCTGTACTGTATGAGCAACATACGGCATGTGCAATCTTGTTGCGCCGATGGCAGCGCTATATCCCGTGCGCAACAGGTCCTCAGAACGACGTCGGCCCCCAAGTCGGCCCGCAGCGTGCGGTCCGACGGGACCCGACGTGGCTCTGAGGATCTTCTGCCAGCTGGGACGTAGCGGCGCCGATGGCAGCTCGATAGCTTTGTGTATGCTGACATTGCTGAGTAACTCTATCCGCGCGTCCCCGTTGTACCCTGATCTTTCATGCCGTGCAACGTAAACAGTCTATATTATGTCATGCGCATCCCAGCGGTAGGTAGAGTCTCCCTCCACTCATCCTCAATCCAGCTCTTAGGCAAAAAGCTGTCGGGCAGAAGTCCTCCGTAGACATTTTCAAATATGTGTAGCAAAGCTATGGGTATCTCCTAGTCCCACCTCCCCCCCCCCACCACCACCACACGCCTCACATACACACACACACAAACACACAAACACAAACACACACACACACACCATCACACACACACACACACACACACACACACACACACACACACACACACACACACACACACACACACACACTACACTGTGACACACGAGAAACGATGTAAAGGTGGATAGGACATTTCTGCATGCCATTTTCATACACGTGTAAAATAGCGATAGGTGCCCCCGCACCTTCCTCCTCCCCACAGACACACACACACACATGCACATACATCAGCAATGAAAAGCGCCAAAGTACAATTCCGCACGATACGCAGTTCAGAGAGTAACATTAACCGTATTCACACCAGCCGTGACACAAAACGTATTGATCGAAATATACGAGCTTGCCAGGGGCAAATCTGGGATTGGTTGGGGGGGGGGGAGGTGGTGGGGGAGGAGGATTCGCGGGGTTCCACACCCCGCCGCCCCCCCCCCCTCTCACACCCCCCCCCCCACCCCCCGACACCCTCCTTTCCCCGGGCTTAAAAGAAAGAAAAACAAAACCAAAAAAACCTAGAAATTTGTTGTGGAACCCCTATTCCCTTTTGACAAAGAACTACTCGCACAAGCACAGACCGGCACAAATGTACTGACGAGCAAACGAAATGCGACATTTTGGGAATCATCGGAAACACACGGAAAGTGTTTCCGACGATTCCAAAAATGGCACTTTTCTTTTGCTCGTCAGTACACAAGGTAGAAGTCCCAAAGTCCAACGGTGAAAAACACGCCACAGACAAAGTAACGTGCAGCATGCCCACTGAAAATACTACAGGTGCTCGAGACTGTCCGAAAAAGAAGAAAAAAGTCTACGTGTGTCTGTGGCATTTCCTGTGAATATTTAAGATCATGCGAATGTATAGTGAAGGGGGAGGGGGGGGGGGAGAGAAAGAGTGAGAGAGAGAGAGAGAGAGGGCAGGGGGAGGAAGAGGTAGCTACACCGCTTCCAATTAACCCGTTGCATGTCGGACCTGCTGTCGGAATCATCGCGACAAAAACCGCTACCGACACGCAAAGGGAAAACCCGTATGTTGGGGTAAATTACTTGAAAAGCCATTGCCCTTCGGGCTATCGGTAGCGCTTTCTGTCGAGGTGATTCCTGTAGTAATCACCTCGACAGAAAGCGCTACCGACAGCCAAACGGTTAAGCCTCCTACTCCTGATGCACAGGGGACAATTGACCCCAGTTAGGGACATGAGGACGTACTGACTTGCTGGCACTGTTCACCCGCCTGAGCCTCTGGCTGACAGGGTTGCTTTGTGGACAAGATTTTCGACGGGGGGCACATACCAAGGGAAATCACTCTGAAATACAATTTTCTCATAGATCACCTCAATCTAAAATTTGTATTTGATGAGCTGTTGTGGGTTTTAGAAACCTCGTTAATAATAATAATAATAATAATAATTATAATAATAATAATAATAATAATAATAATAATAATAATAATAATTATAATAATAATAATAATAATAATAATAATAATAATAATAATAATAATAATAATAAAATTTAATAATAATGATATGGCGCAAAATCCCAGCGAAAAATGGCGCAAAATCTATCTGTTGTTGGACCCGGAGGTGGCGAGCAAGGCCCAGCAAGTAAAGATCTGCGGACCCACTGCGACCGTCGTGGGCCCGAAGACGTTCTGCTATTGGAAGGTGGGGTGGGTGGGTGGGGGTGGGGGGTGGGGGGCACGGATTATTTTCAATTACAAAACTGCGTGACGAAAATAAACCACGACGGGCAATACCGTCAACTCATGCAATATCTGACCAAACTTTTTAACCCATTCGGCCCTGACGCACCACAGCAGGAGATGGGTCGACCATGATAATTCAAGGGTAGTGCACTGCCCTTGAATTATCATGGTCGCCCCATCCCCTGCAACTGGTGCCTAGTCATTAGATGACGCCTCCAAAATTTGGGAGATACGGCCGTCGGGCTGAATGAGTGAAAGCAATGGGAGTATCAGGGGGAAATGGGTTAAACAATAACGCACTACAGCAGGAGATGGATCGACCATGATAATTCAAGGGTAGTGCCAGATTAGCTTGGCGCCTGTCGGCGCCAAGCTAATCTGGCACTACCCTTGTATTATCATGGTCGATCCATCTCTCAGTCTTTCGGCCGTCGGGCTGAATGAGCTAAGGAAGAAACGGCGGGAAACAGTTGTGTGTTTTTTTAACAACTTGAGATTCAGTCGTCTGACCATACAGCTTTCAGACACGTGACATATTTTACTACGCGAGGGACTGCACGTGATAGGGTTCCACTTCACTGTACGCGACACCGAAAGCCACTCAACTCAACCAATACGGGGACAACTCCATTCACAAAAAAAAAAGAAGGCCAACAATTACAGTCAAAAACGCTAAATCACGACAGTATCGCCGATACCTCATGCGATCAGCAGGGGAGGGAGGACCCCTTACTTTGCGACACGTATTATAATCTCTACATCCCGTCACGCCAGGGAGACCACTCCTTCGGTCGAAGGAGTGGTCTCCCTGGCAAATCCGGATGCCTGTGAGAACTGAAGAATAAAGTTCAACAATGGCGGTGTGTGCCGCAAAAGAACCGTTGACAACGTCAGAAAGTGACAAGCGGGCTGACAGCGAATAAACAGTGTGGTGAAGAAAGAAAAACGTGTGGACAAAATGCGTGTGATTGTCTCAGCGACTGCCCCAGAACCGAAATCCCCCTAAATTTTGTCGTTGCCCTCTGAAAGACTGTAGTACAATTTTAGAGACAGACCGAGCATGATAGTTCAAGGGTAGTGCCAGGTTAGCTTGGCGCCTACGGCACCACCCTTGAACTATCATGCTCGATCCATGTCTTTGCTGTGGTGTGTCCGATGGGGCCGAATGAGCTAACGGCCCTGCCTTTCATAAAATTATCAACTAATCCATTTCGCGAAATTAAGGAACTTCATGCAACAAAACCTATTCAGCCTAAACACGTTACGACAAGTCGTGATTCGACAATAATAGTTCAAGGGTAGTTCCAGTAAGATATATTCCGGCACTATCCTTTTACTATCATGCTAGATCTGTCTGGCAGATTGTAACGTAGTTTTCTGCGGCAAATTCCCAGACCTCGGTGCTCAGTGCTGCCCTCTGCCGAGGAAAGATAGTACGCCCATTTTTGTTATTTTGGTGATGTTGATCACTTACGGGCGCACTGTAATTGGCCTCCACAGGGCAGAGTGTATTAAACTGACTGTCTTATCCCTTATCATTCGGAATACACCAGTGTGTGAAATAAGTTTGACTAAAATAGTTCAAGGGTAGTGCCAGAATAGCTTGGCGCCTCTAGGCGCCAAGCTATTCTGGCACCACCCTTGAACTAAAGCCACTGGTCTATATCCTTATCCGTAAGCACTATAATGTAGCTTGCACATGGCAGTGTACAAATTCGAAGCTTTTAGCCTCAGGATGATAGGGGTTAAACTATTACTGCCTTGAAAAGGGGGACTGATGTATGGACAGAGACTAGAGCCTAAGTCCGAAACTATCTTCATACGCCTGAGACTAACATGTTAGTAAGACATGCATGAACTGAGACTAGGCCAAGTCTGAAACTATCTCAGGGACTAAACAGCCCAAATTTAAGCCCACGATTTACTAGGTGTAAAGCGTCTAGTCTCTGACTAAAGCCGCTGTCTACATGATGTTTCTATATCGACGAAATCTACGCCGAAGGCGAGTATTTAGAGACCGTCGACACACACTAGATGAGTTTAATGATACGAAGCTTCCCAAAAAGTTTCTTTTCAAGCGCCGTGAAATTTATCCTTCTTGTACTTTTTGTTATGTGATTTTTAATCTTGTAAAGCGCTTAGAGCACCATTCATTTGGAGGTCAAGCGCTATATAAATGTACAATATTATTATTATTAATATTATTAAAACCAAAATCGATGAGTACAGTTTACAGGCAGAGTGAAGATGGAAGACAGTGGCTGTCAAAACACGTCCAGGGCGAAAACTGTTCCCAGCGGCGCATGCTCAGTGGCATTTGGAACTGGATTTTCCCAAGTTAAAAATAGCATTTGACACAAGTCGCCGACTAACCATATCTAGTCTCGGACTTGATAGTCTGACTCAAGTCTCAGTTCATGCATCGGAAATGTATGCCTCAGTTAGTCCTTACGTAACTAGTTTCTGACTAGGGCTACGTCGGGGACTTGTTAAGTCTCTGTCCATACATCACACCCCAGAGCACCAAGCGACGGCAAGAGGTATAGATCCTCATGAGCCCCCACGGGGGTTCATGAGGATCTATACCTCTTGCTGAAAACTATTTCTGCCGAGAAAACTAAATACGAAGCGACTGTAAGAGGAATAGATCCTCACGAACCCTCGCAGTTGCAGAAACAACCTAGCTGTAACATAACCCAGTTGACCACAAACACTGACGGAGATAAAACACGAAACGGTTTAAAAAAGAAAAAAATGGCATGCACATGACGTCAAGAAGAAAAAAATCAACACAGGCTCAATCACGTGACTGACAGTGAAAAAGTGAAGAAAGTGGATTGGATGAACGTGGAGGGGTAGGCTGGCAAGTGGGGCGGGGTTTAAGAAAATCGGGGAACGACTGCAAAATGTCCTCAACACTGACTGTGTGACGGTGACAACGTGACGTAATGTGTGACGTAACGATAGCGAGACTTACCCAAGGCACCCTGGTCTTTGTAGAGTGGAAACAGAGAGAGAGAAACAGGTTCATGTTTACACAATGTTAGTCACATGATCTCATACACCAACACTTACAGTGCAGCAGCGAAATGAGCTAATGAACAAAGCCATACGAGAGTGAAAAATGCACGAGACACAAAGAATACATCAACACATACTTCGCATGAAAACCAACACAGGCAGAGAATGACTTAACCCATTATATCCTGAGGCAGATTTTTGTTTTTTGTTTTTGTAATTGCTTATTGTCCTATGAAGGCTACATTACAAGTTAGATCAACCGTTTTAGTTCAAGCCTCAGGCGCCAAGCTATTCTGGCACCACACTTGAACTATCATAGTCAAATTTATTTCAAGCAATGGGTGTACCTGGATGAAAATGGTGAACTGTGGCTTGAATTTGACTCCAGGCTTCCATACATGGAAGTCAGACAAAAACTTAAGTGTTCTGAAAACGAGTTTTAAAAAAATCTGGGGTTACTAAGATTTCTTTTTTTTATGTCGGGCATTTAACACTTAGCTTATCTTTAGCTAACTGTCGACTGACTGCCTTTCATTCTGATCCTAGAGGAAGTGAATGTAAGATGTTGAGATGGGGTGGGGTGGTCTAAAGTAGTGTATAATCGTGCGTGTGTCTGAGAGAGAGGTTGTGCTGTTGTGCATGCGCATTGAGTCCAGTGTTTTCCTGGAGAACAGCGCTATACAATAACTATGTATTATTATTATTATTATTATTATTATTATTATTATTTCGTCTGACTCCATTCACGAAACACAGATAAAAGGTAAAGTGTATTGAAACCGAGTTTACCTCCGCCTTCGAAAAACTGCGTTTACCTAAGGTTTTCTCTGACTTGCATACACGAAAGTCAGACAAGACCTGAGATAAATTCCAAAGTGTGTTGAAATTGAGATAACTGCTGTCTAAAAAAGAACTAAGGTTACCTAAGGTTTAGTCTGACCTCCAAACAAGTAACGCAGATGCAACCTGCAGCGTTTTGAAACTTAGTTTACATGCGTCTTAAAAAAACTAAGGTTACCTGAGGTTTCGTCTGACCTCCAAACAAGGAACACACATGCAACCTGCACCGTTTTCAAACTTAGTTAACCTCCGTCTTTCATACACTGAGTATACCTAAAGTTTCGTCTTTCATACACTGAGTATACCTAAACTTTCATCTTTCATACACTGAGTATACCTAAAGTTTCATATTTCATACACTGAGTATACCTAAAGTTTCGTCTTTCATACACTGAGTATACCTAAAGTTTCGTCTTACTTCCATGCACGAAACAGAGATGAAACCTAACGTGTACTTGATCTCCAAACAAAGAACACAGAATAAAAAAAATAACGCGTTTTGAAACTGTCTTTAGCTCTGTCTTTCAAAAGCTGAGTTCACCTAAGGGTTCGTCTGACTCCCATACACGACACACAGATGAAACCAAAAATCTATTGAAATTGAGTTTTGGTTCTGTCATCTCTCCAGAAATGAGCTTATCTAAAGTTTCGTGTGCCTTCTAAACACGGAACACAGACAAAACCGAAGGTAAACTTAAAATGTGTGTTGAAATTCAGTTTACCTCTGTGAGCTTACCTAAGGTTTCATCTGCTTTCTATTTCTAAACACGAAACGGACACAAAATCTGCGATAAACTTAACGGTGTGTTGAAATTTAGTTTACCTCTGTCCAACGACTATGTACCAGTTGCAGGAGTTGGCTCGACCATGACAATTCAAGGGTAGTGCCAGATTAGCTTGGCGCCGTCAGGCGCCAAGCTAATCTGGCACTGCCCTTGAATTCTCATGGTCCAGTCATCTGCTGTTAGTGCGTCGAGGTTTAATGGGTTAATATGGGCCCGGTACACGTGTTTAACCGCCCTCGAGCACGGCAGCAACCGCTGCTATAAACAGTACTGGTGGCTGTACGCTTTAAAGGATTAACAAAACCTTTGCCGGCTGCGCGGTTTTTTGCGTGATCCAGGCAAACTTATTAAGTGACGCGACAGGTGTCGCTGAAGTAATAGCGCGGGCAATGAGCAATGCGAAATCACGTGTATAGACGAGGCGTATATTCCCCCCCACCCCCACCTCCCCCCCCACCCCCACCACCCCCGACCCCCTTATTATACAACATGTGTTGTTGTTGATCATGCCGTTCAGACTTTAACCCATTAACTGCCGAGAAAATAACATTAACAAAGCCCAACTGCAAGAGACATAGAACCTCATGAGCCCCCGCAGTTGCGGGGGCTCATTAGGTTCTATGTCTCTTGCTGACCCTACTTCCATAGGGGCCCGATGATAGTAGCCTTGACTAATGCAAATCCGCTGCGCCACCGCGTGCGCGCCACCGCCTACTAAGCTCTATACAAAATACAAGGGAAGAAACGAAGACACCCGCGAAATTTTAGCTGTGGCCGGAAGTATCCCGGACCTCTTTCTCAACATATAGAGTTAAATGTTAAACCCGTTAGTAGAGTGCCGTGAAAGAGGCCACTGTGCACTGCAGTGCATCCATTGTTTTCTGCCGTTTTTACTCTAAAGTCGAAGAGAATTACTCGCAAAAAACATTGACAACTGAGCAGTGTTTAAACCAGACTCCATTAAAGTAGAGCTTTTCGGGCTGGGGGAAATACGTACCTAAAGCGACTGCTGCGTGCAGGTCACAAGTTCATGTCTACAGTAAGATGCACTCTTGTTTTATTTTCATTGGCTATGCTAATTTACATAAACCAATGATAAATGAGCATGAGGCGTATTTCCGGCCGCATCTAAAACCGACGACTCGCCGTCTGCTATGAATGATGCTTGACTGTGCAAAAAGCCTTGATACTAAACTATCAGTTTTGATCGGAGGACAGGGTTGGTATAGATTTGTGGCAAAATATCTACCGAGTCTGTTCAGTGCGAGGTTTTAGGCGGATGCTTGCTTTGAGGCTTGAAAACTGCTCTGGAATCACAGTGCGTCGTCGATTTGTGTGCCTGTCGTTTCTTCCCTTGTACTCTGTCTGCTGCGGACACAGCTTCGCTGGGCGGGGCACGTCTCCAGGATGGAGGATCATCGCCTACCCAAGCACTCTGTTCGGCGAGCTCGCCACTGGACACCGAGACAGAGGGGCACCAAAGAAGAGATACAAAGACGGTCTCAAGAAGTCACTTAGTGCCTGCCAAATCGACCACCGCTAGTGGTCTTCGCTTGCTGCGGACCGTGACACCTGGCGCTCCACCATTCACAAGGCAGCCTCTCCTTTGAGGACTCTCGCAGAGCTAACCTTAAGGACAAGCGGCTCAGAAGAAAAAACAGAGCTGTCGTAACTCAGAACCCTGACCAGACCTTCCCCTGCAGCCACTGCGGTCGAACCTGCCTGTCCCGGATTGGCCTCCGCAGCCACGAAAATGCCTGCAGACGACGTGGGCAAGCCCTATAGAATCTTCGTTCGCGAAGTCAAGCCAAGAGACTCTGTCTTGAGCTTAGTAGGCGGTGGCGCGCACACGTGGCGCAGCGGATTTTGCATTAGTCAAAGCTACTATCACTGGGCCCCTATGCCTATTTCATATGCATGTTAACCCTATGTGTGTCGGTCGCGGTTTTAGTCGCGATGATTCCTACATGAATCATCGCGACTAAAACCGCTACCGACACACAAAAGGTTAAGTGTGAGAGCCGGGACTATTCGGTGTCGGATTTTAGATTATAGAAAGAAAACTCGTGGCCGTTAATTGGCAGTAACATGGTTAATGTTAGTGCACATAAAAAAATATAATACTCGCTGGTGTATTAATTAGTCGATTTCCTTTGAGCAGCCACATACCCCCGCAGCTTAAACTGCGCTTTGAACACCGCAAAGTCATTCACCATTAGCCGTGATATTGACCATTACAAGCGATTTAGCGGTGGGATGTCTCTCTCTCTCTCTCTCTCTCTCTCTCTCTCTCTCTCTCTCTCTCTCTCTCTCTCTCTCTCTCTCTCTCTCTCTCTCTCTCTCTCTCTCTCCGACCGCCTCATAGCCCTCGACATGCTGCCTTTGCGTAATGTACATTAAAGGCGTACTTATGTTTAAAATTCACCACTCTAAAACGCCTAGTTATCTAACAAATCAATTTAACCCTGCTCATACGCCATATAAAACGTCGAGGAACAATCTATCCATACCAAGGCCGCGCCTCGATATATTCAAAACTAGCTTGTCTTACTCAGGAGCCAAGCTATGGAATTTGTTGCCGATCGACATTACTGGGGCCCCTTCTTTGTCCACATTCAGGGCCCGCATATTTCGGCAGCTGAAAGAAACTTGAACCCATAGTTCAGTAGTTGTGTCGGCGTGACTCGAGCAGCTTGAGTTGTATTGTCGAGTTTGTTGTTGCTGTTATTGTTTAAACTACGTTTTTAACGTTCATGTTTAAATCAGGTTCTCAGTGTGTGTGTGTGTGTGTGTGTGTGTGTGTGTGTGTGTGTGTGTGTGTGTGTGTGTGTGTGTGTGTGTTAATGCTAAATTAGCCTTTTGATGATCACGTTTTGCCTTTCCATTTTAATTAGGTTCATATATCACGCGCGTGTGAATATCGTGTGAGTGCGTGTGCAAGGACATCATTGAAAAAAAGGTCTGTTTACTTAATCATTTATACTTGAGAAATAAAGTTTCATTTCATTTCTCTCCTCTCTCTCTCTCTCTCTCTCTCTCTCTCTCTCTCTCTCTCTCTCTCTCTCTCTCTCTCTCTCTCTCTCTCTCTCTCTGATTGACGTTTCTTATTATTTTGGCTTGTTCTCTGATCGTCTTAACATCTCTAATGTTATTAAAAAAAAGTCTCATTGATTTATTCATGAATTGATTTTGTCTGGTGGCGGGATCTCTGTCTGACTATCTACCCCACCCATTCGCCCTGTTCCCAGCAAGCAAAGGTCCTCGGACCCACGACGGTTTGCAGTGGGCCCGCGCACGGCTGTGCGCGGGCTCACTGCAAGCCGTCGTGGGTCCGAAGACGTCTTGCTACTGGGGTAGATGTCGTTGATGTTGTTGTTGTCCCAAAATACCCAGGTCTAAGTGTCGAGTCCCGGCGTCCGTTGTCCCGATATAGCTCGGTGACCCGCCGCCCGTGATGTGGGTTAGGCACGTGCACCACGAGATCGATACCCGAATCGAATATCCCCATTCCACCCGGGGTACACGGTGCGTACGTCGATACGGTAGGCAGTACGTAGCGATCTTCAATCGACTCCACTGTCTGAAAATCAGACCGGCAGAATGGGCTTTTGTTCAAATAGGCCAAAGAATGGCCTCTCCAAGGGCCTTTGTCTCTAAGCATTCAGAGCATGTATGTATTATGTGGCCCCAGTGTGCAAACCAGACACTGGCTGTTTAGATCAGTCGCTCCGCAACCCATAAAGCCCTGGCATGCTTCGACAGGATTTTGATCGACCATGATAGTTCAAGGGCGGTGTCGGCGCCAAGCTATTCTGACACCGCCCTTGAACTATCATGGTCGATCCTTCTCCAGAACTGTGACATCGACCTCAATCAATTTTGTGAAATGACAGTTTCATCCTCATGTTGTCATGAGAAAATACAAGATTAGCGAGTAGCGTTTGCGAAGTTCGCCAGAGAACACAAGCCTGAAACCCCTTGACCGCTACTGACGATAACGCTCGGCGGAGAAGACGTCTAACTACGCGTCTTTCATCCGCTGAACGGCACTGTCAAGGGGTTAAGATTTTATACGCGACCGTAAACTACTCTTATAACGAGGCCGGATATAACACAATTCGTATGTATGTATGTATGTATGTATGTATGTATGTATGTATGTATGTATGTATGTATGTATGTATGTATGTATGTATGTATGTATGTATGTATGTATGTATGTATGTATGTATGTATGTATGTATGTATGTATGTATGTATGTATGTATGTATGTATGTATGTATGTATGTATGTATGTATGTATGTATGTATGTATGTATGTATGTATGTATGTATGTATGTATGTATGTATGTATGTATGTATGTATGTATGTATGTATGTATGTATGTATGTATGTATGTATGTATGTATGTATGTATGTATGTATGTATGTATGTATGTATGTATGTATGTATGTATGTATGTATGTATGTATGTATGTATGTATGTATGTATGTATGTATGTATGTATGTATGTATGTATGTATGTATGTATGTATGTATGTATGTATGTATGTATGTATGTATGTATGTATGTATGTATGTATGTATGTATGTATGTATGTATGTATGTATGTAAGTATGTATGTATGTATGTATGTATGTATGTATGTATGTATGTATGTATGTATGTATGTATGTATGTATGTATGTATGTATGTATGTATGTATGTATGTATGTATGTATGTATGTATGTATGTATGTATGTATGTATGTATGTATATATATATATATATATATATATATATATATATATATATATATATATATATATATATATATATATATATATATATATATATATATATATATATATGACAACATTTGTTTTTCAGGTTCGGACTACACTCTGTACGTGCAATTTTCGTCATAGCTTCGGTCATAGGGTATATCGGAATTATAATGTATTGTGAGTGCGAGCGTTTCAGTTGGGGAAGGGGGGGCGGGGGCGGGGGAGGGGGGTGATGGTGGCAGAGCGCAGTAATCACGTGGAGTTCAGCATATTTTCAATCAATCAATCAATCAACCAATCAGTCAATCAGTCAGTCAATCAGTTAATCACTCACCCAATCAATCAATCAATCGGTCGGTCGATCAGTCAGTCAGTCGATCAATCGATCAAGCAGTAAACCAATCCATCCATCCATCTATCCAAACATCACTCAATAAATCAGTACACCACAGCGAGAGAAGCGCAGACGATGCCGACACACTGCGTACCGCTTACAGTTGTTTCTGGCACGGTGGATTGTGTATCATGCAAGGGACAGCAGAACCTGTCAGGAGAGCTCTACAAACTTTTTTTTTCGCAAGAAAAAGCGGTCTTGAAGGACAGTGCACTCTCAAGAAAAGTCTTCAAGGGAAAAATCCTCACATGTCATTAAAGGCCATCATTTAGGCGGCTGTAGCTGTGACTATGGCTGTAGCTGTGAATCTGGCTGTAGCCGCCAAAACGGGTTTTGCTCTATTGCCTTTCCACCTTGCCCTAGTGCGTGCCGCTCCACCCCATCCTGCTAATCATGACCCTCGTCAGTTCTTTCCGTGCCCGCCATGACCAAATCCAGACTTCCTGCGCTAATCACATGCATTATCCATTTATCTGGTTCAATGAAAATAATAATAATAATAATAATAATAATAATAATAATAATAATAATAATAATAATAATAATAAAATAGTTCTTGTATAGCGCTGTTCTCCAGGAAAACACTGGACTCACTGCGCATGCACAACAGCACGCCCTCTCTCTCAGACACACGCACAATTATACACTACTTCAAACCACCCCATCCATTCCCACACTTTACATCCACTTCCTTCTAGAATCAGAATGAAAGGCAGTCAGTGAACAGTTAGCTAAAGATGAGCTAAATGTTAAATGCCTGACAGAAAAAAAGTCTTTAAGTGAGCTTTGAACTGTGACAATGTGGGCAGATTCCGCATTTCAGTTGGCAGCGAGTTCCACACACTTGGGGCTAATGATTCTGACAGGTCATGTTACATATTCAAATTGGGCAGTTCGGCAGTAAGGGGACCGGTCTTTTTAAAAATAACTTTTTGCCTTGTTTGAAAATTTGTAGTAGGGCTGAATGTTGGAATTTGCTGGAAATTTCTGGCTAGATAAGAGGCGACATGTTTGGTGCCTTGATTCATACCATCCTGAGCTTATCCAGTGGACGATTGTGGGCCTATGCTGAGTTGCCGTTGACGTAGTGATTTGAGGGGCACGCTGATTTCAGCTGTGCTTGGGTGGGGTTGGTAAGGAATGAGGTTCATAGCCAAGAAATCAGACAGTCAATGTGATGGGGTTTTTTATTTTTATTTTGTCCATGGCAAATGTGCAGCTGGTAGGCGGTAGTGTTTTTTAGGGGATTGAAATATTAGGGGATGACTGGGACTGATTAAGGCTAAGAGTGGACAGTACGGAAACGGCACTGTGTTCCGTGGCCTGATGTGTGGCGCCGTCCATTTTTGCGTCCGGAAGTTGCCGTAAGTTATGGGGCGCCCCCTCCCCGCCCGAGCGGCGCTGTCACCATGCGCACAAGTCCTAGACCGCAGAGACTGTAGCGGCTCATGTGTTGGCAAGGCCGCCGGCCTTTTAACGACACCGGCACACTGAATGAAGGAGCTGAACTGGCCTGCAACGAAAACTATACCCACGTCAAATGGTGAGAAAACAATCATAGTGACACTGCCTCCGTCAGTCTTCGTGTTTCGTCCGTCTAGCTTCTGATATCTGGTGGGCTAGGCCGGGCTACCCTTGCTGAATGATAAGGCACTGCCTCACCGTGTACGCAAAACATCTTCGGGCTGACATCGGCCGCTGTTAACCCGCGATATGCAATGCGCGGCCAATAGGCCTTTTGTTAACCGGTAAGGGACTTGGGTGGAATCGTTTAATGATGATGTGCTATCTCGTCTCCCGCTGCCAGCAAACGGGGTTTTCGAATTTTATGTCTGTAATGCGCACACACATAGAGGCAGAAATATTTCTTGGTATCTGCTCATTTTTGTAAATACGATTATACGGCGTCCCCCTGTGCAACACTAACAGAGTTTGTATTGACGGATACGGTGTGCGTTCTCTTACAAACACACCTACACACACTGAACCACCAACACTGACACTCCCTTCCCATCCCCTATCCCCAGTCTCCACCCCTCCTCCCCAACGCGCACGCACACAAACACGCGCGCGCGCGCGTTCAAGCACAGGCACTTGTCAAGACCCTCTTGTGGTTTGCTGTGGGCGATCTTCTTGTTATTATCTTAAAACTGTACCCCACATAATTATGTACTGACATATAAAATAACCTCCATCCTTCAGCAAAACACCCTTTACTGGACACAATTTACCTTCTACCCCTTCTGTTTAGGAGATGTTTGGGTATCTAATTATAACCCCTAAACTTTCGAACTGTGGTTCAGATTTTCATTTTTTTTTTTACAAGTCCTACTCGGCCAAAGACTGAGCCGGAGTCGAGCCCAGGAACGGGGATTCAAAGTGGTGTCAGCAAGAGGCATAGATCCTCATGGGCCCCCGCAACGCGGGGGCTCATGAGGATCTATGTCTCTTGCAGTTGTTTCGTCAGTTTTTCTCGGCAGTCTTGGACTTAATGACAGCCTTTGGGAACAGAGGGAGGTGTGTTCTATCACACTCGAGGGTTGTGGGCGGGGCGTGTGCGGTAATGAGGATGGAAATAATATGCCTTTTATTTTCCGATTTGACTCGGCAGTCTCGCTGAAACCCGCGACACCGCCTCCATCTGAGGCGCAGATGAAGCAAAAGACACCCGTCACGATGAGGTCCCACAATTAATTAACCCATTTAACCCCGCGGTAGCATTTCTGCAACATTCTTTATTTCTGCAACCTTCTTTATTTCTGCAACATTCTTTATTTCTGCAACCTTCTTTATTTCAAAACCAAAAAAAAAAAAACAAGATATCCTAGGATCATAGATTCACATTGGTGCTAGCACGAGGCATAGATCCTCATGAGTCCCCACAACTGCGGGTGCTCATGAGGATCTATGCAAATAGAAGGATTTCGACGACAGAGTCCAGAAACAATAACGTCTCTTATGAAGACGACTCGGGGGAGGGGAGGGGAGGGAGGGGGGGGGGAAGACCACGAGGGTAACATCTTTCAACGCCTGCCCTGAAGAAAAAAAAAACAACCGGGCCACAGACAGAACGACAGTATGCGTGTGGATCGCACGCTGTTTACGCGGCACCTTCCAAAACTTCCCAAACTGCATCATAGGGAAAACGGTACGCGCCTTGTTTATGACAAATACAGCAGCAGACGGACTTTCCTGTTACGAAGCAACCTGCGGCACGAGAAGATGTATCTATAGAGGCCAGTGTGTCTGTTAAACTTTGTCACTGCCAGGGAACTGTGACTGAGTGAACACCACAACCTAGCTAGCCGCCTTAGTTGCGCCAGGATTATACTCTATCTGCACTGCACTTAAAACTGTCATGGTCGATCCATTCACAGCGTTGATGTACATGAAGTAGGTCAAACCTGAAAGGGGTCAATTTGGTCTATGAAAGAGATTTATTCACGAACGTGGCTCAGGACAGAGAGAGCAAAACTGAAACCAAAGAGAATGCTGACACGGCTCGGTTTAACCCCTTCACTTCTGGAACACAACGAACAAAACCCAGGTGCAAGAGTCATAGATCCTCATGAGCCCCCCTCTTCAGCGGGGGCTCATGAGGATCTATGACTCTTGCTGGACTTAGATGTATACTTGTACGTCTTATTATAGCAATATTTTATTTTCTTTAAACCGGGAATGAATCCGCGGTGGGTTTAACTTTTTTTTTTCAACGCAAGAAAAGGAGAAGAAGAAAAAAGAAAAAGAAAGAAAGAAAGAAAGAAAAGACAAAGGAGAGACCTTGTTTCGAGACAGTTGAAGAAGAGAACGGCGCTTAAATCTCATTCGCTTTGCACGGGAAATTTAATTCAGTCGCGACTCGTCAGCAATTCCGACTACGGCTTTTTCCGCCCGCCCCCCCCCCCCCCCCCCCCCCCCCCCCCCACACACACACACACCCCTTGCTCAACCGACCTCATTTCCTGCGTATCAAGCATTAGATCTATGTGCAGTGCCCCACCCCCAACTCGTCTAGTGAGCAGTCGGTTACCTTGCCGTTCCCTCCCCACCTCACCCCAGGCCTATTTTTCTGTATCAAAACATCAGGAACCAGTTGCGTAAGCGAGCTTAGTCCTGCGCCAGCCACCAAGCAAGCTGCTCCGCTGTCGCAGAGCACCTTGCTTGGTGGCTGGCGCAGGACTGACTAAGCTCACTCATGCAACTGACCCACCAAGATCAACAATATCTACCCCCCCCCCCCTCCCCGTTCACCCCTCCCACACACGCACACACAGACCCACTATCCCCTGTCATTTACGAAGCAGCACAATATCATACTACGTCCGTTACGTACAACCGAGGCCGGTAGTAGGTTGAGGCAGAAGCTGGCACACACACAAGACAACTACATCGATTTCACGGTAAAAGTATGTGCCTGCCCAGTTACCATGACAACCCAGAGTCTATGGCGGCTTCGGCACTGACTGCACTGTGCTAGACGTGGGGGAAGGGGGACGGGGAGGGTAGTGTGTGTGTGTGTGTGTGTGTGTGTGTGTGTGTGTGTGTGTGTGTGTGTGTGTGTGTGTGTGTGTGTGTGTGTTTGAGAGAGAGAGAGAGTTGGGAGTAGAGGGGGTGGGGGAGGGGGTGATGAGGTATATAATTATGAGGTATATATACGTATATATTATACATCCACGCTTTGTCCATTTGTCTTCTCACTCTCTCTCCCTCTCTCTGTGTGTGTGTATTTTTTTCCCCCTGTAGTTTGTAGCTAGGACAAGAATGAAAAATGGTCTGCGCACCTATTCTTTTATCCTTGAAAAATAAAGTTTCATTCATTTCATTTTGTTTCATCTCTCTCTCTCTCTCTCTCTCTCTCTCTCTCTCTCTCTCTCTCTCTCTCTCTCTCTCTCTCTCTCTCTCTCTCTCTCTCTCTCTCTCTCTCTCTGGTCCATAATGTTCAGACCCTATTTCGGTGCCACGTCTTTGAAATCATCTTTGTGGTGGACAAAAAGACGTTAAGCCCTAAAAGTCTTTATATTTAATCTCTCTCTCTCTCTCTCTCTCTCTCTCTCTCTCTCTCTCTCTCTCTCTCTCTCTCTCTCTCTCTCTCTCTCTCTCTCTCTCTTTCTCTCTCTCGTGTGTGTGTGTGAGTGTGTATTTTTTCCCCCTGTAGTTTGTAGCAAGGACAAAAATTTAAAAAGGTCTGCACACCTATTCTTTTATCCTTGGAAAATATAGTTTCATTTCATTTCATTTCATTTCATTTCTCTCTCTCTCTCTCTCTCTCTCTCTCTCTCTCTCTCTCTCTCTCTCTCTCTCTCTCTCTCTCTCTCTCTCTCTCTCTCTCTCTCTCTCTCTGTATCAGCGTGACAGTGACAGCACAACTGTTACGAAGCACAAGCCTCATAAGCTCGCCCATGGATAATATATCTCTTATGCGAGCAAAAGGTTTTTGGGCCGACGCTGGCCAACTTTAGCTGGCCCGCGCACGGCCGTAGGCGGGTCAGTAAACCCATTTGGCTCCGACGCCCACCAGCAGGAGGTGGATCGATCATAATGATTCACGGGTAGTGCCAGATTAGCTTGGCGCCAAGCTAATCTGGCACTGCGCTTGAATTATCATGGTCAATCCATCTTCTACAACTGGTACATAGTCGTTGGGTAACACCTCGAAATAATTGGGAAACGCTGCTGTGGGGGTAAAGGCCGACGACGGCCAACAGATCTTTTACCCACTGGCAAACAAAAAAAGAAAAACGATCTCTGGGTTAGTCAGAAAATATTTGGCATTAAAAATATTTTAAAAGCCCCCGTGAAATACGCGTGCGCGGTGAGCTAAGGCCGCCGTCATGGACTGGCCAAGGAGCCGTTGCTCCGCGAGAAACTGTCGATTGATTCAGAATTTTTAGCAGTCGCCGGCGTAGAAGACACATGAGAAATTGATGACATGAAAACATGCATCGTTAAGGGATGGCCGCGCATGATTATAATGTCGACCCCAACCTCTTTCCTGCCACTGCACGTGCGTTTTTGTTGCTGAAATAGTCGTTCTTTCAACGACCAAGAAACAAATTGGTCTCAGCAAGAGGCATAGATCCTCATGAGCCCCCGCAGTCGCGGGGGCTCATGAGGATCTATGTCTCTTGCAGTTGGATCGCGTTCACTTTTCTCGGCACAAGAAGAGGTTAATTGTGGTGGGACCATGGGGCCTACTACGCCACTGACAAAAATTATACACCGGTCGTCAGCTTAGTTGCGGAGTTCCACACATCTGAGAGAGAGAGAGAGAGAGAGAGAGAGAGAGAGAGAGAGAGAGAGAGAGAGAGAGAGAGAGAGAGAGAGAGAGAGAGAGAGAGAGAGAGAGAGAGAGAGAGAGAATCAATGAATCAATGAATCAATGAATCAATGAATCTTTATTTTACGACGGTGAAGATATTAACACAGTCAGTGACTATGTCATTTTTCGTACCTGCCGTTGCTACAACTACGACTAACTAAGTACAAAATATACATAAAAAAGAGACATCAAAACACAATAATACAAAATATATAGTCCACTAAACACAAACAAGCGCATACGCCGCGCACAAACGCCGCACTCACGCGTCCACAGAGAGAGAGAGAGAGAGGGAGAGAGGAGAGAGAGAGAGAGAGAGAGAGAGAGAGAGAGAGAGAGAGAGAGAGAGAGAGAGAGAGAGAGAGAGAGAGAGAGAGAGAGAGAGAGAGAGAGCGAGAGAGAGAATGACAATGACAATGAATCTTTATTTTCCAAGGATAAAACGATTTATGTGTGAATACCTTTCTTTCATCTTGTCCTTGCTAAACTACTTACACAAACACTCACGGGGCCGCACGCACTGACGAACGCCCAACGAGGCGAGTCATACTGGCTGTCCACGAGAGAGAGAGAGAGAGAGAGAGAGAGAGAGAGAGAGAGAGAGAGAGAGAGAGAGAGAGAGAGAGAGAGAGAGAGAGAGAGAATGAATGAAACTTTATTTTCCAAGGATAAAAGAATAGAGAGAGAGAGAGAGAGAGAGAGAGAGAGAGAGAGAGAGAGAGAGAGAGAGAGAGAGCTAGGGAGGGGGGTGGGGGGGACTAGAGTGAGGGGGGTGGGGGTGGGAAGTTAGGGTGGAGAGAATCAATGAAATCTTTATTTCACAACAGAAAGATAGCAACAGAGCTAGAGACAATGACGCCGTTCACATTAATTTTGCCATTGCTACATCTACAAACGAAGTACACGGCATACAGTGCATAATACATAGCCTAAGTCTAGTGGTGTAAGGCGGGGGGGGGGGGAGAAGGAATGGAGAGAGAGAGAGAGAGAGAGAGAGAGAGAGAGAGAGAGAGAGAGAGAGAGAGAGAGAGAGAGAGAGAGAGAGAGAGAGAGAATGAATGAATGAATGAATGAATGAATGAAACTTTATTTTCCAAGGATAAAAGAATAGGTGCGCAGACCTGTTTTCATTCTTGTCCTTGCTACACACTACAAAACAAAATAACGTACACACACACACACGCGCGCCGGTGTGCAATTGCCGCGTGCACAGGTTTGTGCCGGATTAGCTTGTAGCCCGTACAGGCGCCAAGCCAAGCCTGCACAACCCTCCACACACACACACACACTGACACACACACACACACACACACACACACACACACACACATCAGTATATCATGTACACATACATCCTATCACTTAAAACTATACTACAGCAAATATAAAATGTATAAAGGATTTTGTACATAAAACCGCTATTGTTCTCATCATAAAAATCAACACGACTCACTCCAACAAACATACAACAGGCATACACACACACACTGGAACACACACACACGCGCGCGCGTGTGTGTGCAAGCACGTATGGAGAGAGAGAGAGAGATTCAATGACTCAATGAAGCTTTATTTATCAACGGTTGAGGCATTGACATCGTCATAGACATAGACATTTTTCAAACCTGCAGTTAGAGAGAGAGAGAGAGAGAGAGAGAGAGAGAGAGAGAGAGAGAGAGAGAGAGAGAGAGAGAGAGAGAGAGAGCATCGACCAGGGAGAGAATGTGATTTGCCTGTTTGCCAACATTGGCTACCTGTCCAATCCATCATACTGTCTTCGCAATACATACAACCCCCACCCTCACCCCTCCCACCCGTCCAGTCAATCACGCTGCATTTGCAAGAGGCATAGATTCTCATGAGCCCCTGCGGCCGCAAGGGCTCATGAGAATCTATGCCTCTTGCTATGATCTGCTGCTACTAGTGAGAGTCAGGTGCTATTTCGAAGACCTGTTTATTCAAGTACACGTACAGCCATTCGTGTGTGAGTATAGACACTACGTAACAGCCGTCGTAACTAACCTGGATAATCAGGGGTAGTGGTTATCACATACGGCTTTGCGCCTCTACTCTTGAGCAATCACGTTCGTTCAGTCCCCCTCCCCCCACCCCCCTCCTGCATCCCTCCGCCGCCCTCCCACACACACACTGACACGCGCACGGCAATACTGACACTTCATTAGTGACACGTCAACATGCATTTCGTCCAACACAATGAGTCCAGCATGGAAGGATTCTGGCCTTATTACGTGCAATACACATCACACACGGACTGCCAAGATAACGAGATTATGATCCCAACCTGCTCTCTGTGACTTCAAACAATCCAGCTACCCAAACAGCGCAAACGTCCCCGCTGTGCATGGCCTCATCGCATTTACTGAATACTGTATTTCATTCACTTCCGTTGACGCGCGCTTCTAGATCATATGTTTTGTTCTTTGGGTTTCGCGTCAGTACTATTACAAATTTCATTTCTCTCCGAACCGTACTCACAAACTAGATAGGTGAAGCTAGTGAGTATCTATAACTCGAGGCAAATTTGTATCGTTACATTGTTGTGTAATGTTCTGTGCATCTACTGTGGGATTTCAGGGTATTTACCCGACCACATAATTATAGTAATGCACCTTCGTGTTTGTGTATCTAGTATGTATGTTTCTCCTGCCTCCTTCCTAAGTTCCGGAGAAAGACATGGGTTATATAAGAGACCTGATGCATTCTTTTTTGAGAATGCAAATGATCGTCTTAGTCTATACCTGCGTATTTCTCTGTGGGCTGGCGATTGGGTGCCTGATAGGCGGGGGGCAGGGGATCTAACTGTTGTCTGTCCAGCGCTGAGTGATTCCCCTTGGTTTGTACATCTCCGAACCGTGCATTTAATTTTGAATGAATGTGATGGTGTTCAAATTTGCAAATTCAGGAATTGTCCTTTTTGGGGCTTCCAGGGTCTTGGCAGATCTGGAGACATATCGACTATGATAGTTCAATGGAGATGCCAAAAATGCATGACGTCATTATCAAGTGTGGTCCAGAACAGCTTGGCGCCTTGGGGCTGTTCTGGTACCACACATAACCCTTTTAGCCCCAAGATCCCATTTCTCAAATTTTGGAAGTGTTGCCTAACGACTATGTACCAGTTGCAGGAGATGGATTGGCGATGATAATTCAAGGGTAGTGCCAGATTAGCATGGTGTCTGAAGGCGCCAAGCTAATCTGGCACTACCCTTGACCTATTGTGGTCAAGATGCTGTAGGGATCCGGGGCTAAAAGTGTTATCTTTTACTACCATGATCGATTTTAGACTGAGGCCTCAAGTACCTCTTCCGGTACGAGAATTGAAATATCGTGGTCGATCCAGAAGATCTGGTTAAACCTTAAGGTCCAAAGTCACCGACCAGCGCACAATAATTCTTATAGTACCGTGTTTTTACCATTCTCCACACAGGAAGTTACACCTGTCCTGTGGCGATCGTCAGGTAGCAGTTTACGGCGAAACGTCAGGACAGGTGTAATCACAGCTGCCATGTTTATGGTGCCACGATCTGGGGGGATGGGCCTTGGTAGGCCGGCACCGGCCTTGCACTTCCACGACCAATGCATAGAGTGCATCAGTCATACTACAGTCGCTTGTTGACTGAGGTCTCCATACAAAAACTGCAAGACGCTCCACTTTGTACATAATCGCAAGGAGCTCCATAAAGTTTCTGTACTGTAAATGCACGATAGCTGTCCGTTTGGTGAAAAGCTGGATTTCTACTGTAATACTATGAAATTCTCGCTTTTCACAAAATGGACTTAACCCTTTGGCTGTCGGTAGCGGATTTTGTCGCGATGATTCCTACAGGATTCATCGATACAAAAAAAAAAAAAAAAAAAAAAAAAAAAAAACCCACTACCGACAAACAAAGTATTACAGTAAAGTCTATTGCGTAAACTTCTTGAAGGCCCACTACCGCCGTAACTGTTCAAAGATACACTTCTGTAACAGATGGTCACGAAACGCTACACACAGGTCTAGCTATGGTTCATTTAGACACAGGACAATCCAGTTCAGCACACGTCGTCTTTATATCAGGTAACCTGACAATGACTCAACTCCGTTCTATAAATACAACGCTATCAGTGCGAGAAACAGCCAAAAATAGTTTGACACGCTAACGGCAGCGCATAATAAATAAGTGCGATTACGCGTGTGCTTTTGCTGCGAGTCAAAACTGCTGTTAAAGTTCATTAGGTGTGTCGACACAGCGTGACAAACACATCTGGTGCTGAAATGTGTCTTCAGATTTATGCATAATGGTACTTTAATGATTCAAAGAAGTCCATCACGAGGCCCTTTACAACAGCAGAGACGTCATTCTGGTTGAGCTGAAGGAAGAACAGTAAGATGTTAGCAAGGCGTAACTTGAAAGGGCAAGAGACCGAGATAAACGTAATTAAACTTCTTGACTGCTACTGGAGAAACTGCCCCGGATGGGAAATACGCGTAATGACGCGAAAAGGTATAGCCGTCGTGCAGGGTTTAATTGATGATACTAATATTGGTATTATACACCGCCAAGCAGCTCTAGGAATATCTCACTTGGAGTTGAACGCCTATTTCAAGCTGAATGGATAATACTGTACTGAAGGAATTGAATAGGACTGAAGGAGAAAGAAATTGAATTAGCTCAAGGGTAGTGCCTGATTAGCCTAATCAGGCACTACCCTTAAGCTTTCATGATCGATCCATCTTCCATGGCTGTAAAAGAAGGGGGGGGGGGGGAGAGGTGAGGGCGAGAGTTTAGATGTCATGAAATGGGGCACTATCAGCATACTTCAGAGTCTGGAAAATCAGCATTGACATCATCGCCCTCAGCGCCCGCTATCACCCCGTCTCACTCCGCACGGGGTCGCTTCACCAGTCCAATCACACGCCGCGTTTAAGATCACGTGACCCAATTGACTCACGTGACTTGACCCACGTGACCCACTCATCACCAGGACCTTGGCGGGAAGGGAGCTTGACGAGACGTGTTTATTTATTGAACTTTGTAGGCTCAGTAACGTGGAGAAGATAATAAATAATAATAATAAATAATTACGGTATTTATAATGCGCTTATCTTATAATAATTATAACTCTAAGCGCGCACTCACAACTCGCGCACGCATGCGCACGCTTTAGACAACGACTTGCGTACCACAAACAGTGGAATACATTACGACGGTCAGCTTGGGGTGGGGAGTGTGGTGATATAGTGCTAAAACTGTTGAAAGAGGTGAGTTTTGAGGGCGGACTGGAAGGAGGAGAGAGTGTTTCTGACGGAGAGAGAGTGGGGGAGTGTTCCAGGTGGATGGACCGTAGACGGAGAAGGAGCGGGGGCCGAAAGTGTTAAGTTTGGTGCGAGGGATGTGGAGGCGGAGAGGGTCAGAGGCAGAGCGGAGGGAGCGGGAAGGTGTGTAGGGGTGAAGTAAGTTGGAGAGATAGGCAGGAGCGCAGTTGTTCAGGGATTTGTAGCAGAGAGACAGAATTTTGTATTGGATGCGTTGGGGGATGGGGAGCCAGTGAAGGAGTTTGAGCAGGGGTGTGACGTGGTCGGATTTTTCCTTTCTGAGGACGAGGCGGGCAGCATTGTTCTGAACGTGTTGGAGAGTGAAAATGGTGGAGTGAGGGAGGCCGGAAAGGAGAGAGTTGCAGTAGTCGATGCGAGATAAGATGAGAGAGACAGCAAGTTTGGTGGCAGCTTCGGTAGTGAGGTATTTTCTGATCTGACTGATGCGGGGGAGGTGGAAATAACATGCCTGGGCCGTGGCGGAAACGAAGCTTTGAAGATTTGAAGGTGTTTGTGAAAAAACATACTGTCAGAAATGTCACACCATTTGACTAGCAAGTGACGTCACCTCCAACCTGACCCGTCACGAGTCGGCGTCAGGTCACGTTTGTCACATGCGTGGTTAATCAGTGCCGAGCCAATGACAGACAAAGTTCAGATTGGCTTCGGCAAAGACAGAATTATCTGCATGTCACTCAGAGCCGTCCGGCACCTTCCGTAGTGCGTGGCGCAGCACGGATTCTGTTGTACCCCTTTCGTTTCTTCAATAGGCATAGATTCTCATGAGCCCCTGCACCCGCAAGGGCTTATGAGAATCTGTGGGTCTTGCAGACATACGTTTCATTTTTTACATATTGCCGCAAAACAGCATGATTTCAACGAATGCTTGCAATAAGATGATAGGCCTATCGCTGACAAGCATGTCGGCTGTGTTGCTGTCTATTTGCTTTCGCACAGGCCACACAGGGCAATTAGGTTACGTCCCATTTCACACACTGTTATCTGTTAGCCTCTTGCAGCATAAAACTATGAACGAAGAACTTTCCCGCCAAAACAAAAATCCACGCGGAGCACATCACAAGAGAAACATTTTCAGCAATTCTTTAAAAAAAATTAAGAGTTAGCGTTTTTCACAACACTCAAATGCACCAAGTACCCCATGACAAAACTGTCGTCTGTAAGCCTGCATACAACCGTGCACATGCCCGAATTAGGCTCCCATGAACACACTAGGTCGACTAAAATTACCCAGATTTTGCTCTTTTTCACACCACCTGTCGTGCCTTTTGTTGCTCAAAACGCCAAAAAAAAAAAAGGCACAAAATTGAAGTTTTACACCCTAAAAAAAATTGCAAAAAGGGAGGAAATTTTTGGAACTATTTCTGGCGGAAACGTTACTACATGCACCGGAAGCAATTGCCCTGTGTGGCCACAGTCCAGGGATCAGTTGCTTGAGTGAGCTTAGTCCTGTGCCAACCACTAAGCAAGGCGCTCCGCGATGGGGCTCAGTTACACTGGGTGGGCTTAGTCCGGCGCCAGCCACTAAGCAAGGTGCTCCGCTATAGCGGAGCACCTTGCTTAGTGGCTGGCGCAGGACGAAGCTCACTCAATCCTCATGCAACTGGCCCCTGAATCACAAACCAGCTGACGTAATGGCCGCCAGCCTTAGTCGACTCTCCAAACGGCAGTGCTGGTCCTAAGAGAGTTAATTCGTATACGCAACGTACTCTGTAACCCACGCACACTTTCAGTTCAGTTCTGCCTGTACGCCGATAAAAGTCTGTTTTTGTTTTCAGTGATACACGATTCGACATAGACGTGCTGTATTCTAATACTTGGGTTTATATGCCGCATATCCGGATGAGGCACTGTCTGGAATGAGTTAACCCTTTGGCTGTCGGTAGCGCATTTTGTCGCGATGACTTCCCACTGGAAACATCGTGACAAACTAAAAAGCGCTACAGACAGGCTAAGCTGGGGTTTACACTGAGACTTGCGTGACTGACCAGCTTATTCATAATCCGCCTGCGCCGGCACCAGCCCTTATAAGCACAAATCATGCAGACACACGTTCACATTTTTCGCTTAGTACTCATAGTTGTTTTGGGGTTGTTTTTTTTTTTTTTTTTGTGTGTGTGTGTGTGTGCAGAATACCAAGCAAACATGCGTGCAGAAAATACGCACACTGAAAGGTGCGAGCCAGTCAATCTCCTACAACTGAGGTCGGGCGGTGTGCCGATTCAGTTCGGAGCACAAAAACGACACAAACGGCAAAGAGGCATAGATCCTCATGGGCCCCCGCGAATGCGGGGGCCCATGAGGATCTATGCCTCTTGCAGCTGGGGGGTGGGGGTGGGAGCCTGAAAGGGCAGTGAGTAGAATGTCTGTGAGAACGCCGAATCATATACCGGACACACAAACCAGAAAAATACACCTACGCTGTGAGCGTGTGCCGGTTTCCCCTCCCCCCCCCCCCCCCCCCCCCCCCCCCGACCTGCTAGGTATGCTGGCAACAGGTGCGTGCGCACAGTGCCGCGCATGCGCAGTGAATCATTCATTGAGTCTGTATAACGAGACTATAGGTATTCTGTTCGTGACTTGAGGTATGCACACAGCGTTAACCCTTTGCGTGTCGGTAGCGGTTTTTGTCGCGGTAGCCTCGGTTTTTCAGTCAGTGTCGCGATGATTACTACACAGGACAGGAATCGTCGCGGCAAAAACCGCTGACTGACGGCCCGACTGACTGACAAGAATCATCACTGACGAAACGCAAAGGGTGAAAAGTAAGTTAACCCTTATAATTCGGAATACACCAGTGTGTGAAATAAGTTTGACTAAAAAAGTGAGGAAGTGGGAAGCAGAATCAGGCAAGCCATCGAGTCCTATGAAGACCTATTAGCCACTGTGGAAAAAAAAAAAAAAAAAAAAAAAAACCCGCAAAGTGGTATGGGCATGTAACGCGATCAGCAGGGCTTGCCAAAACAATCCTGCAAGGCACTGTGCAAGGAACAATGAACAATGAACCTTTATTTTCCAACGGTAGAAGTTATTGGTAACAGGACCAGTTTTCAAACTTGCCGTTTGAGGACGAAGGAGAGGAAGACAGAGGAAAAGATTGGAGGACAATATCTCAGAGTGGACAGGACTGAGGCTGGGCGATACGCTGAGAATGGCAGAGAACAGAGTGAAATGGAGGGAGCTGTTTACCAAGTCATCAGTGGTGCCCCAACGGTCGGCAAGACTACGGGATAGATAGAAAATAGTTCAATGGTAGTGCCAGAATAGTTTGGAGCCTCTAGGCGCCAAGCTATTCTGGCACCACCCTTGAACAAAAGCCATCGGTCTATATCCTAACCTTTAAGTACTATGATGTAGCTTGCTTATGGCGGTGTACAAATTTGAAGGTTTTAGCCTCAGTATGATATGGGTTAATATAGTAGTAAGATAAAAACAAAAAGGGGGGGTGGGGGGGGGGTAGGGAGGGTTTTGGGGGTAGGTGGGGGGGGGGGGGCTTTAGTCGTAAGGTCTAAAATCCCCAAACCAGCACACACTTTCTGGAGACAGTTTTAGTTAGCGTGCAGACAGTTTGACCAATACAGAGGATCAGGCGAAAGCAGGCAGATTTCCTACTTTAACTCAGGAGGCGATCTTTCCGTTCTCAGATTACATGCAATAAGCATAGATACTCATGAGCCTACATAAATGCGGAGGCTCGTGAGGATCTACGCTTCTTGCTGACGCAATTTACTTCATTGTTCCTTTTGCGGAGGAGAAGATGAGGTGTTCAATGTGGAACGCACCACTCCCCGATTACGTCTGCCCTGCTCTCCGAGCTATGCCGGCACCTGGTATCAGGACACGAGGAACTCGCATGGGAAAAGAGCGGATTTTTCTGCCTCGCCGTCATTCAAGAAAATCGGGCTCTCTACACTTATCGGGTTATTATTGTTTATGTTTGTTTGTATTTTTGCTTTATGCTTTGGTTTATTTGTTTGTTGTTTTTTGCTTTTGTTGTTGTTTTGTTGTTGGTTGGTTTTTTGTTTGTTTGTTTTTGATTTATGGGGGTGGGGGAGACAGGTTGGGGGATACAAATCAACACCTACTTCAAATCATTTATTGGTAATAGAGGTTGAATACAACATGCGATGTGCGTGTGTGCGTGTGTGTGTGTGTGTGTGTGTGTGTGTGTGTGTGTGTGCCTGCATGCATGTGTTTTCTATTCAAATACCTGATAAAACGCACACAGGCATGGGATGTTTGTTGCGTAATTGGTCACCTGTTAACAGCAAGCACGTAGTAAATAGCAAGTTTTAAAAAGTGACCAATTACACAACGATGACCCCACGCCTGAGGCTGCAGAAATCTTATAGTGACCTAGAGACGCTGACTTGGCCTGTGTGAAACTTTCAGCTCCGGTGACCAGGTTTCGCCACGTGTTGTGCACGCGCGGCTCTTCGGCACGCGCCACTGATAGGCAAATGTCAGGTACGCCATATTGGTCACTGCAGAAACTGCTCTGGATCTCGGTCTGTCTCTGTCGGAGGCAACCGGTCTGAGTCTGACGATGTCACCCACAGGGTAGGTTCGAGAAAAGGCGTTTTCCCAATGTGTATGGATTTACTCTATGGGTATTCAGGCACTGTTCCACCGCAATTTACGGTCGAAATAGGTGTTGCTATTGTGTGTAAATTTATTTTGCTCCACTTCAGTAGTGTAAAAAAAGAAGAAGTTGATTTATCATTCTATCAACCGCTGCCCATAGTAAAAAAAACAAACACAAAAACAAACTCAGTTCTCGACTGCTGCGTATAGCGAGACAGATAGAGACAGATGCAATTCGCTAGCTCAGGGATCAGTATTTCCTGTGGGCAAGACTGACCCGTAGCGAGACAGATAGAGACAGATGCAATTCGCTAGCTCAGGGATCAGTATTTCCTGTGGGCAAGACTGACCCGTAAGCCCGTACAAATACCAAGGTGAGCCACTCCGCTTTGGACAAACAAACAGTTAGATCCCCTGGCGGCCCCTGGCTTTACAACTGGTTTGAGATTCGTATGCCCCAGAAACACGGACCGTGAGTTCGCTAAAACCTGTTTTCTTCTTCTTTTCAAAGAGACTGTGGCCAAAGCGTGTTTCACGAATGCCGCCAGTGATCACGAATTGCGCATCTGAAACCATTGCACGCTGACGGACATTCGCGTGAATGAAAAACACGAAAATGGGACCAGAACTAGTCACGAAGGACACAGGAAGAACAAGAGACATAAATCCTCATGAGCCCCCCCTGACTGCGGGGGCTCCAGCTGGGGGGGGGGGGGGGGCTGGCCCCGGCCGGCATACACCAGATCCACCCCAGGATCACGACTTTGGCTGCATGGCAAACCTCGGCAAGGTTTGCCACGATAAACTGACCCCAGAGCCATCCGAGATGGGGATTTTACGGACATGTTACACCGGGCTTGGCCGCTGACTGGGGTGCTTGCCTGTTTCAGCAAAGGTCAAGCCTTACAGGGGTAGATCTGGGGGGTGGGGTTTCCGGACCCGCCACCCCCACTCCCAACTTTAAAAAAATGCTATAACAAAGTCCCTTTTTAAGGTGTTTGGAACCACCCTCCTCCTCCCCCCCCCCTCCCTTCCCCGTTGTTTGATATTTTGGTCATAGACACCACAGATATAATCTTTGTCAGGACTCACAGCTCAGTGTACAGTGGAACCTGTTTAAAGCACCCGCTTTTTTGTGCTACAAGAGAAGATTTGAAGCGCAAAATGTGTCAATACAGCCACCTAAACGATGGTCTATAATGACAGGTGATCTCTCATTAGGACAGTCGCTCAAAACAGGTTCTGCTGTATTGTAGTCTATAACTCAAAATCAACTCAAGTTTATCCGGCTTGAGCCAAATTGGTCCAATGGTTTCAGAAATGCTGTCTGAACTTTAAAAACAACAAAAAAACGCACGTGCGGACACGCTTGCGCACACAGACAAATCCAGCCTACCTGAAGAGATAGGAGGGGGGAGGGGGGGGGCTGAGGTATACAGTAGGGAGCCGACAGCAGAGCCTGTTTTGACCGACTGCCCAAGGATGGGCTTTAATGACAGGTGACGCATAGAGTCCGCAACAGCTCAGGCGGTTAAGCGTCGGAGCAAGAGAGCGAAGGGACTTGCCGGGTCGTGGGTTCGAATCCCCGTCCCGGCCCCGGTAGCTGGACTCACAATCCAGGGAAAAAAGACGGGCTTGTTCAACAGCACGTCCGTTGAAAGGTCCTGGTAAATCAAAGTGGCACAGTTGCAGTGCGCCTGATTTGATCAGTGTTCAGGTCGTACTCCATAAGTAATAGATTTGCCCCCCCACCTTCCCCCCCCCCTAACCCGCCCGTCAGGGCCGTCCATTATCACTTCGGTGCCGTGGACGTTAAACCCCGAATTAACTAACTAACCAACCAGGTGACGCGTCTTGCCCTTAGAGACTTATGTTGTTTGCGAGATTAAAAATGTGGTTTCTCGTGGACGTTTTATTGCCATAACATGCTAGGCAGATCAGGAGTCGCGCGCCCGGGAGTCGCGCGCCCAGAAGGCGCGCGCCCGGAGAAAAAGTGAACAGGACCCAAAATGCAAGAGACACAGATCCTCATGAGCCCCCGCATTTGCGGAGGCTCATGAGGATCTGTGTCTCTTGCGGAAACCACTTTGGAGCTGTGTTCCTCCAACGCCCGTCCGCCAGGGGTCGCTGTAGCGTTACACTAACGCTTTTAGCCCGGAGTCCCTACAGATAGATAGATAGATAGATAGATAGATAGATAGATAGATAGATAGATAGATAGATAGATAGATAGATAGATAGATAGATAGATAGGTACTCTTTATTGCCATTTGCCTGAAGAACATAAAGCATAGGAATGTGTGTTGGTGTCGTTACAATTACAAACATCACAGTCAACAGATAAAAAATAATGAATACTCTATCACACAAATCCAATGCCCTACACACACTGTAAAAACTTTAAAACTAAACAACTAATACCACAAACCAATGCGTACCGTACACACCCATGCTCATCTTCCACACACACACAAACACACACGCCTATTAATCTAGGCAATCGAAATTAATTAAAGGTATTATATCGTTTAAAATGAAAACAACATATCTTAGAAGGCATGAAGGCGCCAAGCTAATCTGGCACTGCCCTTGAATTATCATGGTCAAGCCATCTCCTTCAACTGGTACATAGTCATTAGGCAACACCTCCGAACTTTGAGAAATGGGACCTTGGGGCTAAGAGGGTTAATTAACACAGCCTTCAGAAACGCAATCTGCGCGCACCGGCAGCCAAAGGGGTTAACCGCGGAATTGAACCACCTGCCATGCAGTCCTGGGCTGTGCCACATTCATTACTATTGAACCGATTGAATGGAACCTCCCATACAACCGCCCGCCATCTGCTGCACGGTGACTGAACCAATCAATGCATTACGCCTGGAGTGCGCTTGTCAAGTCCAATCTACAACAAAATACGTATTTTTTACATTGTTGGGCGCAGACTGCGCAGACGCAATAGAACGGAAATCAATACACGTGAGTTAATCGGGGGAGTGGGGTGATGGCACTATGGTGGAAGGCCGCCCAGTAAAGCACAAGTCCTCGGGTCTACGGACCACTGCGGCCGTCGTGCCGGGTGGGTCCGAAGACGTGTTTTTGGGCTGCGGTTGTAGCCGCCTAGTAAATGCGCTAATCATAAGTCGATTGGGTCTGCATAGCAGATTAGAAGATTTAGGGGAAGGGGAGGGGGAAGGGGGCGGGGGATAGAAGGGGGAGAGAGGTGAGAAGTATGTGATATATCCTGGAGCCTAAAAGTCGTCTTCATGAAGACTCATCACAAATCCGTGAACAAAATTTTCGCATCGCCAACCGGTGGCTGAATTGTGCTGGTCTGTGATTCTGGGCCTTAGTTCAGCCGTAAGGTCCAAAATCAAAGACCAGCACCCGAGTGGACCAAAATCGCAGATCCTACTCGCATCCCAGCAAGCGCATTATAAGCATCAAAGTCCCGAAGGGTGGTCAGCGCTACAAGCACAATCTTCGTCGCTTGGTCCCCCGTAAACAGACCCGACATTAAAGGCCGACCATAATCCTGGCAGCAGAGCGTTTCCGCAGTAAAAACAAACAGGCAGACCGTTCCCTTTGCAAGACGCATAGATCCTCATGAGCCCCTGCTGGGGCAGGGGCTCATGAATATCTACGCCTCTTGCTGGTCTCGCTTGTACTCTAGGAATGAGGGAGGGCACTTGACTGCAGTGCGCGACGAAGTAAAAGCCACCATTACCCCGTTATAGAGATGCCACCATGGCACGGGAAAAGGCAATAATGCTCTGTGGTAGAAACTCAGGGGTAGGGGTGGCGGGGGGAGGGGCATGTATCGCCTGGCTATAGCTCATGCCCTGTCAAGAATGGACTCGGTGCTTGCTTTTGCCTTGACCAGGCAGGTCTCATCTAGAGATGGTATGCCTGCTGTTTTCTTTGGCTGCAGAAAATTCTTCTTTGCCCTGGGCCATACCTCCTTTTGGCC